>OY735208.1:9511449-9753949 GCA_963457665.1 Thysanoteuthis rhombus | reverse complement strand
ATTTTTCTAAGCAACTGATTTTTAGTGGGGAAAGCACATACATGGTAATTTATACCTACATCACAAAAAAACAAGAAAAAAACTTCAGTTGAGAATCAATGTTTACAGGGCACTGCAATTCTCATTAATGGTGCCTTATAAAAATCATTCAAAGAAACAGAATTATGAATGAAGCAGAACTTTAAAGTGAACAAAAATTGCTCACTGATATCATCACAGAGAAGGACAAGGAACTAGCTGGACAGATCCTATGCATTCCGATCTTTTTGTAGCGATGAAGTGGATTCCAGCAGGTGGGAGGAGAGGGGCAGACCAAGAAAAACCTGCACTCAACATTTATCGAAAACCTTCAGGTAGTCGGATTAACCTGGAGGAACATGAAAGATGCAGTCATTGATTGATCAAAATGGAGATAAACCATGAGAGGACCAAACCTAACCGAATTCAAGTTTAATTAGCATGGTTGGAATAAATTCTCCAGGGAGAGAGCAAGATAGTGCCCTTTCCAGTGCCAGATTTATATATGAGCTTAACAAGCTGCAGCACATAATTTAAAGGTAGCATTGGTCTATGACAAAAAAAAAAAAAAAAAAATTCAATTTACCATTAATTTTATTTGAATAGTGACAATAAAAAAATTAAGGTGTGAATACTAAGATTTAGGGTGTTTATTGAGAGAAAAATAGACCATTATTTTAAATGCAACAAAAAAGTTTTGTTTTTTTCAATTAGTGAATAGCATTGAGCCATTTTTGCAATAATCTCCAGAAGAAGTACATCTTAGTAAAGAGATGATGAAAAATATCACTTGTTACATAATTATTTTTAAAAAAAAAGATTTCCAAATATTATTGCACACTCCTCCCACCCAAGGGGTCCCAGAGCCCCTACTTTGAGAAATACTGTCCTGGCCTAGAGTCTTCAGTTGCATTGATCAGACAATGGCCCTATCATATACAAATGAAAGGAAAACAATAACTTCACAAATGTGACTCATATACTTAGCCTTTCTTTAAACAGAACAAGGGTTAATTATAGTATTAGAAGCCTTCAACTTGAATTACAAAGAGCATAATTAAGAACTTAGTTTCGTAATGATTACTGTGCATTCAGAAAAAAATAAGCACAATGAAAATTTAGAATAACTTTTTATTGCATTTTCAACTGATATTTGAACTGTAGAAACAACAGATGAACAAAAACATTTCCACAAAATGGGAGTTCTTACGCTTCAGTTGTGTGATCTCACAAACAACTTGAAAAAAGCTTGGTTTCTTTCAAGTTGAGAGGTGTGGATGGCTTGTGAATGGAATCGCCAAAAAGAGTTCAAACCTCAGCTGGGACAATGCCCTTGAGAAAGGCAAAAATCTGCTTCTAGGCCTGGTTATTGGTAAAAAAACAGGGCAATTAATGTTCGGAATATGCTTTGGCCATTGTGGGTAATATCAGATTTGTCATTTTTGGTCATCCATACTTCAGCTGTCCCATGAGGGACTTGTAAATCGAAATAGGCTTTCACTGACCTTTAAACATAACTAGTTAATAGACACCTATTGTCAACGAATGTATTTTTCACAATACTATTAGTAAAAAGTTAATTGGCTTTTGAAAAAATATTACTAAGTAATCATCAAATCAAATAATTTTCATTGAATTATATTCTCACAATGGCTACTTTATTTTCAGAAGATTTGATTTTTCTTAATTTTTTTTAAAGCAGACATCATTTGTGGTATAATCAAAACAATTTTGAAGATGAAAATTGACATTAAAAATAGTCGAAGACTAGGTAATTTTTTTTTCAAAAACCAACTTTATACCATTTTTTTGCAACACGATTTATATTTTTTTTTTATAAAAAATGTCTGATCATAGTTACAATTTGTAATGTTTTTGCTACCAACTAGAGGAGATGAAAAACATCAATTATACCATTTTATATGGACATATTTTGGAATTATATATCCACAATATGAAAGGCATATCTCATCTACACTTGTAAATATAAACAATAATGCAATGGACACCGGCTTTTATACTGATTCCACAAAATTTCTTAGACAAAAAAAAAAAGAAAAAAAAGGAAGCCATAAAACAAATATGAGAGTAAGAATAAACCATTTTGAAATAAACTAAATGCAATCATTATTCATTCTTATGTCAGAATTACATTCCCCCGCTGAATTTGGTTTTGTTACCCCTCGCCACCCCCCAACATTTTTCCCTTGGAATAGTAATTTAGTAAATGGTTTCCATGTAGAATATGAAAAGCTTATGTTTGCCTACAATAGCATAAGATGGGGGGGAATAGAAACAATTAGACTACTCCTAAGGAAAGATTAACAAAACAGTTGTTTCTCCCCCCACAAGAGACTTAATGTTTTTAGCAACTACTTTGCATACAAATCAGGCCAATTTGCAAGGTGAGCTTCTGTTATAAATTTCTGAGAGGGTGTATTATACTCATTTTACACAGATTTCATAGGACTACTGTTCTCATTTTGAGGGGTAAAGTCCGGCCTTTTCCAGGTGCCAGTTGTAGTCAGAAAACTTCTGTGGATTTTCAACCAAGCACATGGCCGACTATAACAACTGCATTATATAAGGTGAGGATAAAGTCCTTCCCTGATTTATAACATTGATGCCATTTTGATGCTAGTGATTGCAGCACCACCTTATACAACGAAAAAAAAAATTCTATTATTTGGTTCATGTCAGGGGTCCCCAACCTTTTTTCACACTGTGGACGGGTTAAATATAAACAATGCACAGGATTCAATCACACAAACCCTTGCCTTTACCAGATCCCAAAAACCAAGGGTTACTATTTTTCCCTCCTTTCTTGACCACCAACACTGGAAAGTCTTTTGCCTTTTCTAGATATGGTCTACAGCCACCCAATCCCTCAAACATCATTAGTCCACTTCAATTCTATCTCCAACCTTGTATTTTCATCCAGTTTCTCACGACTAAAACATCCAAAACATGTCGCATAAATAAAAGATTTTACTCTACAAATTGTCATATATATAATGTTCTTCTAACTCTGGAATGGAGCACTTCGGTAGATGGGGAATTATGCCTAAGTAAATATATCGCTTAATCCAGTCCTACTGACTGTCCAGTTCTGCATAGGGCAAGGGTAGAGTATCTGCCTCAGGGTCTTAAGCAAAGGTTTTGACCCAATCTAGCAGTCCTGGAAGGGATACTGAATAGTCTATAACCACACTGAATAACACAATTATTAAAAAACAAAAACAAAAAACTCTTCTAGTTCTAAAACATGCATCGAATAGGCTATCAGATGAGATCTCCCGAACACCATTCTTCTTTGGGAATGAATATTATTCATGGGTAAATTAAAAAACTAAAACCTGCCTTTTCTGAAATAACTGCAAATAAGTGTGATTGCATTGCAGCATACACTACTCCCCAAAAATTCTAATGAAAGCACAAAAATTACAACCTTCATGAGGAAAGTATCCAAATATTTTGAAACTGTATGGAAGGTAGAGAGGAAGGGTCCAGTTTAGCCTCTTGGTTGCTTTGTAAATAGAAGCCCTTTCTTAAACCTTAAAAAATTGAAGTTTTTCAAAACTGTATGGAAGCCCAATAGACGGCATTAAAACACACCAATTACTGCTGGAATGGTGTTGATCTCTCAAAAACTGTAGGAGGAGAAACAGCGCCAAAAATTAATGGAATAAGGAGACTTACATAAAAAATACCGAGAAGAACAATAGTTCGCTTGCAGCACAAGCACAATCACACTAATAAATAAAAAAGAAGTGATATTCTATAAACAATAAATAATGAACAATGTCTCCATTTTCCCCCTCAAACTTCAATCACAATGGCAACAAATAGTCAAAGGTTTCTAAACAATGAATTCCAATAATTAACCACAGAAGCACATGATACACCAAAAACAAAATGAATGGAAATTCATCATCTAATTTCTCTCAATTCTGTGTCAGAAACCACACAGTTAATGACAGAGGTAAATAATACCTTTAAAAGGCAACAACCAAGTAATTTGGAGTAAAATACACCTCTTTGGTATTTTTATGAGGTTTAATTTCATGCATTCTATAAAACCATGATACACTTTGACAAAGTATATATGTTACAGTAAGATTGTGAAACTTGGGATTTTGTAAAGTTTGCACATTTCTGTAATTTCATGAAACCCTTATCTTCACAATCAGTATAGTAATGGTGAACTACTTTGTGTTGCTGACCATTACAACAGAAATGAGTTCAGTTGCCTTGAGTCATACTAAGCTAAACATAGTAAACATCAAGTATATTGTGCTTCACTATTTACTATGAATATACAGCTTGGATATAAAATGTAAGTATTATGCTAAATAGATCCTTTATTTGGTGCCCAGCTACATTCACGCTTAGTTAAAATTTACTCTTACTCAAATTCACCTATCTTTTCATCCATCTGTGCAAGTATACTTAACACAGAAAAAGTTTTTTTTTAATTCATCATAATTCTTAATTCATTTTATACAAAGAGTGCAGAACCGACTGATTTCGATAACAATAACCATTTGATAACATTTCTGTGATTATGATAAACAGCTTCTACTCTACCAATAGGGAAGAAAAAGAAAAAAAGAAATATAACAACCTTTTGTCAGCACAGGAGAATTTTTATGGATCAAAAACTTTTGCTCAGTGAAGAAACAACAAATTTGAATAAAAACTCACGAATTGTTAGGTCAGTGAGACCATATTAAAATCCAGAGTGAACAACTGTAGATTATACCTATAATCCTTTTGAATTTCCACTATTATTGTGTTATTTATTGTTAAATGTAAACGCATTGCTGATGATTTTACAATAAAAACACATTGGAAATGAGGGGGAAAAAAAGGATTGTTAGTGGTCAGAAATTAATCCATTACCAGCAGAATTGGGAATTACTATATGTATAATAAATATGGTTCATCTTTGATTTGCTAAACATCAGAGACAAATTCTAATACGTAAAAATAACAAAATGTAAATACCTTCTATCAACAGATGCTCCATGGAGGAATAACAAAAAACACACAAGCGTGATGGTTAAATCCGCTTACAATAGTGTGACCATATTATATCCAGCGAGACTACTGCAGATCATAGACCTAACACTCCTTTCAATTTCCACTATTTGAAAAGGATCTTCCTTGACATTCTGATACACAACACTATCAAGTACAGAGTTGTTATCGTGTTATTTATTGTAAAGACAAAAGTACTTTTGTTTTTGCACAAATGATTTTACAAAAGAAAAGACATTTAACATAAGGAAAAAGAATGATCGTTAGTGGTCAGGAATTCATGCACAAGAAGCCGCTTATTGTGATCACATTGGGACAGAGTCTTCTTGATAACAACAATCAACTGGTAACATCAAGCAAAGGATATAAATATTAGAATTATTTACATTCATTGTTATAAATTTATATCTATTGATGTAAATTCATTGTTTATTTACTTTATGTTTAATAACATACAGAGATAAAGGTAAATACAAACCTTAACACAGATGAAATCACTTTTTGTGACCACTTTGGGACAGAGTCTTTTAGATAGCAAAAAATATGAAATATGAATAATTTACATCTATTATTATGAATTTATATTCATTGCTGTAATTTCATTATGCTATCAAGTTCATTGTTATGAATAAATTTACATTATAAAGTATTATACTTAATATTTTTGTATGATTTTTAATTCATTTTAAATGAAGTTTTCAGGACCGACTGATTTCAATAACATTATACAGTATAATAATAAATAGCTTTCTATGTACATTTGAATTTTTTCTTTTTTCCCCAATATAAATATTTTTTTTCAGACAAAGAGAACGTTATGGATCAAAATAGACATACTTTTACTCCATGAAAAAAAAAAACAAAACAAACAATAATGAATAAAAACTCACAAGTCAGCTCAAGATAGTGTGACAACCATATTATACCCCGTGGAAGACAACATGAACTTTACTCCTTCCACTTTCTACTATTTGAAAAGGATCTTCCTTGACATTCTGATACACAACACTGTCAGGTACGGAGTTGTTATTTATTGTAAAAATACTCGTACCTTTGTTTCCACGGCTGACTGCAATAGTATTAATGACTAACCTCTTTCTTTCTTTCTTTTGTACAATCAGAGAGAGAGAGGAGGCAATTAAAGTTTCCACCTTGATGCAAAGAGGGAATTATTCCAAACATTTGACTCAACTATTATTATATTCACTACAACGGGCCGAGTGTTTGTTGCAATTATGGCAGCAGGGCTTTTGTACATTCCAAGTATTGGTATCCTCCTCACCAAACATTTTATTGCCTATTTAGATCATTATTACGCATAGAGGAGGAAAATGATACACACACCAACATTTATATGTATATATATATATGCACGCATAGATAAAATGAAATGAGAAAGCCTTCTGCAGTCACTAGAGCTCAAAATAAAGTCAATACATCAAATGCAAATAAATATGTGCATAGCTGAAGTGGCAAATCTTTTTTATTAGACGAGTTCTACCGTCTCACCTCAAAGTCAGAGGTGTGAAAAGAAGCAAACAATGAACAAGGTACTACAGTGCCATTTTCTATCTTATTTATTTTTATTACATAAAACAACTGGCACTGTTTTGTTACTGTGTCCCCACTCAACATTGGCATAGCTAAACCAAATTCGGTAAGCATACTAGGTAGGCCTAAGAACTTGGACTATTTGTTTTTCCCAAAATTTTTCCAAGGGTTTCACAGTGGGAGTTCTATCTACAATGTAACTATAATGCTTAACTGAACCCTTATTTTCTGTTCAATACATACATATACATGCCAGCTGGAAACCACCCAATAGGGTGGTTTTCATAGAGCATATATTTCCTTTTTCTATTTTTATTTGTTTCTTTAAGACACTGTATCTTTACTTTGATTATTAACAGCAAGCATTTCTACCCGCTCTGGCATCTATCACAGACTTGGAAATTTTCTACCTGTTTTCTTTAAGTCCTTTTTGCATCATCAACACCTTCATTTTGGGTTATCTTCCAGAATTCCCATTGACTTGCCCTCCTTCCCCTCTGAACAGCTAGAGGCCACCATGTATGTCTTCCCCACCCCAAAACTCTCTTTTGCAATACTGTAGCCTCTTCTGCAATCATTTCTTCCCACCAGCATCCTAACATTTGTTTAGTGTACACAGAATGAATGACCTTACACCGAATTACCCACTCGAATGATTCTGCTCAATACAATTACTGGCTCATATTTACAGAGAATATTCTTAAAACTCAGATGCTTTGCCGACTTAGCTGAATAGGTGAGACAGTTTCTACAAATGCTGCCAGAGTAGCTTCCTCACATGACTCATATGAGCTGGACAAAGCCATCATGGATGAGACTGCAAGGGGCCAGGGGCATACCCAATGGGGGACAAATTTCAAAATGGTTTATTGAAAAAAAAAAAAAAAAAAAAAAAATCAACAAAATTTGTAAGATCTTAGAAATAGATGAGATTTTTTGGATACAACTGTAGGCCACATCCAATTTCTTCATCTTTTCTTATCAAGTCAAAATTCAAATTACGTGTCACTTTTGTTGAAAAATTAGAGGCATGCAACTCACTCCCAATATATATCATTAGGTTTGCCCCTGTAAAGAGCTCCCTCCTGTGATGACTTGGAAGATGAAGTGCCATAAGGACTGTCATTGCCTGGTTGGGGTGCAAAACCTCACCACTTGGCTGACAACTCTGAATGATCTGGAAGTCAGCAGAGTCCAGTGGAATCAGTGCATCAGAAATGCACTGGACAATCGTCAGTAAAGACCATCAATGTCCGAACTGGTGATAAACTGTCATACTTGTAAACAAAGAACTTTCTATTGGAAAAAGATTTGATTTTTATAAAGACTGATCAACAATTGTAAAATTATCAATGGTCACTTCTGTAATTTCCTTGGACCCGAATTCAGCTAGTTTCAAAAATTCTTTATTTCTACGACAGTGGAGGAAATCAGCTATAAAATATTCATTAATTCTTTCAATTTTTTCCTCATAGTAAACTTCTCTTCGATGTACTGCCTTACAGGGCTAAAGGGCTTCAACTGCCCTGTTATTTACCAAAAGCTAATGAGAAAAGTTGATTCATGCCTTTCCTAAGTCTATAAGTTCAAAGTGCAAACAACTCCAGCCAAAACTTGGCGTGCAAAGTCCATTTTCCATACTTGTAACCATTTTGGCACCGCACAACTCCATATTAAGTGAGATGATGAGGAGATATGTTACAAACTGGGCAACACCAAGGAACCCTGCTAGCATAGAAAAGTTAAACGGAAACCAACTTCACATTAGGCTCAAGCTTGAATCACAAGATTTTTATAGCATTGCCTTTACCAACAAAGCAAATAAACAAATACCGACCTTCACCCCGGGGGTCAAGCCTCCTCCCATTCATCTATTTCATTTGGTTCGTAATACTACTCCAACTAAACTACTGGTTCTAGTTTATTGCATAAGAAAATATGACACACAAGAATTTCACAATTACAAACTCACACAACCCACTATTGTTTGTTATGATGGAAACGTGGTAAACAAGAACACCTGCTCAAAAAACATGGTCTCTCTGAAGTCGTGTAATAACAACTAGTTGGCCTCATGCTGTCGTAGATATTATTTTACGATGGAGTCAATATTGCTTCTTTTTCTTCTTCAGTATGAACAAAATTTTGTGCAAGACTGTCAACTGAGATTGATACGCAAATGTGTCTCTCGAATTGAGCGACCTATTGGAAAGATCCAAGCCCATCCGTCTCATTGAAAATGTAACATTAAATTAAATGAAATTACTAACAAATGCTAAATGTCTATTCATTGGTACTGCCAGACAGGACCATCATTGCCAACTTACTTTATTGACCAAAAGAGAATCAAAATGATATGAAAATGATCTAAAAATGTACCACACATTTAAAATCAAAACACGTTATTTCGTAAACCCTTATGAATAGGGGGAGCCATGAGCAAATTTTGCCAACAAAAACAATCTATTTGAGTCATACTGGAACCATTTTCTGTGTTCAGTGAAGTCAAAAGTTCAAAAAAGAAGTGGTTCAACCATTGTGAATAATATAATGGATTCGTTTTCAAAATTACAGAAAACAAAACTCTGCCAAAGCCATTGTCAGGGGAACTAATTAAGCATGGATCTGTCTGAAAATGTGATCACATCTTCAGTAGTCTACTGCTCAACCCTCCACAAAATTTCATTGAAATTTTGTCAGATCTTCCAAGGAATATTGTGGACGGACATGAGCAATTATATAAATGTATGAAAAAAATTTTTAAAAAATAGATAAATAAATAAGATAAAGAGAATGGAAAAATATTTCTCAACCAAAAAGAATCCCTGGGTCCAGCTTAAAACTTAACCACCTTTTCCTTGTCCCATTGTCAACTATTCCACAAAGTTCCATCGAAATCGTTAGAGTATTCTCGAAGACATCTTGTGGACTAACAGACAGAAGAAAAGATGGACACACCCAAATACATATACCTTTCCAACATTGTTGGTATAGGTTATGATAAGAATTACATATATATGAAGAAAAAAAAATGTGTTCTTCAAGTTCTCATTCTTTAAACTTGCAAAAGTTATGAGCAAATTTGTCAAATGTTTCTGCATATAGCTAAGTGGGTATAGCACTGGAAAGAGGTTCAATGTAGATGTGGGGTAGGAGAGCTAGTAACAATATCTCGGGGCAAGCCATCAGAGAGGCACCCTCTAACCCTGTCTTATACGCCCCAACTTCCTTTACCTCCTACCATACCAACCTCCGACGACTCTGCTTAACATAACATCATTTTGCAGATCTGAGAATGAACAAAATTTTTTCCCATATATATTACTCTAATGACCATATATATGACACACAATTTTAATGGTAGGTTCGGAGAAAAAAAAAAAAAAAAAAAAAAAAAACAATCATTGTTATATTTTGATGGCAACTACATTTGAACCTTTCGTGTGCAGTCCAAGTTGAGGATTTGGCTTATTCAATTGGTGCTCACTGACATACCCACTACTCCACCACTAAGCTTTAGACATTTTCTGCTCTAACAAACTAAATATTTCTGGACCTGGGTAAAAGTGATTACACTGAATTTAACAATTTTTTAACAAATTTTATTTAGTAAGTTTTAGTACTTAATCTGCATGCTGTGCACCGAAAATTGGGAAAAAAAGGAGGGTCAGAGGTCAGAAATTATTGTAAGGTTTATCATGTGTATGATTTTACTATAGCAATACATGGTTGAATCAGGAAGGGATTGTCTGTGGTCAAAAATTAATGCTAGCATTATTGGCAAAATAGGAATATTATACATATATATACATACACACACACATATATATATATATATATATATATATATATATATATATATATATACACACACACAATACATATGGTACTGATCAGGTTAGTAATTTAGCATAATATAAAGCAATGTCTGATATGCGATGGATTTATTTCATACAGTGCTTGATACATTCAACCTTATACTTCAAAAGTAAAGTTGTTTTAGAGTAGAGTTGGAAATATAAAATGGGATGTGGATTTGCTACACAAACAAGTTTATGTTTCTGCCCTCTTTGGGCCTCACCAGGCGAATGATTGTACATGTATTTTAGAATAAATGTACATACAAATATACTCAATTTCAAGATTTTGTGTACTATTCAAAACTGCACTCACTGTTCAAGGTCTTGTTATCAAACTGTAACTATAGAGTTTTGATCTTTCTGTTGGTCACAAAGATGACAATGACCACATCGAATCCAGTGACGTCATAACAGCATGAATAAGAGTTGCACACGCAAAAATTGAGGATGAATTTACTTACAACTATTGTTGATTTATTACAATGAATACTAATGATATTTTATAATGATATAGTATGGAAAAATGAATTCTGTTTACCAATAAGATTTCAGTAAGAAAGAGAGTTTTTACTCTAGCACAACTAAGCTTGTTTACAGTTAAAATTTTGTACTGCCAAAAGACTTATAATTTGATGCAGTGTTTTTTTTTCAGCTTATCCTTAGTTACATTCGTCCAGCTTTTGTCAGTAAAAAATTAAGTACGAGTGTTTGAAGCTAGTTTCTAATATACACACACGCACACATATATATTCACACACACGCACATATATATATATATACACACACACACACGCACGCATATATAAACGCACACACACATACATATTCACATGTACACACACATATATAATGTAAATGCATTGAAAATGAAGGAAAGGGATAGTCAGTAGTCAGGAATTAAGATAAGCCTTTACTGTTTGAATAGGTCTATTATATGTTTAGATACTGCATTTGCCGGCCTTATCTTTCACAAGAAAATTTTTTAGATTACTACTATGTGCGATTCCTTTTAACCTCCAAACCATATCAGCTGAAGCTTTCACTACTTAACCTACTTATCTACAATGCCCAGTGCACTGAATCAAGTGTTATATTTGGATCCTTTACATATTAAGATATATCTCTCTATTATGCTACACTAATATAAATAATGAGAAAAAAAATCCATATGTATGAAACAAATTTACATATATAAAACACATCATGTATTTATACATACATGTGTGTAAGTGAGTGTATGTATATAAGTGTCGCAAAAAAATTCTTTTGAAATTTTAATGTAGATAGATCCAAACACACACACACACATATATATACATATATATATATATATACATATATATTATATATATATATGTATGCACACACATACCATATATTTCAGGGGATAAGGCGACCTTCAGATAAGACAAGAGTCTGAATTTCATGGTTTTAGCCCACTGTTTTCAGGATACTGTGCTCTCATTGGAAAGTATTACACAGAAAATAAGGCAGATAAGATGACACTTGAAGTATGAAGCACTGGTCCTTGGCAGAATTGCAGGATAGTGACACTTGGATTCAAGGCAAAGAGCATATAATCTGATCCTAGACAGAAGAGCGAACCCACACATAAATACGTAAATAATACAGCCATCTTTTACTGGTACTATACCACTACATAACGAAACTATTACTCATTCAGAAAAGATATCCATAGAATTGAAACCTAAAATTTTATCCACCACAAAAAGTAAATAACATTTCTTTTCTACAACAACAAAAATAACTAGAGTTTGAGTTTCCAGAAGGAACTGCGAGTGTGATTGCACCACAGCATAGCCCACCAGATCCAAAACCCTAATAAAAATATTAAAAAATCACCAATGAAAAAAATTTTTACAACCTTCACAAGGGAAGTACCTGAATACTTCAAAACTGTATGAATGGCGGAAAAAAAAGGCCCAGTTTAGCATTATAGCTACATTGTAAGCTAAAATCTTAAAAACTAACCAATTTTCAAAACAGTATAGCATCAAGTACCAATTATCATTGTAATAACATCATATCTTGAAAACTGTAGAAGCTGCACAAAAATTAGCAGAATATCTCACCTTGCATAAATGAATCACTATAGCCCGCGCATGTACCTGAATTAATCACCTGAAAAAAATAGGTCCTCTATCTGAAATTATCTATAAAAAAAAAAGAAAAAAAAAAAAATATCAGCACAAGATTTGGGTATTATGGATCCTAAATGACCAAAGAGACCAAAAAAAGTACTCTTTGGAAAAAAACAAAAATGCTTCGAGATGGTGCATTGTGGTGTACTCATGTAAATCTTCAAAATTGTAGCCCCCAAAAACAGGACTGAGAGCACCCAGAGACACACACACACACACATATATAAACACTGAAAGAGAGAAGAATCTGTAGCCCCCGTTGCTGGCTGGACGGCCATTTGTGGGGCTACGGTGATTCAAAATACATAGAGAAGCAATAGGGTCCTTATGCACAATCACAATAATTAAGTCACAAGTAACTTTAAAAACTTACGATCTGATTTACCAGCATTCCAATGACTTCCTAATATCTTCAACTTCCTTTCAGGGTCTGTTTTAGATTCTGGCCTCACAAGTCCTAATCCCAACGAATAATAATTCGACCAATCCTAACACTCCTTTCGTCAGTACCCCACCTGGAAATGGAACATCGCACCTCAGCATTCCACACCTATGCAATCACACTGAAGGAAAACCCTACCTCATTTCTTTCTTCAAACCCACACTAATTGCCGTACTTGCAAACAATATATATCCCTTTCCCTGTAATGATGACTAATTCTTCCCCAGCAACCATGGATATTACTCTCTACCTCAGGGTTGCCAGATAGTCGGAGACATTTCTGGCCAAAAACTAAAATTGTTTACATAACAAGGTAATACTTCCGTACTCGAGAAAAGAATTTATCAAAAATACAAATACATAATCAATTTACATCAATCAATCCTATATTTTTTTTAAAACCACAAAACTTCAGCTTTCACACTTCTCTGTTATATTTACAGTAACCATAGTTCAACACAAAACTAATATTTTCATTATGTAAAATTCTCAATAACATTGGAATATCATCACATGGATTCATTTAATAGTTTGAGTCTTTTTGTGCTTTTTTTTGTTTACTAGCATAACCTCTGTTTCCCCAAGCACCAAGATGATAATAGCACCTATATTTCCTGTTCAGGAAACAAATAGGTATAGGTATATACATCAATGATTGCACAAAATTTTTGGTATTATACAAGACTAAAGTAAATACTCACCCTAATGGGCAGGATAATTACAGTCAAAAAATACACACGCACACGTATATATACATATATTAATAAAATAGATATATAGATGGATGAAAATTAGATAGCATTTAAAAACTTTCCCAGCATCACATGGTACACATAGAAATTTTCAAGGGGTTATTATGTATGGTTTCTGTGGTAAACTGTCATATATTGATGGACAGTTGGATAGACTTTTGATGAATTATTATAAAATGCATAGTCATGTACAGAGTTCTAAGTTACATTTTTTTGTAATATCTGGGAATCAGTAGAAAGTCGTTGGGGCACCACAGATGATTTTCATAATAGGTGTTTTAAGGGTGATTCAATTCTCTGCGCTGTTAAACATAAAGCCACTTCGAACCTCCTCTATACATTTTTACATAGAAAGAAAAACAACTTTCTGGTGTGAAATTTAAGGTGGTTTTTACTAAGTCATCTTTAGATATTATAATATCACATGACAAGTGTATGTTATCTTTTCTTATTGATAAATATATAAGGTTGATTTCAACTAGCAACACAAGTAGGTAATTGAAATATTATCAACTTTGAAAAAAAAAAAACTGACCTGGTTAGTCACTCAGTAATAACCATCATGTGACCAATAACTTTTGGCAGTATGCCGTGTGTATGTGTGTGGGGGTGATCAGTTAAAAGATCGGAAAAAGGGATGACCAATGAATAGACTACTTCTCTTGCCTTTTGGATCATTTTCAAAAAACAAGTATGATCGCCGCTGGACACAAACCAAGGGACCAATTTACCATAAGATTACGTTGCACAATGAACTCCCCTACCAAAAACTTATCTAGGTGGGGGATTTTTCAAAAAACCAAAAACACTTTTTCCAAGACATAATGAGAAATTGATTAAATTTCAAGCCCTTAAGCTCCATTAGTGCAGCCTGTGCATGCAACATGTACACTGCCAGCTAGACTCACCTGAAAACTGAAGAAATCTATGTGGGCATTGACTGATTAGGTTGTTGGTTTCTAATAAAGTTAATCAAAATTAGCAACACGAGTCTATGAGTAAAATGATGTCAACCTTTTTCTAAAAATCAAAATGGCCAAAGAATAAATGTAGGGGAAAAAAAAGAGTAAAAGTTGGGATGCTGAAATCAAAATGATCAATAAAGTGGGGTGGCCCAATGGTACAAAAAAAAAAATCGAACAGCCAAACCAAGTCCAGAAGTCCAGCTGGGACAGATTACATTAAGGCATGAATCCATCCCCTGAAACAATGAATAAAAAGCAATGCAGTTGCTTTAGCTCTGTGAAATGGTCCATCTTGGATGTCAGGCTAGCACCCTATCCAAGTCACAGGGAGCCAAATCTGGACCGTAGGGGTGGCCGACACATGACTGATGTGAGGTACACAAGCTCACTCAAAGGAGTCTCATTGCTGACTGAATAACCCCACGGGAGAGTTTTCACATGTGCAGTGAGGTCCTCCCTTATTAGTTACCAAGCTACATCAAGTTAGCGCAACTGGTTCTCAAGATAATCAAAATGGTAGACCTCGTGTGAATATGCGTGAGAAATGTGTCTACAGACACAGTGGGAGGAAATAAGTATACGTACAGGATGAAAAAATTGAACACTGTATCCAATAACTTTCTTGATACACGCTCTACTATGTTCAAATTACACTACAATTAAGACACAAAATAGACAATGACACCCAGAAAATATGAAGTAAATATGTTTATTATTGAAGGAGTTATGTAACATTATTTGAAAAACACACTAACAAAAAGTATGAGAACAGTTTCAACATACCATGAACAATTGAACAAGAGTAATATGTTGTGAATCTTTATTATTCACTTACTTATGTCAAACATCCAGGGTAGTTTCCCTAAATACTTTTTGGATCGAGTTTTACCCCTTTCTCCAAAAGTTATCAATGAATTTCAATGATATTTTGTGGAATGGCTGGCTATGGGCTAAGGAAATATTGAGTAAATTATGGGGCAGATCCCACTCTTTCTTTTTTACGTATTAAGACAATAGTCTGAAAGTTACAACCCCTGTATCGTAACTGAGCATGAACTGATTTTCATTCTGTTTTTAGTTAGTGAATGACGTTGGCAGAGGTTTGCGCTCTCCAAGTACATTCCAGTTTGAGATGCTGAAATTTTATTTCCTATTGAAAACCAAACTAAGATAATAAAAAAAATAAAAAAAGATTTAGAAAATAAGACAAGCTAGAGAGGAAATCCGATGTGGCGGGGAAAAGATTTTCTATCTAAGGAGAGAGTGAAGAAGCGATATGAGGAAAAGTCAGTATTTATAGATATAGCAAACACTTGATTCATAACTGAGATGTTCTCTATAGTTTTGTAGAGTAGTAGTAGAGTTACCGAGGGTGATAAACCGGCACTAGTAGCCCAGCAGACTTCCAAGAAAAGATAAGTAAAAACTAGAAAAGGCAAAGAGCTGTATATGCAACAACCAGAATAGTTTGACATTTGATAATGAGGAAATTAGAAAATAATTCTCTTCCTTTCAAACACTCAGCTCTCGACTTTTCCAAAAACATAAGTTGTAATATTGAACCACCATGGCCACAAAAGGGGGTGAAGAGTTCTATCTTTTTTTATATGTGTGTGCATTTGTATGTTTCAACACTCATAGCCTCACCGTTTTGTCTGCAGACTTGAAAATTGGCATCAGTACTCCACTACACCCCTTCTATAAATGCCCTTTTTTTTTTTTTTTTTTTGAGGAAAAAAGGTTTTTTGGCTATATTATAATGCATATAGTTCATTGATAACACCTAGATACAGCCATTTCTAGATGTTTTGGTTTTTTTTAAAACACTATTTTAGATGTTTTCCAGTGGAAAATGCCGGTGATGACATGAATAGAATTCATCCTGGCCATATTTATTCTTTGATGGAATTCTTAAAAAAAATTTTTTTTTTTTTTACATTAATTCAAATTTTGATGCTACGGTTGTTTAATTATTGACTTAGGCACAAGTTTAGTATTGTAATCATTAAGAAGAAGTGCAATCCTTCCTACAGAGCTACTTGCATTGCTTCATTTTCACATCTCACACTCCAATGACTGTTGTTACGCTTTGAATTGTGTTAAAATAAATTACTGCTTGGAATTAATTTTCATTGTAACTCCATAAATTGTTTTTTGAATAAATCAATGATTACCCGTAATTATTCAGAACCAGTCACTGAATATGAGATTTGAAAAAGAGCAATTTTACTAGCTCTGTAGGAGGGACCACGATTCTTTTCATGGACCACAATACTCAACTTGCACCCAATATTAACCGAACAAACTAACTAAACAAAAGTTGGTTCCATGAATAGCACACATTAGTTAAATAAGTAATTTACAAATTATTAAAAATATTTTTTTAAAAATACATTTCATCTTGTAGGTGAGTAGATTCGTTCATCTATTTGACACATACGAAATACTAGCATAGTACCCGTCAAAATGACGAGACTTTTGTAATCCAAGAATTGAAATTTTCTAAAATATCAATCTATTTCAAACAGTTTTAAAATCGTAAGTTCCACTCTCCCTCTCTTGAATCAGCTTTAAAGAGATTGAAACGTATTTTTCCAGCCGAACTCATGCAGCAAATTGTGTTCGGTGTGTCAGCTACAGCAGTCAGTCACACGAGCGGCTGGCTACATGTCACACGTCTCTTTAACTCTCTTTAAAGCTGACTGAAGAGGGGAATTCTTCAATCAGCTTCCAAGAGAAGAAGAGAGTAAGAGAGTCTTCACCGTGACGTCAACAGGCGAACTTAGTGATTATGTTCATTTATATATATAGATGATTCTTTTTCAGAATCATTGCTACAATAACTGATCCAAATCTTGAAAATGTTAGCATAATAATTTCACAGACGATTCAATCCCCATTCGATACCCTGTACTTGCAACGTAGGACCAGACTAAGCTAAGCTCACATACCGTACACTCATCCATTTCATTCCTACCAAAAAATTTCAGGTTTAATAGCACTGTGTTTTGTTGTCCACAAACTATATAAAAACCCATAGACTAATTGCTCTTTTTTGTTTTGTTTTCAACAAGATCCTTTTTAAAAAAAATACAATTTGACAATTGACCTGCCTTCTCTTTAAAAATAATTGTAAATTAAATATAAAATAAAAAAATTGTCCAGATATTTTACTATTAAAGATAAGAAAATAAATCTATTCTAACTTTATTTATGTAGATAAAAACCACACCAATACAGTAGTTCTTCACGTAGTTTTGTAGACCAAAAGAGGATGAAGTAGGAAGTGGACACACACACACACACACACACTACAGAGCAACCTCCTCCCGCTCTATCCCCTCTTCTTATCTGAAAGGGTTTTGTTTTCAATAATCAAATGCAAAGCAAAACAAAAAAAAAACCCTCTCAGCTTGGACCTTCCCACCCACTGCTGAATGTTGACACAGTCATTCAAGCCCAACCACTAGGTCCAGGTTTAAGCACTGGTTTACATCTTCCCCTTAACCTCTTCTAGATAAGGTGGGACTGGTTGTTATTGTTGTTATTGTTTTCATTTTCCGCATTTTTTTTCTCTCCTTTTTACCCCCCCCCTTCTTTTCAAGTAGAACCGAAAACAGAAATTTCAGCGTCAGCAGGATGGGTTAGGAATGTGGCACACTTACATTCTTTCCTGCTTATTAGACTCTCCTCAGCCATCTTGGTGTTGTCACCAGCTTTTCAAAATGTACACTTTAATGCATAGATTCTAAACATGGGACGCAACGCCCAACAAGGGAGCTATTTAATCAAAGGTGCAGATCCAGGGGGGGGGGAGTGCCAAAGGGTTGCCCCCGCTTGGGCAAAGCACATTTTTTTTTTCAAATATATAGATACCCACCCCCAAACCAATATCAAGTAATCATAAATTGACTTTTAAATCTTATTTTTATGGCAGCCATGGTCTACTGAGATGGATGGAGTAATTTAAAAAAAAAAAAAAAGAAAATGTTTAAAAAAGATGGAATCACTCCCCCACACACTCACTGTTCAAAATCCTGAATTCACACAAGCATATGGGGTGGGGGGTAATTTGGAATTTGGGAAAATAGTTCCGTGGCACAAAACTGGGTCGTAATAAGGCCCAACTAATTAAATCCTAATTAGACAACACCAGGAGCCAAGTGAATGGTTGTGCAATTGGGCAGTGCCCAAAAGTTCAAGAGACCCAAGCAACTTTGGGGTTAAGGAGCCAATAACCCTTTTTGCCCACGGGCCCAGATCACTGTCAGTCCACCTCTACACAATACAATTAATTACGAATTTCACTGTAGATTCCATAGTAACTAATGCTTAACTCATCGACTTAGTAAGGTATAGAAGTAATAAGGTAATTGCATTGTTGCAACTGTACCAGACAATCTATACAGCAAGATAGTGACTGGAAGTTTCCTGGATTTCTGGACCTAGGCTTAATATATCCTTAAAATATAAAATTCATTTAAAAATCTTAAAATGTAGTAGGATATAAAATATAAGTTTGAGAGGAAAAAAAAAAATGCACATACAAATTATTCCACTTCAGAAAATATTAAAAAGAAAAAAAAAAAAAAAAACCCGGGATCTGTTCAGGCCTTTCATGGCTGAATATATATATATCTAGTATCAATGAAAGAATAATTCACATATTTTGGGGGTAAACATATATGGAGAATTATTTGATCAAAAATTTGGGGACAGAATTGGGGGCCCACAGGGTTAATGATTGAACCTAATCAATATTAATCCACTAATCTTCATGATAATTTGAGTCGCTAAACCATAAGATCAATAAAAGAAAATTATAATTAGAAGTGAATTTGTGATTAATGTATGTGTTCATGAATATCGTATCAAGAATGGACTTATTAGAAAACACCAATACAGGTTTCTCCAGGTTTCAAGTGATTCTACCAGGCTGGCCATGTAGGTGTTGCCCATACAGGCCACACCAATGAAGCTAGAGGACTGAAAATTCAAGTATTTACTTCTTATAAGGTCTGGGGAAAAAAGTTGTTTTTCTTGAAAATCCCCTACCCCAAAAGTTTTTTTTGGGGGGGGGGGAATAAGTTTATTCTAATTTGGTTCTTTAGTTTGTGTCCAGCATCGTTCAAGCTTGTTTTTTTTCGAAAATTCAGACTCTTAGTGATCCAACAAAAGGTGAGGGAAGTATCTTATTCATAAATCACCCTTTTTTTCCATATTCTAATTGATCGCCCCCGACACAGCACTTTGTTCACATGACGGTTTCTATTGAGTGACTATTGTTTATTTGTTGGTGGATGATATAAAAATCTTATGCAACATCAAAATTAGGTCAGAGTTGATGAAATCTAAACCTGAACTTAGACGTACATGGTTACCAGCACGTAAAATGGATTCAGCAAATAGAGTTCAAATTCAAGCTCAAGAAGTTCACATTCACTTTGTGCAAGTGCTCTTGGGAAAGGCATGCATCCACTTCTACCCCCAGCTATGGATGAACAGTTGCGTAATTGGAGCCCTTTAGCCATGTAAGCAAGGTCTCCGAGAGGAATTTTTATAAGGCAGTGCAAAGGATGTTTTTCTTTATGACTCATTGGGTCATGGGATAAGTTGGTATCTGAACTAACTCCCTCAAAGAATGAACTTGATCATATGATAGGAATTTTCAAAACTGAAACAAAGTTTTTCAAATTAGGCCAAAACCTGATTGTAACCAAATCACAAAAAAAGGTCTTTTGAAAACCCTTCCAGTGGGATAAAAGTCTTTTGAAAGATACAAAAAAACAGAGTAAAAACAAAGCAAATAGCTAAATAAATACACAGTGGGGGCAAAGAGTGACATTGTGGTTATTAACACAGAAACCAGAATCCACACACAAAGTTTGAGTTTGGGAAGGGCTGCTAACACACACTTAGCACTAATGTTCTTGGGAAAGGCATGAATCCACTCCTTCTCCTGGCTACGGGACAATAGCAGTAAAGCAGTCCATCTTGGGCGTGGGGCTAGCAACTCTTACTCGTAAAATCTATTTGCCACCGAAAACCATAATGCAGTCCTATAATCCACAAGGAGTTTACATAAAAAGAACAAAAATACACAATTGTGAAAAATAAAATGAATGTATCATTATTACTTTTTCTTCTAGGATCTCTTACTAAAAACCATCAACCAAAACTGTCCAAGTAGGTTTCTTCAGTTTTCAAGTTGGTCTGGCTGTGTGGCCAACATTTACTCATTATATCTAGGGAAAAAAATTGTGTGTGTGTGGGGGGGGGGGTCAGTCCGTACAAAGGTTTAGAGTGGGGGTTCAGTTTGCAATATAAGCTTATGCAAAATGGGTTCCTTAATTTGTGTCCAATTGCATTCAAGCATGTTTTTTTTTAGTGATCACTACCTAACAAAAGGCCAGAAGTAACTTATTCATTGATCACTCCCTCTCACAATTCTTTTTTTAATTGATCAGCCCGAACATGCTATGCTGCTAAAAAGATGTTGGTTGTGTGACTAATCAGACCTGTATCTTATATTAATTGCTTTTTATTGCATCTCTCCATTTAGGGAAAAAAAAAAAAAAAAAAAAAAAAAAAACAATACAAGTAGCTACTTGGTATCTCTCAGTCACTCTGCATCTATTATTAAGTGGATCAGAAAAAGAACAAGCCGTCAACGATATTCAGAGTAGTATCCTTTTTTTCCTCAAGAAACCTTGTCTCAACATGACAGCTGCCTTATAGATTAGGACATGGAGCCTTCCGCCGACATCTATTCAAATCTAACCATATAGGTATTTCTCATCTCCCCAGAGAGCCTGATTTACTGCCATCTTTTGTAGTATTATCAGCATTGCCCCCAAAATTTTTCCCTCTTATAATCGAAGAGTGTTGAAAAACACCCAAACACGCTAAAAACAAAAATACCGCAAGCCATTTCATGGCTATTTTTTTTATTACTTAAGATGGCTTGATATGCCTAATGGCTAAGAAATAGCAAATATTTGCTGAAAATTGCTATGTATTGGAATTTTCATGCTGCCAAAAGGTGAAAAGTGCTAAATAGGCAACACAGAGTATTAATAATGATTATATTCTTTTTCAATATTTAAGATGGAGCATTGCCAATTATCATCAATTTTTTGGCAAGTATTTCTTTCATCTTATTCGAGCAGTTTTTTGTTTTTTTAATTGTAGCTACTTGACAGTATCACTGAGAAAAAAAAATTACCCTGGTGAGACAGATTTATTTGTCATTGATTCATTGTGTGTGGTATAAGTTGGACTATAATGTGCTGCCTGTATATGCATTTATTCACAACATTTCAGCTGTGTACCCTCTAGTCTTCTTCAGGTGTTCTTGGTTCTGGAATGTGAAATCAGTTCTTGGAATGTATATACTTATTCTACTAGACACATCACTTCCCTTATATATATATATATATATATATATATATATATATATATATATATATATATAAATATATATATATTCCAACAGAATGATTATAAATTGTGTAATATCAAGTAGAACTTATTTGAAATGATATCCTGTCGTTACACTGTAAATGTATCACTCAGCTTACACAATGTAAATGGAATCAACAATCGAAGAAAAAGTAGCCTCATTTTCTTAGATTGTTTATTCTATTCATGTTATCTAGGCCGAGTGATACATCAACCGTGTAACAATGGGAGATTATTTTAAAAGAGTTTGTATAAAATATATTACACATGAATGAATAAATAAAAAAACAAGGCAGCAATCCTTCATCTGAACGTATATATATATATATATATATATATATATATATATATATATATATATATATGTGAATTAATAAATAAACTATCAATTTAATTTTTTGGTTAAATTTATGACATTAATAAAAGGCTTGTATATAGAGTTTTTTTTCTCAAACATTCCAAAGTTGGTAGTTTGAGATCCTTCAACCATAATCAAGAAAGTGTGATAGGGGTATTTGAAAAGTATTAAGCATTATTCTTCATTTTAATTTTATATTCATATTTCAAGTATTGAATAGGTATGCAACAAATGCTGGGGTTTCAGTAGCATGTAAGTTTTTATGGGGTTGAGTTGTTAGCTCCTTGCCTAACTCTCCTCTTTTACCTGGGCTTGGGACTATCTACGGCAACTGCAAAACAGTAGATTTTTTTTTCATCAAGTGATATCTTAGATAGACAACTTTATAGCACTTAAGGGCCCCACTATTCCTGCTATTTACCCGTAGCTGGTGGAGGTGGAGAGAAGTGGATTTATGCTTTTCCAAAGGGCATCAGGGCGAACTGAACACAAACAACCTTGGTCAAAACTCTAACCCAATCTGCCAATTCTGTTTTCTGCGTTGGTAATTGTTGTACACTAATTTGTGTGACAGGTAAAATGAAACTCACAACTGAAATAATTCAAGAGTTTCAATCTCATTTTCTGTTTATATATATTTCCCACTAAATCTAAATTCTGTAAGTGATAAATCCCAGGCACAATGAGTATTATTGTTTTCAACTTTACTCAATAGTACAAATAAAAAGGATAGATTTAAGTCTAAGTTTCAAAAATTCCTTGTCTATTAAATAGATTCAAAAGATGTCTTGATTGAAATAAAATGCAACTAAATAAAGTTCTTTGATTATCAATTCACATCCCTGGTTGAGCACACATTATTCATTGATCCGAAGTGCATATTTAAATGGATAATTCACATTTATCAAGCCCATTGTCCACTTATTAATATGCAATTTCGCCCGGGGAGGCAGAAAGGTGGCAGAGCTCTGGTCTAAAGGTGTAATATTTGTATCAAAGAGAACAATTAATCAAATTTAATAAGTACAATTAAAAAAAAAGATTTTTTAAAAAGGCAACTCCGAGTTCGAAAGCCGTAACTTGGACATCACTCATTTTGCAGTTAATAAAGGCCTATTATCATTTTGTCTGTAACTTTTGAGAAGAGTCATTAACATTCCAAATTTTGTTCAGACAATCAAGTCATGGCAATTGTTACCTTTCCAGTGTCAAAATGGCCACTCTTTCAGCAGCAGAATAAAGTTATTTTGAGAGGTTAGCGTTTTTAGGGTTAGTTGATGTTATACCTAAAAGTACAAACCCTAAAAAAAAAAGAAGAAAAAAGAAAAAAAGAAGAAAAAAAAGGAAATAAAAGAAAAAATAGAAAGGAAAGAAAAAATAGAAAGGAAAGAAAAAATAGAAAGGAAAGAAAAAATAGAAAGGAAAGAAAAAATAGAAAGGAAAGAAAAAATAGAAAGGAAAGAAAAAATAGAAAGGAAAGAAAAAATAGAAAGGAAAGAAAAAATAGAAAGGAAAGAAAAAATAGAAAGGAAAGAAAAAATAGAAAGGAAAGAAAAAATAGAAAGGAAAGAAAAAATAGAAAGGAAAGAAAAAATAGAAAGGAAAGAAAAAATAGAAAGGAAAGAAAAAATAGAAAGGAAAGAAAAAATAGAAAGGAAAGAAAAAATAGAAAGGAAAGAAAAAATAGAAAGGAAAGAAAAAATAGAAAGGAAAGAAGAAAAAAGAAAGGAAAGAAGAAAAAAGAAAGGAAAGAAAAAAAGAAAGGAAAGAAAAAAAGAAAAGAGAAAAAAGGAAAGAGAAAAAAGCAAAGAAAAAAAGCAAAGAAAAAAAGCAAAGAAAAAAAGCAAAGAAAAAAAAGGAAAGAAAAAAAGGAAAGAAAAAAGGAAAGAAAAAAAAGGAAAGAAAAAAAGGAAAGAAAAAAAGGAAAGAAAAAAAGGAAAGAAAAAAGAAAAAGAAAGAAAAAAGAAAGAAAAAGAAAGAAAAAGAAAAAAAGGAAGAAAAAGAAAGAAAAAAAGAAAAAAGAAAGAAAAAAAGAAAAAAGAAAGAAAAAAAGAAAAAAGAAAGAAAAAAAGAAAAAAGAAAGAAAAAAAGAAAAAAGAAAGAAAAAAAGAAAAAAGAAAGAAAAAAAGAAAAAAGAAAGAAAAAAAGAAAAAAGAAAGAAAAAAAAGAAAAAAGAAAGAAAAAAAAGAAAAAAAAGAAAGAAAAAAAAAGAAAGAAAAAAAAAAGAAAAAAAAGAAAGAAAAAGAGAAAGAAAAAAAAAAAAAACAGTATTCTGCTGTTGGAATGGTGGCCATAGTGAAACAGAAAAACAATTGCCTAAATCTCCTCTTATCATCCTTGATGCTGTCAACAGGTTTCGGCCTATCCATTCTCTAGCCTTCATCAGAGTGTATAATCCCAGAGAAGAGGCAAACTTTTTCATCACCAGCCAACTATGGCAAATAATTAAAAAAAGTGGTCATTAATATACCAACTGGATCAATCGATCTCAGCAGCGTTAGGTACACAGATGTAACCATAGTACCAACTGAGTATCCGGGCTATACCAAACTACAGAAAAGTTTCCAAACATCCGCTTTGCTAAGACAACTTTCCTGCTTCTTTTATTCCTCAAGTCAAGACTGGCATATTTGTTTCAGGATAATTATGTTGATGTTCACAATGTTCATCTATAAGGAGTAGTAATCTTATTTGTGATATAAGATGTCTATGAATATCAGTGAAGTTTTATTCTGCTCTTTCTCTCCTCTTTTTAAGGAGGAGCACTGTTACATATTGTCCAGTAAGTTTTTGAATAAGATAATTGTATCATTAGAAGGAATACAATTCATCACTACTTTCAGGCTTTCATTCTTTAATTTATCCTATTTAGCAAGAAGAAATGTAATTTTGTTAATGTGAATAAATTCTTGTTACATAGCTATGCTGACTATTTTATTCATTTATTCACATTTTTATTTTGAAAATCTATTATATTATTTTACAATGGTTAACTTTCAGTTGAACCAATCTTTTTTAGAACTTTTGTCTTCACCCAGTGCCTCAAATGGTTCCAGTAGGCTTTCCATAGACTTGATACATATGCAAAATTCATATGGTTTTTCCCTTTCGCAAGTTTTTTTCCTTCCCCAAAGTGGGGTCACCATTCACTCTCCCTTGATAATAATATTTTGATTTCCATCTATTTCTTACACAATACAAACAGTCTGACTCACTAACTAAATTTGGCATGTATATTCAATGGATCTAAGGGAAGGTTTCAAAGTAAAATATCTATGACACCACAAGGCCATCTGGTTTATTATCATATTTATGAATTATCTGTGTACTATCATTTTATTCTCTTTAAGTCAAGGGTGGTGCAGTGCAGCCAATCTCAACACGGACCATGTGGCCCCCATGGGGTACCATGCCACATTTGAATCGGGCTATAGAGTGATGTAATGATAAATGTATTTCTGTCTAGTTGTTCGTGAAATGCGAAAATAAAACATTAGTAGCTCTGTAGGAGGGCACCGTTCTGCTTAACTCGCAGTCAACATAAAAAATAATCTAAAATAATTGTATTATTTGTTACAGGGAAGTGCTTTGAAAATAAGCAAAAATTTCAGCAATTGTGATTTTCCCAGTTTCAAAATGGCTGCTGCTCCAGCTGTAGAGTGGCAGGTGCTGATGATGAAATCAAAGTCGAAGAAATAACCCTAAAAAATACTACCCCTGCAGCTTGAGCAGTGGCTATTTTAAAACAGGAAAGGTAACACAAACCTCAATTTTTTTTTAATCACTTACACAAAAAGTATTAAGTAAGCATATAACTAACTTGAAATTTTAGCACGCTCTAAAAATGTTCTGTGGAACTGTAAAGAGGTATAGATGTTACCAGCACAGAAAATAGAATCGGCAGACCGAGTTAGAATTCCAGAAAAGGCTGCTTATGTTCACTTCACACAAATGCTTTCGAGGGAGGCGTGAATCCACTTCTCCCCAGCTTTGGGCAAATAGCAGGGCAGTTGGAAACCTTTAGCATTTTACAGTAGTCTATCTTGGGCATGGAGCTGGCAACTCCACCCCATGGAGAAAAAAAAAAAATGATACTTACTACTGAAAACATAATGTGGCCCTATACCCTACAGAGAGTCAACAGGAAAAAATAATTTTTCAAGAGAGAGGCTCTCAAATTTTTTCTGACAATAATGCCCTTATTGTGTAAGGATTTTTTTTTTAACAGACCCCCAAGTCAGAAAATACTGAGCAGTTGCATATGCATTCACATGTTAGATTTGCTAGATCAAAAAAAATAATGGATCATGCAATTTAAATCGATATAGTAATGTATTTATTTTCTTTTTTAATAACTATAATTACTAGCAGAATGGGTGAACTTGTTGTTCATAATACAGTTTCTCAAACCTTAGAATCAAACAGAACATCTTGTCTGTAGATCAAGCGCCATCTACTGTTGAAACAGTGAATTTCAACACTATATGGGCAGAGTGATTCACAATGTGACAGTTAGATGCCACTTCCTGTCATAGTGACCATGCATTATAAGCACATTGAATCATGATGTCGGGAAATGTTAAAATTTTTGATTGTCCATGGCTCCCAAATGCACAGCAGGGCATACTTTGGGAACCAGTTCTATTTGGAGAGAAAAAAAAAATTAGGAGAATTCCAAGAATAAATAAAATTTCTCAGAAAAATTTCTAGGCAAATAGATAACCTTGGTACTTTGAGTAATCCAATACAACACAGCTTCTTGCAAATCACACGCTGGTAGTAAGTAAGTAAGCAAGCATGTATATAATAACCCAAAAGCTATATAGAGATTCTTCTTCAGTAGTAAATAAAATATATATATCTTCTTCCTAGATAAGGTTTTCCACAAATCATCAAGATTAAAAGGACTTGTAAAAAAGGTAGCAGAGTGAACCAGAGAAAAAAAAATCTCAAAACAAACAACAATATATATGAGTAATGATAAAACCAAAAAAGAAAAAGGAATGTAGATAGAAAGAGAAAAAAAAAACAAAAAAAAAAACCATCTGCGAAAGAGAGGAAGAAATTCACCAAGATCCTCCTACACAGAAAGACTGAAGGGTGCCCTTCTTCCATAGAGACATGGCATTCCAACACACAAGATAGAATTATTTAGAAAAACATTTTCAGAAAGGAAGATAGCAACTCTAAATTCATTGAAATTTTTTATCACTCAAAAGAGTTATTTTTTAAAGCCATTCACAGAGGCATAGCCTAAGAGGGGATGGGGCGATTAGGAAACGCTCCCCCCAAGTATTGCTAATAGTAGTTCACCTACTGCATTTCTTCTGACGAACCTCACTAAATTTAACGCAGCTTCATTTTAGACCCAAAAGAAACCTGTGACCGTAGTTAGCGCAAAATCTGAGACGGTTGAGTGGGGGCCATTGGCCCACTTGACATAGAATGACGCACAGAGGCATTCAATTTTCAAGACCAAACAAAAAACAAAAAAAAAAAGTGAATTTTTACTTTTTTCTTTCTTCCACTCAGACTCGGTCGTAAATTTCAGCTAAATTCGGTCATGACTTCAGTTCTCAAGTTAGTATGTAGACCAGACTGACTAATGTTTGGGCCAGAAATTGTTGTTGGCTGATATTGTCAGCCTCAACCCACATTCCTAATTATCAATTTCCAATTTCTTTTGTGAATTAACATTCAACGGTTATCAGCAGAGAAAACCAAATAATCAGTAATGAAACCATAAAACAGGATGTGTTCCATTATTAAAACTAACCAACCCTGAAAATACTTAAGCCTAACCCTACATTTGGTAGCTGAGGTTGCTGGTGTTCAACTGAGCACAAATGCTTTTCCGAGAAAAGGTACCATTTCGCATCCCTGTATCCCTTCACCAGTACACAATGATCTAGTCCCTGGCATGGTCGATTTGATGAGAGTAGATGAATGATTACTAGGACAAACTATTCTTCCTTACAACAAGCTTAATTGGCCAGGTTGTATTAATATTAAAAAGGCTGTTACACCCAATGGTAATCTTGAAAGGACCAGCCTATAAATCTTGAAAATCAAAGTTGGGTCTCGGTTTTCTGGCCAGAAGCAACAATAAATAAATGAATATAAAACTGAATGCCTTGGTCCAAAGTGCACCCTATTGCCACTTAAAGGGGTAAGGTCAGGGTTAATCTCTAATGCGGAAGTGCCAAGGGAACTAGAAATTTCTGGCACTACCCACCCATGTGCATGTAGGTCTCAATATTAAACTTGAACTTGTGACACATTCCATACTCATGGAGAGAAAGGCGAATGAATACTGCTTCAGCTATAGATGGAATTTTCATCATTGAGTCGGCCCACAACTTGTTTTCGATTTTTTTCTAGGTTGCATTCCAAGAGTTAGCATACAAGCATTGAATATTCAATCCATAACAAAAATAAATTTAGCAATTGTTACCTTTCTTGTTTTAAAATGCCCTATGACTGAAGTATGTATTCCATTATTAATACTCACTAACCCTGAAAATACCAAGCCTAATCCTATATTCTGCAGACGGAATGGTGGACATTTTAAAACATGAAAGATAACAATTGCCGACAGTTTTTTTCAGAATTTATAATAATTCAGAACAACATAATCTTCTCTCTTGGCGATTATGAACGAGATTACTTTGATACAGTATCAAAATGATCGGAGTCTGGGCCAAGATTGCTTTTTTATGGCCAAATTAAACCTTTTTAAAAGGCACAAAAAAAATGAAACCAAACCATGTCTAAATCTGCACATCTTTTGTTGTACATGCCCAAGGATTATTGAGGGATCAATGGCCTAAAAACTCAAGGGACCCCTGCTTTAGGACTTTGAAATATAGGATTGAGTGAGGTGAGTTAACTTTGTTGCATTAGTATTTTTAATAAATTCTTATTTTTGGAGTGTACTGCAGTATCGCAATGTCTTACGACAATTCTGGCACTTGGCCATTTTTGGCCAGAAATATCTCCAACTATCTGGCAGCATTCATCGGGTTCATAAATAATCTAAAAATTAGTACTAATTCCTTTACCTTCCAAGTTTATCAAGAACTTTAAATGATTGAATTCTAACGTGAAACTTCGGAGAATTTTGAAATAATAGGTTTTTTTATAGGAATTTTATTCATTTTAGATGAGGATGTACCTCCCTATTCCACACACGGACGGTAGGATCAATATCCCTCGTGTCTGAGGTGGCCCAAAGGGAAGTGCAGAATGTACTTACTATACAATTTATGGCATTTATCCACATGTACGCGTGAGGGTCCCCCGCCCAGAACTAGACCCTTTGTGTCACATTTCACCCTCGTGGGGAGGCAAATAAATACTGGGTCAATCCCTGATGCCTGACACATAGGGAAGCGCTGAGGGAACTTCTGGCGTTACCCACACGTACACGTGGGGAGACGAATAAATACTGTATTTACTTATTCGTGTATAATACGAAAGAATCAAAATTGAGGGGTAGCATTATCCTTAACTGTAAAAAAAAAAAAAAATGCTAGCAACATACTGATTCTTAGCTACGGAAAGTGAGGGTTGCATTATACTTCAGTAATTACGACACTTAGTAGAAAGTAAAAAGAGCTGAACTACTTGGTTGGTACACCTAATAGCTGAACAACCGGCATAAAACTTCTTAATGCCAAGAATGAAGCTGGTGTAATTAATAAGCAAATACTTTTTTTCACTCTCTGGTCTTCAAAAACCACTTTACTTACTAAATCAACAGGTTATGAAAAAAGGTTTCTATTCACTATTTATGATTCTTAAAGACAAAAAGGGGACCAACAAAAATATTAATTCCTTTTTTTTTTTTCTAAATGTAGATTTCTGCTCCGATCTTTTGAAAAAGCTTAAAATCCTAAAAAAAATTTTTTTTGGTTCAGGTTTTTAAAGTACCAATAGAAACATGGAGTACTCGAGCCATGAATCATTTCTTCTTGTGGGATGAATAAGAAGATGAAAGAAAATCCGATGATGGAGAATGGAGATTTTTTTTTTTTATCCAGATTCATTTTTCATTCGATTTTACCTCTTGGGAAATGCAAAGGAAAATTATCCCGAGGTTAAAAGCTAGAAAGTGGTTTGAAAGTTTATGAGGTTAAAAAAAAAAAAGAAAAAAGGTTCAAAGTCAGGAAGTTTTTAAAGGGGAAAATATAAAACCCAACAAATATTCAGAATGAATTTTGATAAAGATTAACACGATGATCGATTTCCAGAAATTAATTTTACAGAAAGGAATGCAGTAAAACTATAGAGGAAAAATTTTCCAGTTTTTTTAGCTTATTTATTTACTTTTTTTTTTTTTTTTTGGTGGGTTATTGTAAAATTCACTGACATTTCAGGGATTTTTTTTTTAGCGAAAACAAATGAATATCAGAAAATAAGAAAGAAAAGTCTATCCTAAAATGTTTGCCTTAATATGGTTTTGATTTCAAGCAATTCGGAAAATATATCTATATGGAAAATAATTACGAAAAAATTCAGAGAAACATCATTGGAATGTGTTTAGGAAGAATGATGATTTTTTTTTTCGGATCAAGATCAACTTTTTAGGAAGTTATTACAAACTTTTGTTTTAAATGAAGTTTTCTTCGAGTTTAAGGAGAGTAAATGAAAAATATAACTATACTTCTATCTATGAGGTACTTTTTAGGAGATACAGACTAAAGGAAAAATGGAATGCGTAAGTATTTAATTCATTACTTTTTTTTTTAGTTCAACACAAGACGATCTACTTTTTAGGAAGTTATTACGAACTTTTTACATTTTTTTCTTTCTTGGCTTTGTTTATTTTCTTCCCCAACTTTATAAGGTAATTTGAAAAATCCAAGAAGACCGAAATGCGTAAAAAAAACTAGTAATTAATTAACTCACTTGTTTAATTTAAGATGATCGACTTTCTATAAAGTTATTACTAACTTTCTAATCGAGTTTTGTTTTTTTAGCGCAGTTGGAATTAATTGAAAATGTGACTATTACTCTCATAAGTAGAAATTTTGAAGAAGAAAAAAAAAATCCTGAGAAAACATTGGAATGCCAGAAGAAAGTAAAGTTAAGTATAATTAATAATACTTTTTTTTGGTTCATGAAGATCTACCATGTAGAAAGTTGATTACGAACTTTTAAATAAACTTTTTATTCTTCAAGCTGAGGTAGAATAAGTGTAAGGTAGAAAAGTTAAACTTTTAGGAGGTAATTAAAAAAGAAAAAGAGAAAATTTTTACCTGCTTTGATGAATGATGTCCATGGTAAGTACTCGAAGTGATACAGTGTTGATGGAGAGAAGGTTGCTGGTGGTCTGTAGTTGTAAAAATCTTGTCTCGTCCCCGGGACGATGATGATGACGAAGAAGAAGGAGGTGTAATAACAGAAGAGCTATTAATGGTACTACCACCAGTCGTAGGTGTGCAACAACTCAAAGAAGAAGAAGTAGCAGGTGTACTATTGGTACATAGCTTTTCCACCGACATGGTATGTTCAACATAATAATAATAACTTTTTTCTCCGGAGAAGGCTAACCCTCCCTTGTTTGGCTCTTCGGGCTCTTTCCCCCTCTCTGTATTTCATTGGTCATTCGGAGAGGAAACACAGTTGATCGTCTTTTACTCCTATGGAGGGTCAGAGAGATATTAATTTCTATTGTATTCCAGTCACTTCACAAACACACAATCTACACACGCACAGCACAAACACACACACACACATATATTTCTAATATAATATTTGAAATATATTGTTTCAATTTTATTTCTTTAAAGCCATTTAAACGTTTTCTTTTCGATTCGCCTTCATTTATTTATGTTGGAAGAAAAGTTAAATTATTTTCAAACAGAGATATTTATACTCTAACCCCTTTTTTTTTAAAGATTCAAACGCCTTTATCTTCCATTTCTTTTGGGGGGGGTAAAAGTTTTCAAATTCTTTAATTAGCGAACACTATTTTTTAACGGTAACTTTTAAGGCGATTATGTTACTGATGAGACTCCGTATATCTAAATTTCGTACCGCTTACCTACCCTAGAAGACCACGGCTAAAAAGGAAGTTACTGACTTATTTATCATCATCATTATAATCATCTTCATCAGGATGCTGCCGAGGCGTAGCTACACAGTCGGCAACAGAGTAGTAGTTATAGTTGGTACCAATGTCGTAAGAGTAGTTTAGTTAATTCTTCCACTGCTACCATTGTAGATCTTGTCTGCCAGGTAGCTCGAAATGAAGTAGGGGATATTACTCAGGGTTGCCAGATAGTTGGAGATATTTGCGACCAAAACCACGTCAAAAATGGCCAAATGCCAAAATTGTCTATAAGACATTGCGATACTATTGTACAAACCAAAAATTTATTTAAAATAGCACTGGAACGATGTCAACTTATCTCAATCAATCATATATTTCATAGTTCCAAGAAGGAGGCCCCCAAAACTTTGTATTCCATTGATCCCTTCATACAATACCTGACCCCCTCATTGACCCCTAGGCATGTACAAAAAATAATTAAGTTGACGTACAGTTTTAGACATGGTTTCGTTTTATTTCATATTTTATAACGAAAAAAAAAATGAATTTGACCAAACCAAAAAACTTGAAAGTTCATGGCCAAATGCTTTTCAAAAAGGCCAGATTTCTCAAATTTGACCGTAAAATGGCCAAAATGGCCACCCCGATATTACCAGAGGAACACATGCACCGCAGCTTTTTAAAAAGAAGGCAGACATATACCCGACCCACCCTGACTACAACCAATAACTGACAGTATTGCTTTTGCTACTTACTTACTTACCTATGATAATAAAACTTTTGTTGTTATTATTATTATTATCGTCGGTAGAGAAATCGTATTAATGACAAGAGCATCACGTCTGCAACATCCATTTCCTGATGTAATACCATTCATGGTAGAGTAGAAGTCTACAGACATTTATTTAATTACAATTATTGGGATATTCTCTCCTCTTGGAGTTTACAGAAGCAGATCCAGGGAGGAGGGGGGGTCTGGACCCCACCCCTGCCCTTGCTCGATCATAGCTCAATTAAAAATTATCTTCTTAATGTCTTGATGGAAAAAAATTATACATAAAAATCCCAAATAATCATAGAATAACCTTAAAAGCAAAAATGAATTAGATCCATTGTCAATTAAAACCGATGAAGTAAAGAAAATGGAATAAATTGGACCTCATTTCCCCTCAAAATCCCGGATCTGCCCTAAAAACGTAACAAATAGTCATTACTTTTTTTTTTTCACAGCTCACAAGGCTCACTTTTTTTTTTTTTAAATAGAATTTATTTTAACTTGTGGTGATTTTGCTAAAAGTTTCAGGAAAATTGAAAAGTTTTTGTAATTTTTAAACATTGGAGTTTTTTCTGTAGAAAATTTCTTCGAAGAAATTCTAAATCAAGTGCAAAATCTGGACCCCAAAATTTATTCAAATCAAAAGCGCATATTTACAGATTACATTTGATTCATTTGATAAGTTTTCAAATTTTGCTTTACCATTTCTTCATTATATTCTTTTAAGTTGTTCAAAGGTTTTGAATTCTTCATTTCATCCATGTTTTGATTACGGTGTAATATAAAAATTTGCGCTTTTGGCTTGAATCAATTTTGGGGACTGGATTCTACATTTTATTCAAAATTTCTTCCATAGGATTTGGGACTGAAAAAAAATTTTTTAAGATGCTGCAAATATGGTTTAGTCCATGCCGTGAGCCTGAAGGTTCCATTCTTTGATAAGATCATCTTTTATCATTTTCCCTCTCTGCTTATATTTTATTTACATTAAATGTGCCAAAAAATAATTTACCAGAGCAATTTCGGCTGTTAACTAATGAGATCATAACATTACCATATTTACTCAATTATTCTATGCGCATTTAAACTTTTTATTAGTTGTAGAATATATCTAATTTTTATGGGAATAAAAACTTGCTTGTTAAATATCATCATCAATATCATCATCATCATCATTAGCCATTTCAGGTCCACACCTGGACAAAGGCCTTCCCCCAACTCCGCTCATTCCAAGTATGTGGTCCTGTTGTGAGCGTTTTTTAGAAGTTAGTGGCTTATCAAGTTCACCCATGGCCACTATTTCTGGTAAGCTCTAAACTTTCAAAATCTACTTAAGTTCTTATGCACAGAAGATTTTTTCAATTTCAATTTTCAAGCTAACATAAAATTCACATCTTCCATGTATGAAAACATGAAGCTTAAGTATGTTTTAAAAGCTATAAACAGGTGAAGGGAAGAAAAAGTTTATAAGGGCAGAGGGGAATGAAAAGTATAACCCTTTTGTAAGGGATTATTTTCATGTATGTCCTGCCTCTAAATTTAAAAAAAAAATCATTCAAGGGGAATGACCTTTTTCAGAGTTGTCTTTCTACTACACTGGTTGACTCTCAAGACTTTTCATCCATAGCTGTAGAGAGAAGAGAGAGATTCATACTTTTCCCAAAGGCAGTATTGCTTAGCAAATGTAATCATTTTTGGCTAAATTTTGAACTGGGGTCGCTGATTCCATTCACTACTGGCATATTCTAATAAATATCAGAATGTTGTACTTCATTCAGCTGTTCAAAAAAATTCTTTACTATTTTTTGTTAAATGTGATGCACACCCAGGGTCGTAGCTGAGGAAAGGAGGGTTGAGATTTAAAATGACCCCCCCCCACTCAGCCTCCAATGGTAGGGGTCACCCAAAAGCATCATGAATAGTAATTCACCTACTGCTTTTTTACTAACATTGTGATCACTCAGTACTAATACGGTGGTTCCTAGCAGATCACTCTATTATGTGCCCTCACTGGAGCCCCGTGCATTTGAGAAAGGATTGGATGCACAGTTCTATCTCGCCAGGGTAATAACCAGACTCAACATCGTTTAACTTTCGGTGATCATACGAGGACCGGTGTATCCAATGTGATTTGTCTGTATATACTAACATTATACCATAACAAATCACACTAAAAATCAGAGGTGGCCTTCTAGGAGCCAAGTCCCCCATGGTTGTGAGATCTTCATCCACATTACTGCATTTAATAATTCTCATTTTATATCCACTGCCAGACTTTTGAAAAGTCTGCCTGTAAACCCGCAGTAATACTTTTGGGGACCCCCAGGTGTCTAGGTTGGGAATCACTGAACAAAATGTTGGAAGGAGGTCAAAGCCACCTGGGCCTTAAATCTCAAGCTACACCCCTGTCTACACTTTTTTTTCATTTGTGCAATAGTTTAAAAGTCTTCTTTCTTTTTTTCATAATAATTGTCTTTTAGTGGTACAGATTTTAAATATTCCCATGATCTGCATCGACTGGTACAACGGATAGAACTTTCCTTTCAAGTGTTAATCACCCTTACCCACCACAGACCAGTTTGAACACTGTTGCTAGGTTTAGGTTATTCATGTGTTATGGCATTTATATGTATCTATGTGACCGGATTCTGCCCAGCCCCAACCATTTGCATACACTCCCCCTCCAACTAGTGGAAAAACGTGTTTTTTTGTTTTTTGAACCCCTACCCCCAATAGGATTTAAGTGAGGGTTTCAATTTACTATGTAAGTTTATGCCTAAGTAATCCTTTAGAAAGTGTCCTATAGCATTCATGCTTGTTTTGTTTTTTTTCAAATTCGGACTTTTTACTGATCACAATTCAAAAGACAAGAAAAGTGACTTATTCATTGATCGCACCTTTTTCAAATGTTTCAACGTACTGCCTAAAGATGTTGGTCACATGACGGTCTCTTTTGAGAGACAAATCAGACCTGTTTATTTTTTTCTTTCTTTTGAAATCATAAATCTATAATTCAAACCTTAACGACAGTATTTTCATCATGGTAACTTGATTTTCCAACCACCATTGCTCGATTCAAAAGGTAAAAAGTGACTTATATAGATAGCGGTGATCCATAATTTTTTTCATTTTTTCCCCCTTAACAGAATTTGCTGTATCAATATAATATTTTGAGAAGGGTGACTTGTTGTGGGTTAATGGGTAATAAGTTTATCTAGCAGATGCTTAGTACTGTGTATTGAGTTTGATTCTCACTGAATGCTCTGCACTTGTGGCCTTATGCCAGATTAGTAAATACTTTTTGATATGTTTGATAAATCCTACCTGTGATATCAAAGGTTACATAGACACTAAACACAGTTGCATATGCTGTTTTGTATCTTGGATGTTCTGTATATATATAATATACATATGTATATGGATGCACAAAAATGTAAAAATATTCAAGTGTCTGTAAAAAGTAATGGACTTTTGAATCTTTTTCAGCACAATATAGGGAAGGTAGTCTCAATTGTATAAATTGCAGAATCAGTGGAAAACAGAATCTGGACTAGACACTGTTATCAGCAGATAATAGTATTCAATCCAGATTTTGTTTTACTTCAATTAATTCTCTTATTTCTTTTTATTTGTTCACCAATTGTAACATTGAATGAGCCAGGATGTAAAACTTTACAATTTACAATTAGGACCACCTTCCCTACATTGTACCAGGAAGGCTTTTACTGTCCATTGCTTTTTACAAGCTCACAGCACACGTGAAATACAAAGCACCATATGCCAGAGACTAAACACCTAGAGGAATATAAACTAACTAAATAACAAAAATGATTTTACCCTTGCTTTACACAATATTAATTAAGTCAATAAATTGTACTTATTGATGTTTCAATTGTTTAACAGTAGAGGTTTTCCCCACTATCTGAATATCAAGTGTTTCCAACCTTTTGTCTGTGGAAATAGCATAAAGGGAAGAAGTGAAGGTGTACTTTGAATTTCTCAGCCATTTTGAATATGGCAGCCATTTCAAATACATAACGAGGTCACATGACCATGACTAACATTCTTGACTTCTGCGATGCTGGTCAAAATGTGAGTGGAGAACAGTTGAGTGTGAAGTTGGCCCCAGTTTTGCCAACTTTATATTTGAGTTTATATCTAAAATTGAGTCAAAAAATATTTGAAATCACCTAAAAACATCTAGATTTTCCAGGTATATATAAAAAATCAAGGATGTATATAACCCATCATGAATAAATTAAATGTGACTTTAATCTTCAACCTTTGATACTTAATTAATTAAAAATTATATTCATTTTATTATTATGAATTAAATAGAAATATTACTTATTTCATTAGAAATAATTTAAAAAGAAATTTCTGACATCTAGATGCAACCAAAAACATCTATAATTTGATGAAAAACATCTAACTTGACAACACCGGTTAGCACCCTCAGTCCCTATTGAAAATCTCCTTGCTATGGAAAGGACAATAGATCAAAAAACAACTCAGCTCTTCAAGGAATCGGGTATTCTTTGGCGCACTCACAACATAAGAAAAGTTCTAACCTGAAAACTCCAAGAAAACACCTGGCACTACAACCTTGAAGCTGACACCAGAAAGCTGGGATACACCTGGAGCCAATTGGTAAAAAAAGCCTAAGGACTGTCTGGAGATCTCTTGCCGACAGACTATACTCTGGGAGGGGTGATAGGCATTAAGAAAAATATATTCCTAAAGCTTCCAGTCCATAAGAACTAACTAGTCATATACACTGATGCTAAAGCATTACAACCACCTGCCTGATAAGGTATTGGTCGTCCATGTGCCCGTGAAACAGCTCTTACCTGATCAGGCATGGATTCTACCAGACTTCTCCAGTTTCCTGTTGGATCTGAAGCCAGGATGTTGAAAGCAGGTCTTTTAACTGCTGCAAGTTACGTGGCAGAGGTTATGCAAAGCGAACTTGTTGGTCCAACACATCTTTTAAGTGCTGTATAGAATTGAGATTCTGAAAATGCTGAGTTTGTGAGATGAACAATATTTGCTTTTTCAGTTAATGGATGAATCATTCTATTGAAACTAAACCTTGCTGAATTATGGCTACAAGATGAAATACCCACTTGTTTTGGCGGGTATTAGAAACCATCAACCATATCTGTCAACATGTTTTTCATAGTTTTCAAGTGATTCGGTCTGTCTGGCTAAGAATACTTGTGTTGCATGTACAAGCCACACCAATGGAGCTAGGGGGGCTGAAAATTTGAATTTTGTTCAGTTTGTATCCGGCAATGTTCACACTCATTTTGTTTTTTTTAAATTTAGAACTTTTATTGATCACTGCCCAACAAAAAGCGAGAGAAGTAACATATATGTTGATCCTATTTCCGATTTTGTAATTGATCATCCGCAAGAATACATGCAGCCAAAAGACATTGGTCACATGCTGGTATCTATTGAGTTACTAACCAGATATGTTTAGTCCAGTAATTGAAGTCAAAGAAAAAGAATCAATGAGATATATAGAGAGATGAAAATCGAAGGGTGTTTGATTTAGTTTGTTTTTAAAAAGTGATACTTGTGACTTTGGAGTTTTATTTTACAATCTCTGGAAAATGTATATACACTTAATAGAAAATAAACAGTCATTCTTCCTCTTATACTCGGCCCCCCTCTATGGATATTACAAAGTCCCCACTTGCTATGTGAAAAAGTTATTTTTCAGCGGCTGTCAGTGGACTACTGGAAAAGTGTCCACATTAACATGAATTCACATTGTAAATTGCCCCCCCCCTATGTTTTGGAGGTGATTTTCAAAAACCAAATTGCTAAAAACCTTCCCTGGGGTCTCAAAGCAGGATTACGTTGTGTTTTCTTTGTGGTAGGCTGTCACATACAGATGGATGGACGGACTTTGGGTGAATTATTATCAGATCATAATAAATGTCAGATTTTTTTCTCATCCAGCGTTTTTAGAGTCTGACTTCAGACAGAGGAAGGAACTTGCTCTCGAAAATTTATGGTTAACAAGGATCTGGTTAGACGCTTTCACAGATCTTGCAAGATAAAAGTGGATTATGATAAAATGTAGAAGAAGAAGAAGAAGAATGAAAAATAAAAATTTTTAAATAATAATAATAATGAAAAACTGAAAAAACTAAAAAAAATATCTAGACAGATAGAATGATGCAAACATCATCTCCACCTCCCCACAACAACTCCAGCACAAGTAGGAGATTTAAAAAAAAAAAAATGAAGCATATCATATATAGAGATAACAAGTTTTACTTGCTTTTCCCCTGTGATATTTTAATTTTGTAACAATACCCCATGATTGAAAATGTTCAGGTATCATACTTCTGCACTTTAACAGCCTTTTGAAATTCATTCAGTTTACAATACCCAGGTGTATACTAAAAGCAGGGGTATTGAATCCCTGTCATGCTCTTTATGTTGGAAAATTAAGCCTACAATAGTTTATGTAAGTTTAATGGAAGTAAATGTTCAGTTTTTACAAATAATTTGTACTGGGGTCTTTGTATAAAACAATTTTATTTGGTAAATTGACTTTAAATGAGTACATATATATAATTAAAAGTGCAAAACAGATTTTTTATCTATTCAATTTTATATATATATATATATATATATATATATATATATATATATATATATATATATAATTACTGGGGTATCAAGCATTGTCCAGGGAGAAAAATGAATGAATACTGAAAAGTTATGTAGTAAATTCTAACACAGAGTTTCTCATACTAAGTATCATAAACAGAATGAGCCTTTTTTTGAAAATACCAAAATTGACCTGATCTTGAATTGAACTGTACAGGTCACCAGTGATCAGCACCACTGATTGTATGTTCATCCTGGGGTTAAGTTACCCCTGTAAACAGATTTGCAGCCCCCAGAGTGCAGCAGCCTTTGTTAGATTTTAAAATGCCATTATTGACCTGACCCTAAATTGACCTTTATGGGTTACCAGAGATCATCATCACCTATTCAATGTTCATCTTGGAGTCATTGCACTTGTACACAAATTCACTGACCATAGGATGCAGCCATCTCTGTTAGATTTGAAAATGCCAGCAAAGATTGACCTGACCTTTAATTAGGCTTTAGAGGACACCAAAGGTCAGCACACTCTATCCTTTGTTCATCCTGGGGTGGGGTTACCTATGAAAACAAATGCGTAGTCTGTAGGGTGCAGCCATCTGGGTTAGATTTGAAAAAAAAAAAAAAAAATTGACGTGGCCACACCAAAACTGACCTGACCTTCAATGACTTTATGAGGTTGCATGGGGTTAGCAACACCTATCTTATGTTTATCCTGGGACCAAGTTACCCATATACACAAATTTTGAGCTTATAGGGTATAGGAGTCTGTAAAAGACATAGTTAGAAACAAACAAACATTTGTTATCTTTATAGTGTTAGATATGTAACATTTGAGATATTTGAAATTTAGCTGTTTTTAGCTATAAGTAACAACCTTTGTAAGCTATAAATAACATTCCCTACTTGGCAACACTGATTTCTTCCCTTATTTGGCCAGCACACCCATTTCGTCTGCAAATTAGTGGACACCTCCACCCAATAAAAATCACCAGGTACAGTTCTGACAACATCATACGTATCAAATTATGATAAACTTTAAATGCTTTCACACTGGGTCATAATTTGTTTAAGATGCCCGAATTATATTTGCGATTTATCAACTGCAACTACCCAATTAACATTTTTTTTCATTTTTTTGTTTCTAATCATTTTCGAAATACCTTTAAAATACATTTTCTGGGTCAGACATATTGTATTGTTAGTTGTGATTTTATTGTAAGCTTCTCTCTTGTTAATACAAGTCTTTCAAACTTGAGGAATCAAACAAGCCTGAAAGTCAGACCATAGATGTGTTGGTGCCTTTAAAAGCCTCTTCCTTTAGAAGCCCATTCCTCTCAAAGCTCCTACCTTTGAAAGCCCTTTTTGCTGAAAGTATATTCATTTAATGCTAATATTGTAGTAAAAAAGAATTTAATTCATGCCGTTGATGCATGTCTGTCTTCTGATGAGATATCACTTAAGTGACATCAGATTCCTAGAAGGAGTGGGAGGGAATTCTTTGTTGAATTGGTTTGAGGTGTTCAATTTGTCAGTCGGTCAGTGACAGTGATCATTGCTATAGATGCTTATACATATAAAAAAAAAAATGTATCAGAAATGATTGAATGAAAAGAACTATCCCATCATCTAGCAAGGAAAACTAATCCATTATTTGGTATCTCATGTCCAGAAAGTAGAAATCCCAGATATGTCTGGTCCTTCACCTTGCATGCCAATCATTTCAACATGTGAGTTTTTATGGATCGGGACTGAAAGCTTCACTCTTCATCTTTTTGCTATTTTCCACTCCTGGTTTAGAAATAAGATATCCTTCTCCTAGACTGATTGCCAATCAAGGACTGGTGGCCAACCAAAGGTTATTTTACTCAAAACTAGGAGGAGAACAGATGGATTCATGCCTTTCATATGGACAGTATTGCAAATTGAAAGCAAACGGTCTGCCCCAGAACTTAAACTTGGTATGCCGATTCCATTTTCCCAACTGGTAACCATCAGGCCACCTCCAGCATGAAGAAAAATAGACTAGCAGAATAAAAAACATCATCATGGTTCCTCTATCCTCAAACGAATGGTAAACACTTGATGGAAAAATCATTCCCATAATTTTCCAAATGAATGAATACGAATATCAGCAACGTATCCTAACCAGATATGCAGATTCCCACTCATTTACAAAATGTTACTTTGAGCCAAGATTTGCAACAGAAAAACCAGGGAAGAAAAGGTAGCTGCTCCAGGCAGCAGATAATTCCAAAATAAAAACAACAAAAACAGTGAAAGCAATAAAGTAAAGAAAAAACTATACTTAGATTTTTGAAGAGGGCTTTACCACCCAGGTTGTACTATTGCAGTGAAGGAACACTCATTATTCCAGTTGCTTGTAAGAAAGATCTGTCTGTCATGTCAAATTAACTTCATTAATATCAATTGTGAAAAAGCATATGAAATAGAAACCTGCACAGAGAATTAGCTGTACTAGTAAAAAGCTATTTTCTCCCCCACTACCATATGCACTGCATGAACACCCTTGTCTTTTAACCATCCCGTTTTCATCTGCAATAACCCTTTTAGCACACCAGTCTGTATTTGATAGCTGGTAAACAATAGTCAACTTACTCTTTGAATCAACTTAGAAATTTTGATGCACAGCTCTACCCAAGAAATTCTCAGGCACCATTCCTTAGCCATGCACTGGTTGCATCCCTTTCTCAGAGGCCATGTTTCTAGGGGTTGAAATCTAAAGCACTATAGTGAGAGTTGCTTGAAATGATCATCCCTAGTGTTTGACCAAATCTTCTGCTCATAGACATTTGAAAGCGAGTTCAATTTCACCTCAGAGAAAGATTTATCTCTTTCCCAAGGGCATGAACAGCCTCAGCCAAAGTTTGAACTTGATTCACCAATTCCATTGTCTGTGCTCTTACATTTAAAATGATTACCTTATATTTTGGTGGCTAAGTCAACTTTCAGATAGAACGAAACCCCAATTCCAGTCAATTTCATGTTTTCAGCTATGTGTTTGGTCACTGCTTTTGTGTCTGGCCTATAAGACAACCCTGTTCTCGGGGGTGTTTTTTGGATGCTTCAAGTGTCGTTCTATCCACTGAAATATACAGTACATTTAATCCCACATTAGATGTTTTACATAGGTGCGTAGATATGCCTTTGTGTTGTTGTTGAATGGGCTTGAAATAGTCTAAACGTCTTTTGTTTCTACAGAGAAATGCCTAAGACAGAGAAAGACAGAAAGAAGACATTCCTTAAGAACGTTCCTCTTTTAATTGCAATCTGTTGGCAAGAATTGATTGAGGCTTTCCTCTGTTGAACATCTGTTAAGCATTTTTGCATTCTTCTCTGTCAATATTTCAATTTTCTCTTCTTGGGAGAATTTCAAAAATTCCTCGCAATTATGTTCATTTACAAGCAGACACATGTATGCAACCCCCTTTACTTATGTATAAGATATATATATATATATATATATATATATATATATATACATATATATCATCATTGCCAAATACGGCCAAATCATGTTGGATACACTGGTTCTCTCAAGACCACCGAAGTTAAGCGATGGTCATCACCTAGATGGGTGACCATCAGGGAAGACCAGGTGCTGTATGCAGCAACAATATGGTTCTACATCTGTCATAGCCAATTAACAAAACATCTATCCTGGTTAGGATCAGATTGTGCACCCGGCCCCTTTCTCACACATACGCTACTCCATGACAACAAGCTCTCTTAGGAGCTACCATATTGAGTAGGAGCGATCATCATCATCATCATCATCAGCCATCTTAAGTCCACTGCTGGTCAAAGGCCTTTCCCAGCTCCTCCCATATTGACCATTTATGTGCTGACCTTTGCTTTGTCTTACAGATACCTTTTTTTATCTCATCTTTCCATCTCAAATCTGATCTTATCCGACAGCATTTGTTATCTTTAGGGCAACAGTCTGTTAACATTTTGCACCATCTGTTATCCTTCCTTCTTGCCATGTGTCCTACCCATCTCTATTTTTGTCTCTTGATCATTTTTTTTTCAATGACATATGCTACTTTGGCCTATTCTCTGATCTATGTTTATCATTTTCTATCTCTCTGTCTTATTCCTAACATTGCTCTTTTCATTGCTCTCTGTGTGATTCTGAGTTTGTTTCAAGTGATTTAGTTCTGTGTAAACATATCGATACTCTGAACACCCGTATAGTCTATGTAAATAACTGGTGGATTACTGACTTACATGACACATACATAGTTAAATAAATAAATTTATGAACATGAATAGATTTTAAATTTCTACAGCATGATCCTTAGTTCTTAATGTTCCAAAGCATTCAAGACAATAAATAATGTGCATTTATATATATATATATATATATATATATATATAATGTGTGTGACTATATATGTATATGTTTATGCGTATATACAAATAACACGTGCATATATGTATGAATGAATTTATATACTCGTGTGTGTGTGTATGTATAAATGGGTATCTGTATATGTCTGTCTGCATGTATACAATGTGCAATCAATAAGTTTCGAGACAGTTCCTATTGCGAACAAACTAAGCATGGTACAGTCATGCCTCACAACAGGAAGTGAAAAGTAATTGTTGTGAGTCATGCTGTGAACATTCAGACCTGTGTTACATGATTTTCTGTGATCACGGTCACATGTTCATTCATGATTTCAGGATGGACCTTAAACTTGAGCAGCGGGCAAATATCAAATTCTATGTCCAACTCCGGAGATCGGTATTGGAGCCCCCTTGATACGTTGAAGTAGGACTATGGTAATGGAGTGACAGGTCGAGCAAGGTTTGAGTGGCACTCGTGCTTCAAGAGTGGTACAACATCACTGAAGGATGACGAGAGGTCTACCCCGGAAAATGTCGTAGAAATTGGACAAATTGTGTGTCAGAATTGTGGGATCACCAGGCTTCTCGCCCTGTACTCATCCCTCCACACCTACCCTACTTGCTAGACCTGGCTCTCAGCAGCTTCTTCCTCTCCCTCAAGATAAAGTTCAAGCTGAAGGGTGCTTGACACGCGGGATTTTTATGGAGCATTCCAAACGTGGCAGAAGCGCTGGGAGTGGTGTATTGCCGCACAAGGTGATTGCTTTGAAAGGTAATGGCAGTCAAATTTAAATAAAGTTTTTTATAGGCGGAGTCTCGGAACTTTTGATTGCATCTCATATGTGTATATATATGTCTGTGTGTAAGTATATGTATTATCAGTTAAATTTTGATCTGAAATTTTCATTGTATAATGTTCAATTTTTATGATCAAAAGAGAAGAATTGAGTAAACTGCATCGGAAAGGAAAGAGATTATATTGAAAAATAAATATTTTTGTGTAAAATAAATGCTTTTTTATCATTATGCTACTGACTAATACATATATATATATATATATATATATATATATATGTATGTATACATATATCAATATTTATGAATGCATCGTATTTTTTGAAACTCAAAAATGACCTCCTGGAGAATGAGTCACTTGGCTTAAACAGCGTAAATAGATTGAACAATTAAAGAAGATGATGATGCTGCAGGAATTGAAACTGTGGCTGATATGGTAGATCTCAGAAATTGCCACATAAATAATTTTTAAATGATACTTGTTTCTAATTTATGGTAACATAATTTTAAAAAGATAAATATTGATGATTTAAGTCACATTTAATTCATTAGTAATATATCATGTATTCCCAAGACTTCAGACATTCATCTGGAGGATCTAGATGTTTTTAGATGTTTTTTCTATCCGGTTTTAGATGTCAACTTAAAAAAATGAAGTTGGCAACACTGCCCTCACTAGATCTTCACACAAGAAAAGAACTAGCAAATACATCCATGGCTTTTTAGAGACTGTCAACCAAAACTGTTAAAATAGCTTTCTTCAGTTTTCAAGTTGGTCTGGCTGACTGGTTGTGTGTGTGTGTGTGTGTGTGTGTGTGTATGAGTCATGCATACAGGCTACCCCAATGGAACTAAAGGGCTGAAATTTTCAACATTTACTAATTGTATTAGAAAAAAAACTTTTTTTATTATAAAAGTCCCCCTCCAAAATAGGTTTTTAGCTGGGTTTCAATTTACAACGTATAGTTTAGCTAAATTGGTCCCTAATTTATGACCAGAGGCATACATGTTTGTTCTTTTCCAAATTCAAACATTTTAGTGATCCATTTGTTTCTTGAAAATTCAAGCTTGCTTAATGATCAAAGGACAAGAGAAGTAACATTCATTAATTACCCTTTTTCCAATTTTTTAATTGATCGATCCCAACAAGGCATGCTGCCAAAGACGTTGGTCTTGTGACAGTTTCTATTGAGTGACTAACCAGACCATTTTGATTAAGAATTTCCACAAGAGAATCCTTCTATTTTGAGTCTGTTGTTTCATGTCAGATTTCTTTTTTATGACTCACACACAATGACATATTGTTACTTCATATATTTTAAGAGATACACCCATTCAAATACATATACTTATGAATATTTACTGAAACAAAAGTTTATATATATTCATCTGTTACACCGAATCGGTGAAATCGTCAAATTGGTTAAGTTTTAACTTTTTTTACAAAAAATAAATAAATTTGTAGTTTTGATTTGATCTAATCAAAACAAGGATACAAAACAACTATTTTTTTATGATCAAAAGTTTAGACAATCAAAGTGAAATTAGACTTAATAAGTTAATTTCACCAGTTCAGCAGAAGACACATGCACACACACATATGGCCCTGTTTGTCATTGTGTCCCATACCTTTGGAAATTAGCCGAACTAAATTTGGCATTTATACTCAATGTAACTAGAGAAAGGTTTTATAGTGAAAGTTTCAAGAATTTTTAGGGAGGTATCAGAGGAAAGGATTCTATGTACAATGAAATGTAGAGTTACTTTCCATTCAATAAACATATATACATACTAATCAGAAACTACCCAATATGGATTGTTTTAGTAAGTATAAATATATATATATATATATATATATATATATATATATATATATATATTTATATATATATATATATATATATGAAAATTGAATAATTGTGTCATCCACAGACAGCTGTTTTGTTGTATTACAACTCTTCAGTGTGGCTATAGACTATCCATTATCCCATCCACTGCCACGAGGTAGGATCGGAACCTTCACTTCAGGCCCAGAGGCTGGCATCTTACCTCTGCCCTATGCAGAACTTGACGGTCAGTAAGGTTGAATTTAAATGATATATATACTCACGCATAATCAGAGTCTACCAGAGTCTTCTATTCCCAAGTTGGAAGAGCATTGCATAAGCTTATAATGAATGAGTTACCTCACTTTATATGCAATGGTTACTTGTATACATATTTGTACTTGTGTGAATACATATAAGCATATGTAGTCTATATATATATATATATATATATATATATATATATATATATATATATATGTATATATATATATATATATATATATATGTTCATAGTTTTATGCATGTATAGCATGTGTATGTATGTAAACATCTATATTTATACGTATATATATATATATATATATGTATATATATATATACATATATACATATATATATATATATATATATATATATATGTGTATACACATTTGTTTGTATGCATTTATACATATGCATATATTATATACATTGTAGTTTTTTATACATTTATTTTATATATATTCTGAAATATATTTTGATATAGATACACATGTGTTATATCTAATACTATAGAGACAAAGAATGTTTGTTTCTAAACATAGTTTTTATAGACTCCTAAATGGTTACATCCTATGAGCTGAAAATTTGTGTATAAATGTAACTTGTCTGGAGGATGAACATAGGATAAGTGGTGATGACCTCTGATGATCTTTAAAGGTCATTTTAAAGTTAGGTCAATTTTGTAGAGGTCAGGTCAATTTTGGCAATTTTAAATCTGAAGGAGATTGCAGCACTATAAAAGCTGTCAATTAGTATACCAGAGTAACTTCATTCCAGGATAGACAGAACAGGTCGTGCTGACCTCTGGTGACTTCTAAAAGTCAATTCAAGGTCTGGTCAAGTTTCAAAAAAGATTCATTTTGGCATTTTCTAATCTATTGGAGACAGCCACACCCTATGGACTCCCAATTTGTGTACAAGGGTAACTTGACCACAGTATAAACATAGGACAGGGGGTGCTGACCTCTCTTGACTGCAAAAGGTCAATTTAGGCAATTTCAAACCTTAAGGAAATGGCTGCAACTTTATGGCTGAATCAGTATACATGGATAACTTGACTCCAGGATGAACATGGGGTCAATGACACTGACATCTTGGGTTATTTAAAGGTCACATCAATGTTGGCATTTACAAAAAAGGTCAATTTTGGCAATTTTGTCTAACCTGAATGGTCGCATTCTTTACTTTGAGAAGCTCTGCATGACAATTAACTACATGACCTTTAAGTATTGATTATTTTCTTGCCAGATATCTTAAGCTAGTACATGAGAGAAAGAGAGATAGATAGATATCAACATTCATTCAACCTTCGTTACTTTATAAATCGTGATTATTGTGAATAATACTTATCATTGTTATTGGTAATTAACGCCTTGTCTATCACTTTAGCAATCAACTCTTTGTTTATCACAGATGTAATTAAGTAGGTCTGCTCTAATGAAAGAACAAGTTTCAAGAATATTTTGAAAAGTCTGACAGGGAGGGATTCTACGTTTAATGAAACTATAATGCTAAACTGAACCTTTAATTTCAATTTATTATACATATATACATACTAATTGGAAACTGCTGAATCTTTTACTGTTTGTGATGAATATATAGTTCAAAGTTTCTGAAGGGTTGTACAAAGATAACCAAGCTTTTACTATAGTCAGAATGAGTTAAATGCTTTGGAAATCAGCCTCGTCTTGTCTTTGAATCATACTATAGGTATGGAATTTTCCACTTGTGACATCATGTTGGCCTTTAAGAGGTTTCAGATTTGGGAACATTTCGGTTTTCAGAGTTTCTGATCAGGAGTACTCAACCTGTACCAGTGTTTCAGTTGTAATTTGTGGGAATGTGTACTAAACAGACAGTTTAAAATTCAAATAAGTTTTTGCACAATTAAATTATTCCTCATGTTATTGCCAAACTCTTTCTGTGTTGACTTTATTTTCCCTTCCTAACAACAATGACAAGTTCAGACTTCTGGTTATGACTAAAAAGTGAAAAGTTTAAAATGATGGACAGAGAGAGAAGAGAAAATAAAAAGACAGATTCTATTCCGATATCATCAATCAATGAAAGGAAGAGTAGAGAGAGAAAGAGAAAATAGAAAGCTATAAATCTGGTGTCGCTAAACAGATTCTTCTAATTATAATTTTTTTTTTTTATTTCTTCTCAACTCTTCTTGGCCCTCACCGACTACTGTACAAACTTGAAATTTTTCACGTGTCCACACCCTTCAATGAGTAAGCAATACATTGTTTTTTCGAAAATTCGGTACAGTGGCTGAAATGATTGCATTCAGAGTGGTGTTTGACCCTGAAGCAACTAGGGTTTTTTTTGTTCTTCTCTCAATGTTTCGGCAGGTCCATTCTTTGGCTTTCTCCAGGTATTCAGTCAATGTATGTGAAACTCTTTTTCTGGTAGGAAAGTAAAAAAACAGTAGCAAATAGGATTTCTTCTCTAGTTTGCAGGAATGCTTGCAACGTAGGTGGCAGATATATTCAATTCCTTTCTTTGTTAAACAAAGAATTTCATACCATGTCCCTGGTGAACAGTGAAAGCTACATTGGGTTGGAATCCATGTTGATCTGACAAGTTGGTCTATACTGATTCTTTCTGTTCAATTATCTGAAAAATATCTTAGATGGTTAATGACTCTCCCAAAAATTATAGACGATAGGCCTGGTTAGTCGCTCAGTAGAAACTGTCACATAACCAATGTCTTTTGGAAGCATGCTCTGTTGGGAGTGATCAACTGAAAAATTGGGAGAAAGAGTGATCATTGAATAAATTACTTCTCTTGCCTTTTGTTGGATCACTAAAAAGTCTGAATTTAAAAAAAACAAGTGTGAAGGCTGCTGGACACAAATCAAGAGACCAATTTAGCATAATGTTACATTTTAAATTGAATCCTCAAAAATTTTTTTGGGGAGGGATTTGAAAAAAAAAAAATATCGACATGATAAGGAATAAATGTTTAAATTCTCAGCTCACTAGCTCTCTTGATGTGGCCCGCACCTGTGACATACACATACATTGATACATAGCCAGCCAGAATCATTCAAAAACTGAAGAAACCTATGTTGACAGTTTTGGTTGATGGTTTTCTAATATCTAGACAGTATTGTACAAAGTAATGTTATTTACAACGTAATAAAAAGAGAAAAAAAATGATTATTCCAACAAAGATTTATTTGAACTTTTAGACTTGATTCATATCAATGCAGGTACATTGGGATCATCAATAAAATCATCAGAATTCTCAACATCTTCAGATGACCATTTATTCTTTCCTTGCCAACCAATTTTCTTTTTCTGTTGAACTTTATTCTCTTCATTCACAATGTTGTGATAATCAACTGATTTGGTGCCATCCCCAACTTCCAGTCTCTGAGGGCCAGTCCTAGAAAATAGTTTTTAAAATTTATTTAATTTTGAAATTAGAAAAAACATTCATATACAAATGTACATTCAAGTTGGGGCTTGTTATATTGGTATCAATGTATACATTTACTGAACCAAGCCTCAATCAAATAAATCCCTTTTCTATAACTTTTTAAAATCATTTTTTCCCAAATTACATTTTTGAGATTTTGACTTTTGGCTTTAGTGCTTTTAGGGATTTCACCATTCTGGATTATGGCCTTCCTTCGGGATTATATCTATAGGAATTATGACCGAAACCCATCTTCTCCATTCTCTTAAAAGCATAAATACACAGACAGTAGTTCAAGTAGGAGAGATATACGACCACCATTTTTGTTGAAAGAGATCTAATAACAAGGATTTTTACTTGTTATTTTTATTAAATCATCTTAGTTTCAGTTGTTTTTATGCAACTTTCAAATCAGCATTCAAAATTTTTAAATTTTGATGAAAATTAAAACTAGTCAAATTTAATAAAAAAATAATGTCTTACAATACTTCATCCGATTAATGATAATAAAGATTGATTCTTACTCGTTATTTGGTTGAATCTCTTTTTCATTTGCAGTTTTTGTAGTTTGTAGAGGTTTCTTCTTCTTATACAGGATTGGTTTCACCTGAAATATTTAAAGTGTTTCATACTTTCATGCTTTTCAATCAATCTAGCCATATTTCTTAAAATGTATGAAAATTAATATTTCAGGATCATGAAAGTGATATTTGGATGAAAGCAGGTGTGGAATTTTTTAAATCTGAAAAATTTGCTTGTAAAAAAAAAAAAAAAAAGGAATGAGCTAAGTTACATATATGGAAAAAAAATCTTGTGATATAGTGAAAGGATGATGGTTTAACGACTACCTTACACATTCATAATGAACCCCTTCTCTCCTATATCTCACATTTTATCCAAGATTGACTGCAGAACTTAATTTGCTACCCCAGGGGCTGGTAGATGTAACTGTCAATTGAATATTCAGGCGGATACTGCAGCATTCTTGTGAAGTTCTCCAAAATGCAGTGAATGCATTGAGAAGAATGTTGACTGTATAAAAGTGTTTCATCACAAAGAAAAAATAAATGAATAGACAAAAACTTTCGATTTTAAGGACATTCTTGATATAATGGAAAATGCTCAGTCAAATAAACTATTTAATTATTACAGTTTCATGGAGGATCCTGTCCAAATCTTGTTTAACATTACAACCCACAATTTTTCACCACCAGGTATTCATATATATATATATATATATATATATATATATATATATCATCATCATCATCAGCTGTTTAAAGTCCACTGCTGGACAAAAGCCTTTCCCATCTTCTTTTATGATGGATGTCATTATGATAATGTATACCATGTCTTGCCATCAAACTTTTCTATTTCATCTTTCCATCTGGTGTTTTATCTTTTCCTACTGAATTTACTGTCCCACAAGCACCAATTGGTTAGCCTTTCGCTCTATATATTGTTCCTTCTTCTCACTATATGCCCTGCCCATCCCCATTTTAGTGCTTAATAACTTGTATGATACCCTTCACCCTAGTCCTCACTTGGATCCATGTTGATCTTTTTCTATAACAAAGAGTTATTCCTAACATTGTTCTTTCCATTACCCTCTGTGCTATGATAGGTTTGATTTTGAATGATTTTATAAGTTATATAAGTGTACATCATAGCTGGTATTATCCATTAATTGTATATTTTACGTTTTGAGTATTTTGACAATTTGCTCTTAAGTATGTCTCTATTCATACCAAATGCTTTCCTGTCAATCGTCATGTTGTCTCCTTTCATTTCCATGGTTTTTCTCCAGCTTCATCCCCTGACCTAGCTATGTGTTTGCTTTAAGTTCTTCTAAGGTTTCAATGTGATTGAACATCACTTCTGTCTTGGTTTTGTTAATCTTTTACCTTATTTTTACGCTCTCTATTTAGATCACTCAACATGTTTTGTAGATCCTCAGCAGTTTCTGATGTTAATGTATTATCATCACCATACCTTAAATCATTCAAATATTTGCCGTCTGTGTTTTCCCAGTTTGTTTTCAGGAAGTTACTCTCAATGGAGTTATTGGGTGTTGTAATGGTTACCAGCATAGAAAATGGCATTGACTAACTCTGCTTATATTCACTCAAGTTTAATGCCTTTGGGAAGGGCATAAATCCACTTCTCCCTGCCCTGTGGCCAGAGATCTTAGCAAAATATTATATCACTGGAATGATACGAGGTTGAGGAAGAGAATGAGTGTGTAAGAACCAGGGCAAACCATACTCCCATTACTACTTTTACCCACACAGACAGTAGCATCAAAAAGATGCTACACCCATAGTAAATCTTGACGGGGGCCAATGAAAATAATATATGGAATAAAAGTTGGTTTTTACTTTCCATCCATTATAAATTTAGAACTAGAAAGGACTTTCAGAGCAGACACCTAACTAAAAACGGAAATGAAAATCAGTTCATATATAACTAGGAATAAGGGCAGGAAACTGAGTTCTTATTTCGTATATTTCAGACTATAGTCTCAATATCTATCACAATATATATAAAAAATCTCTCAATGAAAAACAACAATTTCTGGATCCATCCCCAAATAAAATTCTTTCTTAGTCCATAGTCACCCTTGCAAGAAATATCATCGAAATTCATTGAGAGCTTTTGGGGATATTGTGCGGACAGACAGACAAACAAACAGACAAAAATGAATGAATACATATGCCTCTTCTAATTTTGCTGGCAGAGGTAACAAATTCTCCAAATATTTTTCAGTCATTGATAGATTCTCATCTGCTATCAAAGTCATTGAATGACTCATGCTACCGAACCCACTGAAGACCAGTGATCAAATCTCAAGTATTAATTCTCAGCGGTGTTAGTCATTACACAAGTTTGTAGAACTTGGTTAGTGTGGGCTAAGCATGCAGAATCAGGTTACCATACTGATAAATATTTACATATCACTCACAAATGCAGAATTGATATGCATATCAATATCACATAAGTGAAAGTTTTGTAATGAAGAAGAAAAAATGATGACTTCTATTTCCCCTTCCTAAAGAATTTAAATGGATCAGAATGATGACATACCTTTGGCATTGTGATGAGGAGATTCCCTGTCACTTGGGACCTCTTGGCATGGCTGCTAGATGTGTTGACTTCTTCAGTTAAGCAAAGCTGGAATATCTGTAGGAAAACAATGTAGTTGATAAAAATCTTTTGATTGTTAAAATATCTCATCTCAATTTCAAAAAGTAGATGGAAATATCAATTAAAATTAACTGTATTCAAGAAGAAAATATTAATAGATTAGAAAAAATATTAGTATACACATGAGGCAAAATAGAACAGATTATTTTCTGAGTTTGAAATGTTTATAATTTAAGAGTTCATTATTCTAATCATCATCATTATCATCATCATTATCATCATCATTATCAGTCTTTCAATGTCCTTCGTTGGACATGGGTCTTCCCCAGGATTTGCCACACTTCTCTATCATGGGTATTGCGGAGCCAGTACTTCCTGAATTTGTCTAGCTCGTCTCTCCATGTAATATTCTGCCGGCCTCGGTTCTGCATGTGATCTCAGGGGATCTATGTCGTGAGTCGCGATGTCCATTGGTTGTCTGCCATTCGTGCAACATGGCCAGCCCACTGCCATTTGAGCATACCCTCTGTACAGGCATCTTAACTAACTACAATTTATTCCAAGGTTTATGAAAATTGAAACTGGTGAATGAAACATGCCCACAGAGACAATACGCACTATACAAAAGTTGAATATAATCCTGTATTTATTTCAAAATAACTTCAAGAAAATTATCCTTTTATAACACCACTGAGAAATGATACTCGAGATTGGATCACTGGTCTTCAGTGGGTTCGGTAGCATGAGTCATTCAATGACTTGATGATAGCGGATGAGAATCTATCAATGACTGAAAAATATTTGAAGAATTTGTTACCTCTGCCAGCAAAATTAGAAGAGGCATATGTATTCATTCATTTTTGTCTGTTTTAAAAGCATTGGAAATGTAAAAAACATTTAAAATAAACATCAGAAAGATTATACCTTTCCTTTGATAATCACTCGAACGTACGATGGCTGTACATCGACTTCCAACAGATGAGTATCCAAATACCTGGACGAAGAGAGATAAATTTTGAAAATTTAATGTTTTATTAGTGGAATGAAAATCTCAAATGAATGATAAAACAAAGTATATTGATATTTTCAGAATTATAACAATTTTTACAGTAAAGACACAAAAATGTATTTGGTATATTGATGCATAGAAAAACCCACATTTGAGAAAATTCATTGTAATCTGATATAAAATAATTTAATAAATGTTTGCTTAAACTATTGAAGAGGGATCGCAGAGACAATGATAAGCAAGTGATATTTTATAGCTGATATGATTATTTATGGGAAGATGTTCTTTTTTTTGCTTTTGGACAAGAACAAAAAAAATAAATCGAATAGATAAAATGAAATTAAAGATAGATCAGTAGACCATCGTCAATTAATATTATTGATCTAAAATGTAGATAAGGAAGAGTGTATATAATTAGTATAGGAAAAATTACACTTTTTTCTATATTCGCCGATCATTTCATCATTTTGACTGAAATACCCAATCTGAATGATTACAGTTGAATAGAGTGGCAACATGGTGATATTATCAATGTACATTCTAAATTTTATTGAAATCAACTCATTTTTTAAAAATTTATGGTAGAAATTTAAAGCCTCTGAGTTTTAAGTTAGATATGCTAACTTATCTATCATGTTACTCTGGTCTCAGTTTTCAAATGTGTAAACATTATCTGCTTGGAGCTCCAGAGGGAAAAAGGTTTAAACTGACTGTCCTATACTTACAAACTATCTAAAATGTCAGAAAAAATAATGAAAATAATCAGCAAAGGAATAAAAAAAAAAGAAAGATTTTTCTTATATTGATTTAAGCAGATATATGACTATGACATAAGCACTTTGTTACTCTATTTCACTCTCATTATTTAAATTGGATATTTCTAGAAAAAGGATGGCATCATTTGCCAAGGATGATATCATCTCATGGACGCAAGTATAACCTAACCAACAATTCTTGCTTCAAAAGGTGTTTGAGATATTAGCAACAATATTTTTTACTGTTCTTGCCTGAATTTTATCAGATAAGGTGTTTTAATCATTGTATGTGGATTATTAAGACTAATTTCCTTGTCTTTGTTGTTTGATTTTTCACATTTCAGCAGCATACCCTTTGTATTTCCTTTGATATCTGTTATGTTCTAGAATATTGTCGAATCTTGATCTGAGAGGGCATGCACACCTCCTCTCTTATACACGTCATGCCTAGTGCTGGCATGTGTATTCTTGGGATGGTCTCCTCTTGACCTCTGCACTGAACTTGAAGTTTGCTGGCACTCCCATCTCTCAGGCCATGCCTGGGGAATCAAAATTTCATAGGTTGTTCTTTCCAGAAGAATGGTGCCAACAAGTTCTTAATGACTATGCTTAGTTTGCTGATTGAAGAGACAATCCAAAGAACACAGTCACAAACCCTCGATGAGACATATATGATGCGGGGGGGGGGGGGCATGCTCTCTCAGAACAGGATTTGATGGTATTCCAGAACATAATGGATGACCACGGAAGTCTGTAGGCTGAGCAGATCAAATCTTATGGAAAAAACAATCAACAAAGATTGAAATTAATTTGAACCAACCACGTACAACAAATATTTTCACAGTTCTCACGTATACTGAAATTACGTCCTTGGTATAGAAGATTCAGTGCCTCAAAATGTATTATGTCTGGTTCCAGGGGATCCACTCCCAGGAACTCCACATCCCCATTGTACTAGGGGGTGTAGAGTCAGGATTAATCCCTGATACCTGAGGCATTCAAAAAAGTAAGTATGGCAGGAAGTAGACAATTTTGAGAGTCCTTACACTAAACTCGACCTTGTATCACGTACTGCCCTCATTGGTGGGTGGATAAATACGATACCCCACCATTACTGGAATCACTCACTCTGTCCCTAAATGTGTGAAATCCTTGAGTTCAACTAAAGAGTTGAGTAATATGAAACTCTATTCTTCTTATGCACACCTGGATTCAATTATCATCCCATTGTAAGAAATACTGAAAACACCTGATATTTTATCATATATATTTTAATTATGTATTATCTTTTGCTGGGGAGTCGGAGTTGACCAGTGATTGCTCTCAGCACAATTTTCAAAAGACTTGAGATCAAAATTCATTTGAACCCAGAACTGGAGATTCTGGTTCAAATCCTAGCTTGACTTTAGTATCTCATTATAATTCACCAAATATCCATCTGTCTGTCCATGTGTATGTGACAGCCTACCATAAAAATAACTTGACGTAACCCCATGAAATTTCCTGTGGGTACACTTGGGAGGCCTAGGTAGGTTTTTAGCAAGTTATATTTTGAAAATAACTCTCAAAATATGATTTTAGGGGGACTGATTGATTTACATTAAAAATCTATCTTGATATTGAAACATTTTTTTGTGCTCAGCTTCATTCAAACGCCTTGCCTGCTGCCTTTATCAGCCACAGTCAAAGACTGGGCAGTTGCTTCGTACCTCTTATAGAAAGGATTGGAGAGTAAGATGGAAAACAGTGATTAGTTTAAAGAAGGTTTGAGAGAAAGAGAAATCAACACATTTTTTTGACTACTGCTTTATCCAATTTCGTAAATTGTAAATGAAAACATTTTATATTTTATTTTACGAAAACCACAAAACATAACATCATGAAAATTCGTATGTACAAATGTGAACCTGGGAAAGATTTTCTGCAAATTAGTTTTTTTAAAATCATTCCCCCAAATTATGATTTATGACGGTTGATCAACGTGGGTATTTTAGCTAGTATTATAAAATAACTCAGCGCAACTTTTTTTTATTTTTTATTTGTTCCCAGGTAATAAGTGTTATTTTCTCATTGATTATGTCTAAAAAGTATAGAAAATGGTTATTATTCGCTTCAAATTTTGCATTTGTGACCAGAACAGCAATAGTTCAAAATCCACTTATCTGTAATTGGACAATTGGCGAATTTGCTTATTTTTAATCACTTAAAGTAACAAACACAAAAAGGCACAAAACCAAATGGAGTAATTGATATTTTCTATACTTTTCACACATGAGCTATCAGAAAATAATATTTACTATCCAGGAACAAAAATCGAGTTGCACTCTGTAATCAGTTTAGAATAATAGATTACCAACCTATAACAAGCCAAGTCCAAAATAAATGCATTTCTTTCACTGTCCTCTGTCAGGAGGAAATCCACTCTGTTTCGAAATAGGAAGCAAATGGGAAATTGGTTTTATAATAGAATTTTGTGATCGATAATTAAAAATTTCAATAATTAAGTAATAATTAAGGGCAAAATTCTTGACGGATCAAGTTTTTTTTCTAGGATAATTGCCAAAAAAAAATTAGAAAATTTTGCTCACTTTGCTTCATTGATATTGAAAGGACGTCCATCATCTGCAAATAGCCGTCGAATTTTCTTTTCTTGCTCAGGATTATCACTGACAAAAAATAAATTTGACCAGTGAGCAGACAGTCATATTATATATATGTATATATATATATATATATATATATATATATACATATATATATATATATATATATATACATATATATATATATATATATATATATACATATATATATATATATATATATATATATACATATATATATATATATATATATACATATATATATATATATATATACATATATATATATATATATATACATATATATATATATATATATATACATATATATATATATATATATATATACATATATATATACATATATATATATATATATATATATAAATGTAAACTCTCCATTTTTTTTACTGCTGAAAAGGAAACTTTATTAGCCATAATTTGTATAGTCCCAAAGTCAGGGCCAGCTCTAAGTTGATTGTACTGATTGCTCCCAATTGGGCCCTGCACCAAAGGAAGCCCCACATTAGGTTGATCTACTCTAGTCTAGTAAAACACACACAACACAACAACACATTGTAACATACTCCTAAAACGACATTATAGGTTTTGCAGAGAACAGCAATGATTTTAATTTTCTTCCGGATTCATTGAGATTCAATAGTGTTTGTTAATACTGTTTATATTTTGATTTTTTTTTTTACTTTACTTGAATTAAACAGGATAAAGTCAGTGATAAAATCTATATCTCTAAAATTCTACAGACCAAGGCTGAGGCCTCGCAAAACATGTTTCCAATTGAGCCCCACAGCTGCTAAGGTCAGCCCTGCCTGAAGTATTCATGGCTAGGTGCCATGCAAGACATTTTAATCTGATCACTATTATTTCAATGTGGTTTCCTATAATTATATTTTGAATAATTATAGGATCTTGGTGCATATAATTTAGTTATATTCTATTTATATTTGTAAAATTATTCCATATTTTAGGGTTCATCAGCTGTTTAACCATAGCCCTGTTTTGGGAGTATCAAAAAACAAGACAGGTTACTGCTATAGCACTCTCAGTCATATTCACATATATCTTTTGAATAAAGCTACCCAATTGATATTAAAAATAATATATAGAGGAAGCTGTTTATCATAATCATGTGTAATGTAATCAAATGGTCAATGTTATAAAATCTGTCAATCCCAAACACTTTATTTAAAATGAATCAAGAATTATTAAAAATGATCCATTTACTGCTATTTTGATAACATAACACTGATTGTTCGAATTTTTATATCCTTTGCTTGATATCATCAGCTGTTCATTGTTATGCAAAAGACTCTGTCCCACAGTGATCACAATGAGAAATTTTCACTGTATATTATTCATCTTTATTCAACTTATGGGAGAAAATGCTCTTTTGTCAACCTGAAAATGATTAAATAATTTCCCAACAAAATTCAGATAAATTGAAAAGAAGCAGTTTATATCACCTCAACAAAAAACAATATTGTTAACTATTATCAGTTTTAATATTAGTTATGATTTAAAGAACTGCATTCTTATAAATCACAACAATAAATTTTGTTGTCTGTAGATTGGGCTGCTCATCATTGATTATAAAAAATCCTGCCTTGGTCAATAATTGTTGCATAATTGTACATCCATACTTTGCGTTCTAATACATTTCCATTAAAACATCATGTAAAACAACTTTTACAGGTATTTTTGTTCAATTCATGCAGGTAGCCTAATGGTTAGCAGCATGGAATCGGCGAACCGGGTTCAAACTTCAGCTGAGACAAGTTTATTTTGCACTAACGCCTTGGGGGAAGGCATGAATTTATCCCTCCACTCCAGCTATGAGCAAATAATAGTACAGACAGTGCTCTTTGGCGTTGGTTGACAACATGTCTAGAAGTTGGACAACTCTGAATACAAACTGGGAAAGTCCAACCTCTCGTCCAGCATCATGAGCGGGTTGCAAAGAACACAGTTGAGAAAGTGTTCACAAGTTGTATGGTTGATGAGGCTCTGGTGAAGCTTCGATGGGCCTAGAAAGTTGGATGTGGATTATGATAAATTGATCAAGTGAAATAAAGTAGAATAGAAAATAGATGGCTGAAATCAAGTGACTGCAGCCCCCCCCCATGACACCCTGACAAGCGGAGAAGACAAAAAATAACATTAATAAATATAATTAATTTGTTTTTGAGGCTTCATGTTCATAGGTGTAGAAATTATTTGAAAATGGACTGGAATTGGCTTCAAAGGAAGTAAAATTAAGCCTCAAAGAATAAAAAATGTCAAAGCCTTTTCTGCTTACCCATCAGAATCATTGCTTTTGAGTTTTTCCAAATGTTTGTGTACTTCCACTCGAGACTCTGGTGTAAAAGGCACGACCTCATCCCAAAATCTGAAATTTGAAAACAATTCACAATTACAGATGTCCTTGGTTTGTAATCTTTGAAAAACTCAAGCCTGAATGTGTTAAGGTAGCTGATAATGTTAATCTTGTAGACGTATTTGCTATGATTATATTTGTGCATTTCCATTCATATATACATCATACATTCATATATGTACATGTATATGGGAAAGGTTGAATAATAATTCCTGCCAACTATGGGTAAGATAGCCATGCAAGCTAGGCTTTCTTAGTCTTGGGAGACAACCAGTCTAGGGGAAAGACAACTTCAAATTCAAAACCCTAGCCAACCTGCTGACAAAGCATGGCAAGGATGGTACCACCTTTAATTAAAACCACCATGTAAACATACAGCTGACATTTGTAGGTTAAGATGTAGAAGTGCTTCCCCCGTTGGGAATAAGAAAAAAGCCCATTGATAATACATCATACATATTGTTTCTTACAGAAATCATAAACTGTTAGAAAACCGTTAACCAAAACTATCAACATAGGTTTCTTCAGTTTTGAGTTGGTCTAGCTGGCTAACTCTCTCTGTATGTGTGTATAATTCATCCAGGCTTCAACAATAGAGCTAGAGGGCTGGAAATTTAAACATTTACTCCTTGTTATGTTCAAAAAAAATTTTTTTTTTGTTTTTAAACCACCTATTGGGTATCTTTTCTGGGGGGGGGTTAGTTTGCCATGTAAGTTTATGCTGATGGTCCCTTAGTCTGTATCCAGCAGCATTCATGCTTCTTTTTTGTTTTTTTTGAAAATTCAGATTTTTTTAGAAATCAATGCCCAACAAAATGCGAAAGAAGTAACTTATTCATTAATCACCACTTTTGCCTATTTTTTCATTGTATACTGCTAAAAGATGTTGGTCATGTGAAGGTTTCTGTTGTGTGACTAACCAGACGAATTTGACTTTGCTTTCCCCCAAGTATTACTCTTGAGATTTTTTCTTCCTTGTTCAAATACATCAAAGTCAGTGAAAAGTTCAAAAATACTCATCAAATCAAATATTGTGGACCTATGAAACACCCTCTATGAGTGTGAGTGTGTATATAAATATATGTGCATGGATGTTCTAGATTACTTTCAAAGATTACTGAATGCATCACACATTTGAAGAAGGCTGAAGAACCAATCAGTAAAAAATGTGTTATACAAACAATAAAGATGAGGATACCAGTGGTAAAGAATTTGCTTTTACATTTTAATTCAGGATCAATGTAAGGGAAGTAATATTTTATCTCAAGATGGAGTTATCCCCCTTGCAGGCATAAGTCATACCCTTATGTTTAATGATGCGTTCACCATCCGTGGTAGGAGGAAGAAGAATAGCAAGTTGTCTTTCCATTAGTCAATTGATTTTCATACTCGTAATATATTGCGATATGGAAATATTTACAATGAAATTCATTAATGTCCATTTTTGGCATATTTTGGCTTTTTTTTTAGAACAAAAATGCTTCAGACATTATATTAGCAGCTGGTAAGAAAAATTGATCAGAATATATGTTCTTTTCCGGACAAGGCACCTTTCAATGACATCACATCTCTCCTTTTCTTCCTCTCTATTTCTGTTGTTCAGCATAAATAGAACTGACTAACTGATCAACCGACCAACTGAAAAGCAGTTTATTTAGAGGTGTGAATACATCTAAAAATCATTTCATGTTATGCTCTCATTTTTTTTACAATAATTTGTTGAAATTAAATCAGAAAATCAATAGAAATCCTTTTAATTAATCAATGTCCAAGTGAATCTTGTTTCAGTCCAAAATGATATATTTTTAAAGAAGAATGTTTATAATTTCAACCAATACAAAAAAGTTTTGCCTATGAAATTGACTGGAAATAGACAATAATGTTTTGTATGGCAGTTTTGGTCTGTTAGAACAACAGATCTGAAAGAAGCTGACTTGCATAATTTTTCTCCAAGCAGCATTGGAAAGATGATACATCAATCCAGGGACCAACTAGATTTGGAAAAAAAATCTTCTCTACTCAATTGAGAATAGGATTCTCACCCAACCCCAATTTAATTTAGAAAGGAATTTTTTAATAAATTCTCTTGAAAAAAAAGAAAAGTGAGTGTCTTTTGTCTTAATGAACTTTAAGGAAATCTGTTTCTTCTTGCAAAGATAGATTTGAATTTTGTTTCTCTCAATTTTTTAAAGAAAAAGATTTTGAGAAAAACAAACATGTCAACAACTCCCATCAGAATTGATTTCTTTCCAAACTGTGTTTGATTTTCTGTTTGGAATTCAATTGTATAGGAAAAAAAAAAATTTTTCTTCTATTTAAAAATACATTCCGACATAGTTTCTACTTCCAAGATTGTTTTGTTGTTTTTCTAGGTTATTTTTAGGCATGTTATTTTACACACACTCTCCATACAAACACATTAATAATATATTACCCTCTTAACTTAAAATTTTACCTCAAAGTCATACTGCTATGAAAAACAAAATGTGGTTACAGAACTAGACTTGAAAATTAAATGCCATGACACTACTCTGAGTAATTAGAGGAATAATGACAATGCTGCATATCGAAATTTAAAGAATTACTTACTCTTTTTCCAGTTCATCATGTGTTTTTTCTTTTGTTGCTGATTTGTTTTTCTGCTCTTCACTGGAATAAGAATATCATAAAAACACCTCAGATATAAATTTATTGTAGATTTTTCAGAAAATCAAATTATCAATTTTGAAGTGATCTGTACTTCCACATCACTTTTATTTAATTGATACAATCAATACATATATTCCAGTGAAAAAAGAGGCTAGAGACTTTGGGCTATTTCTGCAATGATGTATTGTATTGCCATTTTGATATAGGACATTTTATATTGGCAATTTTTAAATAGTGAGAAGTGGTTTGATGTTTGCCATTTTTCAAATAACCTCGATTTAAAAATACTGTTTTTTGGCAATCTTTTGGTTAAAACATTATAATGAAAAAATAAAAGCCATTAATTAATTTTTTTGTTTCACTTTATTGTAAAATATAAAATCAGATAAATAGGGAGTGGTGTTCGATGGCTAAGAATCCATGTATTATCAAAAATTGAAGAATCAGCTTACAAATTTGTATATTGAAAATTGAAGAATCAATGTATTGAAAAGTTTTATTTAAATAAATCAGATAAAAAAAAATCACTCGTGCGCATTATAAATGAGACCTTTAAATAATTTTATTGGTCACTTTTAAAATTCACAATTGATGATATTACGGAGGAAATGAAATCTAGTTACCTGGCAATTAAATCTCCCCAATAGTCATATCAAAAAATTATAGCCACTTTAAGCCATTTAAAATTGCCACGATAAAAATGACCCATATCAAAATGGCAACTTGATATGTTATTGCAAAAATAGCCTGAATATCAATTTCTGAAAAAAAAACTATTGGTGGTAATTTTGGAAAAAAAAAGATTTCCATAATAATAATTACCATGATGGCTGTTACTTTCTGATAGAGTTATAGAAATTCTTTGACCTTTTTGCTGCCAACGACATTGTTTAATGATTTTGTTCCGATGCCAGGATTTTCATGATAGAAAATCGATGAAAATCGATTGTCTTTATTGCATGTTTAAAAAAGTCTTTTGTTATATAAATATATTTTTTGTTTCATATAAATCAATGAATATGTACAACATATATATGGTAATGTATACATGAATTTTTGTAAGGAAAAAAAATGAATCAAGACGAATTATCTCATCCATGGTATTGGACTGATGACTTACTAAGATAAGTTTTAGGTATAATAAGATATGGTTCCTATATTGTGTGGGGGAGAGTGTAATGGCTGTTAGTTGTGTGTAGCAAGATGTTGCTGGTGAAGACAAAGGATTTTGCCTCCACGTGGTTTGGTTGTTAGTGCCACATGTCGACATCACTGGAAATGTACAAGGAGGAAGGGAAATGTATGGTTGCTATGACAGCATGGAGAGTATGCGCATCAAGTATGATTGTGGATGTAGAGATTAAACCGAGTGAAGAAAACACGTATAAGTACTTGAACAAACAAATGAAATATTCATTTAATGCAAAAACATTTATGACAATACGAAACAAAAGAGAATATATATGAGAAAACATTGATACGATCTTGTTAAGAGAAGAGAAGAAAAGATGGGAGATAGCTTCTACGCAAAAGATGGGAGCTTTGCTGAGTGATAGTAGTAGTTGTGTGTTGAAGCAGAGGAGACTGAACAACTATGAACCCATAAGACTTGTGGCCGATGTATTTTGGATTATGTGTCAGCAACTTAGGGGCCATTCACTGATGCTGAAAAACATATGGACAGACTATTTAAGATACAGAAAACACATGGGATTTAGCTCATGTACCCTTCCCGAATTAAGGAGAATTAGAAGACAGATCATTGTGACTTTTGTGTAGTGAAAGCGTTGCCATTTCATTCATGAAAGATGGAGGTGTATACGCATTTTGAGCAAGTGGTGAGGACACAGTTGAGTAACTGTGCATATGAGAGATGCTTTAACATTGGTGAACTAAAATGGGCAATGTGATTGGTCATGGTGGAAGAACTGAAAAGTTTGGATCAGTTGGGAGGCCGGCAAAATTATACCAACCTTAGAGAAAAGGAGAGAGAGAGAGAGAGAGAGAGAGAGAGAGAGAGTAACCGGCAAGAAGCACCAGGGCAAATGAGCAATTGAACTCATGTGTTTAGAGCATTTATAGGGAGTCATCATCAGAAGTGACATTTTAGATATCTTGCTAAAAGATGGGTATTATATTAAATTCTCAACTCAAAATAAAGGGGGCACAACAAAGTTATCTCATTCATGGCAGCAAACAGGTTAAAATTGAGTTGTAAAAGTTGATATGAAATACCTAGATTTGTTGCTTTCTGAATCAGATGGATGACCATTTTCTTTATCATTGGAATTTGCCCTTCTCTTGGCTTCAGCTTTTTGTTTCTCCTTCCAAAAAAAAAAAAGGCAAGTTAGTTAAAATAACAAAACATGTTTTCATATGACATGAAAAGAGAAAAAGAATATATCTATACCTTACATGAATAAACACAAATCATTAAAATTAATTTTTAAGAAAATAGATTTTTTATCTAAAATTATCTATTTAAAAAAAAACAGCTCAAAATTTGGGTATTATTGGTTAAAAATGGCCATAGAGTCCCTAAGCAGCAGTTATTTGAAAGGAAAAACAAAAAAACTGTTTTTAGATGATGCTTAGTGGTATATTCATGGAAATTTTCAAGGTTGTAGCCCCAAAAATGTGACCAGGAACATCCAGAGACACACACAGAGTGACACACAGACAGACACACAAAGAGAGGGAAATCTGAAGCCCATTTGGCTGGTTGTTTGGGCTGGCCATTCATTTTATTGGTCAAAATATCCAGTTGGTCTTATTGATAATTGTTAACACAAAAATTAGTGAAACCTTTCACCTATTTACACCTTGAATATTTCCTCAATATACAGATATACTGGAGGTGTGGAGTGGCGTGGCACTTACTAGTATGGAAAACAGAGTCAATGAATTGAGTTCAAATTTCAGCCAAGGTTGCTTGCATTCACTTCATACAGGTCCAAAGCCCAGTTGCAAATGTGGAGGGTTAGGTGTCAGGCCAGCACCCTGGCACCATAAAATCTCACAATTGCCATAGAAACAATGAATGAATCTCCAAATTTAAATATGCCCTTGTCACATAGGAGGACTAATAACTATCTCCCTACAAATGCACTGTTAGCAGCGGATGTATTGTAGAAACAAGATCTGAAATTGTAGGTATTTGCTTTGAAATCTTAAGATAACTGTTGAAAAAAGAAATGCTTTCTTTTATAAGCCTTTTTTTTTAATGTTTGACAACAGGGGTAGATCCAGAATTTTGAGCAGGGTGGGGGAGTCCATTTTATTTTTTGTCCCATCTGTCTCATACAACAGTAGTAGTAGTATTAGTTGTTCTGTGTAGAAGGAAGCTGTTGCTGAAAGGAGCCACAGAAGATACCACTGAGACCATTGCTATGTGGTCTATACCTCTGGTTTCTTCAGAATATGTGACATCAAGGAGAAAGAGGTTTAGAAAAGACAACAGAAGTCACCATTTTGTTTACACCCTCATGTTTCAAGACAGGAGCTGCTATTTTGAATTTTGAAGATATGTTGAAATCTGAAAATCCTGTCTCTATTAAGGTTAGTGTAGAAGAGTCATGCTATATCATTAAAGACGGTAATAATAAGTAAAAGCTTAGTAAGAAAATTGGAAATGAGAGATGCTATTATATTGAGCTTACAAGGTTTTCAACACCAGTAAATATATTGACAAAGTATTCATGTAAATCGTAGCAAGATGGAAATGAAAAGAAATGTGAGTTCACTTTGCTTAGGAGCTATGATGCAGTGGAGAAAAGTAAAGGTACTGATATCATAGTCAAAATATTCTTGCTAAAAGCATGTGATATGGAAGTAAAGAATCAAGAGGTCTTGCGCTAGGAAGAAAGATAGCTGGTTATGTTATGTGAGACACAAAAAAAAAGGCACCCATGGCTGGTCAAATCCATGCATGTGTCCAGAAGTGAGGAAAGTTAACAGATAAAGAAATATGTCTAAAAGAAAAGTTACTGGTTCGCAGAACCAGAGGACCACTGTCATCAGCATAAGCTGAGAAGTGGGCTAAGATGAACAGAAGTGAGGGCTTTTATAGAAGGAAGGCACCTCAGTAAATATGGCTAGCTTTGGGTTTTGTAGTTAGAGCACTGCATTTAGTTATTCAATTTTGTATTTTTAATTTTGTTTTAATTTCAACTAAATGGATATGAGGTGCTACAAGTATACATGAGGTCTATCCTGAAAATGTCTGACCATCTTGAACATCTCTAGAGCGAATTGCACAGCCTTAATGTAACTTGGTAACCAACAGGATGGAACTTTACCCTGCATGTGTGAACACACACACTTTCATGTAAGATGACTCAATTAGCAAGGAGAAGCCATTGAGAGGATGTACATTTGTAGGTGAAAAAGTCATAACAAAAACTTACCAAAATCAGTCTATAAACAAAAAATGTAAATGAATGGTTCTCACCCTGTCTTTGAAATATTTTTCTTGTTGTTTGATAATTTTTCCTTCATTTGATTTTAAATCCTGTTGACAAAACAAAATACAAGATCATTAAACATTTTTTATATTCAAAACTGCAAAAGTATCCAAATCAGGACAATAATCAAATCTTTATTCATTGATTTATTAAAACTATTGTCCTCATCTTGGTTGTTTTTACATTTACAATATTTTGGCTGTACTCTCTAACATTCTTCAGACCAAAAAAGTATGAGGGTACAGCAGCCAAAATGTTGCAAATAGTTTGAATGAATCGATGTATAATGATAATTTCACATCTCAGAGATTTAGACAGAAATAATCAAATCTTTGTTTGACATTTTCAATACTTCATCTATAAAATGCTAAAAGTCTGATTTTGTCTATCCAAGTAGCCAAGGTTATTGAATCAAGGTACCTATGGAATGCACTTCTTAAAGAATGCAAAAATAAATTAAGTGATTTGAAACAGAATAATTATAACAATAGAGTGGGGTCTGCATTTGCACTCACCTCAATAATAATGATATCATTTCTATCAGTTCATAATACTAAAAGTCTGATTTTTTTTTATCTGTTTGCTACCTCTCGGTTGCCAAAATGCATAGCTATTACTCAATAACTGGTCTTTATACTGACATTCACTAAATATATAAGTCAGCAGACAAGGCAATGCAGTTTTGAGTTTGAAGTTTTTACAGATCAGCGGTTCTGGAGAAATATAATAAAAATGAATAAGATATGAAAAATTATAGATCTTTCTTCATGGTTTATATAAATTATCTCCCTTGATTTATACTTTATAGAATTATTCAAATTCAGATATGAAATATATAAATCAGCAACATTGAAGAGAAGTAACTGAAATACTTTGGAGCCGTAGTTTTGTACGATAGATGGAAAATTATTTTCCATGACAATTATAGCGAGATGCTCCATACACTATAAATTCAATCTCTTTCCCAAGTCTGCAAATCTTTCTTCAAGTATTAAAGCAGTTTTTAAGTAAAATATTCTGTTTACCTGCAAAGCAAGGATCCTCTCTGATTTTTCTATTTCTTTTCCATCAAGAAACTGAAAAAAAATTGAAAAATTGTTTTTCTAAATTTCATCTTCACAAATAAAATTCTGCATTAGCCAAACTATCATTAAGTACAACCATTATCAATTTCTGAATAGTATTTCTTCCATCTTAGTTATAATTGCTTTTCATTACAACAACTCAGGCTGTTAGTGTATTAAAGTGAGTGAACAGCAGAGATAAGAAATATAGAATTAGCTTTCTGTGAAACTCAAATCTGTGTCCTTTTTTACCTTTGAAAAACTGCCTATTTATGGCAGCCATTCTACTGACTGAGCTGAAAGAACTCTTATTTATCAATCCAAAGATTTCACTATCTAACTTTGTATAAACATTTAACAGTTTAATTTTATAATATGTCATCAAAAGAAAGGAAACTTACTCTAAGGTTTGGTAAAGTGGCAACAACATACTCTCTGTAGCCTTCAAACTGTGAACATGGATTTCCTGTTAAAAACCTGTGGTATGATAATAATAATAATAATAATAATTTTGATATACCATTATTACTTAAGATACAGCAAAATAAGAATCTATGTCAAAGCTGGATATAAGATAACAAGAACCCTAAGTTCAACAATGCGTGGTAGTAGTAGTAGAAGGAGGAGGAAAAAGAGGAAGTAGACTTTTTTTGTATCAATTGATTCTCATACTTGTAAATATTGCAGCATGGAAAACTTCTGCAAGTATTATTTTCAATAAAAACAATAAATGTTTTGGTCCATTTTTGGCATGTTTCATACTCAAAACTGTGGACCTCAGATATTCTGTTATGATATCATTAGCAGCTGGTAAAAAAAATTGATTGGAATAGATATTACTTTAATGTTGTCATACCTTTTAACAAGACCACACCTCTTCCTTCATTCTTATTTCTGTTATTTAATGTAACTGGGACCGACCTACCAAAAAGCATCTTATTGAGATGTGTAGACACACCTGAAAATTACCATATTTTTCTATGCAGACCTGTAAACAAGTTATACATTTTTAAGGCTCCATAGTTGGGGGTAAACTTCTATTAATTTTCCCTAAGATTAGAAAGTTGAGGGGAAAAATATTAAGACATTTTCTTTCTAACGCACTTATTAGGTTACCCAGACATTTGGGGAGAGGGGGCAGTTCCTCTTGGGCGCAGGTGTGAAGGGGCGCAAATTTTTTCTCGCTTCTAATGCCTGTTAACTAACTAAGAATTATGACCCTGGCCGCTATCTTTGCCCCTGGAGGCTGAGTACCCTTGTTACGCGAATGGGGTCCCCCGAAAAAGTTAGCTCTATTCTTATTGTTAGATAGCATTAAGAATGTTCAGTTCTAAGTAACTTCATTCAATGATTGCTGTCCTTCATCTATAACCTGCCTTTGAATATCATCCATGCCCATCTATAGTTAAGGAGGCTTGGTCATGTTGTGGTTGGTTTCTTTGAACCCTAATACCCACATTATCATGGTGGTCACCTGTACACTCATGAAATTTTTTCTTATTTTGGAGTAAACTATAGATTTTTCAGACTTTCAAGAAGCAAAAAAAACTACATAATTTTGATGTGTTGTGGCTCAGACATAAAGCTTTCCAAAAAGGAATGACATGCCAATATCAGATGATGATCAAGGTATACATGAATCATCAAATGAACAAATTAAATCAAAAATTAGTTTACATTCAAAATACAACTTATTTAAAGCTCTAAGCTACATCATATTAAAATTTCAGCTCTCTAGGTTTGTTTTTGAGGGTTTCAAAGGAAAAAAAATGAACCATTTCATTGAATAAAAGTCAGCGATTATCCCTGTTCTGCAAAATTTTCAGTGGTTTATCAGTGTGGGGTTTCATTTGCTGTATCCACCACTGGCTTCCAGAAGCTTTTAAACCAAAATTAAATGAAAATCAAAGCTTGATTATATTCTTACCTGGCTAAATCCTCCACAAATACTATATATGCCTGGATGGTAATTTGGTAATTTAATTAAAAAAGAAAAACTATGCAAATATTACACTGTGTCCAATGTGCTGGTATTATGACTAGGGGGCCAACTACAGAAGCTCAATATGGACAGTTGTATGAGTTGCAGTGAGCAGTAGTCCTCCAAACCATTTGTCCTATAGTCTGGCATATATGATACACACCAAAATAAAACTTGTATACATATAATTATTTATGTCACTTATGATGGAGGCTTAAGCTTACGTACAGCTCATTGAAATGATATAATCCTTTAAGATTTTTGATGCTGGTCAATTCACCAATGAAATTCACTGTCAGATCAAGTTTTCTCAGAGATTCACAGCCTGAAAATAGATTTATAAAGCACTCATTCAGATAAAGGTAATAATGACAATAATCAGAGCTATCTTATGAATATTCGAGGCTCCTGGGCAAAGTAATATACTGGATTTGATTCAGAGACTGTGGCTCCGACCCTGGTTTAAAGCATTGATTCAATAAAGAGTCAAGACCTGATTTAATTATGAATTTAGAAATATGTTTAGAGAAGGTTCTCTATGTCTGCTATTTGATATGAACTTTAATTTGAATTTTTCAATTAGAGTTTTATGGCCCCTAAAATTGTGGGGTCCTAACTGTGTGCCCTTGTAATAGGATAGCCCTGAGAATGATAAATGAACAATTATCAATTATTAAGTAGTTATTACCCATGAAATTCACAGACATATTTGAATCTCAATGACATCATTTTTTTAGTAAAGAAACTATACACATTAAGTGGCACCTTGACGAGGAGAATCCATTCCACAAAAATATCTCGTTAGATGAAAATTTCCCAAGTGAATTAAACCCTGGTAATTTGTTCCAAATAAGAATATCGGATCCCTAAAATTTTAATATCAACCTTGTAAATAATGTATAATGTACTGATTACTTCCTAAATAATATATAGATACAAATAAACATGTAATAAATGAATAAATAATCTTATCATAATACACCAAATGTCTGTCTGTCTGCCTGTCTGAAGATGAGTGCCTACTTACTAGATATAAATCTAGATAATTGTGAAGGAAATCTCATCGGAAATTTCTAGAATTTCTGCAAGGAGTGGGTATTATTTCAATTAATACCTGTTGGTACCTGCTTGTGATAAAGACAAAAGATTCAAAGACTTTAGGTTCATAATAATTCCTGATCTTTTATTAAAAAAAAATAAAGAAAGGAGAAGGAATTTAGGAGGGATTGTTTGCAAGAAATTTAGAGTTTTTGTAGAAGCTAAAGTGATTCCAGTTTACAGTTCTTTGAAACTGTTGTGGGAAGTACCTCTGTGTATACATTTGGTGAAAATATCTACCTTCATTTCTGTTGTTAAGTTTGAGCAGTTTCTTCACATTCTCTCACTTTAAGACTTGATAGTTCACTATTCAAAGCTGTTCATTATGCAAATAAATGTTTAGGTCTTTTCATTACAATGATAAATAAACAGGTCCTTCCATTCGATAGATATAAAAATGAGTCAAAAAACAAAGATTTTATGAAGATGTTCCAAAACAAACCTTCAAGGTTTTCAATCCTCTCAACATTATTCAAGGCCAAATTTAGATAATCCAATTTCTTGAGCCTGCTCACATTCTCTGAAAAATGAAATTAAAATTATTCTTCAGTTGAGCATACCTATTCAAAAGGTGTATCTGGTTTCATGTAAATACTAAATAATGAAACACAGTTCTTTATCTATTTATGATATTGTTAATAACAACAATCAAAACAGAAGTATTCTTGTTAATCGTAATAACAATTAGAACAAAATTTCTTTTGAAATGCAATCATGTCATCTAAATGTAATTCAATTTAATCTCGTTCTATATAAGAATTTGCCAGAAAAAAAACCCCTTATTCTCTCTCTCTCGCTTTCTCAATTCTATTCTGCAACCACTTTAAAATGATTAGAGGTACAGAAAATTCTTGTTCATTCCAGCAGAGATTCTCATTGAAAATCAAGAACCACTGACTCAAACAACTTCAAACTAGCCAATACAATGTCCAGTGTATAGATTAACATATCTGGAGAATATCAACTTCGTACAATGGCCGATTGTTGAGTTATCTCAGAGCACACACATACACGCAAAGGGATTCCTTCAGTTTCCAATTGCCTCTGGCTAGCTGGCTGGCTGGTTATGTATCTATGTATGTGTCATATGTACAGGGTTACATCAATGCAGCTAGAGGGCTGAAAATTTACACTTTTACTCCTCTGTTTTTTTAAAATTCCACCCCAAAATAAATTTTTAGGGATGGGTTCAATTCACAATGAAAGTTTATGCAAAATCGGCCCTTTGTTTTTTTTGAATTTTGAAAACTTTTTAGTGATCTAACAAAAGGCAAGAGAAGTAACTTATTTACTGATCACCTCTTTTTCTAATTTTCTAATTGCTCACCACCAACACAGCATGCTGCCAAACAACATTGGTCATGTGATGGTTTCTATTGAGTGAATAACCAGACCTGTTTGCCCTTCTTTTCATTTTTAAGAGCATAAGAAATAAAATTTAGACAGCACAGTGTAAAATATAAAATTTGAAAAAAACTCTACAGCAAACTATCATGTTTAGGCTTTTTTGAGGAGGAGGGTAAAGGTTGATGAAAGTTAAATAAGGTACAAGACCTTACCAGACCTTTGAAAAGAAAGAATCACCAATCTATGAATCAAACCATTTTCATCAAAGTAACTCAATTTTACCACCAACACTGCTTAATTTACAAAGTGAAAAACAGTATATAAGGGCGGTGCTGATCCATAATTTCTCTTGGAATGCTACTCACTTTCGTTCAGTTTAAAAGCCATTTTCAATTTACAGCCTATCAAATGTTGAAGTCATTAGCAGAAAATTTTTGAACTCGCTGGCCCTGTGGAAATTGCAGACAACAAAAATATTCTCTTCACACTCATATATATATATATATATATATATATATATATATATATATATATATATATATATATATATATTTCTGCAATTGAAATATGTAATTTTGTTAAAGTGATTTATCACCCATGGAATGAATCTATATTAACTATGATAACATGTAAAGGCAAATGAAGCTAATATATTTGTTGTTTTTATTATTATTGATTACTTTTGCTATCTGTCTATATTCTTGTAGTCTACTACAACTATTAGTTAAGTTTGAAGAATTATAGTAAATGTTGAGTTCATTTTACTCCCATTCAAGCCCAAGCACTCTGTTCCATTCTTACCCTTATTCATTACACTGCGGTAGCAGAAAAAGGATGAAAGAAGTGAGGAACCAGTATGGAGATGTCACATAAGCATTTTTTGCGTTTTACAGCATAGATAGAGGATGTAGTGTTGGTCCATGAATGCAAACAGGAAGTATGAATGGGAGAAAATAATGCTGACCACATGGGTGGAGTGTTGTATTTGCTGGGGATGGGGACAGTTGGGGATGGTAATGTGAATCATGTTGTTGAAGTGGGTACATGAGGTTAAAATTTTCAGTCTGAAACCCAACGGTTGTTCATACAAACAAGCAGAGTGATATTATAGAGATTTTCATATTTCTTTATCGAATCAAAACTTACCTATTTTCGGAATGAGATTACTCTGCAGGTACAAAATTTTCAAATCTCGGCACCATTTGTCAATATTCTCAATTCTGTAATTATAACGGGACACAGTTACTCAAAAGGGTTTTTTATTACCTTTATATGTGATTAATGGATGAATAGGATATATCCAACATAATGGTGAACATGTTTATAGACAATGAAGAAAACACTGATTGGGTGAACAGGTATTTATTATTAGACAGTTAATAGGGTGTGAGCATACATCAACTTGTTTTTGATATGGCTCAGTCTAATTGAACAACCATAGCCACCAAAGGTGACAAAGAATTCTATCCTTTTTATATGTGTGTATGCTTGTGCATTTTTGTGTTTGCTTGTGTGTTCCAGAGCTCCTGGCCATACAGTTTTGTCTACAGACTTGGGAATTGGCAACAATACTCCACTTTCTAAAAATTTTTTTTTTGGGGGGGGGGGCTTTTTTTGACCTCTTTGAACATAATTTTGATAGGTTTAATAATAATGTATAGATTCTCAAGAATCTATATGTTCCAGATGTCTGTTTACTCTGTTTTAGATTTTTCTATTCTCTGATGGAATTTTCACTAAATTTTACTTTAATTCAGTAATTAAGTACAAGTATTGTATGTGAAGAGACTGGAATATGTCAGGAGTTTTCATACATTTGAAGATGTTTTATTATTCACAACTATTTCCCTATTCCAGAATTTCTATGATGCTTTATATTCCAAAATTGTGATGTAAAAAAATTTCCACTGTTTTATACTTTTAACATTTCTTTTCATTTTCTTTTCACAGGACATGACATAAACGGAAATGTAAGTACAAACTTTTTCTTTCTTTTGTAAAATAGATATATTATTTTAAAAATAAAAATACCTCATAAATCCTAAGTCTACAAGAATTAGATCCATTTTACCAATGATAAAATGTCTTATAGATATTCAAATAAGAAAGGATTGTTTAAGTGAAAAGCATCCAACTTTACAATTAACAAGTTTTAGTTTTCTTGTTAATGAATAAATCTCAATCCGGTGGTCCTGCCCCGTTTTTGTTTGTACAATCTGAAAGAAAATTTTGTGAATAATTTAATGTTGCCATGTTACATCATTACATGTCACATTCATCACAATTTCAACTTAGAAAAAGAGTCAAAAGGTTGGAAAGTGGGTCCCACATGAACTGTTCATAGTGAATCGCCAGCAACAAGCTTATTTTTGTGAGTCACTGCATTTCTGGCAGCTCCAGGTGCCTTCTTTGGACAGAGATGTTACTGGGGATGAGAAATAGATCATTTTTCACAATGTCAAGCCTTGTCATCAGTGGCTTAGTCATGATGATAGACCGGCACCTCTAGAGTTTGCAAAACCTCTTTAATGGACAAAGACTCACTTTAAGAAAGAAGGTAGAAAATAAGTTAGTATCACTGAGAGATGGAAAAAGATAATTGGAAATGAAGGAGAATATATCAACGATTAAGTATATCTTTAATCACTACTGTATCAGTGTTTCAAAATAGATAGAAACATTGAACAGAACTTTTGTTAAAACTCAATAGAAATATCAATTTGGGACATGTTTTATAAATTATTTCCAAAAAGCAGATTTCTTTACTCAACAAGTGATAATATACATTGATATAACTTAGAATTCATATTAACAAAATTATATTCCTAAAAGCAAAATTTTTGTTACTGAGAATCACAAACCTTTCAATGTCTTGTTGATGAAGTGAAATTTCTTCTAAAGTAGAAATCTCACAATTATTATGTTCAGCCCGTTTGCGGATTAAATCTTCGGTAACTGAAGAAAAATAAAGTAAAATATTTATCAACATTGAAGTCAAAAAATGATGTAGAAATTCAATAGTTTATATAAACATTTGTGGCTACTATCAACATAAACATTGTTAAAAAATATAAATCGACTCTCATACCATCTCTATGCTCACTTTTTATCAGAGATCTACATATAGCATCAAATAATATTTTTTTTCAGAAATACTTGATAAATAATTAACTCTTAAATTCATAAATTGCTTGAAACTGCGTGTAATTATCAGGGGACTATTCAATGAATAGCATGGAAAATAGTGGAACTCTTCTGTGGTTAGAATGGATAAGTTAATTTAATGGTCAAAGGAAGACATTTTTACAACTGTATTGAACATAATTAATATTATAATGAATTATGAGGAAAACTAAGAATTATAAGCGAATTTTCATTTCAGTGTGGAGCTCAGCCAACTTATTTGAGGATCCACGCATTAAATGTCACAGAGATGCATGTAGCTCATGAGCCATGGTTTGGCGACTCCTGACATATAAGATGCACCCCACTATCAGTAGAAAATATCTATTTGGAGAAAAATAAGAAAAAATTATGCATTAATTTGATATTCTCGTAAAATGCAAAGCCATTAAGGTGAGCTTTTGTTTCATGTTGATTATCAAAAAGTCAAGCCAAGTGCTCTAACCCAACATAATATTGAGTGATAGTGACCAAAGGTATATCTACTCCAGTTATTTGCTTTTAGTACATTATTTTTATTTCCCCGGCAAATGACCAAAAATAAAAAAATTGTGTGAATGAGAGCATCTCGATTGAGTGTATGTTGACATTTTTAAATTCTTGATTTTCTTTTTATTAATTTTAGGTAATTGTTTGGATAGTATTTGAGGGTGAGGTAATTAGTATAGACAATTATTTTCTGCTGCTAACTAATCATGGAACGAATGAAAGTAGAAAAAGTGATGATTTAAAAGTGTATTTTATTAGATTTTATCATAAAAAATACAATTTTGGGTTAATGATAGGAGTAGTGTTCCAAAGTTGGGGTAGCAATAAGGAAAAAAAGATTTTTTTTCATGTTTGTTACAATAGAATGAATTTACAGTTGAAATAGATATCATGAAAATTTTCAATGTCATTTCTAACAATATCTCTCCACACGAAACAGACTCCTATTTGTTCCAAATTGTCTGTGTAATTTACGCTTTAATCATGTACAGTGTATATACTAATTATCTTACTCTTTTGTGAACTTCTTCCAGACAGTTACCTTTATACGACCAAAATGCGGTGATTATATTCCAATACAGACAACATGGCTAAAGGTTTGTCCCTGGTTTGCAATCTAAAATATCAAAGAGAGGTAACAAATAATGCTAACTTGGGTGGCTGCTGCTACTGACGTACAATGAATGAATGAAAGCAGAAAACTTATTAAATTCAGTTATAAAGGATATAATTTAGGGTTAAGAATTAGGGATAGGGTTAGTTGTAGGGTTGATATTTCAAGTAAAAAAAATGATTACATATTTTTATCATTATAAAATCAAAAAGAATATACACTAGAAACCAATCATAAAAATTCATGAAACAACCCTAAAACTAATCCTAACTCCTAAAAGTAAGACTAAAATCAAATTATATCCTTTATGATTAAATTTTAGTAAGATACATTAGTAACAGCAGCCACATAAGTCAGCATTATTTCCCTACCTCCCTTTGATATTTTAGTTCCCAAACCAGCGACAAACCTTTCCTGGAAACATTTAATGTAAATTGTCAAAGTCTCAGAAATGACTATATCATCACAAATAATCAGATGTGGATTTTAAAATTTATGAATTTCAGACATGAATAACAGAAAGATTGGTAAAGAAAGAGTGATTCTTTGAGGTTGTGTCATGTCAACTCATATTTCAGAGTTCTCAGTATCTTTTTTGTAATCATTGAATTTCTGTTATGAAAAATATTATTTTTATATAATAACTGGTATATATATATATATATATATATATATATATATATATATATATATATTATTTTTCTTTTCAGTGAAAATTACCTTGCTAAGGACATCATTAAAAGAGTTGATATGATAATAGAGCCATTAAACAATATAAAAAAATAAGATTTTTAAAAAGGCAATAAATATTCTACCGTGATTTTGAGGTATTCGTCTGACTGTGTTATTTATAATTAAAAATAAATTACAATTTTCAGTGCTATATCTGTGGTGCAGTGGTCTAGGGCATTATGCCAAACATAGATTTTGGAATCTAATCCAATTGGGAGCAAAACATTTTTTCCCTTGCTTTCAAGATTAGTGGCAGATTAACCATTAGGTTGAGTAGGCTCTTTCTTTCTTCCTTTTGTCGAACTCTTACGATTGAGTTTTGGCTTTATTTTCGCAAGTAACAATGATGGATAACAATGACCGGAAGGAAAACAAGTGACATCATGCACAAATAACAGTGACAGTGACGTACACAAAAACTGATGACAAATTCACTCCCACTTCTAAAGTCTAACACAGCATGACTGGAGAAGTTAGCAAATCTCATTTACAGGAACTATTTATAAAAGAGTTGAAATAAGACATAGTTTTGGAGTAATATTGTATATAGAAATGAATTCTGTTTTGTTTTCCTTTTTATATTATATATACCCTAGCACACAGCTAAGCTTGTTTTATTTAGTTTCATACATTTTCATAACTTCAATCAATGTGTATTCATTGTTTAATACGTATTTCTGATGAAAATTGTTTACAGAGATGCCCACAGGAGCATTTTATTTAATAAAAATTATAAAAATGAAAAGAATTCACTTTTGTTCAAAGCCTCAAAGGAGTTGAAATGAGACACGTAGTTTTGAAAAAAATATTGTATGAAGAAATTAATTCTATTTTGTTTACTTATTAAATTTTAATGAAGCAAAGGAGTTTATTTTGTCGTACGACTGAAATTCAGGAGATAAAAAATAAATGCCAATTTAAAAATTAGATTTAAGTTTTTGTTTGGAATAACAAAAACTTGAGGCTATTGATTCAAGGTACTATTGAACATAAGAAACTCGGAGTGATCGTTAAATACTCAAATAATATTTAAATTGAAAAGAAAAATAAATAAAAAGATCACCGTGTTGTTACTTACTGCGAACCATGATGTCTGTTGGTTGAATATCAAAAACTCTTTCTTTACACGAAACGAGAACGTTGGTTCTGTTGCTAATGGCAACAGTAGGGGAGGTAACTCCAATGATTTACACAATTATTACAGTTAATGCCCCTAGATTGTTGGGTAAAAAAAAATGAAGGCTGATTAATGTTTAATATTATACTTTTTCTTCCTCATGTTTCAACATTCTTCTCCAGTTTGGGAGATTTAACGCTCATGCAGTATTTTGATTTAGGAGCATTACCTATAGTTTTGAATTTTTCTATTCAATTAAAAAGTATTTGTCAGAATTTTCTTCTAAGTCACATTGTGGAAAAGGGAAGTGGTTATGAAGGAGTTGGGCAGAGTTCAATGAAGTAATATATTAGAAATAAATCATAAAAAGAATTGAATTCTGATGTATAGTTGAATTCTAATTTTAATACACAACTGAATGAAATTTAATTTAGTGTTAGATTTAATGAGTAGATTAAACTTGATTTTTTTTGTAAAATTATTCTAATTAGAAATGCATTTTTGGTGATCAAATTCAATCCACCTCTCTCTCTCTCTCATACACATATATCTTATCAATTTCATCCGAGGTTTTATTAAAAAGTGATTGAACTCATTCAAGAAGAGGAGTCCATTGTTTCAAATGTAGGGTAGTAGATATTTCTATCAACAAAATACAAAATTTATCTCACTCTTATGTATTAACCGATGAAAATACCCCATCCAGCATTTGAAATAATGGACTCCCCAACTTTGATGGTCAGTGAAAATATAAAGGAACAGAAAAATAATCACACTGTCCATTATATAGATATGTAGTTGTTACAAATTTATTGCAAACCAATGTACATACAGAGTAAACATAGTGGGTGGGATTATTATGGAGCACAGGACATTTACTGTAATTGGCAAAGTGAAAAAATTGGTATAAAGATAATAAAATAATACAGTAGACAATTTTGAAAATAATTTTAAAAAATACATGGACGTATAGTAGCCAAATTATATATACAGCTACATCACAAGTCAGGAAAAGGGGATGGATAAAATGTATTCATGTAAAAGTTTTTAATGTACCTATCTTGAAGCTTTATTCATAGCATTAATATAAGGGAGTAAAATACTTGCCTTTCTCGTCTTGCTAGATACAGTCAAGTCATTTTTGAACAAGTTAGTCATTGGTGACAAAAAAACAGATTTTAGAGAAAAATACCAGCTAGTTACAAGAAAGCCGTTAATACCTCTTTATAAATGGAATCTTCTATGGAAAATATTTCTCTTTCTTTGTTCGGTGGGATTCAAAGGAAATTCTTTATTACAAAACTCTAGAATCTGAAGAAACTGTTACAATACTGCAATGATCAATTAGCTCATTTGAAGAAGAAAGACAATGCCAATCCTTGAAACTTGTGAGCTTATAAGATTCTAAGGGTGTACAATTGGGTCTTTTGCTGCATATTGGATCTTTAAAAGAGATTTTGGTTGTACTTCACAGATACTATTTTTTTTTTTGTAATTTCTATTATGATGTTTCAGGCAACATTCCATTTCATTGATAACTGATTAGCAGTATGTATATTTGCATTTATACCCAGCAACGGGAAGTAAAAAAAAAATTATATTTCTTCAAACTGAAAAAGAACAGATGCTATACTTTGATTTTTGAGTTGAGAAGAGATTTTTTTCTAACCCTCTTGAAATTCTTCATGGAAACTCATATCTCTTGTCATGTTTTTAATAATTTAAATCTCAATCCACGTGTTTTCATGAGTCATACAAAAATTGATTTGTGGGAAGGGAGGTAACCCAAGAAGAGAGAAAAAAGGGGTTAATACGGCCAAAAACATCAAACAATTCTGCTGTTTTATATAATTCCTGCAGATGGGCAGACTCTGAGGCGTGGTGGAAGAGCAACATTAGCTTCCCCACCAAGTCAAGGCTCACTGAATTTCTGGTTCTCTCCATCCTACTTTAGGGGGTGGGTGAGTCATGGACATTGCTGGCAGAAACAGAAAGACGATTGCCGACGATTGAAATGGAATGTCTCAGGAAGCTGCTCTGTATCTCCTACTTGGAACACAAGACCGATAAGTACGTGAAGAGCAAAGTCAAGAGACTTATGGGTCCGCCGTGAACCTCTTCTTGCCTCTGTGGAGTAACGGACACTGACATGGTTCAGTCATATCCTGCAGCACAACAGCCTATGCAAGAGAGAGGAGGGGACAAGCTGGTCCGACAATATGAAAGATTGGACAGACACAACCAGGCTAGAATCCTTGTTGCAGGCCAGACAGACTAGCATGAAGGAAAACATTAGCTTCTTCTGCTCTTAGATCCCCAGCAATGTCAGCCATCAAGGGTGTGAACTAAACTGAAGTACTAACTCTGATCAAGTAGCTCAAATGTGAGCCAATATACATGTTCAGTGAACGCATACAAGTCATTCCTATATAGGAAGTAAGAGACACTGTATCATATAAATGTATGCTCAAGTTTTAGTATTCATATCTCTGGTTGTACCAGGTATTTACACATATTCCTACGTTTGCTATTCTTAGAGTTGGAATCTATTCAAGACACAAAGAAAATATTTTTTTTGAAAGCCTGAAATACAAAGTAAACTTTTACATAGGTATAGACAACAAAAGTGAAAATTGATATAAAATATATAGGTTGTCATCAAGAAAAAAAGAATTATAGAAAAAATATAGTAGTTTGAATACAAAAAGCGAACTTGACAGAGTAACATGTGATGAAATTATTTAAACCTTTGAGCAGTGGTTCCAAAAATTATCTTTGTTGTGGAATCCTTACACGATTTTCCAAATATTGTGGAACCCACACCTATATATTTACGGAACAACCTGACATCTTAATTTTAATAAGACATCAAATAAAAAATTTTTTAAAATCAATAATAATAATAATAATAATGAATGAAACATTAAAATGATAAACAATTATCTGTAATTGTTATTAAAATGTTTTTTATTAAAAGCAGATTAATGCAAAGAATGTTGCTGGTTATTGGATCCCAGTATCCTCTGAAAATGTAGTTTGTGATTGGGTAATTGAATCTGCATGTCTAGAGCAGCATCCAGTCTGTTGTGATATCTAGTTTTTGTGCCAACTTATTTAAAAAATGGTAAATAACATTTGAAATTTGCTCAATTACAGGTAAACATTTAACAGAAATTTTAAGAGTAATTCGACATTTTATTTTGTATTTTAAGCAACCTGCAATGAATTTGAGATGACTCATTATCATACAAAGAGTCATTTGGATAGTTGAACCTGTTTTTTGTGTTGCTCATTTTTCTAAAAAGTTATGTTTAATCGAGATTGCAGCCTTTTTTCAAGTACAAAATCCATTGGAAAAAAAAAAACAAAGAAAAAAACCCCTAAAAGACATTGCGGTAACAACAAAAGCAAAACAATAAGTTTAATTGTTTGTCTGACTCTTGGAATGAAAGAACTGAACTAACAATTCTCTTCACAGTTGAAAAGTGCCAAAAACTTCAATAAGTAACTAACACAAGATTTAGAAGTTGCTTTTAGTTTTCCATTGTTTACTAATCTTAGTTTTGCGACTTGGAAAAGTGACTGAACTTGTTCAAGTGAAATAGTCCATTGTTTCAAATGATAGGTAGAAGATATCTTTATAGGTAAATTGTTACCTTATATGGAAAAGTCCATTATTATGGACAAAGAAACAAACAATCACACGTTCATTATGTTCATCATGAAAAAGTCACACATTCATTAAATAGAGAGGTTTTTTCCTCAAGTGAAATATCAAGTATCTTTTTGCTAAAATAAAAAAAAGATAAAAATGTAAATGTGACTTTCACCTAGTCTACCACTACAGTTGATGTGATAGGATATCAGAAGTACTATTTTGTAAGTTATGGGTATTCCTTTAATACAAAAGTAAGGGGGGGGGTTCATCTTCACTTTATCATGAACTTCATGAAGGAATTAAAATAAGATTTAGAAGTTGCTTTTTTTTCTCCCTCATATTTATTGATATAAGCTTTAAAACCACAAGAGCCAAACAGAAAGAAATGGAACATAGTTCAAAGTATGATTAAGAACTTTTTTTATTAGATTATTGTTGAAAAGTCGCAAGAAATAATTCTTGGCTGTATCCCAAAAACGGGAAAATTTTCAATCTATAAATAGAGAGCATTTTGAAGTTTTCCAAAAAAAAAAAAAAATCTGATTGATTCTAATGTGTCAGAGTCAAGAGATTTCACCAAGTAATTTCAAGGGAAGCTCTTTGTATGAGTGATTAAATTGTTTCATGTAAAGCAACTGCTGACATTCCAATATTGAACTATGACAGAAAGTAATAGTTTGCATATTTCAATGAAATAAAATCCTTAAGGATCAATATAATTACCCTGATTATAGGCTCAAAATACTAAGAGAGTAAAAAAGCATGGAGAATAAATGTCTCCCTTCATTTTAGTGACTGTGAAAAAATTAAAAGATATATCAGAATTTCTACAAGATTATCTTTCCAAAGGAAAGAAACCGCACGTGTGTGTGTGTACTGGAGGTTGTAATGCACTTTGTAAAAATATCTAACCATTTTTCTGTGTAGTTCAAGCAGTTTCTTCAAGTTCTTTCACTTACAGAAGACTTAATGGTTCACTGCTTCAAAGCTGTTAATAGTGTGATTAAATATTAACGGCAAATAAATCTAATCTGGAGGTTTTATTAAAGATTGAGTGAACTTGATTTAGCGGAAAAGTTCATTGTTTTAAATGATAGGTAGGATATATTTTCATGAACAAAATTGTTACCTACAAATGGAAGAGTTCATTGTTATGTACAAAGAAATAAACAGGAGAAAAAAAAACACTGTTTTTTTAAAATAGATACAGGGTTTTGTTACAAAATGGTTTTTATAAATTTTCAAATCTTTCTTTAAATCACTTTTCACCAAACATGGATAATATTTCTTGCAATGGTATTTACATGAAGCTGTAAAAACGTGACAAAATTATATTTTAAAATATATATAACATTCTAAAGATGATTAAAAGATATTCCCAATAAGACTATTGCGCCCCTTCTTTGGGACCTGCACTGTTATTTCTCAATGCAATAGAAATAATCATTCAAAGTATTGGAATAATTTTTTATCTTATTTTAAATCATGTGTGCTTGACTAAAATAAAAAAAGCAATGCAAGTTTTTAAGAGATGATACAGAAAAAAATGTTTCAATGAATTTGTCCAGCTTTGAAAAATTATCATTAAGAATACTAGACTGCTTTTTGACTGCACGAGTAAAAATAGGAACTATGTTAGTTAGAAAAAAGGAAATGACATTTTTTTTTTCTAACGGGCAACTCTGTCCATTCCCACAATCATCATAGACAATACTAGCCACAAAAATTATTTCCTTTAAAAGATTTTGATCCAAATCCCAAACTTGTTTATCAAGATGAGGATTCCCAGTCACAACCAAGATTTGAAAAGTCTTCAAAGTCAGAAAAACTTTTCACAAAATAATACATCTCTACAAATGCCAAAAATAAAAAATACTAACAGAAATCTTACAGTGTCCAATAGAAACGGCATTAACTTTTGGGAGAGAAAAAAAGAACCCATTCTTTGTGTTGCTTATGTTACTTCAAAAAAATTCTACAATCTCTTTAAAAATTTTGCATCTCAAGGAAGCTGTAGAAATGCTCCATCAAAACAGAATGGTAACAACATAAGCAACAAATTGAATTCAATTGTTTGAGCAACTCTTCAAATAAAATACAATACTTTTAGAATATCTTACAAAGATATACTTGTTTACAAAACACCATCCAAATATCTAAACAATATAAAAAGATTTTATCCGCAAAAATTCTCAAGTATCCTTTTGCCAAAGATGTAGATGTGACTCCCTCACTAAAACTAACACTATGGTTGATATGATTGGATTATAGAAGTAAATTGCTCTTTTGTAGGCTATGGGTATTCCTTGATCTTTATACAAAATTAAGAAAATTCCTTCAAGAAAATAAAAATCATCTTCACTTCATTAAATAGTGCTAACTTCATGAAGGAACTAAAATAAGATTTTTATTGATCTTAGCTTCAAACAACACAAGGGCCAGATTGGAGAAATTGGGTGTTAGAAGGGTCAGCATTTAAAATCTCACCTCTTTGTACTTATGGGTAGAACCCAACTACCCAACCCAATTATGTGCTCTGTCGGTGAGCATCGGTGCTTTATCTCAATCTATTTAATTCATCTGTTAACAAGACTTTCCTAAAGTATCAGAAAAGCCGTTTCTCTGAGAGTAAGGCTTAGTATAAAAGCGGATGTCATAGAAGGTTATGAGAGTGTGTTTCACTGCTAATCCTCAGGCATTTCTCTATCAGACACTTCTTTACAGACACTCAAAACATCTAGTCAACCTGCCCTAAACCTATGTTCCTTTTCAAAATCAAAGTTATACTTTTCTGTAACCATTGCAGCACTGTCAATCAGAGAAATCTCATGCAAAGTTATTTTGGGTCTGGGAATGCTCCAAACATCCCCCTTTGCTTTATACCGTTTTGGTTTACAAAAGGTTTCATAGGAACCCTCTACTATCAGATAGTGCAGGGATGGGGGCATGTTTTTTATAAACTGTTTTTAATCTTCCCAATAATAGTTGTAAAATTTACGACTAATCTGAATTTGAATAGTAAATGCTTAACTAAGTAAAATCATTTGAATATTCGCAAAGCAATGATATTCATTTGTACTAGCTGAACCCATGGAAATTCCATGGGTGATACAACTAAGATTATCCCAAGCCTTTGCCCCTCTCTCACCCTATGCCTGTATCTCCTCATTCTCTTCCTTGTGCCTTCAAATCTTCATCACCCACCAATGATTTCATCTGAATGTTAAACAAACGTGGTTTATTTTCATATGCAAACTACCTAACTTTGTTTTCTCCCCTCTCCCTTATATTATTACTGAAAGTATAACATTAAAATGCAGAAAGATAAGAACAAGCAGAACAATATCATACATGATGATAATTAAAAGAAATAGATTTAAAAGACAATCTTTCATCATTTAAAATTTCAATTTGGTCCTCAGAGTTAGTAGTAAATGGATGCCATTTACAAATACAAATTTAGAATACAGAACATCTTACAACATTAGAAAAAATTCAATGATACTTAAGTACATCAAATGGCTTGATTAGTCACTGGTTTGACTTAAGTGATTTTAGAATAGTACTTTAAAGGACTATGAGAGGCGACAACATTTTGCAACAAAATTACAAATATTACACCAAGAGAAACAACAAATCCGTTGAGAAGTCTTGATTAGATATTATTTGGGAAGATGAAATAATCAATCTCACAAAATACTGCTTTGTTGAATGAACAAGCAACACACATACAAAGAAACAATATGAAGAAATAAAAAGCAAGACAAAGTTGACCCAAAAGGGATAAGGAAAAAGCTGAATTCTATTGTGGCAGTGAAAATAACTGATGTGAAATTTCAAAGGGAGGAAAAAAAAAGAAAAGAAAAAAAAAAAAAGGAAGAAAAATTGTAATTCCTATCAGTATGTTTTATGTATCATTCAACAAAGGTTTACAGAAATATACAGAGGCATTAAAAAAAAACTTTGCAGATATTAAGGATACTGATACGTTTATTATATTCATGCAAATTTTTAAAAAATGAATGCCATTTTTATGTACACTCCTCTTTGACATTCTCTTAGGGATCTACTGCTGAGAAGGTACTAGAATTTTATAAGTGTATCAAAATGTATTGAAGAGAAAAAGTCCAATAAAGTCTGCATGTGAAATGACTGAAACAATTTATTTGAACTATTTGATAATTGCATCCACTAGGAAAATAGGTCTGAAGCATTAGAATTTCAGATCAATTAGGGATTAGACACCACAGAATAGATAAAATTGAAAAAGAATGCATTTTGATTCTTCACCGGTTGATGGCACCAATGTGTCAAAAGTCTTACAAAAAACACATATGATTTGTTCAATTCATTTCAAATTTTACAATACTTCATTCAATATTAAAAATAAACGGAACAATATTCACCATTTTTTTTTTTACTCAAACCGTAATTCTATGGCAACCTGTATCTATTTCCAAATGTGTTAATTACTTGTTGCCAGAGAAATTAAGGTGACAGCAGAAACTAGTAATAGAGATACCATGGTCAAGAATTTCTTTCCATTTGTACAACTGAAAATTCATTCTACAGACCAAGATCACAGATCTCTTGCCAACTCTCTAAATTCCAAGAGTTTTGAAGTCTGCTGCTCTGAAAAACATCTTTAAGAACAAAGGAGTTGCATTTGGTTGTTCACTAGTTGAGTTTTATCCAAATTTGATAGTTTTGTTAATATGGATAAAACAAAAAACAAATCACACCATTACAAATAAATTTCCATTAAATAACCTGCAGAATGAAAATCCTAGCGTGAAATCATTGCTGGTTTGGAAGGAAAGAAAAATTCATAAGGACGCAAAATCCATTTCAATTGAGTAAAAAAAGATCTTTGATTTTTCAGTAGGAAAATAAGATGCCATTTCTTGAATGATTACAAATAAATGTTATCTGCAAGCAAAATATGAAGTAAACCAAAATTATAAACATGAATTCATCTTCAACCCCTCTACACACGCAAAGTCATCTTTTTGCTACCTGGGAGACCATCCCTTTGTTTACTACTTAGTTATGTATAAGTAGATAACTAATAGGATTTTAGGTGTAAAGGTGACAGATGTTAAGAATATTGAAACCATTCTGAACTCAATGAACAGTATTAAGACATATTCTGAGAAGTGGTTGATGAATGGAGAAATAATCAATATTTTACAGGTCACTTGCCTAATTGTTTGAGAGGTATTCAAGTGTTGGGTACCAAAAATGGCCCATCACTCCTTCAAGCCTTTTTTTTTCTTCAAATTTTATACAAAGGAAAGGAAAGGAAACCTCCAAAAGAGTTTGTGAGAGGTCTCTGATGGTTTCATTCTAATGTATATATATATATGTATATGAAAAAAAAAAAAAAAAACACTGAAGAAAATTACATAAATTGCACTGACAGATATTGGGAAATAAGTGACTGACATGACACAAAAACTTTTTTGAAAACTTTTTTTTTAATGTTTAGTGTTTAAAGCTGTAAAGCTTTCTAGACCATACATAATTAAGATATGAGGTTTTTCCATGGGGAAACCTCACATTTTCATTTATCTAATTGTATAGCTTTATTTTATAAGTAATGAGCACTATATTTTTAAAGACAATGAATTGGAAAAAAAAAATGAAAGAAAATGAAGAAAAATCTATATATGTCACTGTAAGGAAATGAATTAAGTATACAGATTGAATGTCTACACTAAACCATCAGATTTGGATTCCTCTAAATAACTCCTTATAAGTACGGTAAGTAAAGAAAAGCAAAACAACAAAATCCAGATGTTGCTTCATTTTTCCATTATTAAGACAAGACAAATTGCCAGCTACAAAAGATATCACGAGAATTATATTCTGATTGAAAGTAAAAAATGCCCCCCACCCCTCAAACCCCTGCCCTATGATAACAACGAAAATGCTGTCATTGGTTCTGCTCAAGAAACAAATCATAACCGCAGTAGATACAAAATTGAATACCAAGACATTTTGGATAAAAAATTGTATAATGCTTAAAAAACACGGAATGATAAGAATCATCTTGGACCAGAAGATAATGATTAAATAAAAAATAAACAATAATCATTAAATACTAAATGTATTTCAGATAGCCTTTTATCTTAATCAATATCTTTAATTTTTATTTTAAGAGCACACTTGCACATATTTTACCAGAAAGTTAAATATATGTTCAAAGATTATGCCTGATGCGGTCAAACTATTTTCTTTGACCACAAGTTCATTTTTCCCCATTTCAGCTGTGTTTCCTCTGGACATTGTTAGGTATAGTTGGTTCTAAAATCTTCCAAGAAAAAAAGAAAGTGATATGATGTGTGCAGTCCAATCAAGCATGCACTCTGCGTAGTGATTTCTTATTCTAGAACCAACATCACCCGACAAAGGCGGGAAGGTACACTGCCTAAACATTGTGAAAAAATGAACATATAGACAAGGAAAATAGTCTGACCACATCATACATAATGATTAATACACTCTGTCAAACAAAATTCGGACAAGAATATGTTTAAAGATTGAAAAAAGATGACAAATTACCCAATATGAAAATTTTTTTATAAAATCACACAAACAACACTGAAAACAACTGGCTATCTTTTCAAATACATTTAGATTGAATTTTTTCAAAGCTTTAAACCAGTGATTCACAATCAGGTGTCTCTTGGCTCTCACAGAAGGGAATTCAATCAGGGGAGGAACGTATAATGGAAAGTATGAAGGTGAGAAAAATTACTGGATCACAATTCAAAATCGGGGAGGAGTTGAAGAAACCAGGGATTGCTGGGGGAGGAATTTGACTTTGAACTCTGAGAATCACTGTTTCAGAAGGACCAATTTTTATTTACTGAAAGGAAATTTGTAGATAAAAGAAAAATATACATAATTTAAAGTCATTCCATAAAAATCAAGGGATCCATAAAAGTTTTCTTTTTTTTTTTCCAATTTTAATTGCAAACATGGAATGATTACATTTTTTAATTTTGACCAAAAAGTTATTTTATAGATCATGTCACAACCCCCCCCGCTGAATAATTTCAATTGAAAAATGTAAGAATAATTTGTACAAAGAACAAAAAAATTATCAACAGTTGTAAGATTGTACAAAGCAAAGGATTTTTGAAAGCTGCTGCAGAAAATATTCAAACCACAGGAAATATACAAAAAAAATACTTGAGACACATCAACTGGAATAAAATAAGAGGTAGATTCCTAGTTGCAGTGCGTAAAATGGAGATAACTCTTGTTAGCCTTGAAATGAACCAAAGATTATCTCTCCTATTGAAAAGAAAAAAAAACAAAACAAAACTAACAGAAGTGAATGCATAAATTAAAATGTTATCACTTTGGATAAATCAAATTATTTATTTTTATTTGTGTCGGTTTTAACATTGAGTTTGTATAGAAATAAAGTTGTTTTTATTTAATTTCATCTGTGTGGCATTCAAAGCAATAACATTATATTTCATATACAGAGTACCCTTGTTAAAACAGACCCCGTTAAGCCAGATATTGGATACAAGGGACAAAATCTGAGTCATTCTTGGTATCATAACTGGACCACTTCAGAATTACTACTACAATTACTTCTCCACATTTAGAAATAAACCAACTTATAACAGTTTAATGATTTTCAAAGGACACAGATCTCAATTAGACCTTAACTAATCAATCTTGATACATGTTAAATAATTTCATAAAATATGTATATTTTTTATATAATTATATGATGTATCATGTTCAGAGTAAGCGACTTGTGTCAATGAAAATGTAACTTGAAATCTATTGATTTTATCGTGATAATCTTTGTACTATCAATAAAAGAGAGACACGGGAAATTTTTTTTCTTGAGATAGATCTGTCAATTACAACAGAATTGATCACATTTTAATCAAAAATGTAAACACAGCCTTAATCTCCTCAAAAAATCCTCTGTGAGTATACAAACGTATTTTTTTCCTTTTTCATAATTAACTTTGCACTGTTTTCTAGCAGTGATAAGCAGAATTAAACTTTCAAAGAAGATATTGAATTTTTACAATATAATAGTCTGCGAGAGTTGGTAGTGTATATACTATCTGATATCATACATGTATACAGTATTAACCCTAACCATTGGTTAATTTGGACAATTGGCTAAACTAGACACCTCCCTCTCCCCTATTTGTCTATTTTCACTGGATTGACTTCCATTCTTTTTAGATGGTGGTGGTGGGGGGATAATCTTTAGTTCACTTTGAGGCTAACAGGATTTAATTTCAGTTCTTGAGACAAATCATTTTAATACAATAATGTCTGAAACAGAATACAAGTAACTGGCATATTCATCACAGTCTTTTTTATCTGTTTTATTTGACGATTCGATCCCGTAAATAATCAATAACGGCCGAGCTTCCTTTTGCTATAATAGCAGGTCGAGGAGTTCGGAAAGGATTCCCTTCTAATTGCAGACAACTGAAAAAGATAAAATTTTCAAATTGAATTTATGAAGATTAGTTTTTAAAAGAAAGATAAATCAAGCTGAAAAATATCATTTCATCTCAATCAAAAATACAGGAAAAAAAATTGTTGTCAAAATGATTCTGATTTTAGTAATAAAAATTTCAGTCTCGGAGACGTACAATTCTGAATTAAAAACCAGGACTGGAGTCTCTCCAACGTTGTCTTCAGCCTCATTTAGTCAAATCACTAGTACCAAACTGTTTTGATCCTTGCTCTTCTCAAGGATAACATTGATGGCATGGAGAGGAGAGACATGTTGGATGGGCAACTGCCTGTCCTCCATTTAACCTTACCTAGGCCTACATCCTTGAGAGACTAGGAGCAAACCTTTCCAGGTGCAAATCCTCTAAAGATTGATGGAGGCCACCAGGATCCCATTGGAACTTTCTGCATATAATTCTGTCAATTTTGCTTTTAATTCAAAATATTTTTCAAAATGATTTTAAAATTCAATATGTATGTAAGACAAATTTATAATTCCTGTATGTATTTCTGTTAAATAAAATGAAAAGTTTCCCAATGAACATCTTAAGAAATTGATTAAGCCACAATTTTAATGTGCAGAACTCAAGAGGCTTTGAACAAAAGTGAATTCTTTTAATTCTTATTTTCATTAAATAAAATGCCTCTATGGGCATTTCTGTAAACAATTTTCATCAGAAATACCTATTAAACAATAAATACACATTGATTGAAGATATAAAAGTATATGAAACTAAATAAAACAAGCTCAGCTGTGTGCTAGGGTCAAACTCCCTTTTTCCATTAAGATCTAAAAGGTCAACAAAATAAATTTAATTTCTCTAAACAATATAATTCCAAAACTATATGTCTCATTAAACTCTTTTATTAATAGTTGCTGTAAATGGGATTCATTAACTATAGTAGAACAAGTCAACCTGAATTTGGCTTCAGAAGTGGGAGTGAATTTGTCATCAGTTTTTGTATACATCACTCTGTCACTGTTATTCATGAATGACATCACTCGTTTTTCTTCTGGTCATTGACATCCATTTGTTACATATGTAAATAAAATCAAAACTCAATAGTAAGAGTTGACAAGAGAAAGAAAGAAAAATCCTACTCAGCCTAACAGTTAATCTGCATTGAAAACAAGAAAGAAAGGAAGGAAGGAAGGAAGGAAAGGCCTACTCAGCCTAGTGGTTGACCCGTACTCGAAAGCAAGGAAAAAAAGAGAAAAAAATGTTCGATCGTATTTGGATCTGATCCCTAAATCTACTGATGTCTAGTAGAATGCCTTGAACCACTGAAACACTATTGAAAATTGAAATTCATTCGTAATTAAAAATAACATGGTCAGACAAACACCTCAAAATCATGGACAAATGTCTACTACTTTTTAAAAAAATTCTCGTGTTTTTATATTGTTTGATGGTTATATTACTATATCAACTGTTTCAATGACATCCTTAGTAGCATGGTAATTTTCTCTGAAAAAGAAAAATATTTATTTATTTACTTGTTATTATATAAAAATAATATTTCCCATTACAGAAATTCAATGAAACAATATTGAGAACTCGGGAATGTGAATTGACATGACAGAATAACTCCCCCCTCTTCTCTCTTACTTAAATTCCATGTCAAATTAATTGTGTTGATAAAGTCGACTCTCTAGGAGTTTGATGAAACTACAAGCCTATCACTACAGAGAAACATTTATTAAGTACATTTTATTTATTTATTTTTCCTAAAAACATCTGTATATTTCCGCAGATAACTCCCAAAACTATCCTATCAATTTATTTTCTATCCAAGACGATCTCAATATATCTAATTTATACAAGACAGTAAACTATTCCAATATTTTGAAATTCTTTGAAAGAAAAAATAAAAAATAAAATTATTTTGGGGACTTCGTTTTCGTAATAGTCCTAGTTGGTAAATTTTCTGTCCTCTCTGGAATATTAAACATAAGAACTCCATTATTTGTGAAACCATTTCTCATCTTTGATTTTAATTCACACAACATAAAAAGATGTGAACAAAAGTGAATTCTTTTACTAATTTTCATCGGCAGAAAATAAAATTTCCTCATCAATATAATCGTGAAATGTACTCCCCCCAATTTTTTCTCTAACAAAAGAAACAAAAAGCAAAAATAGCATTCAACAGTGAGCCATTATAGAGACGGCGTGCACCCTCTTTCTCCCTCACCTACACAGCAGTCTCTCCCCCATCACCTCAACCTAACATACCATCACCATTTTTGGTATCTAGGAATGCTCAAAAGTTTCTATTAAAAACAATAAAAAGAATTAGAAGAAAAAAAAAAGAGGAGTTAAGAGTTGACAAGAAGAAAATGTCCAAGTGAATTTGTCCAGCCCTGAAATTATATCCTCTGAAAATAATCATCATCAGTCTTTTAATGTCCGTCATTCAACATGGACCTTTCCCAGGATTCGCCACACCTCTCTATTGTAGGTGTTATGGAGCCAATACTTTCTGAATTTGTCTAGTCTCTCTATCTTGTATTCTGCCGGCCTCAGTTGCACGTGTGATCTCAGGGGATCCATGTTGTGATTTGTGTTGTCCATCGGTTGTCTTCTTCAAAAATACTTGACAGCTTTTTGATCTATGAGCAAAAGTGGCTGGAGAAACCTTGTAGCTGAATCTAGGGACTGTTAAAACTTGGAGGTGCTCTCACATTCATTACCAATATTATTGAAAACAATATGTCACAACCTTCAAACAACTGTAAACAATCTTCCAGATATTTGATTTTTCGGTCACATTCATTAACAATTTTTTCTTCAAGAGATTAATCATTATCTTTTCTTTGTGAGGAAAAAGTTTAAAGTAACCCCCAAAATTATACATTTGGGAAAAAAATCAAATTTTTAAAAATGGAAAAGAAACTTGTGGAAATAAGCAAAAAATGCACTCACGCCAACTTGGGTATTAGGGCCAATTCTGGGGGTACGTGGCTTATGTTGTTGTTTTGTAAGTTTAAAGTTGCCAGCACAGGCATTTTCTGCAAATTTTCAACATCAACTTCTTCGATTTTGTTGCCATTTACAAAAAGAATCTCCAGTTTTTGTAGTTCATAAACAACAGAAGGGATCACGGGAAACCTAGAAAAAAAGCAGCAAATTTTAACTCACATTTGGTTTGGTTATTTGGATTTTTTTAATGAGTAAACTGATAAGTAAATTATTTGAATCAAAATATGAATACAAATTCACAAGAGAGATGTACAACTCTTATTGACTATATTATACTACTGACACCCGTAGAAACCCTACATTTATTTTAAAAAAGAAAAACTACCAGATATAAAATAAGCAGATGAAAACAGTTCCAAGTTATTTTGAAGAGTATGAAATTGGATACTTCCTCAAAAATTAATACAAAATAAGAAAAGCCAGACATAGATACAAAGATTTTTATTGATATTTTCAATTAATCTTATTTTACTTTCAATTATGTACTTTTGATCATTGATAGTAGAATTTACAGAGAAATAAAGAAAAAAACTCACATTGTTCATTATAGTAATAGGTTCTATTTGTAGGGAATATTTGAACATTAAAAAGTAATATTGAACATAACAAAATTGCAGTTGTTACAGAAATATACTACATTATAGACAATCTTAATTTTTCTCAAAATCAACCATGAAAAATCATTTCAAAATTCTTTGAAGAATTAATTTATGTTGGGGATTTATCTAAATATGTTCACTGCCCCAAATGCCTGTGTTTTGTGGCATATTGATTATTGCCTCTGATGCACAAGTGTCCATTACAGTTTTATTTAAGGCAATATAATCAGTTAAGGCGATATGATTAGACTCAGTTTCTGCCTTGAGACAATGAGCAGAAGACAGGCTTATTTTGTTGCACTGTATATCTCACCATCCAAGATAGCCGTGAACATGTTAATAATCCTAATAATAGAAAAATAACTGATATTTACTTACTTGTTATGTGAAAGATTTATTTCTCTCAAGTTAACAACTTTAGACAATTCACCAGGGAGGTCTGACAAGCAATTATTTCTGAAAAAAAATTAAAAATTCAAAAATCATCAAATCAAACATATGAGATATAGAAGGAGTCAAGTTTTATATGCTTCCATTCTTTCTTTTAACCATATTTGAATTTAATTCATATATATATATATATATATATATATATACACACACACACACACACACACAATAAGAGCCATGTCTGTCACTCTTAAAATACCTTTAATTTAAAATATATAACCTGAATGAGAGGAAAGCATAGACGTCATAATGAAGAAGGAAGGAAGAAACTAATAAGAAATGTCATCAACAAAGAAATAATTGATTAATATGCATGTAAGTAAATAAAATAATACATATACATTGAATAAAGACTATGATCATGTGAAGTAACATGATGTCATTAAAGTGCTATGGGCTTAGGGTTGAACTCTTCTCAAATTACCCTATAAGCAATATATCACTTTTGACGATTTTTTCCCTTATTACAACATTTTTTACTTGCACACTTTTGATAACCATCAGTATCATAGACTGGTGATTATAACAGTTTTATGGAGGTCACATAGCATATTGTATTCAATACACACCAAACATTGACTAAGATACAATCTAAATCCAATAACTACAAATAATGCTGTAATGCCTAAGAGAGATTTTAATAAAGATTTCTCTTCATTCACAAAGTCAAATTCAACATTACACAATAGGATTCAGGATCATCTCTTACCGTAAATCTAGGTAAAGCAATTTTGTATATTTGCCAATTTCAGGAGGAAGACTGGACAATTTGTTAAATCCCATGTGGATTTCTGTGAGGTTCTCTGCTAGCATTACCATTCTGTAAAAAAAATGGTTTCAAATACAATTATGTTATTAAGAAATGGATATATAATCTGACAGATTGATTATAAATTGCTTTATATTACAAACAGTGAACGTATCATTTGGCCTCAACGACATAAATAGAACATAGAATTAAAGAAAATGGGGCTGCTGCAGGAATTGTTTATTCTATTTACATTGTGCAGGCCAAATGATATATTCAACATTAAATTACAGGATTTTATTTCAAATAAGAATTTCTACATAATTCAACACTATTGACAATCAAATACAATTATGTATGTAAATAAAGTTCATATGTTGGCAGCATGCATCTCAATGATAAGTATAAACTGAAGAACGACATTCAAAATACACAACTTGAAGCATTTTTCACCTAACAGAGAATCAGCAATTTTCATAATACAAAAATCCATTCACTATTAAATTAAGTCTTTATTCATTTACAGAATTTCATGGAATGAAGATGAAAAGTTGACTGTAAATTTAGGCCAGTAGTTTTCAAACTTATTTTGCTATGCAACCCTTATACAATTTTCCAAAACTTGCAGAACCCATACTTTTATTTGGTGGACAACCCCCCCTACCACTATTTTTAATAAGATTAAATGAAACAAAAATTATCTTAGAGGGAGAATTCATTCATATCAAACAAACATAATAAATGAAACATTAAAATAAAAAACTTATCACCTAATCTATTATTTTGAAAATGGTGAATATCATTTTTTGTTTTATAAAAATGATTTTTTACTAAATTTTATAGAGACTCCTTTTCTTGTGGACCATAATTTTTTTTGCAGAACCGTGACACCCACTTAGGGAAAACCATATTTTGGATATTATACACTGATTTATAAAGAGTGTTCTCATTTTGGCTATTAAAGTTACAACATTTCAGTCAGTGTACAATCTGGCCTTTTTCAGGCATTCATCGTAATCATTAATCTTCTTGGATTTTTAAACCAAACCTTTATTCAATCCATGGCTGGTAGATTGTTCTCATACTGCTGGATTGAATAAAGAGTTAGGTTACTAATTATGACAGGCACTTGAAGGAAGCTGGACGGTAAATGGACAAAATATTGTGACTATAACAACCAAGACATGAACACTAGTCTGAGTGAATTAGTATATAGTAATAATATTAATTCCTCTTTTCAGAAATTCAGACTAAAATGTAGACTAGTTTTTCCTTTTCTGAGATTTCTACTGCAAAGCCATCATTTATCAAAAGATCTTAAAACACAGCATTTCAAAAACAAATGTGCATTGAAAACCCCAGGGGAGTCTTTTCCAAACAACAAAGTTTCATTTTAGAATGCAATGATTTTGAAGTTTCCTTGTAAAACTGAACAGAAACACTTTATTCTCAAATGCATTTTGTTGGAGTAATTGGAAGGAATAATGGTTTTGTATATAGCAATGATATGACACAGAATACAGAATAAAAAACTCACGAGGAAGGCAACGTTGTGTAGCAGTTTTTGCCAAGATTCACTGTATTCACACCATTATTGACAGCAAATTCCCACACATTGTCTGGTAAAATGGCTGAAGACTGTTTGTTGCTAAAGTGGGGAAAAAAAAAAAGAAAAAAATGAGAATATAAAAACAATATCCATACTTTGCATAAATGATTCACCGTAGCCCACATGTATCTAAAAAATTATTGTGAAGAAGAAAAAAAACAAAAAAAAAACAAAACCTCTTATCAAAAAATACCAGCACAAGATTTGGGCCCGTATAAAAAGACTATAAAGACGTATTTAGATGGTGCCTATAGGTGTATTCATGCAAATTTTCAAGGTTGTAATGTGTCTGTGCGTACGTGCGCACACACACGCACACACCAAGCAAAGAGGGGAAAAAGTCCCCGGGTTATAAATGAGTGAATTTTATATTTCTAATTTTACTATGGTCTTCTTCACCCTATTTCCAAAATGTAATAGATTAAAACTTTGAAATTTCATCTTTTAATTTTTTGTTGGCTTTACTAGAAAAAAAAAAGTCTAAATTGCAGTCTAGAGACACAAAAGAAAAAATTTCAAAACCACCCCAAAATTTGTTTGTTTTCAGAAAAAAGGTTTTTCCGATTTTATGGGGGGGGGGGTATTTACAATGTAACTATAATGTTATAGTCAGCAAAAATAGTTTTTCTAAAAATTGACAAATTTCTGATTGGTTCTGGTGGCCTAATGATTGAAAGCATCAAAAATTGAAAGAAAAAAATATCTTCTGCTAGGTGAACTGCATAAATCTAGACAAATGTTCATTTAGACAAATATTTAGGCTTTTTTTCAACCTAGCGAAGCTTAAGAAAAACAGAAAACATAAATTTTGAATTTCAATTAATTTTTTCAAAAATATCATCTGCACGACAAAAATGGCTACCAGCTGTGTTGGAGAAACATTAAAAAGTCTGAGAGATGATGAACTGCTAAACAAAACTAAACTGTAATTATACAATTAATTGAATGAAGCTTTGAAAAGTGTCCACCAAGTTTTTCAATGTTATTACAAAAAAATTAATGATAAAACTGTAGAGGATGTGTGTTCATAAAGAAAGCAAATAAAATATGATAAATAAAAAACATTCAATTTGAAAACGAATAGGAACAGGTAAGAGACTTTTTTTGGCTAGCACTGGTTTCAAACATATATAATCCCGTATAAAAATTATTTGCATGAACAATAAAACTCAGTGATGTAAGAATTCACATTAAAAAATTCCAACCCTATAAACAGGCAATGTTTTGATTACAAACAGCTGTCCATAATACAACTTTATAAAAAAAAAAAAAAAAAATGATTCATGACATTCCATTTGTAAGTACGAGTTGTTTGTAACTTGGGGACTACCTGTAATTAATATGTTGCTCATCTCAATTAAGTAGCTATCAAAAACATTACAAGTTGTAGCAATAATCATGGACTTTTCTAAATCAAAATTTCAAAACATATCGCTATAATTTAACTATCTTTTTAAAAGTTTCAATTTTGGTTTTAATTGCAAGAAAATAAAGTCAGACAGGAAAAAAAAAATGAAAAATTACTTCTATGTACTTAACGCAGATTTCTGACAGTTAATGTCAGCTTTTGTCATCCAAAATTACCTTTTTATCATCCAAAATATTAATGTGTTTGATATTACTAATAAATAATGTGCTATATTAGTACTGCACTTGACCTCTAGAAAATTTAGGTTTTAGCATTGGTTATTTCCAGAATATACCATATGTACATACTACCACTCAAAATCAAAATGAGGTCGGCTGCTGCAGGGTCAAACTCCACTCTGACAGAAGCTTAAACGACTTAGCTTACAAGTTTTGAAAATATTAAACTGAAGATCTTTAGATTTGGCCATGAAAGAGTAGTTAATAAAAAGGGATCAACATGTTTTTCTGGATAAATGGCATGATGATTCTAGATATAAAGTGGAAAAGAAACAAGGGGGCTTGTTGGGGAAAGGTGGTCAGGTGACCCCAACTTTTCTTTATAAATCTTCTAGTGGGGTTCAAATAAGGTTGCACGTCAAATTTCAGCCTCCTCAGTAGCCTTGAAGGGTTCCAATTTAGGTGATTGTTATTGTTGTTCCCAAGGGAAAATAAAGTCAACTTCAGAGTAGAAATTCGACAAAAATCCTGAAACATATCAGGCGTTTTGTACAAGAGATTCTGTACTGTATTAGATTTTCATTAGGTAGAAAATATACACAGTTTACTTACCTATAATTCAAAGTTTTGAAATGACAAATATCATGTGGAACAATGCTACTAACATCTTCTACAACTTCAGGGGGAGGGGGAGCAGCAGCAGCTGCAGCACCCCTTTTATTCATACCCCTCACCGGGGATGCAGTGACATTATTTGAGGCCGGATCTTGGATTCGGGACCGAAGAAATTTCATCAGTTCTGTAGTTCCCCTCTGAAAGCAAACAACACATACATAACTAGTAACAAATCATTCATTTTTTGCTACTTGTTACAGTCATCTTAATTGTGATTGAAATGTGAATAGCAAAAATAATTTACAATACCCCATCTGAAATAAATAAAAATGAAATGAAAATAGTAACAAAACCTCATCTAGATTGAGGATATAATGATCCCTTGTGTACAGAATGTGTTCAATGTTCTATTGTTTAACAAAAAACATTCAGAAAATTTTCATCTGTTCCAGAGATACATTAAAAATGAGGTAACCCTTGCTTATTTGGAAGTAAAATAATGTTATTAGTATGTTGTGTCCAGGTACTTTATTTCACATACATATAAGCAAAAATGAATGAAAAAGACTTGCTTCAGAAAAACTACCCCAATTGCAGCTTACATAATGAATCTCCATATAATGGGCTATCGATTGGTTTAAACCCCATATTTCTATCTTCATTAATTTCAGAGTTATTAAGCATTAGAACATATGGCAAATAGACCAGGCAGTTTTCTTCAATTTAAATGAATCTTCAAAACAAGTTATTGAATGGTGACAAACCCATGCTTTTATATTTAATAGTATTCGAGCTACGGGGTAGTTCTGTGACAAATATATTTGCTAAGAGTGACCTCGCCTATGGTGCAGTCTAAATCAATAATATACACAACTATTCTCATTGAAAAAAATAAAAAAATAGATCAATCCACTCTAGAAATCAGAAAATAGTGGCCAACAGAATATAATATGGAGTATACACCTGAGGATGACTGTAGCATGAATTGTTCAAAACATTGTATTAACATCAGAAAAAAAAAAAAAAAAAAAAAAAAAATGACATCAATAGACTGAACTCTTGGAATTAAAGATATAATTGCAAGAAGAGAAAAACTTATGAACACACCTGTTATGTATCTATATATATACTAGAATATATAGTTATTTATGTATTAATTGGCACTAAGGAGCCTCAGACTATTTTATTGGGTAATTCATTTTCAATGAATCAATATCCTAATTTTTTTTTTTTTCAAAGACTCAACTGAACTCCAGCTGTCTTAATGCATGATCAGATGTAAAGTCTTGGAAGTTTCTATGATATAATCTTCATTGTTATGTCATAATAGGAAAGTAAATTAGCCAATAAGATCAAAGCATGAACAAATGAAAGAAATTTGCAAGTATATATATGTATATATATATATATATATATATATATATATATATGAGAGAGAGAGAGAGGATACCAGCCTCTGGGTCTGAAGCTAAGGTTTCAATCCTACCTGTGGTACTGGATGAGATAATGGATAGTCTATAGCCACACTGAAGAGTTGTAATACAACGAAACAGCTGTCTGTGGATGACACAACAATAATATATATATATATATTATACACACAGTGCTAACCAAAAGAATTTAAACAGCATGTGTGCAAACTGAATGTAGTACAGCCTTTTACTTGAAATATTGATAACCCTGTTGGATCACTGAATACACGCTCAAAGGGACTACTTCAAAACAAATGGTGAAATCTATTAATTGAAATTAATTGGTGCCAAAATTGGAATGAAATTACTTACTCTCATGATGTCCCGACGAATATTCCGGATTGGGTTACCATCAAACACTAAGTGTCGAAGATTCTCCATGAGACCAATTTCATTTGGCAAGCTAAAAATAATAAAAATGTTTTCACTTAAGAGATGAGAAAGAAATGGTGGAAAAGATTTTTTTTCTTAAGAGTGAAACTGTTTTTATGACGTAGCAATAGATCGGTAGCTTTCATCTTTTCAAGAAAATATTAAGATACCAAACTTTGTTATTTTTTTGAAATTAAAGGAGTTTATTTTGACAAATGTGCAACATTTTTGGTGAGATTATTGAACTGATAGCCTGAAATATATTTTTTGTAGATGTATTTAGGCTTGTTCAGTATTATAATCAAGTTTTATCTTACTGACATAAAATTAAATTCTTGACAGCATAAAAGGTCCACTATTTTTACTGTATACTGGGATTATTATACATCAATACAGGGGAAAACAAGTTTCCCTTCACTTTTGAACCTTCAAGGAAGAAGTTTCCTTCATCTTCGACCTTTTAAAGAATTATATATAAACATATCAAATAAGAAGATCTGTATATTGAACGGAAATTAAGGGTTCACTTTAGCATTAGTTACACTGCAAAGAGAAATTGACCTCCAAGGTTTTTCTCTCAAAATTTACTTTAAAACATTGCCCCAGGTCCATTGAGTAAGCATGACAAATTTGGTTGGGTTAAACCCATGTTTGAATGGTTTCTATAGCATGACAGACAGATAGATGGTGTGACACCTCTCACTTATACATAGTCAAGATGGTCTTTAATCAATAATTTACTTACTTTTGTAAGCTATTGTTAGTCAGGTCAAGCCTCAGCAACTTAACCAGAAGAGTTATTTCTTGAGGCACTTCAGTCAGCCTATTATCTCGCAAGTCCAACATTGTAATTTGAGACAAAGGTGCCAGGTGATCATCACTCAGTTCATTTATCAGGTTATAACCCAAATGTAATTCCTGAAAGACAATTAGTTCAAACTAGAAACAAATGAATAAAGGAAAAAACAAAGCAAAAAAACAACAACATTTCGAGGGGTTAATCACTAAGATATTTTGTGTCTTAAGTATGATTTTGAGGTTTTCCTTATATAAGAAGATAAATTGAGTAGCCATATTTACAGATATGTATTTTAGATTATGATGGCCAAATCCATTTCTCTCACCCAGACTTACTTTTTTCTTGTTGAATTGTAAAAATCAAGGCATCAGGAATTCAATGGTGTTTTCTCAACGAATATAACAGAATCACATCTTACCTTACTTTCAGATTTTGAGATGTTCATTATTATACATATTTTATCATTAGTTTTCACTTCTTTTTTTATGTTGCTTTTTATCATAACAGTTTTAAGCCAATCAATTCGTTCACCACCAAATTCAGATTCAATGCTTGAGACCTTATCATCAATAGACAATGCCTTATGTGATACTCCCCCCAAAAATTAACAAATAATGAAAATCTCAAAACTGAAGAGGTCACCAACATTACATCAAGAGGTAAAGTTAGAACTAAAAAGAGTGACAGAAAAATTATGGAGGGGAATTTTGCATTATTAAAACAGCTTTCATAGCCTAAATGGTCAAATCATTGTCCATAAATGATGATATTCCAAAATATGTCATAAGAGTTTTAGCCTCGTCCAAAGTTACATCTTTATTCCGAGTTCTAGTCTAATTTAACAGTCAAAGAAAAGATCAGCTAGAAATACTGTGATTAGGAAGAAAATAAATAATATGAAAAAACTAGTCAAAAGTAAAACATCTTACCTTTTTATAAGTGCAGAGGAAATCGCTTATTGTGATCACTTTGGGACAGGGTCTTTTAGATAACAATAATCAGCAGATAACATTAAGCAAAGAATATAAAAATTGGATCAATTTACAATACAATTTCATTGTTATAAGTTTACATTTGATGTTATAATTTCATTATGATACTCAATTAACTGTTATAAACAACATTTCATCATAAAAAAATCAATTTGAAATTTATGATTTTTAAAATAAAGTGTTTGGGACGGACTAAATAAGATAAAATTATTGGTGATTATAATAAGCAGTTTCCTCTGAAGTGATAAGCAAAAACAGAGACTGAAATATACTAAATCTGTAAATATGGCTACATAGTTTACTGTTCAATAAAAACAAGGAAGATTTCTCACAAATTTTAGTTGTATGCATCAATAGCATTTTTCTATGAAGTAAAGCAGCTCATTAAATGGAAATGAATAGAATAGAAGGAAAAAGAAAAAAAATAGGAGAAAGTACAGAAAATTTTTCAAATGTAGTTTCACCTTTAATGACTTGCAGTTTTCCAGAATTGGCAAAGCTATAAGTTTATTCTTCTGTAAATACAACAAATCCAAATTGCGAAGATTTCCAATTTCTGGGGGTAACATGTTGATTTGGTTACTTTGAAGATCAAGTACTTTAAGCACTGGAAAACAAAAAATACATGTTTTTCATTTTTTATGGCTTTCTTTTAAAAAACTATCTTTATTTACATGAAGGACAATAAAAAATGAAGCCATTGACTGCATTCATCACATTGTACACAATTGCTTATGTAATTTAATAAAAAAATTCCAAAGAAATATTCAATAGAAATAAGGCAGTAAACCTAGAGACAGCAATGAGAATATGGAATTGTTTAATTAATCACTACAAATCTCTCGATAGAAGCTGTTTTACACTATGTTCCCTTTGCTTTCTGCATTTTATGGGGACTGCTCTTGAACCCCAGTAATTCAAGTTGGAGACTACTATAATATATTGATCTATATATCTATTATGTCATGTTTGTTGGTCATTTTTTTCTCAACCAGTGCCTATGTTAAAAGAGACATTCATTTTTTTAATGAACTGGTTCCAAAAACCGTAAACTCAAGTTTTATATATTAGAAATCATCAACCCAAACTGTTAACACTGTTTCTTCAGTTTTCAAGTTTGTCTAGTCTGTATCGTTCATACAAGCCACATCAATGGAGCTAGAGAACTGAAAATCTACTCCTCATTATGTGTAGAAAAAACCTTTTTTTGTTTATTTGAAATTCCCCCCTAAATTAGTTCTCAGATTAGGGTCCAAACAGCAATGCAATTTTATGCTAAATAGTACCCTTAGTCTGTGTTCAACAGCATTCATGCTTGTTTTTTTGAAAATTCAGACTATTCTAATGATAACTGCTGAGAGAAGTAACTTATTCATTGATCACCCCCTTTTTTGGAAATTTTTCAAATTGATCACCTTAAGCACAGCATGCAGCCAATAGATATTGGCTGCATGACAGTTTCTACCAAGTGACTAACCATATCTGTTGGATTTAAAATCTGGTCAGGAGAGCAATTTTACATTTAGATTTCATGAGCTTAAATATGCAAAGAGTGATACAGGTTACTCAGTTTCACTCAGTTTTCCTGGATAAGATTGAAGATGTCAAAATACATTGTTTTCCAAATTGTCATACAATATCTTACTCAGGAAGAGTTCTCTTTATGCTACTGTCTTGCTTTTATGAATGAAAAGGGAAAATAGAATCAAGTTTCACTTGGCAAAGATTTTTCAAATGAGCCTATTATCATTAATTCAATTGCTCTACTTTCAAGTATTGAGTACTTTAAAATAAAGAAATTATGAAATATATGAGTTATATATACTTGTTGTCCTTCCTACATACAGTCATGGAAACGTTTCGTCTAGTAATGCTGAAAAAGAACTGATTTTTTTAGTTATTTTTTTCATATAGTATGAAGTATCAATGATCATGTGTCATGCAAACCACTTCTAATCTGATTAGTATTATTTCAACGTGTTGTTTAATAAAACTGTTTATTATATAATTTTAGGTTCTTGTTACATGTAATTTAGTTCTATTTGTATTTGTAATTTTATTCTCTATAAGAAAGTTTGTCAGCTGTTTTACCGTAGCCCTCTTTTGGGAGTATTAAAAAACAGGACAGGTTTTCTTGCTATGGCTCACCCCATCATATTCATCAATATCTCCATGAATATAACTACTCCATAATCTTAATTTGTTTTCAAGTAAAAACCTTCTATTACTATTCTATAAGTCTGGTTGTATGTTTAAGTAAAATTATCATGCATGTATTTGATTAATGTGTTACAGATAAACTCATGTTAAATTTGAAGTAAAATTATATATATTCTAATAATAATATGTGTTCAAAAGTAGGGAAGCTGCCTAATTACACAAATATATATATATATATATACACATAAGTATTAACTTATATATACATACAGGTCATTTTTCCTACTTCAGGAGGAAGAGTAGTCAATTGATTAGAAGAGAGGTTCAAATTTCTCAATTTGGTCAAATTGCCCAACATTGGTGGCAAAGTTACAAGGCAGTTTTTAGACACATCCTGAAAATAAAAAGAACAACAATTTACATATGACAATATGAATACAGAAAAAGTTTTAAAGATTGGTTCATAATGTACACATAAATATCAAGTAACTAACATAATACCCATCTAAATGATGGAATTATTTACACATGGAGCAGCACTTCTGCCTAGGATCAGAGTATCTGTGCACTCTGCCTAAGATCAAAGTGTTGTGTGTTCTAGCAGATGTTACAGAGAAACTAACATAAAAGGTTACACAGTTCATTGTATAGATAGATTTATCAATATGGCTGACATATTTTAACTGCCTACTCTTGGGTGATGGATTGCTGTCTCTACCCACCATTACTACTTTTGGAAAAAAATGTCCCCTCTTATTTTTTCTTTGAATTTTCTTACACAAAGACAACTATTGAACAATAACCTAATTTAATTGTATCTGCTAATTTCAGAGATTTTAAAAGTATTTACCACTAAGAGACAACGGTTCAATTTTTTTTTTCAAAACAAAAGAATTTTCTTGTTCCTGTAAATACTATATGTTTTCACACTGTATATGCCTACCCCATCTTTACTATAAATCTCTCTCAAATGACTGTTTTGTTCAGATCCCACTAAATTGTGTTGGAGCCAGTGTTTGCTACCCCTCCACCCCACTTATTAAATTGTGACATATACCCTCCAGTTCATTAAAAACAAAGCTTTTTTAGAGGGCATAAGGGATTCCCCACCCCCAATGTTTCAAACTAACTTGATTTATGACTACCTTATAAAATAATACACATCATTAAATTCATCATCATCATCAGGTAATGAGTCATTATTTTTTTTGAGAACAGGAACACCTTAAATAGTGCAGTTCTGATAAGTGTAGGTTTTGATGTAGTATGGTTAAGGTTTTGTTACACAAATTAATGAAACTAAGTGGAAGCAGAAAAAAAAACATTGAATTATGATAAGACCCTGAACAGTGCAGTTTTGAATAGTACAGAAAATCTTGGAACAAATTGACTGCACTAATCAAGGTATGCCTGTACCGAGATGGGAACATTAAAATTGAAAAAAAATAAAAAATGATAAAAAAATAAAGACAAATCAAGTTTTAAATATTTCCTTTGAGACTAGGAAAATTAATTCAAACGAAAAATTACATAATTAAATGAAAACAGAAAAATAAAGTTGATAACCAGTTTAACCATTAACTTTAGAGGGTTAATGTTTGTACACAGGAAGCTGTTTGATAACATCATGATTATAGCAAACAGTTATTTTATCAAAATTAGTCCGTCCTAAGCACTTATTTGAAATAAATTGAAAATTCATTGAAAACAACCACAGCAATCAAAAGGTACTTGAAAACTTAACTTACCAAATCTTCCAAACTGACTAAATCTCCAATCTCATCCGGAAGATTTGACATCTTGTTTGTGTCAAGACGAAGGACAGTCAAGTTGGTTAATTCCTTTATGGAACTTGGCAAAGTGATCAATTGATTCCGACTGAAGAAATTAAAATCAATGACAAAAATAGTTACAAACTTTATTATAATAAATGGCTATTTATTTAACCCATGATATCATAGGTAGGATTCATTAATCAAATACATCAAAACTTTCATTTATTGTCATGATTACAAACATAGTGACACGGCAATGGGGGGGGGATAAAACAATAATAGTTGTATTTTAGCACCAACTGCGTTTGAACCAAATGATAGAAAGGTTTATCTATTTTGTTTTTAATTCATTGTAGCAGTGAGTAGAAATAAAAAAATTTGAAATTTCTTACATATTTTATGGACGATATCAAAAATGATTGTAAAATGATTAAGTATGACATAGCAATAACCTGTTTGCTACCCTAGAAGAGATAAGGCATCTTAGCAAGTCATCAGTCCAGAGCCAAAAATCAGAAGTCATCTTGGCAAGTCATCAGTCCCGAGTCACAGATGAGATCACTTGTCTTGTGATGTTTTCATTTTTTCTTGCATACATTTATTACATACTCTATTGTACATAGTAATTGATTTGTATAAAAATAAAACCATTTTCAACATGCAAAGATTTTTGATTTTCATCAATTTTTCAACATGAAAAAGCCAACATAGGAGTTAGAATGTTAAACAATGCACTTGGAATCAAAGAGGTTAAAGAAAAAGATATTTACCTAAGTTCTAGTCTTTGTAAGTTCAGTAACATTCCAATTGTATCTGGCAACCGTTCCAAGCTATTGTCATGAACCTAGTCAAAAAAGACAGAAAAAAAAAATATATCCTGAAAGACATTTTTAGGATTTACAAAATAGTTTTGCGAAAAATTTATGAATCGTTTAAAAAAATTAGAATGTCAGAAGTATTTATTTGTCAAAAGTAGGGTGGACTTGAACCAGTGTTTCCCAAACTTTTTGGCCATGACCTAGAACACACAATTTTTTGACCGGGCAACCCTCAGAACAGAAACATAATCTCATTATTTCTTCATTTAATTCCATCAAATTTCACTGAATTTTACTCTAATTTATTAACAAAGTAAAAGTATTGGATGTAAACAGACTACAATATGTCAGGAGTTTTTATACATTTGAAAAGGTTTTATTATTCAAAACTATTTCCTAATGCCAGAGTTTCAAGGATGCTTTATATTCCAAAATCATGATTTGCATCATTTCTTTTAATTTTAACATTTTTTTCAACATTTGAATTTTTTTTTACTTTCAATCATATTTCTTTTAGGTTATTTTTTTTCAAACCATCCCATGACACTCAGGATCATCCTTGTAACTCTCATTTGGGTTACAAATGTGGTTTTAAAAACCATTGACTTAAACGGTAATGTCCACAGCAATGACAACATTGATTTATGGATTTATATATGAAATATCTGCAGCTCATACAAGTGAATCATCATAGCCCACACATGCACTTAAAAAGCCCATGCATCTAAAAAGTTATTTAAAATTACCTAAAAAAAAAAAAAGAAGCAACACAAGATTTAGGCCTTATTAATCCAAGATAACCATAGAGACTCAAAAAAGCACTTTTTCTGAAAAAAAAAAAAGCTGCCTAGTGGTGTACTTATGCAAATTTTCAAAGTTGTAGCTCTAAAAATGTGAACGCAAGAGCCCACAGACATCCACATAGTCACTCAAAGAGAAGAGTATCCGTAGCCCTCTTGGCTGGTTGGACTGTTGGGCCATTAGTGGGGCTATGGTGATTCAATTGAAATTTTGAAACAATGAAGGTCAAATGTTAAAAAAAGGAAATACTAAAAACTCATATTGAACTTGTATAGATAAGTTTTAGGAGAATAAAAAATCTGAAAAGCTTACATCAAGCACTTGCAATGCATGAAGGAGACGGATGTCATCTGGCAAAGTTCTCAAACAGTTGTTGGCCATTATGAGTTTTGTTAAGTCTGTTTGATCCCACCATCGTTCACTGTCACCATCCAGAGTGAAATTTCTGGCATCGGGGCATTGCTCGATATTGATATTCAATACAGACTTTGGAACTGAGAGAAAGAAATAAATAAACATTTACAAAAATCAATAAACAAATTGTTATTTCAATACTTCAAGTATAAAGCTTGACTAAACCTTCTACTTCATCATAATTACACACACATGTTACACTGAATCAGTGGAATTGTCTATTTTACAAAAAAATAAATGCATAGTTTTAATTTGGCAAAAAGCCAATTGAATTAGAACAAAGATATAAAACATTTTTTACGATCAAAAGTTTATGTAATCCAAGTGATTTCTTTTTTAGATAAAAAAAAAAAGTAAATTTTGCCAATTTCATCAATGAGGCATAACACATATATAATAATTAATGTTCCCTCTAACCTTAAGAAGTCTGTGTGCATGAAAATTTTATGCTGTGTAAATTTTAATTCCTGTGACAAAAATAAGTGCATACTGAATGCTTACGCAATAGTAAACTTGAAATTGTTTCAAAACAATTTTGTCAGAGTCTCATATCTCATGGCTAATAAAACTGCATTGGTATGTCTTGATTTAGTACAGGTATGACTGCCTTAGTCAAGATTTTATCTCATACTATGAACTATTTTGTTCTGTTTGATGTTCCATTAAATAAAACATTTAATGAGGATTTCTTATTTCAATGTGATGTAATGTTGACATAAATCAATAACAATAACAACCATCAGTCCACAGGTGATTAAAATTACTGGAAATAGTTTAATCAAAAATCATTCAACACTACATTATTTTTCATAACTAAACTTTCATGTTCACATCAATTAGCTTTGTGCACTGATAGCAAAAGTATCTCATCTTGTTGCTACTTTCTGATCAAATATCACTAAGTGTTGATATATGTTTTTACAGGATACATTTGCATATATTCTCATACAGATGACCCATTAACCAATGCGTAATTCAAGATGTCCATGATACCATCATTTATCATTGATTATTTAACATGACTAAATTCAAAAGAAATTTTGTGCTGAATGGGGTATTACTGTAGTTATTTAGTAAGCATAGCTTAGTCTGGTACAAAAGATAACACCAGTTTTTTCACATCTCAATCTCATAGACATAAATTATTCAGAAGCAAGAGAAAAAATAAGTTTATAAAAAGATCCCCAATATAAGACAATGAGAGAATTTATAGTGCGAAATTTCAATTTGAAAACATGATGTACCAAAAAGTAATTTATAGAAGCAGAAGATAAAATTAGAAGATAAATATTCGATTGTTACACATGTAATATCATCTTTTTTTTTCATGACGCAGGATAAAGCTAAAAATGAAAGTTTTACTGATGTAATTACATTTTTGGCTGATTCCATGTAAATAGAGACACAGTTGATAATTATTAGGTTTTTGAGCCTCTAACAGCAAGGGTTACACCCATTTTCAGATAAGGACATAATCTTGCCAAGGTTGCAATTAATATCAACAAAGAATTTGAAGTGAACACTACTACAGTGAAAACTGTTCTGCATTGGTCCTTGACAGAGAATTATTGACAGTAGTAACGACCCACAAACAAAAATTTGAGTATTTTCTGAGGACTTTTTTAAGGATTTCAACAGCGATTATATCACATCATCTCAAGGCGATAGGTAAAAAAGTTGGAAAAGTGGGTCCCACATGCTCCATTTACAGTGCCTCATTCCACACCTTACATCCATGTCTAAGCTTAGAGAATAGGGATTTTCACTGCTACATTCAGAATTCATTTTCATTGTTCTTTTCCAAAGCATTTTTAATAGAAAATGTGTAAATAGATGCACAATGTGTTAGGCTTATTGCACTTACAAGTTGCAAAAAAATAATAAATAAATATAAAAATAACTATTTTTGTCTCTACTGAAAATTACACAATGTGATTTAGCAGTTATAACGGGCTCTAGTTTAGCTATTATAAGATGGCTGGCTGAACACCATCTTATTGCAAATAGCTTCGACTGTACAATCTTCAATATAAAGACATCATTTCAAAAGAGAAAAAAGCTGAAAAACAATAACGTTTATGCCTGGTCTTACTGCCAGTGTAGAAGACATAGGAGCCTCTTTTGTAAATCATATTTAACTTTGATTCAATTACAGGGAATCATCTACTGGTGGTTTACTGATGCCTGGCAATACTATGTGTTTCTAAAGATTAGTGTCAGTTGTAAGGTTATAGTAGACTAACCAAATTTATTCTGTGACGTATGTGCTCAATATGTCATTGATCATCCCATATAAATGGGTGGACTAAATAGGATAGCTGGAATAAAGAAGAGTAAATTCATGTATCGTAATTATCCCAGAGAGTTATATCAAGAGGGTCACTGGGTCCTTGGCATGGTTGAGTCAGAAAGTGATTGTTACGTAATGATACCCATCCAGGACAGATCAGCAGGCATCCTCCTACCTTTGATTCAGCAATTTGTTTCATGGGGGGTGGGGACACACACACACAAATTCTAACTGATCAATGGGCCCTAGTTTTCAAATCATAAGACAGTTAACCCCTCTTTGCATTTTGTCAATCAAAATGATCCAACAATACACACAAACTAAGTGGAAGGTTCTTGAGCAAATGTTGAGGCTAAATTCTGGAACATGCATGGATTTCCGATGACTTATTCCAGATTTATGTACTGGAACACTTGGCGAAAACATCAAAGAAAACTCATTCAGAAATATTCTATATTGGATTTTCCATTATTATGATGTTTAAAATCAAGTAACTAACTCTAATTTATAGTTCGTTGTTAGATTTATTGAAATACACTTTGAAATGTTCCAATTTTCTGTTTCATTCAAAATTTAAAAAAAAAATACAGTGAAAAATACAGTCCATTGAAAAAAAAAGAAAAGAAAAAGACATACAGATATTGAAGAATAAAAAGGGATGGCTCAAATTGTTCAAAATTGTTACAAGTACTGTCTTCCATACTGGTCACCAATCATCGCATTTGAGAAATTTATCTCGCAGTTCATTGACAGTTGGATCAAAGGTTACCCCAACCATCATAAAAAATGGTATTTGTCGTTTACTCAAGAAAATATACAAAAATTTCTGTGCTGTTTTGTTCAATAATCATGAAAGTAACTGTTTCTAATTAAAAAAAAAAAAACATCACAAGAATAATACTTTATTGGTAATGTTCTTCAATTGCAGACTAAGAATTTAAGGAAAAAAAAATCATCCATGATGGCACCGAAATGTTTATTGTGCAGATTAAAACATAATATAGATTTTGAGAGCTCGATTCTAAGTCGAAAATTTGTTTTCCTTTCAAATATACAAATATCTGGAAATCATTCTTTCTAGCAAAAAGGAGAAAAAACTCTTCAAATTTTAATTGCGTTTTTAACATTGGGTGTCAACAGGCTTAATCACAAATATTACACACCTGAAGAAGGCCGGAGAATGGATCGACCGAAACATCGTTCGAACAACATAAACAACAAAGAGTTCAATTGTCCAAAAAGCTCTTCGTACGTAAATGTTTTATTTGTTTTTGTTTTTTCGGACACACTTTTTAAGAAGTTAGAGTTATTTCCCTTAGAACTAATGACGGCTATCAAATATTCTTATAAGTACATAACATGAATTTCAACAAAAGTAACCCCACCTGCTAATTAAACCAAGATTTGAATGTCGAATTGAATCGGCAGGTAAATAAAAGAAAAGAGAAAAAAAAGAAAGAAAAAAAATCAATCACACTGCGTTGTTCCGTTGACTAATTTCAATAAATTATCTGGTGCGAATCCAAACTGAGAAGTAGCAATACTACTGCTAGAAATGAGTCATTTTATCCGCAATCGTTGTAAGGCTAAAAATAGGAAAGAAACAATCAGAAAAAGAAAGAAACAATCAGAATTTGCGACGAAGTGTCTATTCTGTTTTTTTTTTCTCGTTTAAATGTGATTTTTCCGCTTAAATAATTGCCAATGGAGAAGAACAAATACTAGGTTTTATTTGCCAATTAAATCATGTCGAGATAATTTTTTCTCTTTAGCCCCTTGTCCCAATCGAAACATGACTTTTCACATATAGAGTGAATTTTAATACTTTTAAAGGATCAAAGTAAATTGTTTGACAAACACATAAGAAAAAACAAAACAAAAAACAACAACAAAGAAAATTGGCTGCTGCAGGGTCAAACTGAACTCCTACTTCTTTCCCGACTTTTTATATCGTATATATAACAAATAAAAAATTTTTTTTTCATGAATGTACGGAAATTTTTCGTTGATATCCAAGACCTGTCAATTGTGCTTAATCAGTAAGAGAGCCCCCAAGCAATCAGTTAATCAGGGTGAGTTCAAATAACGGTGTGTGTGTGGGGGGATGGATTTTACATATCGATTTATACCATTTTGGTGAAGATTGTTCTTGTAAGGAAAACTGAGTCAACTCCAGACATTGTACCAGAATTTGATAACAAATACAATACATTCCCATTGTACAGTCACGGCTATAAGTGCAAGTGTACGCCGTACCTATTTGAAAATATAGGCACAAGGTAGGGATGGTGGTCCCGATTGTTCAGTTCCATTATACAACCACTCACTCTAAGATTAAAAACGGCGCACAAATAAAAACAATTTAACAATTCAATTCATTCAAAGAAATATAACAATATGATTTATGAGTTTATTAACTTCGGTTTTTCTTTCATTATTTCTCTTCATTTGTGCACTGTTTTTAACATCGAGTGAGCGAGAGCGTGAAACTTTATAATCAGGACCACCTTAAATTTCGCATTTTCCAGTTCGATCCAGTCTCAGTCGAAACATAACAGGGCTTTACTTAATCAGTGAATTTTAAAATTCAAATTTTTTTAAAGAAAAGCAATGAAGGAAGTAAATAAACAAAAACAACACCCACACGCCCATTTTACCTACACACCCACAAATGCATGCGTTCGCAGTTTCCTGTAAAAATATCAATACAATAGAATCTTTGAAAACTTAAAATGATTTTTTTCAAGCGTATTTATCTAATCGAAACTGGTGTCTACAGAACGAATATACATATTGCATAATCATTATCAATACGAATCAACTACGTAGTCTTTATATCTTTATTTCTAATTAAGAAAATATTGTCGCCCCGTCCATTTAATCTTTTCAATCCATTTCATTTTTCGTAAAATCAACATTTTTCTCATTTCGTTGAATTTGCAGACGATTTCATATTGTCTATCCTTGATAGAAATTCTTAATGACTCATCATTGTTTTTTTTTGTCTATAACTTACCGGTTGTCAAGTTTCGTCCAGAGATATTCAAGTGTCCACTGCTACGAGCATTTTTTAAAAGGGTTGGATGGACCTGAATATCATCAGTTTCCTCGTGAAATGCACTACTGGGGTTGGCCCCAAAAGGTCTCCGAATATTCCGTCCACGTCCTGGTCTCGACATACTTATTATTATTATTACTTTTCCTTCAAAATGAAAGGATTTCCTTTTCTTTAAAATCTTCAAGTCTTGTCTTGTGCCGCCTGTAATACAATTCTGCCCTCCTTAGATTCGAGAGTTGTTATCCAAGGGAATTCACTCGTACATCCTTAAGTTATTATCATTACTACAGCAATACATTGATAAGTGCAAGTTTCGATTAAGTAGGGTTAAGGTATTGCTGTACAAATTCATGTAACTAAGTTTGAACTGAAAAAAAGACACATTAAATTATCATAAGATATTGAATAGTGCGACGGATTAACCGTACTAATCGGGGTACCTGTTGTTTTTTGTTTTCTGGTGTTAGTGTTTATTATCGACGCTAGAAAAAAAATCAAATAATGAAAAGAGTCTTGCACAGTCCACGCGGGAATATCTAGAAATATCCAACATCTTTCAAAAACAAGTTTGCTGAATGAGACATATTTTAACACTTGTAGTTTTCCATACGAACATTCAACAATCATTGATTCTTCAATCCTTTTTAAAATAAGCTCTCAGTCAGTTCAGAAAATTGACACATACTTTTTCTCATTCAGTGATTTATTAAGAGTTGCCAATTTGAAAGAATTTTTCGCGCTAAATCAACCTCGAAAAATCATTAAAAGTCACCAAAATGCAGTAAAAAGAGTTAGCCATTTTAGAGTCAATTTAACTGCTAGAATAGCCGGGAGACAACTTGAAATAACCCCAATAAAGGGCCAAAAATAACACTAAATGTTGATTTTTTTTCGCGCTGCCAAAACGCAAAAAGCGCTGAATTGGTAACAGTGGATTCGTGAGATTTTAAAATTTACATCTAAAATGAAAACTCCTAGATTCTCTTGAAAATTTAGGGAATATTTCATGTTATCATGTAAAAGTGACTTTATCTTCAATATCTATTTTATAAAAATATAACTTTTTCTATAAAAATATCAATTGTTTTATTACTGTAATTCAAATATAAATATTACTGAAGAGATTAAATTTCTTACATCTACATGCAACCAAAACATTCAAATTTAGATTAAAAACATCTAAATCGGCAACCTGATTTCAAATGTGTTTTCTATGGTAACACATGACCACTAGTTTTCCTTACTTCAACACTGAAGAGCGCGCTTTTAAAATGGCCGCACTCATTTGACTGCCTTGCCGGTCGCGGTATAATAAATTGTTTATTTGTTAAAAAACCCTTGAGGATTAAGGACATTTTCAATCATGTCAGACACATGGAGCGACATACAAGCGGTGAAGACGAAGCAGAGCAGCATGAGAGCCAAGCTTCTAGAAAGGAAGCGACAAAGAGAAGGCTTGGTTGCTGAGATAACAAATACTGCTACCGAATCACCTTCTTCCTCAACCATTTCGTCAGCTCCGAGCAGTAGCTCTAGCCTCCAGCCACCCCGGGCCGGGTCTCCACTCGTTGTTACCCAGGTCCCCGTTAAAACAGAACCCGTCAAGATAGATGCAGAGGTTAAAAAGAAGCTTTTGCTGGTCCTCTGCGACATCAACCTCGACATTCCATGTAATGCGACCATTATTACTGAACACACGTCCAAGATGCTTGGCCGGGAAGTGAAGTTGAGTGTAATTGAAGATCTTCTAGAGCAGTTGTCGAACCAACAGTTGTTGAGTATTGTGTCCAAAGAATCTAAAGACCAAAGTCGGATTACAGTAACGTCGCTCGATCTTAGTAAATTGAGCGCCGATACCAAAAACGGATCTGACGATTCCTCGAGCAAGCGGAAAAGAGAAAACGAAGATCAGGAAAACACGGAAAGCTCATCTAAGCATGCGAAACTGTCATCGTCTAACAAAACTGACGACAGTATAGAGAGTCTTCTCTCCATGCAATCGGCAAAGGAAAGAGAGCACAAGAAAGTCCAAGAAGAAATCCTACTTTTACTCAGTAAACCGACGGCCAAGGAGCAGTTTCTGGTGGAGAAATTCAGTTCGCAAGGCGGGGCCCAACTGCAAGAATTTTGCCAGTACGGAACAAAGGATGAGTGCATGAAAACTAACCAGACCCCGGAGCCCTGCAAACGGCTGCACTTCCGAAAGATCCTTCACAAACACACCGACGAGTCCCTCGGGGATTGTTCGTTTTTGAATACTTGCTTCCACATGGATACGTGCAAATATGTCCATTACGAAATCGATTATCCGGAAAAAAATAAGAATCAAGTTGCGTTGTTAAAAAAAGAATTGTCTTTGAGTAAAAAAGTCGAAATGAAAGATGGAACGGTGACGATGTTTCCCCCTCAATGGGTTCAGTGCGATTTGCGATATTTTGACATGTCCGTGTTGGGGAAGTGTGCAGTGGTTATGGCAGACCCTCCATGGGATATTCACATGGAATTGCCTTACGGTACAATGAGTGACGATGAAATGAGAAAACTAGATGTGCCTAATCTACAAGATGACGGTTTCTTGTTCCTGTGGGTCACCGGTAGAGCCATGGAATTGGGCCGTGAATGCCTTGAGTTGTGGGGTTACAAACGTGTCGACGAGCTGATCTGGGTGAAGACCAATCAACTGCAACGCATAATCCGAACGGGACGCACAGGTCATTGGCTAAATCATGGTAAAGAGCATTGTTTGGTCGGGGTGAAAGGTGACCCGAAAGGTGTCAATAGGGGCCTTGATTGTGACGTAATTGTTGCTGAAGTACGGGCCACCAGTCATAAACCTGATGAAATTTACGGTATCATTGAGCGCTTGTCCCCGGGAACCCGAAAAGTTGAATTGTTTGGGCGACCCCACAATGTGCAACCCAACTGGATTACTCTGGGTAACCAGGTAGATGGTGTTCGCCTCAAAGATCCCGACGTTGTATCTTTATTCCAAAAACGGTATCCAAATGGTAATTGTATGGAACCTCCTAAATAATTTGTTCACTTTGTAGAGGAAACGAAAGGGATCTTTAACAAACCTGTCTTATCACCATTTTTTTTTTATTTACTCATTTGTTGTGAATCATCCTTCATGTTCAATACAGTATATTTTTATTAGTAATTACGGGATTGTGTTTTCTTTCTTTGTCTAAATATTGGCTGCGTATATTCCCCAGGTTTTAATGCATTGTGAAGAAAGCAAACCTCATTATTGAAAAAAAAAACACATTACATTATAATACAACATGATGTAATGCGGTGTAGTACTATGCAATTTGGTTATGGTTTATCTTGTTTAAGGAAAATGGTTAATAGCAAATGATACGGTTGCAATTTTTGCTCCCTCATTTTTCTTTTTTTTCCTCAACTCAGTTAAGTCTTTTTAAAATATATATTTAAAAAATAACTTACAGTCTTTATTTTAGCATTGTTTTAAATAAGACGGTTACATTTTCTTGGCTGTGTGTGAGTGAGAGGCGTCACACCGTCTGTTGGATATGTATATGTACGGCCATGCTATGAAAATACCTAATCACTGACGGAGCTCAACCAGATTTAGCATGAGTACCCAATGGACCCAGCAGAAGGTTTCAGAGATCATCATTTTTAAAGAGTTTTAGAGCGGGGGTTCTATTTCCAATGTAACTATCATGCTGAACTGGACCCTTACTTTCCGTTCAATATGCATATATATCCTATTTTAAATGTTTACGTGTATAATTCTTTAATGGGGGTCGAAAGTGCTTGGAGACTTTTCCCAACTTCAAGGGTCAAGAGTGTAAGGAAACTTTTTTCACCTTCAAGCAGTTAGAAATGAAGGGAAACTTTTTTGCCTTCATGGGGTCAAAAGTGACAGGAAACTTTTCCCAAAGTCTGAGAGTTTTCGTCTTTTTTTATTTTATTTTAATCCTTAACTATTTTACCCTACGTAGATAGGTACTTCAGCTATTTTCCCCACAATCCAAGATTCTTGTACTTGAATATAGATTTTTTTGTAGCTGCAGGAAATGCTCTTGAAAAATAAGGGTGAAAGAATTGGATGTAATCTTAATTTGCACTTTATTGTAAATTTTACTACACAGTTATTGTGGAATAATAGGTAAACATGATTTTCATGTATGTCAATAGAAATAATTTTTTAAAAAAATATACTAACTTTAAATCTAAATTATGCCTCCTATGAAAATGTTTTTGGATTAGAATTCCTGTAAATGTACATTAATTTTGCGGGAAAGATTTTGAAAATCTATATGCCTCTAATTATGGTGAATAAATGAGTTACAAAATAATTATTGTAAGGGGGGAGCGAAATAATAAAAATGTACAAGAACAATAATTTCATATCAGCTGTTAGAAAAATTATGTTGAGATTATAAGACACAAGTTATGAATTTTTCTTGTCTTTCAACTAAAAAATCAGTCATAATTCTTGATCTTGTTAGGATTTAATTTTGTTCAGTATCTTCTCCACCGATCCAGTAAGCTTTATACTTGACTATGTATTGTTTTTTTTTCTTTCTTTTAGTCACAAGTAGTGCGTTTCCTGAGAAGGAATGCACTTCCTCCTACAGTGCTAATAATATTTTCACTTCTCCTACTCCAATGACTGATTCTAAATTACTTACTCTAACTGGAATGTCGGTGTACAAGATGGAAAAATAAAGCAATATACTACCAGCTCTATAAGAGGGACCACAATACTTATCTTGTACCCTTTTTTTACCCAAGAAATATTTTTAAAAGGGTTTACTGTCAATATTTCATACTGTTATCGAATGTTGCTCGTTTAATTTGGTGTTGTACATCAAGTCAAGAATCCTAGTTGACGTTAGGAGGGGAGCATTTCATGTTTACTGGTTTTACGCATTGATATACATATTCATATGTTTGACTGCATGATCTTTTGCATTAAACTTTGAGTCAAACTGCAAATATTCCTTGGCTCGAAAAAAAGGATCCTATTCTTCAAAACATTAAGATGGTAGATTTTTGTAAATGAAAAACTTTTCTCTGAATTTCAGGTATACCTCGATAAATGCAATTGATTCATTCCAAAATTTTCTGCTCTGTTCAAGGTCATATGATTTAATGTGCTTTTTTTTTCTTTCAGCTAATACTTAGTTACATTAGTTTGTATAGTAATACCTTGACTGTGTCAAAACCCACACTACCCAAGGTATTCCTGTGTGTGTAATTATATATATATATATATATATATATACACACACACACACACAACAGCTGCATTCTGTCAATAAGACTTAAATCCTGAGAACCAAAAACCCCTTTCTCTCCAATTTTCAATTTATTAGGGTGTTTGGTAAGTAATTATGTATTTTCATGGTCAGAAAATTACGCATTCCAAAAGGTAGATAAAAACAAAAGCCAGTGAAGTTTAATTAAAAATCATTCATCAATAATGTAATCATCATCATAATCATTATCAACAACAGCAACCCAACAGTAAGGCAAATTATTGATTCCTTGCCAAAAAAAATCTGCATTTTTTTTTTTTGAATTTTTATTTTGTTATTTTTTTCCAAATAGAAAGATCATGAACTAAATTCAGACATTGTTTTGTATCATTGAACCCAGGTTCTTCTTTGGTTAGTTGGCTTATAATTCATTGCAGTGAAATATGTAATTACTTTCCAAACACCTTAATACAACACACAGATATTTGGTGCTTAAATCATCAGATACTACTTAAAAGCAGTAATGTTTCTGCGGTGTTGTTGATGTTGATTATTGTTTAAAAAATTTTTTTCCTTTTGACAACGGCTTTCTTTGATTGGATAATGTAATAATTGCTTGATAGCAATTTCTGTTTTTGAACCCAGATGAACAAGGGACAATTCTATTGAGACAATTCAAAGATTATTTAGAAACGAATTTTAAACATTCCAAGAGGTTATGATTAAGACATCAAAAAAACATTCTTTCAAATTAATATGTAATTTGCTATAATATGTTAAATGTGCTATGAATTTTTTAGATGCACCCACAGATACTTTTGTTGGTCCCAGTTTTTCAATACAACAGAGAGAGGAAGGAGGGATATTTGTCTTTCATTTACCAGATGCTAATTATGTAATAAGAGGTGTGATGTCATCAAAAGATTACGTATCAAGTATTAGTGTGGTGTTTTTTTTTTGTTTTTTTTTTCAAGTATTGCCAAGAATTGGTTGCTATTAATAACTAAAACTGGCTGGACTGTTCAACATCCGGCAAATTTTATGATTAAAATGACTATTTTATGACTAAAAATGTTATATATACTAATTTGAAGCCTGTATATCAAATGAAATAACCATACACTAATACTCCCAATCAAATTATTGCTACAAATCGTACACTTACTTTAATTTGAACGTACTAATTGTTTTTATTTTTTCAATAGCTAGATTTTCAGGTGAACCATCTTCAACTTCCTCCTCCTATTACCACTAGTAATGCTACTACTACTGCTCTGTTTAGAATCCCTTTGAAATTAAAAATCACAGATGTATATTGTTGTTGGTGCAAATTTAGGTAGTAGTATGGAAATAATGAAAAAAATTATATCTGTGATATCGCGTGTAACATTGCTAATTTCAAATGTTTTGAGTAATTTTAGCATTTGAGTTTATAAAGGGCAAAGAGCAATGCATTTTCTCTCTTTATCTCGTGTCTAAAGAGAATCAAACACAATAATTGAGTCACCAGAGTCCCACAAAAGGCCCAGCCAACAAGCCAAGTGGGCTGCAGATTTTTCTCTCTTTGTGTGCTTCTGGGCACTCCTGGTCACATTTTGGGGTCTACAACCTTGTAAATTTGCATGAATACCCCACTAGGCACTATCAAAAAACCTTACCCTTTTTTTTTTTCCTCAAAAAAGAACCTTTTGAGGTCTGTGGTTATTTTAGACCAACTATTCCCAAATCTTATGCTGGCATTTTATTGGATATTTCTAGATAATAGATCTCTTTTTTATTTTTTTTATTTTTTTTTCCCCAAGGTAGTTTTGTTTCTGATATTTGCTTTTGTACATGTATGGGCTATGGTGATTCCTTTATGCAAGGTATGGATATTATATTTCTTTTTGCCAGCATTAATCATCGTGCAATCTTAAAATCATGAGTTTAGTAAGAGTTTTTTTCTAACATATATAGTCAAAAAGGAATTTCTGAATTGGAAACCTCAATTCTTTTGCTTCTCTCCTCGGCTGTTATAGATTGTAGCACTATTTGACACGAGAATTGAACTCTAAACTTCCAGGGTAATTAGATGAGTTTTACCAGAACTTTTATCCATTAGACCACAAATGGGCAAACGTACATTTACAGGTCACATTTTTTTGTGGCCTGTCGCTTATCTAGGCATTTAATCATTTATCCAAAATCTTTTAATTTTTCTCAAGTCAATTTTATAATTCATTTTATTTGACTTTAAATCAATAATACAATAATTTTAATTCTTGTGCTTGTCTAAAATAGAAGTTGAATACACTTTCTATTCAATGATATAAATTTCTGAAGTGAATGTATGGCCCAAACAAAGATGAAAACCGTCTCGTTGCTTGCTAAATCAAGGAAATTGCCCATGCCTGCATTAGGCCATGTCCTATAAGAGTAACGGTTCTCAAATGAGGGGGGGGGGATTATTCCAGTTCAAAATATGTAAATGAGCCTTGGGTGTTTGTTTAAATTGTTGCGTCCCTGTTGAGTTGAGCCAGAAATGAAAGGGAGTGAAAAAAAATAATAATTATAAGAAAAATCAGATGTATTGCAGTTTTACATTCATGGATTTTTATTTTTATCTTTATTTTATTTATTTATTTATTTATTTTTTCTCTAATACTTGCTAGTATAAATCTTTGGTACTGAATAATTCTGATTGGTTGGGGGGGAATAGGTTGAAACAAAAACAGGATGCTATTCAACATTCCCTGCAGGTTACTAAATGTGACAGACACCTGTGGAAGGCTGGAGTGTAAAGTGACCAAAATGTGACATAGACAATGGAACTGGTTCAAATAAATCAATTGACGTTTACTGGATGTAGCACACTCCAGTCAGGGTAAAAGGTGTAATTACTGAAACATTGTATTAAAAATAACCAAAATGAGAATACTGTTTTTTCAAAAAAAAATCTTTGTATGATAAAAGGAACTTGAGAATTGAATACTTTTTATTTGATTAATTTTGTCTGATCAGGGTATTTACACCTTTGCCCCCATCCCTTTGATTAATCCCAGACTCGGTAGGAGAAGCTGAAACTGTACAGTGTGTTACATTTCTTTTTCAGTCGAGTTTTGAAAGCATTCACTGATGGAGCTTCCACTATCTCCCGACTCAAGCTGTTCAGATGTTACTCTGCCTGTAAAGAAAGACTTCCTTGATCCAAGCCGGTGTTGCATCTGCAGTTTTCATTTATGATCCCTGATCCTTGTGTCGAGCGCTCTTTTTATCAAACTATTTCCACAGACCTAACCTTTCCTGTCATACCACATTTTATCAATACCGTTGATAATTTTTTAAATCTGGATGAGATCAGCACGCTAAAAATCTTTTAAACATCTTATCAGCAAGATTCACAATAACATTTGTGTCAGTTACCTCCCTTGGTATAGTTTTCTTACTACAAGACTTCCATAATCAGTTATCTAAGTTGTTTAGGTATGGACGATAAAAGTCTGATATATATTCAGGTATGGACAACAATTGAAACCTAAATCTCCGATTTTAAAAACGCATTATTCTGTCTTTATTCATTTTTTTTAACCTCATTCAATTTACAATATCAAAATAAAGTTAGAATTATTTTCAAAATAACTTGCACATTTCAGAAAAAAAAAAATTGTTAGGTAAACGTTTTGAATAGGTTCACTGAAACATGAAGTTGATATTTTGTAAGGGAGATAATTTCTCAGCAAAGACAATTTGCTGCTGCTGAACTCTTATTTGAACAAATGAAAGAAAAAAACGTTCGAAGCTTTTTTAGTAAGTTAATCTACAAAGAGATGGAATTTAGGGTATGGTTTGTTTTTTGTGATAAATAAAAAGGTACGGTGACAATGAAATGCATTGTGATGAGAAAAACTTGATTAAATCAAACAATTTCTTTCAGTTAGAATCAAATTATTAAATAACGTTTATGTACTGCGTCTGTCCGAATTATCTCCCTTGCAAAATATCTGCATAATGTTTTAGTGTACCTATTTCAATCAGATACCAATAGTTAATATAATCCACTATAGTTTTGGAAATTTGAATTGACATTTTAAAACTTCAAAATGTTAAATTTGGAGATTTAACATATCTATACCTTTCTATGAGAAAATGCTTAAACTATATTTTTTTTAACTGATAAGGAACTTCTATTCTCTACAAAATTATAATTAGTGCTACAAGTCACAAAAATGATTTCTTTGTGAAATAGTTTTTCAATCTATTTTTAAAAATAATCTCTTTAAGGTGATACAAATTATTCTTAGATACAGCTGTAGATTTCTAATTGCATAAGAATAGTTTTCAAACAATCTCCATGCCTGTTTATGCGTGTGTATTTAATTGATGGAAATTAGTTGGCCCAGATAGATATAATGGCCTTAGTTTAGCAAGCTCAACCTTCAAGAACAAGAGAGTCCCATTAGTATTGAAAAAAAAAAGGTTTACAACCAATGCATCCCACCAATAGTCACTTATGGAGCTGAAACATTGAGCCTAACCAAGAGAATACGTTTCAAACTGAGAACCATGCAACATTCAAGGAACATGCTTAAAATCACGCGGACAGATCACAAAATAGCACATTATACAGACAGAAAACAGGTAAAAAAATCCATTAGAAAAATCAAATGGCAATAATCAGGCCATGTAGCAAGAATGGCGGACAACCACTGGATATTACAACACACATCGTGGATCCTTAGAGATCATACGTGAAATTTTGGTTGGCAAAAGATAAGATGGTATAATGATTTTCACAAGTTCAGAAAATATTGGGTTTGCCATGCCAATGACCAAGAGGTCTGGCAAATCTTGGGGAAGGTCAACGTCCAATAACGGACATCAAGAGGCTGCCGATATAATTCATGACAATTTTTCATGCTCTTTATATTTTCATTGATATAAAGTATAGATAATTTATTTGATGCTAGTCTGTTTCATAAATGCCCTGCCCTGTGCTGAAGAAATATGAGGTGCTTACTCTTTATAAGGTAAGTAGTTAGGATAAATCACCTGCAGTGTCCACCTCTTCTAAAATAGATAAATATGGTCGTATTTTGACATTACCTTTTCCAATTCTTATCAAAAAGATGAATTAGATTGATGCAAAAGTTTCCAGCATTTTTTTTCAATAAATCTTTTATCCATATGGATTCATAGCATTATTAAAGCAGTAGTTTTGGAACTGGTGTCCACAGCAAAGTTCCCTCTAAACCTGACATTGTTAATCTTGTGGTAGAGAAACATTGACCATTGCACGGCTATCGAAATACATAATTATGGTACGCAGACCTGTACTATTTATCAGAGTTCAAATAAATGTAATCTATAGGATAGATATGATTTTTAAAGGTCAAAAATTATTTATAATTATAGTTCATCAATTATACTCTGAAAATTAAAAAATGGAGTCTGCCAGAATATTTCCTTTATAGAAGGGGTCCCTCAGTTTTGTAAGTTTGGGAACAATTGCATTAAAGTATTTTTTCTGTTTTTCTATGATCATATACCACCTTTCAAGTAAATCATGTATTCCATCATTAAAGAATGGTTTGATTCAATTCTTTGAGGAACTTTTCATTATTTCCAACTTGATAGGACTGCTCACCAAACAAGGTGAGTTACACAGAAAGAAACTAGTGATAGAAGGTTTGGAAAATACATTCAAGAGCTTCCTATTCCATCTCCATGATTGCTTGCTGCATTGCATTTGGACAACATGAGGATAGACATCGTCAGGCAGCAAAATCACCTGGCTTCTTCTTTGTACCATTCAAACGAGTCAATTGCTCACAGAACCATTGGAAGTTAGCAATTCTGAGTTTCAGTCTTGGTATTTTCTTCTCTTAACACCCATGTTTATGCGAATTGATTACCAAATTATACACAGAGGGGAATAAGTTTGAAATGATCAAAAACATAAGGAAAATTAGTCACAGATGAATGAAATTTTGTTATAAAGACATGAGAGTGAATAACAATAAAATAGTTCAAGAAACAGTAAGTAAGCAAAATTCAGGAGACTGTCAGCAGGATAAACACAAAACACTCCCCATTGTGCTTGAGACACACAAACACATACCAAACAGAGATGAGAGATTGTAACAGAATAAGATGTGGGTAAATTGACGGCTAATTTGTCAGAATATACATTTCTGAGAGACCAAAATAGACCTGAATTTCCAAAGAAATCCCAAATCCAATTGCAGAATTGATTGTCAGCAGTACAGGAAACCTCCAATTAACATGGTTAATGCACCTTCAAAAAGTGCTGCACTTATTGAAATTCAATAAAGAAACAAGTCTGGTTAGTCACTCAATAGAAACCATCACATGAAAAATGTCTTTTGGCAGCATGCCTTGGGGGGTGATCAATTAAAAAATTTGAAAAAGTGTCGATCTCGCCCTTTTTGTTTGATCATTAAAAGTTGAAATTTTCAAAAATCAAGCATGAAGACAACTGCAAACAAAGCACCAATTTGGCATAAACTTACACTGTAAACTGAACCCCACCCACCCACACACACTAAAACCCCATTTAGGAATGGAATTTTTAAAAAACTTTTTTGTATACAATAAAGAGTAAATTTTCAAATTTTCGCTCCATTTGTACAGCCTGTACACAGGATACATAGCCAGCCAGAGCAACTTGAAAACTTAAGAAATCTCACCTATGTTGACAGTTTTGGTTGACAGTTTCTAATATGATAAATGCTTATCAATGAAAAAATACATCCATAATGAGTTAGACTTATATTTTATACTACTATATTAGTACACTTGTTATAGAACAATAGTTAGCACATTGCCTTGAAGATCAATTTGTAAGTGGCCTGACTATTGCAGCGTTGTACAAGGCTAAGGTAAACCTAGTAAATGAACCAAGTTCAGAACCAACCAGTGTGTCCAAGATGTCCAGACCCAACCCCCAGCCTAAACATGTGGGGCAACTATAGAGCATGTGATTATTGAGCTGAGACAACTAAGTGTAGGAACAATCGAACATGGAAATAGTTATTTTTTGGCTTGAAAGTTTTATTCTGATTTGAAATTTTTTTTAACATAAAATACATTTACACTCACACTTGTTCTTATAACTGTATCTAAAACAAAGTATACCACTTTTAAAAAAATAATTGATAAGATCTATGGACTACAATCTTGTCAATTTTCTTGGAATAAACTCACTTCAATTTTTTATCTTCATCTTAGAAATAGCTCTTACAGGACAGATATATGAAGCGTTTACTTACATTTATTATTTTTTTTACTACAGTACATAGATTGATTTACACCTGAGGACATTTTTTTCCAAATGATCTTAAAAATTTGACAAAATAGAAAAACATTTCTTTCGAAAGAAATTTTTCATGATCTCATTATATAGAGGATTCATTTTCAAACTTAGTCGGTTGTAACTGGTTATGATAAAAGTTGCTGTCAAAATAGTAAAAAAAATGGAAAAGTTTTGATCAGACACATATTGTGGATAATGAAAAGACTTTTTGTATACAGAGGTGGCATTTGGGGTCCACAGGGGGTGCAGTCAGGCTTTGCACCTCCACTGCCGTAACTAAAGTAAAAGATAAAAGAATCTAAATGAACACATATGCTTAAAGGCCGTAAAGTACATTTTGCCAGTGATGTCGAAAACAGCACACAAATAAAATGAAATGAGACAATTAATGAAAAAAAACAGAAGTGTTGATATTGCTTTAATGAATTAAATTGTCAAATTCTTTTTATTTGTGTGTTTTTTTTAACATCCAATGTGCAAGACTTCACAATATTAGGTCTACCTTCCCAGTATTTTACCATGATTCAACATCAAGTCTATAATTGATGTAATCACTAAGTAAGTTATAACACAAAACAGGCACTTCAAATGAAGTTGAAAAATCATTTTTTTCATGGAATAGAACATTTACCGAAATAGTATATCCAACTATATACTAAAATACATCAAAATGCCCCGACAGTAATGTGAAATACCTCACAAAAATCAATATTTACAAGCATGCAAGTCATAACACAAAACAAGCATTTAGGGGGGGGTTAGTCCTAGAAGAGCCAAACAAGTTGAACTTTGGCGACCTCAGTGACACCAATTCTAATGTAACAGACAAGCAAATCAAAAATATTTCAGTGAAAAAGTTCTTTGAAATGTAGTGTAATTAAAACACTATCTTGCTTTTCTTATTTTCAACCTTATCATTGTGATTGAGATTGCAAATGACAGACATTTTAATATAAATCCGTCAATCGTCCTCACACTCAATTGTCTTATGCTCAATTGTTACTGTTCAATTGTTGGCCAACCACTCACTCAAGCACAATTGAATTTAATATCTAGAGAAATTTTATAAATAAAAACCTAAATAATCATAAATTAACCTCATAAACAAAAATTTATTATATTTATGGTCTAATTAGACAGAAAGTGTAAAAATTTTAAAAATCTGCACCCTTCCCTCACTCAAATTCCTGGATCCGCCCCTGTAACCCCACTGAACACCACACTATTGTAGTCCTGTGTCAAACCAAACTAAACTTAGTAATTATTTACATTACTAAATATAACAAATATTTCAACTGAATGACTAACGACTGAGGCTGCAGGTGTAAAATGAGTCATAAAATGAAGGACCACTTCAGTTTCAACACTCTTGTAGTCCTTCAAGATGTTTGACTAACTATCAATAATTCTGAATACCATGTTCTATCAAGTAGAACCAAGTTTTCTTTTCTTCCAAGTAGGTGTGGGAATTACCTCCCTTTGTAATGACTGTCTTATTCTCTAAGTGTGACAAATTTTCTAGTCTTCTCGCATTGGACTCATAACTCAATGAAAAAGTGATACATAGCAATTCTTGCTTATTCAACTATTTTCTCTTTTCTTAGTGTTGTTTATTTGGGATCTCCACCGCTGAAAACATAAATTGCTGGGAATTTTCTTTGCAAAGTAATTTAGTATACAGTAGACCTTTACTAATCTGGCTACTTGTAATCCAGTTCCATCACTAATTCAGCACTGATTCAAATTTCCCAGGTAACTGTAATTTCAATTTCCCCACATACCACACCAAGCTGCTATGCATTGTGAATCACCGCTACACACAAAACTGGTTTAGATACTGTTGTTGGGTTTAGGTTATTCATATGGTCTGGCATTTATATGTATCTATGCCTCTCTGTACCTATGTATTTGGACGTCGCCCAGACCGAAGCGTTTATAGTAGAAACTTGAAATTTTGCACAAAAACTCCCCTCAATGAGTAGGTAAAGGTTGTTTTTTTTAAAGATTTCGCCTTCAAAATGAGGTTTCAATTTGAGGGGTTCAATTTTCTGTGTAAGTTTATGCTAAAGTGGTCTCTTAGATTATATCCACCTTTGTTTTTTGATAATTCGGATATTTTAGCACCCAAAAAAAGGCAAGAGAAAAACAACTTATTCACTGATCACCCCTTTTTCCAATTTTCTAATTGATCATTCCAACACAGCATGCTGTCAAAAGACAATGGTCACAGGGAAGTTGAGAATGATAATCCCTTTCCACATGTATCCCATCTGTTATGGATGTAACTGTTTTTGTTGTTGCTGTTATTATTCACCACTACCCACAACAAACCGGTTTAAACACTTTTGCTGGGTTTCATATGTTCTGATGATTATATATATGTATTTATCTATATATCTGGACTTTGCCTGGCATTCAGATTAGAAACTTTAAATTCTGCTCATCCACACTCAACTCAATAAGTAGTGAAATTGTTGTTTTCTTTCATCCCCCCCCCACCAGTTTTCAGCGAAGGATTCAGTTTACAAGGTAAGTTTATCCTACATTTACGTGATAAAAATAAATATATATGGATGGCAATGATTTATAATTTTCTTTGGAATTCTAGTATCATTTTCCTTTATTTTGCATCAGTTATGTCCCCAGTGAATAAAAAGGAATGGCATCTTTGTTTACACTACTTTTTATTAAAGATAAAGTTTATCCATGCCTGAATGATAAATTACTTCATCAAAATTCTACTTGCTTTGTATTTAATGTTTCTATTCGATGATGATGATGATGATGATGATGATGATGATGATGATGATGATGATCATCATCATCATCATCATCATCATCATCATTGTCATTGTCATTCTTCTTCTTCTTCTTCTTCTTTTATCGTCTGTTGTTGGACATAAACCTTCCCCAGGATCCGCCACATTTCTCTATTATGGGTGTTGCAGAGTCAGTATTTTCTGTCCTTGCGTCTAGTTCATCTCTCCATCTTATGTTCTGTCAGCCTTGGTTTCGCATGTGATATCTGGGGATCCATGTTGTGATTTATAATCTCTGTTGGTTGTGTGACATTCTTGCAACATGACCTGCCCGTTGCCATTCAAGTTTTCTAATAGATTCCATGATGTTTTGGACTCACATTTTCTTTCTGATATACTGTGATGTCTTGTGATCTCTCCATGTGAGGTTGAACATGATTCTCTCGTGTGTCCATTGCATGCTTCTCAGTTTGTACTGATTTATAGATTTCAAAGGAATGATGTGGTGCTAATCTATTGTTTAGAGCAGAGGATGACAAACTAAGGCCAGCAGCCTCATTTCATCTGGTTTGCTGACTTCATTGAATATGTGACGTTGCATAGAAAAATTCTTTGTTTTTCTTATCTAACCTTGATTGGCGAACAATAAAATTCAGTATAAAAAAATCTCAGTTGTGAAGCAACCTCAAATGAATCGATGTTTTATGGATAAAAATGTTTTAACACTACACAAGCTGTTTCCACTGCCAAGTGTGTTGTTCTATTTTCATTCACTTTCATACAAAAAGCATAAAAACGTTTCTGATCCTGTCCGTTCCAGCAAAAGTTTTGCTGACCCTTAGTTTAGAGGTAATCCTCCCATGATTCGGCATTTTCACTGATCTGACAATCCCCTGCTTCCAATGGTGCTGGATTAGTGAATGTCTATTGAATATCAATTATATTAGAAACCTTCAATCAAAACTTTCAACATTGGTTTCTTCAGCATTCAGGTTGTTCTGCTTGGCTATGTATGTATCATGCTTACAGGTTGCACCAATGGAGCTAGAGGGCTGAAAATTTCAATTTTTACTCCTAATTAGGTCAAGAAAAAAACAATTTTTTTTGTTTTTCAAAAAAGCACCCCCTAATTTGGTTTTCAGGGTGGGGTTCAATTTGTGATGGAAGTTTATGCTAAACTGATACCTAATTTGTGCATGTAACTCATTCATTGATCTACCCGTCTTCCAATTTTTTGATTGATCACACCCAACAAGGTATGCTGCCAAAAGATCACTTGATGATTTCTGTTGATTGACTAACCAGACCTGTTTTGGGGTCTTTTGCATCTGCAATTTCTTTGACCAGGTTCAACACTGCTTTCACTACTGAATCCAACTTCGGAAGCAATTTCCTGAGATTGGTTGGAAAAAGAGAAAAAAAATCACTGTAGTATGTCCAGTAACACTGACACAATTATACAAGAATCTAAAAAGACCCCATCCAAAAGAGAATTTTTCCAAAAATCTACCCCCAAAAGCAAAGACCTAATTTTAAAAGATTTTATCTAGTAATGAATGAATAATAAAAAAAATCAAGACTTTGTATGCATGTGTGTATGTCTCTGCAACTAATTCATTTGAAAAAGCTATACTAGTACCCCCAAAATTGCTTTTTTTTACAGAAAAAAAGGATAATTTCGGAAGATTTTTAGTGGAGTACTCGTGCAGATTTCCAAAGTTCCAGGCCAAACGGTGCATCAGGTTGTGCAGATACAGCAAAAACAATCTAGTGAAAAAGGAAGAATGCCTCGGCACTCGGCTGATTGTTTGGTTGGGTCGGTGATCATGGTTAGATTGATTCAACAATTAAATCATTATCAAATTATGGACGCAAATGAAAAGATAGTAATCATCAATTTTGTTAATTAGGTTTGTAGCTTGGATAGTACAAATGAAGTACAGTGGGTTCCGATTAAATGTAACATTAGTAGAACCATTGTGCAAAGAGAATCAAATTTTTAAAAATCAAATCGTCCTTTTCTTCTTCTTCATCATCATCATCATCATCATCATCATCATCATCATCATCAGCAGCAGCAGCAGCAGCAGCTCTGTTCAGCATGGCTAAACATTCAGTGGCTATGATTCCGAAGAATTAACCCTCATCAATACTCTCGTTTCAGTGCTCCTATATAAAACTGATCTTCTGTATGTTGTTCATTTTTTAAAACAACATCTGCCGGCATCACTTGCTTTCCTGGTTTTGTTGATTCATTATCATTGAAGAAGAGGCGTTTCGTGATGGTGGTGTTTTAGCTGATGTACGAGGTGTCTCTGTAAACGTTAAACAAAGCTGTCAACATCCCACGTTGCAGATTGAATGCTGATCATCATTGCCGAGAACAAAACGGTAGACATCGAAACCTTTCTCAATTTCCCGTCAATAACCTTCCCTCACCATCTTATGAAGGATCACAGAATATGTTGAGTGTCGGTGCTCCTTCTGGCATTTTATGCAAATTTGTTTCAAAAAGGAATGACCACTTACAGACTAAAATTTGCTATCTCCATGTATTCCATTTAAGCCAAACTCACTGTAGTAAAAAAAAAAAAATCCCAGTGAAACTCAAGTTGAAGTACCTAATCCCTTTTCAGGAAATTCAAAGAACTGTGGGTGATATCAATCGTGAAGAGAAAAATAACTGGATTCTACTTGAATTTCTGAGATGAAAAAAGATCAATATTGAATCACCATAGCCCCACAAATGGACCAACAAATCAGCCAAGGGGGCTACAGATGCCTCTCTCTTTACTCGTCTGTATGTGCATATCTGGGTGCTCCTGGTAACATTTTGGGGGCAACAACCTTGGATATTTGCATGAATACACCACTAGGCATCATCTAAAACTTTTTTTTTTTTTTTTTAAATGCTTTTTTTTGTCTCCAAATCCATCTTGGACCAGCAAGGCTCAAATCTTGTGGTGATATTTTTTTGATAATTTTAGATAAAAGATCAATTAAAAAAAAAAATATTTTCAGATCATTTTTAAATAATTGCTTCTCGTACATACACGGGCTACATTGATTCATTAATGTGCAGAATGGATATTATACATTGATTTATTTAAACTGGTCTCCTCATCTTGGTTGTTATAGTCACAATGTTTCAGCTGATGTAGCCTCTGGATTTATTCAAGAAAGTCAGAAATTATCATTTTGTTAGGTGAGGGAAATGAAGTCAAGATTCAGTAGGAATTTGACAATAAATAAGACATTGCGTCCATCTTTCCATACCTGACTGCCTTTTATAAGGCATATCTGTCCTTGCATTCTGTCTCTCACAAAGACTGAGCAATTTGAGAATTATTAAGGCCACTAAAAACAATTTGCCCAATTTTTGATGTCTATAAAGTTTTTAGATTCAATTTGCATTCTTGTACTGAGTATATGTTTAAATCAGTGGGTTCCCATGCCTGGTCTCCATTTTTGCGACTTTTGTGAGGGTAACAATTCTGTACCACCCACTAATATCTAAAATCTAGTTGGCCACTTAATGGCCATTTTGAATAGCCGAAATTGTGTAGATTTCATTGCCAGGTAACTGGGCAACTGTATATACTTCAAAACTCATACGAAGACTCCAAAAAGTAAATATACAATGTGTTTATCATGTTTAGACAACGATGAAAATAAACTTGAAATGACTTGAAAATAACATGTATTGACATTAGCAGAAGTAAGACAGACATGGTACCTGCTCATATGACCCAGTAATTGGTCTATCCCGTACTTGAAAGCTTAAATCGCCCAGGTTGGTGATGACTAGTCCAAATGGTTGTTCAAATACTTCTTTCCTACAATAACTGATGTAATAACAAATTATAATCCTGGCCATTATTAAAGTTAATCTGTGACATTGTGGTATTGAAGGGTTGATATGACACTATGGTAATGAAGGGTTAATTAGAAAAATGACACTATGGAAATGAAGGGTTAATTAGACAAATCTGCAAGTGGAAATAAGATAACCTTGGGAGGTTGAGTGTACTTACGAATCAGAACAGTTACCTATGGGTTTCTTGAGAGGAACCAGATGTTTGATTAATTGCCTTTATTTGAGAGGTTTACGAATCTCTGAGTTAGGAAAATACTTCTGTACTAAGAAAAGGGTTGGACTAGTGAGGCCTGGACAGAATACAAAGATATGATTAATCATCTTTGTTTGAGAAGTTTAAAAATCCCACAGGTCAGAAAATACCACTAGTTTCCGGACAGCTAAATTGATTACCAGAGGATCTAGCACTGCCTATTGCTTACGCATATTTCCAAAGGAAAATTATGGATGCCCAAATCTGGAGAGGGTGGAATGAAGATTGCTTAGGTCAGCACAATCTCAATATTTACCAGCTGAGAAGGGAAAAATTAATCATAAACTCTTCAGCCATTGGCCCCACACACAAAGGGAGTCAACTATCATATAAGCCAGCTATTTTTGAGTAGCAGCAGAGAGGGTGCAGAGAAGCCACTGAGACACTGCATAGAATTCCATGCTCCTTGTCACCATGAATAATCCTCACTCCAGAAGATAATAACTTTGGTGAAGCTATACAGATATACCGAGAGTCATCCAAAGGATAACCCTAAAGACTCATAATTTTGACTCAAGAACTTTGTTGAAGCTACATAAATAGATATATATATAAAGAGACAACAAGTGAACAACCTGAAAGACAGACTGATAGTCATTCCATAGTGTTCTCATCCAGATCGGTGGATATTTTGACCAGTCATCCTGTAATAATACTGACATAAATCTTGTTGCATATTTACACCCAGTGTCGATTGTTCCTTTTCAATTTGTGACCCCTTGGGAATCTTTATTCCAGCACTGCAGATTCTTTTAGCTGACAGCCGCATCCCCTCAGATCTGAACATGACGTGGGCAAGGTAGGGGCTACTAGAAGTCGAGATACTGCGACCAGTCAACTGCGGCCTGACCAGCATCACCCTTCACCAACCAGCGAAGGGCTACATAGACTAGCTCTGAGTGCAAGTTCGCAAATCGAGCAGTCGTTTATTCCTGGAGATTCCTTGTGGAGCATAGGGCCTCAACCACTCAACTGTAGTTTCAGTAGCAAGTAGGTTTTATAGGTTTGAGTTGAAGGATTGTCAAAACAAGATTCTAAATGTTAATGACTTCTTCAAGTTATGCAGGACATTTGAGAGAAATTTTATCAGAGCGCTAAGTTTCTTTCAAGTTCCTTTCCCTTCTCTGTTAGTCATCTTATTTTTATCTACTTTGATTTATGCTAACATTTTCTGATATCACAGGAAAAACATGACCCTTGGACCTGGGTACGATACACACCCTGCACACCACTTTCATGTGCCCAAAGTTATAAACAGTGCTTAAAAGCATGTTTTTCAATGTCTGTTTCATTTCATGTTTTTTCTACATGGAAAAGAGGGGGAAAGTTCATAAGCGTTTTGAATAATTAAATATTTCTTTTTCAAACTTATTTTTTTTATTATGAAGCTAATTTTTTTTTTTCAATTATATTCTAACCTTTTTACTTTTTTTTTTCTACATCAATTTGAAAACTTATGGAATTTTTGGCTGGGGTTCATATTAAAGCAAAAATAAAGAAAATGTAAAATAATTAGATATTGCATATGGCTGTGTGTAATTTTAGCTCAGAATTGTAAATTTGACAAAAGAATGAAAATGTACCATGCAAGTCTACTTGGAGCCAATAAAGTAGTTATTTTTTTGGCACAATAGAAACCCGAGTCTAAATTGTCTGGACATTATTGGTTTTGTTGTGGGGGAGTTTTGTGGTTCCTGATAGCCATGCTGATACTTTTCCAATTGGTTGGACCTTCGTATTTACTGCCAAAAATCGAAATCAGTTTGTCAATGGGCCAGACATTTGGATGTTAATCAAAATAGCCGGACTTGATTCTATACAAAAGTTAATCTGGCATCAGAAGAGGAATTCCATTGAAGAAATATTTTGATGGAATCTTTGCTTTTCAATGAAGAGAAACAAATATTGACTCTTGTCTAGAACTTTATTTTATGTTTGATAACATTTCCAAGGTTGATTCCTAGTTTCCAAGTGTAAAATGGAAATAACTCCTGTTAGCCTTAAAATAAACTAAGGATTATCTCCCTCTACTAACAATAGAAAAAAAAGAATTTAATTTCCATACAAACCTTTAATGTTTCACTCATTTGCTAACTCAATGTTTAAAATGGTGCACAAATAAAAACAATTTAGCAATTTAATTTATTTGAAACAATAACAACATAATTTATGTACAAACTTATTTTTCTTCCATGGGGGAAATAATCCTTGTTTCATTTTAAAGCTAACAGGAGTTATGTCCACTTGATGCACAGAAACTAGGAATCAACCCATTTTCAATTTTATGTGAAAGATGTCTTAGAAACAAAACTTGAACTCCAGAAGAGTGCACTTAAACCCCTATTTACCCAATAACTATAAATAGTTATCTAGTGCAAGATAAAAGCCCTGATTCACAGATAGAACTGAGTTGTCATTGATCAAAATAAAAAAGAAAAAATGTGGTTAAAAAAATGGATTTCTGAGACTGAATTACCAGTTCATAACAAATATGGTGCAGAAGAGATTGAATAGGGAATTAGTTTGAGAGTTTGATTCAAACATGTGCATGCCACTGAGTACAAGTAGCTCAGTGGTAAGATAGCTGGAACCACCATAGCCTCTTATATCATTCACTTCAATGTATTGCAACAATCCTTAGATAGGTAGCAGCATAATCAGACTTGTAAAAATATAATTTCTCAACCACAGATATTCACTACAATGTGCACTAAAATGACCAATATTTTTGGCAACATGTCATTTCCTTGAAGTTTTGGATTTCAATTGAAAGGTTTTTTTTTTCTTAAATATCACTTAAATGTCATCTTTATTTAACAAGCTACAAACAAAATCCTACAAGGTCTATGGAGATGCCTTGTTTTTTTCTAAAGATTCTAATTATACTCAAAGAAGAAGTTTATTCAAGTGTCAGATTCGGGCGTGCACTTGCCACCAGTTCCAGATTATTAGTGGCAAGAGTGGTTGTGAGTTAAGTGAGCTACCCTCCGGCATGGAGGGTCCTGAGTTTGAATCTCACCTGGAACTTATTCTTTATTCTGATCAGTGCACTTAATTTATTTACTCACTACTAGAGAGAAACCAGCTTGAGTTTATTTGCAATGAAAAGCAAAAAAAACTAAGATGAAAGTAATTGGTACCAAAAAATTAATGATAATTATTTACAAAAATTTCTCTGAAAAAACTTTGTTGCTTTGAATGATACACTAGTAAAATAATTAAAATCTTATTTCCATACAATTTCCATACAAACCTTAAACGTTTCCAACACTTGCTTGCTTGAAGTTAAGTATGATTTATGTATTTATTTTATAATCTTTGGTTGATTCTAAGGCTAAAAGGAATTATCCCCATTTTTAACACAAGAAATCAACCAATTTAATTCCATACACTAGAGAGCATGATAGATGGAATCACCATTGAAACAGTACTGACCTCTGAAGTTTGGAACCACTATGCCCTCTTATTTCATTCAACAAAGTACATTGCTGCAACCCTTATATAGATTGCAGCATTATCAGACTTGAAGCATTAATTCAATCTCTTCACCATATATATATATACATTAGAATGTGAACTGAAGCAATATCTACCGAGATGGAACTCAGCATCTAATTGAGTACATCCCAAGCTGTGTGATTAGGGTGGAGGTATCCCTTTCAGTTGACTAGTATCCTACCAAGTGGGTGGTCATAAAAACTTGTAGGTATACAGTCCTGGTCTCAATTAGACTCGAGACTTGCAATAATCAACTAGCTGATGCATGCATCTGAAACTGGGACTTTGTCACCGGTTGTTGTACTCCATAGGGGGTTGTCTCTTGGGAGATGTGACACTTCACCTACATTAAAACGTGAATAGAAGCAGTATCTACTCCTACTGGTGGATGGAACCAACATAGCATCTTATTTCATTCACTACAGAGCATTGGAGCAGTCCTAAAATTGATGGCAGCATAATCAAACCTGAAGTATGAACTTAATCTAACCATAGACATGCATTATAATGTTCAATAAAGCAGTACTTATCTCTTCTGATAGATGGAACCGCCATAGCTTCTTATTTCATTCACTACAATGTATTGCAGCAATCTTAAAATAGATAGCAGCATAATCACACTTGTGAAAATTTGATTTGATCATAGATATACACTGAAATGATCTTGGAATCAATATTTTTTGGCAACATGTCATCTTAAAGTTGAGGATTTCAATTGAAAGGTTTTTTTGTTTCCTTTCATCTTTTCTTAAATATCACTTAAATGTCATCTTTAGTTAACAATCTACGAACAAAATCCTACCAATTCTATACAGATACCTTGTTCTACTCTAAAGATTCTAATTATACTCGAAGAAGTCTATTCAAACGATTATTTTTCTTACACTTTCTATGAAAGAATTTTGAAGAAAGTCATGTTTTTGAGAGGCATCCTCACCTCTCGATAAGAGGCTCTGTCTGTCTGTCTCCCTATTGTTTCTCAACTGTTCAAAGTCAGATTTACTTGTAATGTGGTAGAAAGGTGTCCTTTGATAAGAAGCACCTTGACTAAAAATATTTTCTACTCAGGTGATCTGTCAATAATGGTGTTAAAACTTTGTTTTAATATCGATTTTCTCAACGTCTTTGCTTAATGTTATCATGCAGTAGTAAAGGATATAAGATTGGAACAATTTAAATCTAATGTTATTTTATTGAAGTCAGTGACATAAACAAATTTACATCATATGAAAACGATTTGAATTTAGAATCCATTTTAAATAGAGATTTTTGGGGACCGTCTGATTTTGATGACAAACCTAGCTACTGCAGGGTCAAAAATCCACTCCTACCCAGACTGAAGATGATTAGTGTAACCTTTGCATTGTATAGATAAAAAAATAAAAGATTCTAATAAATTTTCATAGATATGTACAACTGTCAGTTCGGCTCAGTTGGTAAGAAAGCTGCCCACCGATCACTTGGTCATGATTTCATATCACAATAGGGAAATGTTAATTTTATATATTGATTCAATGTATTGGGACTGCCAAACAGTGAAGGGTTTGCTTTCTTGAATTAGACGAGGATTGTTCTTATTCTCGTTTTAGGGAGAAAAACAAAGTCAACTCAGGCCTACGACTTGAAGTGGTGTTTGACAGCGTTATCTATGATCATGATAAAAGGCTTCACGAGTAATAAATTATTCTCATTCTATCAATTACATTATAAATGCAATAACAGAAAGATCCTTGTGCTGTAAGGGTGGTGAACCTTTCTGAGAACGCGACTTGTGTCCTACAAAATGATCATTTTTATTGGACTTGTATTCCACAAAATAACCATTTTTATTGTTTTAGTATTCTACAAAATATTTTATGTATAATGATAAAGAGTTCGAAAGCATTCTTGAAAAAGTATAGATAGCCTTTGAATCGCATCAGGGCCAGCCAATTTTTAAATTGGCCATTTTGAATAGTTGAAAGTGGCTAGATATAAAAAAAAGAAAAGGAGAGGCCAGAATTGAGTAGATTTAAAATTCAAAATTGCAGACAATTTGAAACAAATAGGAGACTGTTTACTTCTTACTTACATTAATTTGTGTAGAGAAACAGTCAGAAATGACAAGCAAGAATTCTTCCATTCTTAATATTAATTTCAATTGAAAAATTATTTTCGTGTAACAAATATGAAAAAAAAATCTTTAATCGTTGCAAATTACAACCCCAACACTAACCATAAATTATATCCTTCATAATTAGATTTAATGAAATGTAGTTTCATCTTAGAACTGTTTTGAATGTTCAAGTTTTCTGCTTTCATTCGTTCCATAAGTTAGCAGCAGCAAAGAAAAATCCAGCCATTTTTAGCCATTACATGGCTGATTGAAAGATAGCCAATTAAAAAATGTCAGGCCCTGATGTGTTACTGCAAAGATTGCTCAAGTCTGTTTAGACAGCTGATAATTTAAAGGCTGCCTATTAAAAAAAATCTTTAAAATGAATAAATTCACCAACAAAATATTACATATCCCACCTGTCAATAGAATGTTCTTGCATGCTACCTTGGGCATGCATGTCAAAGGTTCGCCACAATATTGTATCGGATATAAAAAAAAGAGTTTATCATGTTGCGTAGGATAAAAGTGGAGCATGCATTAGATCAGGGTTTCCCAAACTTTTTGTACTCATAGTACCCTCTTCTGTGGTACAATTCTTGGATGACCAGACACGTTTCGTTTACAGGCTAGATATGTTTTTACAAGTAAGATATAGCATTATTCATAAATATGAAATTTATAAAAAATACATGACAATGATTATTTCTATTCATAAAGCTAGTCTTAATTCTACATAAAATATGGCTTTCTTGAGGGAAACCTACAACTGAAGTCCAGTACAATGGATGCATTTTGATTTTTTGAATAAATAACAATATTTCATTCGAAACTGTGAATGGGTTATTTCAAATTCCACAGAACGCATGTTGATGGATCAGATTGACATTGGTATATCGGTATATATATATATCGTGGATTGGAAATGAAGAATAGGCTCTTGGCAGAACTCAAACTTGTATTCCTTTTGCCTTACCAAGACCTTTTTCCCATAATAGCTGCTCTACTGTCTGAGATACGAGAGCTTTGCAGTTGGCAGAACAACAAATCTTAACATATACTGTATATGTCAGTATATAAAAAATTAAATTAACAAACAAAAAAAAAAAATAAAAAAAAAATAAAATAAAATAAAAAATCAAACTCTGCAAATATTACACTACGTCCGATGCGCTGGTATTATGACTAGGGGGCCCATCAACCAAAGCCTGATAAATGAGGCTTGGATGAGTCGCAGCGATTGGTAGTCTTCCAAATACTCTTGTAAACCATTCATCTTATAGTTTGGCATATACGCAACAAGGTTTGATGTACTGTATGTTGAAACATTCCTTCCTTCACCTTGATTAAAGCTATCTGCAATTTGTGCTACAATAGCCCTTCAGTTGACTCGTACTTAGAGAGAAAGTCTCCGTTCACTTCCTGAATCAATTAGTCTTGGTTGCCAATTCCCTTTAGGAGGTAGGTGATTTTTCCCTCCTTGGACCATTGCCGATAGATACTTACCTCAACTGAAGGTGATCACCCGACAAGTTGTGCCGTTTCAAAAATGTTCCAACCTAGTCTTTTGGCCATATCAATTTTGCCTCTATCAAAGTCATTCAAATCTTTTGTCTGGTCCATAAAGGTGGCATTCAACATGTAGTACTCAAGGTCAGCTTACCTGCTCATATTCCTCTGACCCTGACAAGTGCTGTTGTTATGACTCACAGAACCCTCTTCAGTATACAATCTTTGGATGACCCGACACATTTTGTTTACATATTTAGGCCTATCAGCATATATTTCTGTTCCAGTAAGAAGATGTGTTTAGTGCTTCAACAAAACACTATTTGGCACCAGAATGTTTGAAGGAAACATTCAATATTTGCTATTTTGGCACTGAAATAATTGTAGGAAAACATCCCCAAAACTAGAAAATCCAAAAATAAGATTAAAGATGCAGTACAGAAATAAATAAGAGACTAATTTCAAATTTCTTTTCAATTTATTTTCAAAATAAGAAAATTATTTTTTCCAAGATGAAATTTCTCATTGAAATTTCTTTTGACATATGGAGGGCAGAGAAAAAAATCTCAAAGACTCTAAAACAGGATCCAGTCGACTGTTGAAGACATTTATGAAGAAACCAATTCTCATTAGAATTCAACAATACTAGTTAAAATTTGAGCTTTGACGCATATATATATATATATATATATATATATATATATATATATATATATGGTAGGGAATTTATATCTGACATATTTATAAGAGTCATAAAATGCTATCAAAAGAGGAGGCTACTTTTATGGTACACTGCTGGAAACATACATAAATCAGAGATTTAACAACGATAAATTTCTATTTTATATTTCTTGAAAATTACATTTTTATATTTCTTGAAAATTACATCCTACAAATGGACCATGCTTGAATTCTTACAACCACGACAATAGACCAGCATATAATGTCTTTCGATCAAAAGAGTGGATGACTGCAGTGATGTTTGCCTTCTATTCATCAATTGATGTTGGATGTTTCTTATAAACTCTGCGCTTCAGGAATTGCCAAATTAGTCATTTTTTAGGCTAGATCTGGCTGTTTAAAAAAAAATTCATCTTAGCCTATAAAAATCTACAATAGCTAGTTTAATCAGGTAAATTTAGTAAAAGAAAATTTCTACGAGTAATTTGTTTTGGTGTCTCAGTATATAACATAAGTTAATTCTTTATACCCAAACTGCTTCTGGCCAGAATGATTGTGAATATGTCAGATATAAATGGCCCACCCTGTATATATAATGTTACATCAACTTATATTGTGAAATTAACGATTTTGTGAGATCCCTGGACATTTCAGTAATATCATGAAATCCCTAATCCCACTATCAGTGTAGTATTGGTTAACAAGCTTGTGATGCTGACCATTACTACACTGATGAGGTCAATCCTCACTGGGAACCTCACAACAATGGACTCGAGTCAAACTAAGCTTATCTAAGCAAATATCAAGTATATTGTATTTCACCACTTAGTTAGACAAGTCCGCAGTAGTGAGGTACCTTGTGAGGATCGAACTCAATATTAGTAGAGCTTTGCAAAATTATTTGAACCAATATTTCACAAAAATACCTAGGGATTCCACATAATCACTAGTTCCAACAATCTTGCTGTAACATTATATATATATATATATATATATATATATATATATATATATATATATATATATATATATATACGCCAAATGTTATACATGGATAAAAAAAAAACTCTCATTAATGAGGAAAAAAAATAACATTTGGACATCATTTGATGATACTACTGACACTTTAGAAAGAGCCAACATAAATTATTCAAAATGGGTAATACCCACAAAAAAAGAAAAAAAAAGAGAAAAAAGTGGGGGGACTGATGAAAAGCAATGAATCATGTTGTGATCCCCCACCCACCAAAAAAAAAAAAAAATCCTTAAAAAAACTCAAGATTTAGAACTTCAGATTTAGAAGAAAGAACCCTTTTGGACATTTTTCTTCTCCTTTGTTGATAAAAAATTACTCTGTCAACATTCACAGAAGAAACTGTGTAGGTGTGATAGATAGTGTAAATAAGCCATTTTGTAACTGGAGCCATGTGGCTCCCTTGGGGAATCTATCATATTTGAATGGGCCATAGACTGAAATGATAAATGAATTTCTGTCTATCTGTCTGAGTTGTACCTCTGATTGACAGAGGAACCTGGAATTTGGAAAAAGTCTTAGGGGACCATGGCCAAAAAAGGTTGGGTTTGTACTTGAAGGTCTGTTTATGTAAATGTTGACAAGAGCATGAACTGTGTACATAAGTACAAAGGAGTTTAAAGATGTGAGAATGTCAGCATTTTGAAGAAAGGTGTCTATGTGCGTATAAAGTTAAGGAGGTGTGTGTATGCGTGTGAATGTGCATAATGTTCAGGAGGTGTGTGTGTGTGTGTGTGTGTGTGTGTGTACTGTTCAAGAAGACTGTGTGTGTGTGTGTGTGTGTGTGTGTAACGTTCAGGAGGTGTGTATGCGTTTGTGTGTGTGAACTGTTTAGGAAGTGTGTATGTATGTGTGTGTGTGTAATGTTGAGGAGGTGTGTGTGTGTGTAATGTTCAGGAGGTGTGTATGTGTTTGTGTGTGTGAACTGTTTAGGAAGTGTGTATGTATGTGTGTGTGTGTTATGTTCAAGGAGGTGTGTGTGTGTGTGTGTGTAATGTTAAAGGAGGTGTGTGTGTGTGTGTGTGTAATGTTCAAGGAGGTGTGTGTGTGTGTGTGTGTGTGTGTAATGTTCAAGGAGATGTGTGTGTGTGTGTAATGTTCAAGGAGGTGTGTGTGTGTGTAATGTTCAAGGAGGTGTGTGTGTGTGTGTAATGTTCAAGGAGGTGTGTGTGTGTGTGTAATGTTCAAGGAGGTGTGTGTGTGTGTGTGTAATGTTCAAGGAGGTGTGTGTGTGTGTGTGTGTGTAATGTTCAAGGAGGTGTGTGTGTGTGTGTGTGTGTGTGTAATGTTCAAGGAGGTGTGTGTGTGTGTGTGTAATGTTCAAGGAGGTGTGTGTGTGTGTGTGTAATGTTCAGGTAGGTGTGTGTGTGTAATGTTCAAGGAGGTGTGTGCGTGTAATGTTCAGGTAGGTGTGTGTGTGTAATGTTCAAGGAGGTGTGTGTGTGTAATGTTCAGGTAGGTGTGTGTGTGTAATGTTCAGGTGTGTGTGTTTGTAATGTTCAGGTAGGTGTGTGTGTGTGTGTAATGTTCAGGTAGGTGTGTGTGCGTGTGTGTAATGTTCAGGTGTGTGTGTGTGTGTGTGTAATGTTCAGGTGTGTGTGTGTGTAATGTTCAGGTGTGTGTGTTTGTAATGTTCAGGTGTGTGTGTTTGTAATGTTCAGGTGTGTGTGTTTGTAATGTTCAGGTGTGTGTGTGTGTAATGTTCAGGTGTGTGTGTTTGTAATGTTCAGGTGTGTGTGTTTGTAATGTTCAGGTGTGTGTGTTTGTAATGTTCAGGTGTGTGTGTTTGTAATGTTCAGGTGTGTGTGTTTGTAATGTTCAGGTGTGTGTGTTTGTAATGTTCAGGTGTGTGTGTTTGTAAAATAATATTCAGGTGTGCGGGTGTTTTCATAAAATTCAGAAGGTTGTGTGTGTGTGTGTGTGTGTGTGTGTGTGTCTATAAAATTCAGGACGTGTATCTATGTAAGTGAGTGTTTATAAATTTCAGGAGTTTGTCTGCGTGTGTATATCTGTGTGTGTGTTTATAAATTCAGGAGTTGGTGTGTGTGTGTGTGTGTATCCTTGAAGCTTTGTTATTCATGTTCTGGAGTGTGAGTGTCCATAAAAGGTGCGTGTGAATCAATCTGTTCACTAATGTTTGCTGAGTATTTGTACAGGGTGGAGTTGCAAATGATGGAACGGTTAACGGCGCAGACAATGAAAACGACGAGCCAAGTTCAAGCTCCAGCCAAAGCTGTTTACGCTCACTTTGCAGTGATGCCCTTGAGAGAGGCCTGAATCCATTTTTTTCTCCTCCTAGCTACATATAAAATAGCAGGGTAGACTAGTCTCTCTAGCCTTGTTCTGGCAACTCCAACAAACCAGGCGCCACACTGTATTGGCCCTGGCCTTTCACTTGGACAAGATTGTTGAATGGAGACTTGTTGCACAAGCAATGGCCTGTCTCCCATACAACCTTGCCCAGGCCTGTTCTCTCAAGAGACAGAATGCAGATTTTCCGGGCATGGATCCATAGTCTTGCAAGACTGATGGTACCACCACCACATTTGTACACATCTATGTTCATAGGTACAGTTGTCTGGATATGAGTGCATATCAGGTTTTCTGTGTGTTTGAATGTACCTGCTTACACTCACAGGAGTCAGTGTGTGAATATGTAATTTAATATTAACTAAAAAGTATGTGCACAAGTATTTTTATATATATATATATATATATATATATATATATATATATGTAGATAATAGTATATGAGTATTAAAGAGGTAGGTGTTTTGATGCTGTTATAAGAATTTGGAAGTGAATACATGTTTCTATACAGGGAGGACTATGAATTATGTAGAATGCAGATAATTGTATGATTGCTTAGCAAGTATTTTTATTGGATTTAGTCTGTTACACTTGTTTTTAATATACTTTCTCTAGAATCTAAGTATGATACATGAAATCATCCTTAATTGTAAGCATAGATATATATACATTATACATATAAATTAATTGTAACCATTATAAGTATTTGATTGTAAGTATTTAATAATAATAGTAAGTATTAACTTATCTTCCTTTTAAACGTTCAAATTATGGGAAATAATTTCCTATAAAAATTAGAACATTTAAAACTATATCAAATGAAGAAAAAAAAACCCCTACAAATTTGCTATATGCACAAAAGGGATTCTTGTTTTAACCCTTTCAAGATTAACCTGTCAAGGTACTTGATGTCTGAATTAGAATATCTCAGACTTCTGAAAGAGATCTACAGGACATATATATCCTAGCAGTAAGAGAAACTTCAGGATCTAAAAAAAGTCAAATCATAAATATATGAACTAGTTATCACATTGCCTTAAAATAAATACAAGTAGAATATTTACTTTTAGCATTTACAAACAAAAATATACAATTAAAAATCAAAAAAGGGAATCACCAGCTAATAACATAAAAGTTATGTTTTTTTTAAAAACTTTATCATAAGAAATAAGCTAATGGTAAATTTTGGTTTAGAACAGCCATTCTCAACAGGGGTCATATGGCTCCCTTAGGGGCTTTGGAACACTTGCAGATTAAGAATGACTAGTTTAGAATTTAAACAAAATTATCAAATGCCTCTAGCAAAAACCAAATAGAATGATAATAAAATCAAGAGTAGTAATAATAACAACCAATCCTTTGCTGAATACTCTTTTTTGAAATGTTTGAAATATTTACAGAGTTGAGTTTATCTCAGAATGTGTGAATGCGTGTAGTGGATGATAAGATACAAGGGTCCATAGATGGAAAATAGCAAAGTGTACGAGACATCAAGTGCTTGCAGGTTCACACACAGGATTGTAGATGTATGCATACACATTAATGCACGTACACATTCACTCAGTCACTCTCGTACTCAAATGAACCTAAGTATCTCAAATTTAACTATGAATGCAAAATTCTTGCACAATTTTTTTTATTTTATTTAACATCACAGAAACTGGACATGGCGAAAGAAAATTCTCATAGATTGGGTGGGCTTATTAGTATTTTCCCCCAATAGTAGTTCAAATGATGTAAAGATAAAATGATCTCCAGTTGAAAAACTGATAGAATATCATCAAGTTAAGCATACAATACAATATATGCAAAGAAGGTACAGAATATACAGTGTGGGTAAGAATTTACTCCCTATAAGAAATCAGCTCCACATGAATGGCCTGCATGAAGCCCTGACCTAACACCTGGTGACTTCTTCCTGTTTGGTTGGGCGAAAAAGAGGTGTACTCCCCCAAACAATAAAGTCTGGATCAACTGGAAAAGGGCTGACATACTGCTGGACTTCCTGCAAAGCTCTACGAAGGCCATACCGAAATGCTTACAGAAATTGGACAATGCTTCTTGTGTTGGATTTTAACAAATTCTCCTCTTGTAAGATCCAAAGTAAAGCTAGTTTGATTATGATTGACCAATGAATAATAAAGTGATCACCAATTTCCTTTAGGGAGTTTCTTTCCACCCACCCTGCACTGTACCAATGCATGTGTATATATAAATATATATACATGTACACATACACACATATCCATAAAAAGAATATATACACACACATTTTAGTAACACTAGGTATAAATATACACATATGTATATAAATATACGAACACAAATGAAAATATATCCATTTGTATGTGCTTATGTGTGTGCTTGTAAATGTCAGTGATTATATGTGTTTGTGTGCACACCATGTATAACTATAAGTATGATAATATATGTGAATGTACATATACATACATGGTGAATGGATGGTGGCATGCTTAGTTATAATGATGGCTGTGGTGATGGTACCATGACATTTAATCGAGGGATGTTTCATCGAAAATGCAAAATACATGTATAATTATACATGCCACAAAAGCACATACACACACTACTACATATACTTACTACATATACACATACCACATACTCACATCCACACACTGGTCACATATGCATACACATACACTTATGCACATATGCCACATACACAGATATATGCATGTGTGTGTGTATATTTTTAATGAAACATCATTCGATGAAAAGTTGTGCCACAGTGATGACAAATTTTCAACTCTTAGATTCATAGACCGCTTGTAACCGCTGTGGAACTCTTTAGTGAATAGGATTAAAAAAAAAAAAGTAAAAAAAATGGAACTCTTTTGTGGATTGAATTTAAGAAAGAAAAAAAAAGAAAAAAAAAAAACAAAAAAAAACGCCAAAAAGTGCAAGGGAAGTAACATTAATCAGAAGTTACCTCCCTTGAATTTCCTAGACTGAATTCAAGAGTCAAATATGAGCAAACGCTGAAATGACGTTAAGTGTTTCTTTCTTTCACAGCAGAAAATTAGCTGCACTTACGACACATGAAGGAAAAAAAAAAAGAGGAAGAAGCAAATGAAGAAGAGGAAATGGAAGAAAATTGATTGAAAAATGGAAGAAAGAGTGAGAGAAGGAAAATGAAAAACAGCAATGAAAAATGATATTTTGTTGTATTTACACACACATATATAAATATATATATATATGGATACACACATATATACATATGTATATAAACTCATGTACATATATATATATATATATATATATATGTATATATATATGGATACACACACATATATACATATGTATATGCACTCATGTATATTTATACATATGTACACACAAATATACATGTAAATACACACACACACATTTGAAGATCTACGTAGAATTGCTATTTTAAAGCACCAGATAAAAATGTATAAAATGTACAGAGTTGCTTTATTATTTGAAATTACCACCATTATTATTATTATCATTATTATAATCATTCAATATCATTATTATTATCATAATTGATTCCTTTTTGTATTTTTCAAATATTTATTTACTTTTACAAAATAAAATTATCAATGGTGGTAGGTTTATACAGCAGCTAATCTGAGGCTAAAGAAGAGCCAGCAGTCAAAAAATTTCACATATATATATATATATATATATATATATATATATTATATCATATAGGGCAGCCCCCTACTGTTTGAGGAGAAAGATTGGTACACAGTGAACATACTGTCTGCTGCCACTGCATCTCAATATAAACTTGATATTTTTGAGAGAAAAAAAAGTTTTCATCTTTGATAATTTTAAATGAAGGATCTAATTCAGTAAAACCTCAACAAAGTTTTTAAAAAAAAAAACAAACAAAAACTTTTGCTTTTCTTCCTATTTTAAATATATAAAAAAATAGAATCCTCAAATGTAACTAAAATGGAAAAAAATTTACACGTATTTAAATCATTATCAGCATTATTTATCATTATTACTGCATTTGCCAGCTTGTAAGATTCATATTTGGATGAAAAAAAAAAAAAAAAAAAAAATATCTGCAAACATTACACCGCATCCAATATGCTGGTATTACAAGGGGGCCACCTACCGAAGCTCAAAATAGAAGGCTATGGAGCTTGAATGAGTTCCAATGAGTAGCTGTCCCCAAAATACCCCCTTAAATCATACGTTTTATAGCGTGGCAAATAGAGTAGTTTTTTTTCCATATTTTTAAATAAAGCCAAATTACTGACACAGCAAAACACAAAAGGGTCATATATACCCTCCAGATATTTTCTTTAATTATCACCAAAATTATTCCAATGCATTGGAACAAAACTGAGTCACTTGAAAATTAAATATTTGGATTTTTCCCTTTCATTTTCCATAGATCTACTTTTAGTGTAAAATCTCTGAATAGCAGACCAGAGAAGGACCATAGAGAATCTGGAGGAGGGGATACTTCTTTTTTTTTTTGCTACTAACTTGTACTCAGTAATCATTTTATGGTTAAAAATTTATTTGCTTTTAGTCTCTGTTATTATCAAAAGATGTTACGCTGTTTTATGATAATATCTAAATTCTTATTCACAGAAAATATTGAATACTCATGAGTTAGGTTTACATATCTTCAATAGACTACACTTGAAAAATGTAATTCTAATAGGATTAATTAATAATTAATTATTCATTAATAACTATTTTGAATATCTGGACAACTGCTTAGATACTTACATAGTCAAATAAATAAAAAAAAAATTATGATGAAATTTTTTTCCTTGTAAATTTAACTTAATACTCCAAATTTGTTTAGGGAAAATCTTCCCTTAAATTTCAAATCTGCCATAATTATTCTACTAGCTTCAGAATTTTTTTTTTGGCAACAGAGGAAAGCAAAATTTGAATAAAATTGAATAAGAACCTAAATGCTTATTGATTAATCAAATATTTCATTGGAAATTAATCATTTTGAAAAAAAAAATTGAAAAAAAAAAAAAAAAAAAATTTCATAAACTCTTTTTGCAATGATTTTACAAGTATCATTTTCATGAATTTCTGATAAAGCGATACAAAAGAGCATGGAAATACAATTAGTTCATAACAACCTGATTGTTTCAATATATGTACATACTCAAAAAGAGAATGATGAAATCAAATCAAATATATATATATATATATACATATATATATATATATATATATATAAAAATCAGATTAAGATATTAAAACAAAGCAAAAAATATTAAAATTAAAAATGAAAAAAGAGAATAAAAAATACTTTTTTTTACTACACTATACTGAATAGAAAAAATAAATTTATTTGTATAGACAGTATATTACATTTTTTTCTCACTCTAAAAAGAAAATTTCTTTTTAACGTGTATAACCACATTCCTATTTTGTATGTGTAACCCTTTTTTACAACTTTGTATGTAACCCCCACCCCGATCTTTCCTTAAAATCCCGTCTCCTATCAATCAATCTTATATTTCCAGAGAAGATACATTTAAAGGTAATAGTAGTAGTAGTATTACTGACTGAATTCGTAAGAGAAGTAGTAGCATTGCTGCTGCTGTCGCTGCTGCAAAAAAAACCCAAAGAAATTTATCTTTTTGAGAAAAATCCTTTGTTAGGTTGCCATGGAGACTGTCATCATTATCATAGTCGTTGTTTTTTTTCTTTCTTCTTTTTACATATCATCAAGATCATGGTGAGAATGCATGCAGCTGATGGAGAGAGAGAGAGACAGAGAGAGAGAGAAAGAAAGAGAGAGAAAGAGAAAGCTGGGGGGGTGGAGGGGGTTCGTAGAATGTTAGATGAGCAGACTGTACGAGGCAGTCAGTTGATCACTCTTGATTAAGGGGGACGGACTGTCCAGTTTGCACAAGTACCCCTCAAAACAACAGCATTATTCCCCAGTTGACCGCTGGTCAGCCGGCTGGGGACCAAGTGACGACTGTTGCTTCCCTTGCCAACGCCACCCTGCCACTGCCACCCTGATGCTGTTGTGATTCTCACCCTCATGACACCTTGCCTTCTTTCTTCTCAAATAGTTCCAGATAGCTGACTTGAAGTGGTTGATGCTGTAACTTCTCCTTTGCTTCAGATAAGCTGAACCATTCTCGTTTACGCCCTGAAGAGATTGGAAAAGAATAATAATTAGTAAAAATATAAGAGAAAAATAATGTCTGAAAATTATAAATAGCTGTTTAAAGAAAAAAATGATGAGATGTTTAGAAATAATAAATAAGGAAAAGATATGTAAAAAAATTGCATAAACATGTGTAAAAAAAATCACAAAAAGATTTGTAAAAATCACAAAGAGATTTGTAAAAAAATCACGAAAATATTTGTAAAAAATCACAAAGAGATGTTTAAAAAATCATAAATAAGTGAAAAGATGTAAGAGGAATAAGTGAAAAGATGTAAGAGGAATAAGCGAAAAGATGTAAGAGGAATAAGCAAAAAGATGTAAGAGGAATAAGTGAAAAGATGTAAGAGGAATAAGTGAAAAGATGTAAGAGGAATAAGTGAAAAGATGTAAGAGGAATAAGCAAAAAGATGTAAGAGGAATAAGCGAAAAGATGTAAGAGGAATAAGCGAAAAGATGTAAGAGGAATAAGTGAAAAGATGTAAGAGGAATAAGTGAACAGATGTAAGAGGAATAAGTGAAAAGATGTAAGAGGAATAAGTGAAAAGATGTAAGAGGAATAAGCAAAAAGATGTAAGAGGAATAAGCGAAAAGATGTAAGAGGAATAAGCGAAAAGATGTAAGAGGAATAAGTGAAAAGATGTAAGAGGAATAAGTGAAAAGATGTAAGAGGAATAAGTGAAAAGATGTAAGAGGAATAAGTGAAAAGATGTAAGAGGAATAAGCAAAAAGATGTAAGAGGAATAAGCGAAAAGATGTAAGAGGAATAAGTGAAAAGATGTAAGAGGAATAAGCGAAAAGATGTAAGAGGAATAAGCAAAAAGATGTAAGAGGAATAAGCGAAAAGATGTAAGAGGAATAAGTAAAAAGATGTAAGAGGAATAAGCGAAAAGATGTAAGAGGAATAAGCGAAAAGATGTAAGAGGAATAAGCGAAAAGATGTAAGAGGAATAAGCAAAAAGATGTAAGAGGAATAAGCGAAAAGATGTAAGAGGAATAAGTGAAAAGATGTAAGAGGAATAAGTGAAAAGATGTAAGAGGAATAAGTGAAAAGATGTAAGAGGAATAAGCGAAAAGATGTAAGAGGAATAAGCGAAAAGATGTAAGAGGAATAAGCGAAAAGATGTAAGAGGAATAAGTGAAAAGATGTAAGAGGAATAAGTGAAAAGATGTAAGAGGAATAAGTGAAAAGATGTAAGAGGAATAAGTGAAAAGATGTAAGAGGAATAAGCAAAAAGATGTAAGAGGAATAAGCGAAAAGATGTAAGAGGAATAAGTGAAAAGATGTAAGAGGAATAAGCGAAAAGATGTAAGAGGAATAAGCAAAAAGATGTAAGAGGAATAAGCGAAAAGATGTAAGAGGAATAAGTAAAAAGATGTAAGAGGAATAAGCGAAAAGATGTAAGAGGAATAAGCGAAAAGATGTAAGAGGAATAAGCGAAAAGATGTAAGAGGAATAAGCAAAAAGATGTAAGAGGAATAAGCGAAAAGATGTAAGAGGAATAAGTGAAAAGATGTAAGAGGAATAAGTGAAAAGATGTAAGAGGAATAAGTGAAAAGATGTAAGAGGAATAAGTGAAAAGATGTAAGAGGAATAAGTGAAAAGATGTAAAGATGTGATTAAGAACTACATAACTATTTAGATTTATTTATTTTTGTCTCTTTGATAAAAAGTCATTCAAAGAGATAAGAATGGAAAAAAGTTCTTCTCATTAAGAAGCTTGAAAAAATGGTTCATTGAATCTTTGGATAAGACAATGATAAGAATGCCTTATTTGCTCTCAGCCATTGTTTCAATGTACAATAAGAACTGATAGATTTCTCACATCCTATTTAGATTCTCATTAACCCTACCTCTCTCAGACACACACACAAAGAGGAGGTGCAAGGTAGCAGTACAGTTATTAGTCAGGGTTGTCATTTAGTATTTTTCAAGACCAAAACTGAGCAAATTTGTTACAGAACAAAGCTATTTGGGCCTGAAAATGAAGATTTGTTACTGAAGAAAAATCCCTTACACACAAATGATATAATACAACATAAATATACATGAATAATAGATTTGAAAAAATGTATTTCGATCCAATTTTACAGCAGACTGGTGATGGATTTTAAGTCATTTGATTATTCTGGTACCAAAGATATTAAATTTGGTCCCAAGACTATACAAATTAAGTCTTATGCAGCAAAAAAACAAAAGCAAAACCCCCCAAAAATCAGACAACCATGCTATTAGCATGGAAAGATGGAATCCGTCATCAGTTTGAATTTTGGCTAAGGCAGTGTGAATTCTTGCTCCCCCACCAAAGACTCCTTGTGGAGCATAGGGCCACAACCACTCTGCTGCAGTTTCTGTAGAAAGTAATTTTTTTTGGGTGGAATTTCTAGCCCCATGCCCAACCATTCCAAGCTTGGAAGCACTTATGACAACTGCAAAGCTGTAGGATTTCTGTCAAAATAACCTTCTCCAAGACAGTCTGCCTGACAGGGCTGAAACTGCCCTGTTATTTACCCACAAGATACATGCCTTAAGGGCATTAGTTTGAATTGAATGCAAATAGCCTTGGCTGAAACTCAAACTAGTTCTGCTGATTACCTGCACATCTAAATCTACTTGCGCACTTATAAAATTCTTAAAACCTTATCAAAGATCTATGTAGAAACACTCATTCAAACGTTCAGTGCCGAAGGAGGTTAAATGACTTTCTCAATACTTCACAAGATAAATCAGTGATTCTCAACAGGAGCCAAATGGCCCCCTTTGGGGCCCTGGCAAATTTGAAGGGACCATAGACAGAAATGATAAATAATTTTCTGTCTATCTATTCATGTTATATCAAAGGAGCCATCCTTGAAAGAGGTTGAGAATGGCTGAGTTAGGTGAAAAAAAAAATTTGTTGGCGCCAAAAGTGTTACAGAGTGATTATCATGATTTTGTGGAAGGACCTGGGAAATTAGGTGCAAGGCAATAAAAGTTGGAGCAGGGAGGAAGGATGCGAGCGATAGAGTTGATCGTAATCAGCAACCGTTGAAGATGCCAAGAGAACGCTACTTTTCTGTTGTTAATTAAGGAAAGTCAGGCTCAGTGATTGCATGCCAGTAACGACCCAGAAGGGGCTGGAGTTTGGCTGGAGGTCAAATCCAAAGTTCCCTCCCAAGAATCTATCCATGTAATGAACCGAGTGATTTTTTTCTGTTTCTCTGCTGTTTGTAACAATAGACTCTTCCAATTGAACATAATAATTTAGCTGGTAAAATATATCCTATCCACTATTCGACACAATGGACTCTTCTACCCCATTTATGTAAATCTCAGATGGAATTGCTTAGACCTAATCATTTATTTTTCCTTTTTATTAGCTTTGATGTAGGAAAATATTAAGTCTTGGAGTAAGTAAGAGAACGTGGAAAAGCAGCTCATGGTTCTACCTTCCAAAAAATGTCCTAGAAATTCATTGAGAACTTTTGGAGATATTGTGAAGAGACAAACAAGAGTAGATAAATAAAAATATGAAAAAATTAAAATGATCTTACAATAGAAAAAAAACAAACTCCTGGATCTTCTCCTAAATTTATTCAATTCTTCCTTAGCCCAGGCTTTCGCAAAATGTCATTAAAATTCATTGAGATCTTTGGGAGATATTATATGAACAAAGATATACCTTTTTGAACTTTGTAGGCAGAGGTAAACAATAAATTTGACTTCAAAATCAAAATACAGATTTCTCAATAGTTGAGCTTAGCTTGGTATAATGTAACAATAGTGATCCACCCAGTTAGGATCAAAGTTACCAGGATGGCAAATAGTCTGTGGGACGATCTTGCTACCCATCATTGTTATAGCAGGTACCCTTTTCTAATAGTTACAGAACAAGTTGGATTTTTCTGAATGATTGAATGAAGATGGTTAAGTAGAAGAAGTGCTTTAGTGAAGAAACAATTGACCTATACTTCACTTGCCCTCAAATAATGAAGAAGAGAGCTGCACAGCTTCAGGAAAACAGTGCTAAGCATTAAAATACAAACCCACTCATAATCATGAATTAGTTTTGTTTTCTAAATATTGTCAATTATTATACAGTGGTGCCTATGATAGCGGAAGACTCATATAACAAGATTTCACTTAGTGAGAGGTCCCAATTGCTCCTCCAAAACATCTTTGTGAAATATTTTCAGTTAGCAAGAAAAAAAACAAACAAAAAAAACCAAAACCTCTGAAACTTTATAAAATCATCAAGAATCATCTTGATATCAATTTTGATTATCTGAACTATCTGAGCTATCTCGAGTTTGTTTTTGAGTGTTTTTTCAAGTTTTCAGGTTTCATGCTCATAAATCATAGCTGGTATTATGCATTGATTATATAGTTTGTGTTTTGAGCATATTAGCAATTTGCTAATCAGTATGTCTATTTATACCAAATGCATTCCAGCCAATCATTATGCGGCGTCTTATCTAATTTCTGTGGTCTTTCCCTAGCTTTATTGCCTGACCTTGGTATATGTATAACCCATTAATTTTTTGGAGTATAAAATTGATGAGGTAATTGAATTGTACTTATTGAATTTCTCACAAAGAAATTACAAGAATTTCATTTAGTTCCTACAAATCTCATCCGTCAGTATTTTTTCCAAAGACTTTGCAACATACATAATTAAATACCTCCTTTATGATTTAATCAAATCAAATCACTGCAGTCCCACAAATGGCCTGCTCCCCCCATCAATCAGCCAAGGGGGCTACAGATTCTCCTCTCTTCATTTGTGTCTCTGGATGGTCCTGATCACATTTTCAGGTCTACAACTTTAAAAATTTGCCCCTGAGTACACCACTCATCTAAGAATTTTTGTTTTGTTTTTTCAAAAGAGGGCTTTTTTTGGGGGGGGGGGGTTCTATGGTCATTTTGGACCAGCAATGCCAAAATCTTATGCCAGAATTTTTTTTTCTTTCTTTGAAAATAATTCTAGATAAAGTATCCATTATTTTAGATAGTTTTTTAGATAATTAATCCTGGTAAATACACAAACTATAGTGACTCATTCATGTGAGATATGGATACATCAAGCAGCAAATTCTTTGGAAGAAGAAAAAAATATTGATTCATGAATTTCAAAGAACTAACTGATATTCTTGTAATTTTTTAATTGCGGGAAATTAGTAACTAGAATGCGATTACCTAATTACTTCTATACCTCACAAATTTAATGACATAAGCACAATGTAACTATGGAATCTATAGTAAAATTAGTCATCAATTGCATTGTGTAATTAACAATTAATAGTATTTTATAATTGGGAATTAATTTAAGCCTGAACATGACTATTTTGAACCAGGGAATGTTTTTTGCTCTTCATATCCAAATTACAAATTGCCCCCTTGCGGAGAGTGTGTCCCATGTTCTGAATCACTGGTCTACAAAGAGGTGCATGTGGCCTAGATGTTATCGGCCCCCAAAATTGAATTATATACACAGAAATTGAGTTTCAGTCGAGGCTGCTCATATTCCCTTTTCCCCTCCACCTATTCTTCCAGTCCCAAGCATGGATGAAAGAGAATAGTCATGCAGTGCACAAGCTTACTCAATGGTATAATATATATATATATATATATATATATATATATAGTGAAAAAAGACAATCTGGAGACTGAGTGTAAATACAAATATCGGTTGTTTATTTATATTTGTGGTGATATTTTGCGAGGGGGGGTGGCTTTATTAGACCGTGAATGGTAAAATGATAGCCCAAAAGCAAGAGAAACAGGGCAGGGAGTGTGGGGAGGCTGACTTGCGTAATGGTTTAGGAGGGGGAATATTGTTATGACTGTGTGTCTCTGAGGAGGCTAGGGTATTCACTTGGGTTCCAGATTGTTTTTTCTTCACCATGATGTTGGATACACAAAATCCTTTCACACACCATATATATATATATATATATATATATATATATATATGTATGTATGAAAAGAGGTTGTAACTTCTGATCAATGTTTGAATTTATTTGGAAATGCAAATATAGTACTGATTAAATATACACTTAATCATCAATATACTCTTTGTATTTGATAACTTTATTCCATCTATCAACAAGTTTTTCAATACGAGAATTACTTCAATCTGACCTAAAATAAGAGATTGATTTTCAATATCTTCTTGAAGTGAGTTTTTGTTCATCAAAATAGTTTTGCAAACTCCTAAATGAATGAGAGTCAAGAGAGATTGCGGGATGAATCCTTTTTTTTTCTTAGCATATCCCACCAAACACTGTACAAGATCTTTGCATAAAGTTGCCTCTGAGCGCAGTTCTATCATCATAACTGAGCCACTGACAGCAGCACAACATTGTGGAAAAGGATCCATTTCTCATCCCCAGTAACAATTGTCCAAAAAAGGTGCCTAGAGCAGCTGAGAACGCAGTCACTTACAACAATCTGCATGTTGCTTGTGTTATAGACAGATCATGTTGGAGCCATTTTCCAACTTTTGACACTTTATCTACCTTCTTCAAATTGCGATGAACAGTCATATAGCTGATATTGAATTGTTTGCAAAGTTCCCTGACTGTAACAGCAGGATTCATTGCAGCTATCAGTACCAAAGATGAAAAAAAAAAGTCAACAAAAACACTACAACTTGATATATGAGAAATAAAAAAATGTAGGAATTAGAACATGGAATTTGTTCAGAAGTACTACTTAGGAATGTGTACAAATATACATACTGACTCAGATCTATACTACTTACAAATGTAAGTGGAATATATATAGCCATACAAAACTGCAAATACATCGAAAGAGGTTAGGAGATGCACAAAATAAAAACACATTTGTTAGAACTTCCCAAGGAATTCATAAAATGCATTTTGAGGCAGGCCCAAACTGGATAGGAGTGGGTACGTCTTGGATTGCATTAAAAAGAACCCAAGAGAAGTTGATATTTTGAATAGCTTAAGGAGAAAATAGTCGACCAATAGGAATCAGCAGTTTCTCATTTTAAAGCCAAAAGTATTATCCCAGAAGAGTGTATAAGATTTGACCTTGAACAGAGATTACTCAATTTTTTTTTTCAGATTTTAGTGGTTGATAGATATGTTATATCAAGTAAAACTAATGATTTTGTGAAATCCTGGAACATTTCAGTCAACAACCGCCTTTTAGCATTTGTTGTTGATCATGAACATTCCCCTAAATTCGCAGAACTTTTGAAACTTGTCTAGTTTATCACGCCATCTTATTTTTTATCAGCACACATGATCTCAGGGGATCCATGTTATGAGTTGTGACGTCTAGAGGTTGTTTGCATTTCGGGTTTTCTAATGGATTCTATAACTTTGATTCTTGCTTTTTCTCTAGTATATTACGCTGTCTTGTGAACTCTGGGTTTGTTGTATGGTTCTCAGTTTGAGGGTCAATCTTGCTTAGTTTCAACGTTTCAGTTGCATAAGTGACAATCTGGAAGATGCATTAGTTGTAGACCCTTCTTCCTAGGACAAATGGAATTATCTTCTTCTTGCTCAACCAGCAGCTTGCCAACCTCGAGTGATTCTTCACTTGATTTCTTCTTTCTTTTAAGGATTTCATGGAAATTCGTTGTTCTAGATAGCTGTAGTGATCCACTTTCTACATTTTTGATTTCGATTGTGGTTTCTTTGTCTTTGACATGTTTGTTGTACATGACATTCGTTCTGCTGAAGCTCATGTGGCGACCAACTTTCTTACTTTCTCCATTCAGTTCGTCTAGCATTCTTCAGAGATCATGAAGCTTCTCTGCAAGAAGGGTGATAACGTCAGCAAACTTGACATTACTCAGGTATTCACCATCTATTCTGATTTCTTTATTTGCCCAGTCTAGGTTTTAGAACATTTCAGTATTTTCACAAAATCTCTAGTTTCATAATCAGTTTAGTAATGGTTAACTAGCTTGTAATGCCGACAATTACCACTGTAATAAGTTCTATCCTCTAACAACTAATGTTTTTCCTAATTTTTTGTAGTCAGTGTGTACAAAAATCTTAACAAGTGCAAATTGTCTACCAGTAACAGAAGTATGTGTGCACTGAATGTTAGAGCAAGATAATTTTGGCACAACCTCATCTCCCGTGGCTGATAAAACCGTATGTAATACAAGTAGGATTACATCCGACGAGGTAATGTATTTGGTTAAGATTAATGGAATAAAAAACAATAATGAGTATTTCTCGATTAAATTAATAACAAGCATCCCAAAGGAAATTATGAATCACCATCACCCATGCATGATGCTTTTTACCCAGCAAATTAAGCAGTAGTGACGGTAAAATCAAATTACATTGATGAAAAAAATACCTATATGGTTTGGACCATATATTTGTGATTTGAGAAATGCAACAAAACACCGACAATAAACTAAGGGACCGATATGTCAAACTTTCATTGCAAATTGAACCCTCCAATTAGAATCTATTGAATTTGAAAAATTAAAAATTCCCTCCCAATTGAGCAACGTGTGTGCATGTGCAAAATCACAAGTTTCTACTATGAATGGTTGAGTGGACAGTCTAGATGGATGGATAGATGTAAATGTCAGGACACATGAATAACCAAAACCTAACAGCAGTGATCTAACCGGCGGTGGTGGTGGTGATGATGATGATGATGATGATCATCATCATCATCAGTCTTCCCGTCTGTCGTTGGACAGAGACCTTTCCCAAAGATTCGCCACAATTCTTTATCATGGGCGTTGTGGAGCCAGCATTTCCTGAATTTGTCTAGTTCATCTCTCCATCTTTTGTTCTGTCGGCCTCGGTTTCTCATGTGATCTCTAGGGATCCATGTTGTGAGTTGTGATGTCCGTTGGTTGTCTTTCATTCTTGCAACATGGCCTGCCCATTGCCATTTTAGTTTTTTTAATAGTTTCTATGATGTCTCAGACTCCTGTTTTCTTCCTTATGTATTGTGCTGTCTTGTGATCTCTCCATGTAAGATTGAGCATGATTCTCTCATGTGCACACTGCATGCTTTGCAGCTTGTAGGTCTGTCTCTTGGTTAGGTTCCATGTTTCAGCTCCATAAGTGACTGTCGGGAGAATGCATTGGTTGTATACTCTTCTTTTCAGGGTTATTGGGATCATCTGGTTTTTGAAAGTTGAGCCTGCTCTGCCGATGGCTTGCCATCCCAGAGTGATTCTTCACTTGATTTCCTTCTCTTTTCAGGATCTCATGGAGATTCGTTGTTCTAGGTCGAACCACCCATCAATTCACAGATTATTATCAAAGTTGCTGGAAATGGTTAAATCAAAACTTCTTATGGTAACTAACTGTTTGTGCACACATCAATTTCTATTATGCGCTGGTTGCTAAATGTGTACGGGCACATTTGTAAAGCTTAGAGGGAACTATATTGATGTGTGAATTATGAAGATCAATATGAACCACGACCATAAGTGCATGTGCATATGCATATGCATTTATGAAGGGTGCCTTGTCATGAGGTAATGGTCAACGAGCTAGTCTAGCAGACTTTTGCAACTGCAGTGAGATTGATTCTGACTGGGGGCTCAACACCTGTAGCTTTGCGCCAGACTAAGTCAAGCTCAATAAATATCCAGAGTGCCTGGTTGTGGGGGGTATAAGAGGGCCAGTTTATCTGACCATTACTACTTGATGAAATATAATCATCATCATCATCAGTCTTTCAACGTCCGTCGTTGGACATAGACCTTCCCCAGGATTTGTCACACTTCTCTATCATGGGCGTCGCGGAGCCAGTACTTCCTGAACGTGTCTAGCTCGTCTCTCCATCTAATATTCTGCTGGCCTTGGTTGCGCATGTGATCTCGGGAGATCCATGTTGTGAGTCATGATGTCTATCGGTTGTCTGCCATTCTTGCAACATGGCCAGCCCACTGCCATTTAAGATTTTTAATGGATTCTATGATGTCCCTGACTCTTGTCTTTTCTCGGATGTACTGTGCTGTCTTGTGGTCTCTCCATGAGAGGTGGAAAATTCAAACTTTTTCAACTGCTAAAATGAAGTTCCCAGGACAACTATGCTGCTGCTAATTTGGATGAGTACTATTAATGAAATATAATGAGGATTTATATTTTAAGAGTAAAATACAATAGTGAACTCCCAACATCTCTCATATTCACATTTCAGTTACCCACTGGAAAAAAACAAGAACTGTAAGTTCAACAATGCATCCACATTCCGTGGTAGGAGGAGGAGGGAGAATAAAAGCAGGTAATCTTTCTTTGATTCAATTGATTCTCATACTTGTCAAGTATTTTGTAAAAAATATTCTGCAAGTATTATTTTCAATAAAAATCTTAATGACCATTACTGACTTTTGAAAAAAAAAAAAAAAAAAAAAAAAAAAAAGTACAAAAATGCAGATCATGGACATTTTAGTATGGCATTATTAGCAGCTGGTAGAATTAAGTGATTAGAATAGATTTTCTTTCAATGATGTCACACTTCTTCCTTCCTTCCTCTTTCTGTTATTTAACATAGTTGGGACCAACCGAGAGGTGTCTTATAGGGATGTGTGGACACATCTAAAAGCAACTATTTAGGGTAAGGGGAAAAAAAAAAAATCTTTTCTAGACATAAGGAGTAAATGTTTGAATTTTCAACTACCTGAAGGATTAGGGATCTCTACTTTAAGGAGCTCTGCGTTTGAAATTGAGCATATGGGTTCATCTTCTCACATCAGAGGTAACAGACTAAGCAAGGTTGATCTTTGAGGTCATTCATGGTCAGCAATTTCTAGTCATTTTCCAAATTTTTGGCAATAGTTTTGCATCTACTGAACTGAAATTTGGTATAGGGGTAAATCTTTTCTTCGAGATGTCATAGGCAATGCAAAATTGATATCAGAAATCATTTGAGGTCATTTCAAGCCAATTATCCAAGTTGTTAGCCATAATTTTGTACTTACTGAGCAACAGCATCATTTATTCTTTTTTGAACATCAGAATATTTCTTCTATTACAGATACTTTCATATGTGTACATAATGTAAATAATCCTTTTTTTAAACTTTGTTGTGTTGTACAAGAAGAAGTATACCAAAGATCATATTTCATCTGTTTGTATATATTCTAAATTATTTTTTCCCCCCAGTCAATGCCGAGTATCCCTGCTCATATGTGTGTGTGTATATATATATATATATATATATATATATATATATATATATATATATATAAAAAATAGTAGAATGTGGATTTGCTACACAAACTAGCTCATGTTTCTGCTCTGTTCGGGCCTCATCATGCGAATCATTTATTTTATTGATATACTATTATATTATGTTATACTGCTAGCCTGATTTGTACCACATATACTGTATGTATATATATATATATATACACACACATATATAGATGGGTATGTTTCTTTTAAAAAAAATAAATCATCTCATAGAAATTCAAATATATCTGAATTTTTTTCATGGTTAATAACTAGTTTATAAAAAAATTATTGCCACAAAAATAGTATTTGTTTATGACTCAATGAACAGAAGTCTCTACAGTTAGCAGACATTTCACAGTGGGGGCTCATTATTTCTGATCTGCGCTTTTCATTCATTGCCGTTGATCGATGGCCTGAGTCAAGTTGTGATTAGAAAACAACAAAAAAAAAACAAACAAATCCAAGATAAGGATAAGAGTAGACAAAAATTAATAATAATGGCAAAAGTAGTTTATAAATAATTCTGCAATAAAAATAGTACTTGTTCATGACTCAATCGACTGAAGCCACCGTAGTTAGCAGACAACCTGCAGGCATCTGTAAGTAATAGATAAATCTTTCCCTCCGGCATTTGGCTGCTGCATGTGATGATAAGCTCTGAAATAATATACGTCCAGTAAAAACAAAGCCTTGATGAGCTGAAGGTATTAATGAATTGACAACAGCTCGAGTACGTTGTCAGCAGTCTTCTCCATACCAATGAAGACAGGGAAGGGGGGGGGTCCAGCTTCACTCATTGTATTGTCTAAGATGAGAAATGAAATAATGAAAGGTTATCCATGGCGATGTTGTGCTAAAGGAAGAAATGAGGGAATGCAGAGCTGCCTGCACCTGGGCTAGAGAGTGTTGAGGTGGAGCAAATCTTTCCTGTTTCCCTGGAGAAAAATTTAGAAAATTAAGCCATGTTGGAAACGTTTTGAGACCATATGGCATTAGTATATCGTCCAATTTTTTCCACGGTTTTGCATCCCTGGCTTCTCTGCCAATGCTATATGGAATGAGCATTTGGACATACATTGGATATATCATAAGAAACCTTCAACCAAAACTGTCAACATCAACATAGATATCTTCAGTTTTCAAGTTGATCTAGCTGGCTGGCTATGTATATATCATGCATATAGGCTGCATTGTGGGAGCTAGAGGATTGAAAATTAACACATGTATTCCTTATTATATCTTGGAAAAGTGTTTTTTTTTCCTTCTTTTCTTTCTTTCAGAATTCGCTCCTCAAATAGGTTTTAGTAAGGGGAGATCAATCTACAACGTAAGTGTATGCTAGATTGGTACCTTAGTTAGTGTCTGCCAGGGTGTACGCTCATTTTGACATTTTACTGATTACTGCTCAACAAAAGGTGAAAGAAGTAACTTATTCATTGATCACCCCTTTTTCCAATTTTTGATTGATGACACCCCCCCCCCCCAACATGGCATGCAGCCAAAAGATGTTGGTTACCTGATGGTTTCTATTGAGAGACTATCTAAACTAGTTTTTCTTATAAGTGAATTGTTCAAATAAAGAATCTTAGTAGTGTACATAGTGAGGGAGTGTGGTTCCCCCATCCCGAGATGGGCAGGGAACACCGTTCTCATGTGATCCCGCAGCACTGCACCACTCGTTATCCGACAAAATTATGGTTTGATTTGAATTTTATTAGATCTTATGCTTCTACAATATATGAAGATATGTTGTTAACATTGATTTATGCTTAAATTATCCGACAATTTCGAGTAAATTTATATAAAATCAATTTAATACAGATATACAAACAAACACACACAAACTATATCAGTTACATAAGTTGTGTGTGCATATATCTGAATAAAATTGATTTTTAAGAGTAAACCCAAGTTGACATATCTATATGCTGGCATATAAGACAGATATTTAATTAAAAAGAACCAAGAGTTCAATGAGGTGTCCACTATAAAGTTGAAACGCCATTGTTGCCAGATTATTGTATTATAACCAAGTGGCCATCCGTCTATGGACAGTTTAGGGGCTGGGATGAGTTTAACTTGCCAAACACCCTTGTAAACCATTCATCTTATAGTCCAGCCTATATGTTAAATTCTAGAAAAGCTGATAATTTGATATATATCTTTTAAAATTGTTTTTTTTTTTCATTTTAAGAGAGGAAAAAAAAAAGAAATTTAAATTTAATGAAGTCAGTTTATTTTTTAAAATCTAGTTCGATGTCTTTTATTAATCCAAGTGAGAGGTTAGGAATTGGTCAATTTCTGTTTTTTTATTATCTGCATATCTATAGATATATCTTCAAGGATTTTGTGTAGGGTCGAGTCACAGTGGAGTTCGTGAGTTTGTCTACCATTATAACTGGATAGTGAAATCGATTCTCATTGGGTACTCCCTACACTTGTAGCCTTGTGCCAGACAAAGCAAGGCTTAGTAAATACCTAAAAGATAATTTTGTTTTCATCATTATTGATATATTGATAATTTTACTTTGATTCATACTTCTTTCAGAAAGATGAAATATCTGATGTGGGGTATTGCAGATAATTTCTACAAATAATTCATTTCTAGCAAAAAAAAACCAACAAAGATTGAATATCTAGTTCTAGAGGGGCTGTTATCTCAGGCTGCACCTTTCCATTGAACTTAGAAGAATGAGGCCAGGGTCAATTCCTGATGCCTGAGGCATCCTAAAGCAAAGTACCCAAGGAACTAGACAATTTCTGGCATTACTCACAAGTACACCTATGTGCCACATTCCGTCCTCATGGGGAGGCGATTAAATACCATTCTCTATCTGCCTCTCCCATTGAGAAAAACTGCCTATCCTCACTGACAGCAGTCAGAAAAATAAATTTTAATAGACAGGTCTGGATAGTCACTCAATAAAAACCATCATGTGACCAATGTTTTTGGCAGCATGCCATGTTGGGGGCGATCAATCAAAAAATTGTAAAGGGAGTGATCAATGAATCAGTTCTAAATAACTTATCTCACCTATCGTTGGATCACAAATTTTAAAAAATCAAGCATGAAACCTGTCGCACACAAACTAAGGAGAGATAAATTCAACTTAAAAATTACGTTGTAAATTGACCCACCCCCACTAGAAACTTATCATGAGGGGGAGAATTGACATTTTTTTTTCTAGTCATAAGGAGTAAATGTTCGAATTCCCAACACTCCAGCTCTATTGATGCAACCAGAATCACTTAAAAACTGAAGACACCAATGCTGACAGTATTGCTTGATGGTTCCTAATATCTGTTCCCTCATTTGAACATTAGCCAATCATTTAAAGAATTTGTGTCTTCACCTCAAGTGTCACGAAAGTCACTTCAAGGATGGTTACAATAGAAGTAGCAGAAATAGCCAACCAAATCCTACAAATCTATAGCTGATAACAGCAAAGAGTACGTGAATTCTGATGAATACCAGAGGCTGGCATTTCAGTTCAAAGATAGAGAGCACATACCATCACCTTTGTCATTATAAACTAAACAATCAGGTTACAGACCCCAGACTATGCCAAGATGAAAGTTAGTAATAATTATTCACCAGAGATATCCCTTCGAACCTTGACTCATTGCAACACAAGATTATCTCCCCTTAGACTCAGTAAATTTGTTATTACATCCGAGAAGCCAAAAATTTGGATTCCTAGATCCAGCCCCAAATTTAGTCAATCATTTTTTGGCTCATGGAGTATCATTCTACAGAATGCTTTTGAAATTAATTGAGAACTTTTGGAGATATTGTGTGGGTGGACCAACAGACAAAAAAACAAACAAAAAACAGACAAATATAGATAGATACATAACTTTTGTCCAAAATAATTGGCAGTGGTAACCAACCAAGTTGGTAGATATTTAGTAAGTTTAGTTTGATCCAGGATTACAATGGGATACTGGAATAAAAGTAGAATTCAGATCCCAAAATTGATTAAAGTCAAAAGCACAAATTTTCAGAAAACACCATAATCAACATTCAATTTAATTTGATCAAAACATGGATGAAATTTTGAAATCAGACCCATTTAACTAGGGGGGGGTTTGAATTCTAGATTTGGTTAAATCAAACTTTGATTACTGTGTAATGTGAAATTTTGTGCTTTTAATATTTTTTCTTCAAATTTTTGGGTCCAGATTCTGGAATAACCACACTCACTACATTGGCTATATGGTGTGAGACTAGATTGTTAACTATCACTTTTCAGTAGACGTACAACTATTATCCAGTATCAATTGATATCTGTACCATGCATAAATGAATCACTGTTGCCTGCACTTATACCAGAACTGATCATCTAAAAAATCGTCTAAAAGTACCTAAAAAAAATACCAACATAAGATTAGGGCATTGTTGGCCCAAAATGACCATACAGACCCCAAAAGAATTTTTTTTTGGTGGGGGAGAGAAGTTTTTAGATGATGTCTAGTGGTGTACTCATGCAAATTTACAAGATTGTAGCCCCCAAAATGTGACCAGGAGCACCTGGAGACACAGACACACAGACAATCAAAGAGAGAAGAATCTGCAGGTTGGTTGGCTGGGGCATTTGTGGGGCTACAGTGATTTGATTGGATAGGTGATACAATTGAGATTTTGTTAAAAATATAGAGAATTTAGAAAAATATTTAACAAATAATTCAAATGAATCCTGGGCTATGATTTGGTACTTCTTTGTTATTCCTACAACATTCATGGCACCTTGCTCTACCATTTTATTGATGCTTTTTCTAAGGTCAACAAAAGTTATTAGTGCGGTTCCTCCTCCTCCAGGGCTAGCAGTATCGCTTTGTTTTTGCATCCCATACTCCAATGACTGAAGTCCTGATTTATCTTATCCTCCTATAATATGGTACCATGGGAATGTTGGAGTATGAGATGTGAAATTAAAGCAAGACTTCTAGCTCTGCTAGAGGGACCACATTTTTTAGGGGCAGTGTCCAGTGATATACTCTTCAACTCATTCAGGCCAGGAACACACATATGTGCGCTTTAAATTTTGTAGCCCTTTTGAATACTTAATGAGGTCACATGACCATTAGATTTGTATAATTTAGCCATAAATGAAATCCATATCTTATAAACTTCAAAATGATGTATGACTTCTTAGGGTTTCTTAAGAAAACTTGAATCCATCCATTATGTACCTCCTTTGTGACAAAAAAAAAAAAAAGGTCTGAATGAGTTGATCGCATTGTGGAGGCATTTCTGCAGTTGGACAGTATCAAATAGCAGCCTGAGGAGTAGACGCACAAAAAGCGGACTGGATGCGGGGATCAGAGAAAACGGAGGAACAAGGTACAATCTATGGCATAAAGATGAAGAAAACCAACGATTCACGATTCTCTTTTGGTAGCAGACAATTATTCGAGCAAATTTGATCATCTGATTCAATACTTGATTTAATCTTGAGGGAAAAAAAAACAAAACAAAATCTGACACAATTGAATTTTAATGCGTTATATCATTTGAAATGACCCCTGTTATTACATGGAGAATGAGGTAATTTCAAATAGAGTTTAAAATAATATAACTCATTCATAATTATTCTGCTGGATTATATATTCATTCAATAATAAAATTTGTTCAAGAGATTGGATGAAGATAAGCATTTGTCTATATTGGTGGTTCCCAAACTTAATTTGCTGAGTAATCTTCATACGATTGTCCAAAAATTATGAAATCTATGCCTATATTTAATGGACAACATTTGCCAATGTTATTTTAATAAAACATTAAATGGGACAAAATTCCTTCAGATGAGATATATAGAGAGGAAAGATATTGCACATATTTATGCTTGTATCTTGCTTTTATGTTTGAAATATAATTTCTTTTCAAATTTTTTTAAATTTGTAGTTGTCTTTTTTGTTAGTTGTGCAATTTTCATATTCATTCTAAAACTGTTCAGTCTTAGCGTCCATTATTTCTGGATCTTGATTCATAAATTTATACCAATTGTTGACAACTCTTTGTGAGAAGTCCCTTCTTGAATTTTTTCTGCAATGTTTTTTATATGATTTTTTTCTACTTCTTTTATTCGTTTTAAAGAATTTTTTAGCTGGGATTTTGTTGATATCTTTTGTCATTTTAGATGTTTGCATAATTTCCTCTCTTTTTCTCCTTTCTTCTAATGTTGTAAGTTTTAATTTTTCAAGTCTTTCTTCATAGGGGAGGTTTTTTTTAGTTCTGGAACAAGTTTTGTTGTTCTTTTCTGGTTATTTTCCAATTCTTTTACATCCTTTTTGCAATTTGGGTACCCTACTTTCAGTGCATATTCTAACTTTTTTTTTTAATCGTAATAAGTTTGCAACTACCATTTTTTTTATACCATAGATCTTTATCAAATTTGATAAAAAGACACTTTATATAGCAGAACTCCAGAATTCTTTTGTGGAACACAGGTGTTTCAAAGAACACTCTTTGGGAAGTACTTGTCTATAGTTTTGAGAAAGGTCATTAACAATCAAAAAGTGTATTGTTAAGTGTATTGTCTGAATTTAATAGTGGCAAACAGATTTTTTTTCTTTTATAACCCCCGCCCGCAAAAAGCAACATTACTTATAAACAAGAATAACATTTGAGTTGAATTCTGCACTGTTCTGACTTATATACTCAGTCGACATGATGTGTGCAGCTTCTTTGATTTTTCTCACGTTCCAAAGGCAAAAAAACAAAGGAAAAAAAATGTTGATTCTTTCACTTTATGTACTTCAATAATAAATAATAGAGTCAGATGAATGCAGACTCAGACAATAAAACCTATTCCACTTTGAAGATATTAGGTACTTTAATCAGTGGTACATACAATGAAAACAGAACTAATGAATATTGTAACCAGCATTCCAAGGGAAATTATGAATCAGTGCCACCATTACATGTAGTTTTTTTACCTTGTAGTAGTAGTAAAATTAAGTAACCTGGATGAAAATACCACCACTCTGACTTGAATCAAATTTAAGATTAAAAAAAAAAACTCCGAGAAAACGAATCCCAAAACCTCAAGTCTGGTTTGTCAATTGATAGGATAGGTAAAGAATAGGGTGATCAATGAACTTTTCTTGCCTTTTTTGGGCTGTGATCATCAAAAAGTACAATTTTTCCAAAAACAAGCATGAAAGCTGTTGGACACAAACTAAGGGACCTATTTGGTATAAACTTTCATCGTAAATTGAACCCCCTCAATAAAAAAATGTTTAGGGGGAGATTTTCAAAAACCAAAAAACGAACAAAAATACCCCCCCCCAAAAAAAAAACAAAAACAAAACTTTCCCTCCAGACATTGAGGAGTGGGGGATGTACAAAATTTCAACTTCTACTATGAGCTGTTAGGGCTTAGCAAAGCCTGGAAAGATAGATATATATGAATAACCTCAACCCAGCAAGAGATTAAGCCAGTCTGGCTGGTTGTCTGGCTATGTATACATCACATTTATTCGTTCCCAACGAGGTTAGAATGTGACACAGGGTTGAGTTTAATGTTACGGCCCAAACATATACATGTGGGCAAGAGCAAAGATTTCCCCACTCCTTGCCATCAGTGTCATGAGGGCAAATCAGAACCTCCTCTTTCAGTGCAAAGGGAGATGTAACCTCAAGGCAATGGATGCCCGCAGAAATGGAGTATACTTTATTTTTTTTAAGGCCACAGGACGAAGCTTGGGCCAGGTAAGTGAAGTTGCTGAGTAAAAAGTGGATCCTGTAACACTATTTCATTCTCTAAAAAGGAGTCCTTTACGTATGGAAATATAAAAATATATTTGTGTCACTAAAAAATGGATAAATAATCTGACAGAGTGCGTGATATTATATGGAAACTCTTAAAGGAAATGATCTCCCGTTATTACATGGGGAATGTATCATTTGGCCAAGACAATGTGAATAGAACAAACAATTGAAGAAAATGAGGCTGCAGCAGGAATTAAACTTGTGACCAGAGCAGCTGTTTCAACGTAGTGTTGCTCTTACCATTCAGCTAAACAGCCGCCAGTAATGCAAAGGCCCAAATAACTCTCCTATATATATATACATACATACATACATACATATATATATATACATACACATACATATATATATATACATATACATATATATATACATACACATACATATATACATACACATACATATATACATATACATACATATATACATATACATACATATATACATATACATACATATATATATACATACATATATATATACATACATATATACATACATACATATATACATATACATACATATATACATATACATACATACATATATACATATACAAACATATATATATACATATACATACATATATATATATACATATACATACATATATATATATACATATACATACATATATATATATACATATACATACATATATATATATACATATACATACATACATATATACATACATACATATATACATACATACATATATACATACATACATATACATACATACATATATACATATACAAACATATATATATACATATACATACATATATATATATACATATACATACATATATATATATACATATACATACATACATATATATATATACATATACATACATACATATATACATACATACATATATACATACATACATATACATACATACATATATACATACATACATATATACATACATATGTATGTATGTATGAGGTGCTTATAACCATGAAGTACATTCTGTCAATAACAAAAAACAGAGCAAAACACATCCTAAGTTTCTCAACTCTACTTTCAAACTATTTTAAAACTATTACACATATTCCATTAATTCTTTTTGTTCTGTAACTTAAAGCCTCTAATTTAAGATACACTTTCATCAGAAAAAACTCCAGTATTTTGAAGCAGAAAACTTTAAAAGATGCTCAACTATAACAACCAAAAGGGGAGTTTCAACCATTTTGCGAACACCAGCCAATCCATCGGATTTGCTCCCTAGGTGAAGTAAGCTTTGAAGATTACAGTGGTATACTTAACTCAATTGGCGGATTGTACCTTGTGGCTCTTGGCGTAACATATATATATATATATGTGTGTGTGTGTGTGTGTATGACAATCACTCAATGGATATTTGTGGTTTGCCACAAGTACTCAATACTTGAAGTGCGCAGATAAATGATAATAGAGGAAATGATACAATTAACTATAAGCAAATAGTGACGACTGATAAATAGAGTCAGAAGAGATTTCCACCCCCAATTGGCTGGATTGATAAGATATGTGGATTTAATTGAGATTTATCAACGCACTTTTAAAAGTTTCCTGTTTGTCTACAGATAAAGGTTTGAAGCCTATATCTAGTTGATGTACTAGTTTATTTATTGAGTGGCACATACTTACGAATCATTAATCTGAATAGAGCACTAAACATTCTTCTATTTAAAAGCACTGGCAAGCCAATGTTGTAGTTTTTTTTTTATCATCTTTGATTATCTATGAATGAAGAACTGTAAGAAGAGAACAATGTAATCTGTATATCAGTTCCTTCTACAGAAGAATGTCAATGATATGCATAATAAATTATGGCACCAGTAGCTTTACATTTATAAACAAATAAAGGATAAAATAAAGAAAATGTACAGAAATAAACTCCACCCTAAATCTCATTTGGTGATAAACAATGTCTAGTGAATTTTTCACTCATAATTTGAATTGAAGAAATATTCTGAGTAGGTTCACGTATACCTTGAATAGTGTGGTTAATTTGTTCTCAAATTTTCTATACTGTTCAAAACCACAATGTTAAGTCTTATTATAATTTAATGTGCCTTTTTTTTTCAGCTTATACTTAGTTATGTTAATCTTTACAGCTATACCATGACTGTATATCAAAACCCGCACTATTCAAGGTATTATTGTAGATTCAGTCAGTCAGTCGAGTCATGGTAAACCCATTGATCGAGTGATCAATACACAAGCTGCAAATCTTGATTTAATTTCAGAGGGATATTTTTGTTATTCTTAAAGGGAACGAATGTTGGGATTCGACAAAACGGAAGAACAAGACACAATAAGAGGTGTACAGATAACGAATAAATACTGCTGAATAAGTGCTGTAAACCAACATGTCTATAGCGGGATTGTAAGTCACTAGCCTGGGAAAAGGATAAGGGATACATCTTCTGCACGAACCTGTGGCTCATTATCTCATGACTGGTTTTACGATATGGCTCCGGAATTTAAAATACAGGGCAATACCAGCATCCCTTTTAGTGCAATAGGGAGGACTTGCCCTGAGGCAACTTACCTCTCGAGATTGGACATAGTATACTTTTTGAAGAACACAGGATGGATCTTTGGCCAGAAAATCCCCTCCCCGCTTTTTTTTTTTCATCAACAGCATTAGATTAAAAAGAACCTTCTAAAGGAAAGGTCAGCAAATATATATGGAGGTGGGTATTTAATATTTAAATTCCGAGCAGGCCAAAGCGAATGGAAATGAAACAATGATCATACAGGGCTATAGAAACAGCTTTTATTTCTATAATCAGGTTGTCCCACATGAAATGGCTGTTTATGAAACGAAAAATCAAAACAACTAAAAAATGTAAACAGACCTGGTTTATTCATGAAAAATAGGCTCTATTTGTTTCAATATCGTCTTTCCATTAGGAATCATGAGTAAAGATTCCTCCTTTATAGGAATTAGTGCCTTATGAAGCTCAAAATAGTTGAATTGCTATCATTATTCCATTGTTGGCAAGCTTTTTTTATTGCAAAGAAAAAGCTCAAGGTGCTAGAATTGGTGATAATCTTTTGGAGATGAGCCTGGTGAATATATGGATGATGATATGAGATTTCATAATTAAGTTGCAGCTACTTTGTTTTAGTTTGGTTGCCAACAGGAGGTCTGGCACTGTTCTGCAACAAAATGGGCCAATGTCTGCTTACCAATGCTGGATATGTTCTGGCTAATTTCTTGGCAGCATGATTGAGCTCCCAAGTGCAAAATTGATCTTCTTGAGAGCTTATGTTTACTGAGTTTGAACTTATACAAAAACAACAGTCTAATTTTCTTTTAATTACAGCATCTTCAAGAGTGGGGCATCATCTCATGATTTATCATATCAGTTTTAATAAGCTGATGATTAAAAAGAAATCCTATGTCATATAATCAGTTGAATATGTATAACAACATTTTCCCTTCAGATTTTGTAGAAATTACTTTTGGTTAGACAAATACCCCAAAATGGCCATATCCAGTGGGACAATCTTCAATGAATGTTTTTCGTTATAGGAGTATATATCTGGTATATCTCGGAATTTTTGAGATAAGGTATTATTATTATTTCTATTGATATTCGGACCATCCTCATCTTTGTTGTTTTTCATACAACGTTTCGGCCGTTGCACTCTACATAGTGGACACATAGCGCAGTGATTACAGCATCAGACAAATTACTGTTAAGTAATCTGATGGTTCTAGGTTCAATCCTAGTGTGAGACAGTATAACAATACTACTAACGCTAAAAGAGGGGAGTACGGTCAACATACCCCCGTCGGATAAATAAAGGGTTCGGTTCGTTACTTCCCAAAAATCTCCCAGGTGATACCTGACAAAGGCCGTAGAGTGCAACAGCCGAAACGTTGTATGAAAAACAACGAAGATAAGGATGGTCCAAATATCAATAGAAATAAATGAGTATAATCTGTGTAAAATTCCACATGCTATCAATCAATGAGAACTATGAAATTCTTTTTAGGTGGAGGGGGACAAAATATTGTTGAATTATGATTCAAACTTAATGTATTATTACACCAGCAGGAATACATGGTGTAAAACCATTTTTAGCTATCAAACATCGATTTGAGTCCACAATGAGGCTTATTTTTGATACAGAATTCTGTTGTTCACTAATGGTAGACAGATAAGAATTTTTGAGCAAAACATCACATATTTAATGAAATTTGTGGGCCGGATGAAATGGGGCAGTGGACTGGATTTTGCCCACAGACTGTAGTTTGCCAACTCATGGCACACCCGCCTGAATTCTCATCCCAATTCTCATGTCTACACACTCAAAACTAACATATCAAGATGCTTAATGCCTATTTTTTTAAAAGTGTATAAAAAAGACAAAATGAATTAATTCTTATTCGATGTTTTAAAAAAACTTTTTTTTTAATTTAATCAAAAAAATTCACTATTAATGAAGAACCAAAATCATGATGGGATACATTTTTCCCATCAAGCATTTATTCCAAGAAATATGAAAGAAAGACGGAATTAGCAGATCATTGAGTTGACACATCTTTCCTCTTTAGTCACGTAATAAGAATCAATTTCAGCATGGGTTTCATATTCTACTGACGTTGTTTGCAGTTGTTGAAGCCATGAAAATCTTATTTACTTTATTTTTCATGACACATAGCCCCAGTAGACTTTCAAGAGAATGGGATATATCTGTTCCATGAGTTTCAAAAGGGTTAATGAATATTTGTGACAAATGGGCACATTTTGGATATTATAGAACAATGCTTACTCATTAAAAAATAGAGGCACTGTCAGAGCAGTGGGGTTTAGATTGAAATGCGATTTTTGCAGCCTTTAGTTAAAAATCAAAGTGTAGTATTTGTTGTTCTCATGTCAATGAAACATAACATTAACTTTGTTTTCAATTTTAAATGTCATAATGATTGTACTTGGCAAAGACGGTTCCTATTGTAAATTGTAAAGTTTTATGCCTTTGGTCACTTGATGGTAAAAAAGAGAACTGATGAAATGAAAAAAAAAAATGATTAAAATTGAAAATGGGAAGGCTATGTCATTTTAGTCAAAGCAATAAATAAAATTCATAACTTGTCAATTGGGAAAAAGAAATTCAAATCAAATTAAAATTCATGAAGATATCGATAAAAATACAACTATAATAACATTTAAAATTGAAAATTGGAAGTTAATGTTATGTTTTGTTGACATGAGAACTACACTTTGATCTTGAACTAAATTGCTTTCCAATAGGGAACCCCTGCTCTGATAGTGCCAAAATAAAATCATTCACCAGTTTTTCAACAACCATCATTGGACGCAGAACTTCAAGATTTGCCAGACTTCTCAAATGTAGGTGTTATGGAGCCAGTACTTTTTTGTCTAGTTCGTTACAGCATCTTATTTTTTTACCAGCCACAATTTTGCATATGATCTCTGGGAATCCATATTGTGAGTTGTGATAAGATAAAGGTTTAGTGACTTACCTAAATTCCTTTTTTCTTCCCATTCTTCTAAGAGTTCTGTCACTATAAAGGAAAACACTGAAGTCCGGTGTTTCTTATCTATGTTCTGGAATAGAAAGAAATAAGTAATGTGTTATTTAACAGTTAAAAATGAAGGTTAAGCAACTTTTGTTATGCACAGATGATTAAGATAAGACCAACAAAAAATAGAAAGCAATACCACAGTGGTTCCCACACCCCTGGTTCACATTCCTCTCCTTGAGATCCCAGTATTTTGCAATTCCTCCTTCATCTAGAATTGTTATCTAACAATTTTTTCAGCATAATACTTTTACCGTAGTAATTATTGAAACAATTATTCCTCCTTGGACTAAAATTTCTCCCCCTTAGATTTGGAATCTCTCCCCTGTGAGCCAAGATGCTCTCATTTCAGAATCATAGCACTGACAGAAGGCCAGCAGGAACAAGTTATGGCAACTGGTTTTCTACTTTGGGATCGCAAACTTGACATTACGAGAAAAATACAACATAATTTCTCCCTATCAAATATACGTAAATGGCCAGGTATGATAAGTGCCCAGCAAACCATTTTTTTTTTCAAAAGTTGATATTTTTGTTATTTTTAGAGCTACAATGCTCTTAAAATTTGAAGCTTGGACACTCTGCATTATGATTCATAGTGTTCAAGCTCGACCCCCCCCCCAAATGAGCATTGTAATAACAAAAATATAAATTATTTCAACAATAGTACATAGGGCATTTATCATGTGCAACCACTCATATATACTTGCATAGAACTTGTAAAAAATGATGGTACTACTATATTAGTAGAATGATAATATGAATGAATAATGATAAATATTAATTAAACTTGTCATTATTGTCAATAGGTCAACAACTGTGATGTAAAAATTTGAAAAATGGTCAGAATAAATCCTATTTACGACACCACTGGCATTTTCCACTGAAAAACATCCAAAATACAGTTAATAAAACATATAGAAATATCTAGATTCTGGAGAATCTAAATGTTATTAATAAACCCGTCAAAAAGAGGCCCCAAAAGCATCAAAATTCAAAAATATTTTTTAGAAGTGGTCAAGTTCAGTACTGATGCCAATTGCCAAGTCTAGACGAGAAGGTATGGGCAGGCATGCTGAAACACACAAACGCACAAAAAAAAAGAAAGGATAGAATACTTCACCACCTTTGGTGACTACAGTTATTTCATTAAACAAAATTAATAAAGATAAATCAAATTGACCAAATCAAATATCAAATTATTATTGTGTAATTGTAGCCTATAGTATGGTTTTTCAATCCATCTTTTACTTGTTTCTCAAAATTTGAGCGATTCACGATTTCCAGTGTCATAAAACGAAGGATAACCTTTTTATTCTTCATTCAATTAAGCAACTTCATAGAGAATCATACTTTTCTAACAAAAATCATCTGTTTCAAGGAGTGTCCCAATATTTGTTTTTGTTTCATTTTTGTGTCTTAAATTCTTTCAGTCTAGCTTGCCTGTCTGTCTGTAGCAAGCTGGCTGCTTTGATGGTGATATCACACCCCCCTTCAAACCGAATGTACATAATTTGACTAAAAAAATTTTTTTATGCTCAAATTTCCCCTCTCTCTTATCGCTGAAGTGTCGAGCCTTGTATAAGATGTTTGACTGAAGAGCTCTGCATCAGCCGTTTAAATCATAGTAATTCCACTAAATTTTATATATATATGTATGATGTGACTGATAGACAAATCAACAACGAAATTGATAATGGTTTTTACACATAGAGTAAAGATTTCTTTCAATGATCCATTACAGATTGTACATTCTGTTTCATTTGAAAATCTCTTTCAAGTACAGCAGAATCTGTAATGTACCATTGAAAAAAAAAAACCTGTACTCATTTGATAATCACACAACTGAGGGTATTGAGTCCTTTTATTTATTTATTTAAAAAAAAAAATAAGATCCTCTTGATCTATTGATATATTTACTCACACACTTGTATATTCTATCATTGTTCTCTCTATCTATCTATCGATCTATATCTATATATATATATAGTGAATAAATAATATGGAAACACAGAAGTTTGGAAACTGGATTGTATTTCGTGTTTCCTTAGTGTCCATCAAATTCACCATAATGTCAGATAAATCTCATCCTTTACTTCTCCCCCTCTCATATTTATTTATTTATATATATATATATATATATATATATATATATATATATATATATGAATATTCCTACATAAATATAAAGAATGGTACTTTTAAATCAAGAATAATGTTATTTAAAGTTTGCGAAAATTATTAGTGGATGTCGATATCTCATCAATACATTCGTATATTGATACTTTTTGGAGCCTTTGAATGAGTTTTTAGAACATATAAGGTTATGGAAATGGAATACCCAATTCTAGCAATATTAAAAAAAGTATAGCCACTTTCAGCTATTCAAAATGGCCAATTCAAAAATTGCTCTCTTGCAAGTATTGCATATATATATATATATATATATATATATATATATATATATATATATATATATATACACACACACACACAGGAACCACATTTGAAGTTGTTTGGGCTTTGTTTCCCACTCCTTGTACTGAATTAAAATCTCTTTTGGCAAACCCTCGACAAGGAACAAATTGAGGATATAGATCTTCAAACTGTTCTCAGAAAACCAATAACTCCAGCATATGAACGGTGAACTGCTTCTCTGGCAACTTGACAAAAAAAGATTTCTTCTCAATCTTGCGAATTTCCAAGGATAACGTATCCAATTCCTCTCAGACAAAGAAAACGAGTTGTCTTTCCAAGATATCATAATGAAATGAGTTACAAATAACAAAAAGCCAACAAAATATTAGATTCTTATTTCAATTCTCTATCCAATGTAAAGAATGAGAGCAGAAAGTCAGGCCATAGATGTGCTAGCTCTTTGCTTTTGAGGAGATCTACTAAGGGTAGACTTGACGACTATTTTCAAATTTGCATCTATAATAGAGTAAAAAAAAATCATCATGAAACATCTTGATTATCTGGATATATATCTAAAATCTAGGAAATAGATCACAAATCCAGATTAAATGTGACTTAGATTGTCAACATTTATTTTGTTAAAATATCACTTAATTTATCAAAAATCATCTGACTAGCGATTTCAGATATCTAGATGCAACCCAAAATATCTATATTGGCATCACTGAGCAAGGCTATAGCATTGTTCTATTATGGATTTTGTGGAGTGCCAATGCCAAGTCGGTAACAGATTATTCTTAGCATCGAAAAATAAAAACAATAACCAAAAAGCACAAGGGTAATAATTTTGATTAAGAATTACTCCCCTTGAATTACTTTTTAAATTCCCTAGAATGAATTTCAGATTTATGTTGCACTTGCTTTTTGTGGGTAATTTCTTCAAGTCAAACACTTTTTCGATAAGAAGCTAGACGGAGGCTACTGTTATGTTTAATAGTTATAGTTTATCTTGAAGGTATTGTGATTTTGAAAATATTGACACAATTTTAAATGATTTTTATTAATTAATTTTCATGTTGTTAGGAATGCATTTGATTTGCTTTTGTGTGTAATTGTACAGTGTTTTTTATATTCTACAACTCTAGCCCAACACATTCAAATTACAGAGCAAAAGTGTTTTCTTTAAACATGACTGTCGAAATACACTGCCCAGCCCAAGTCATTTTTCTGCTATTTGGCAGGGGTGGAAGGTTATTCTTTGTTTACTTCTTAGTAATGCATATTCTATATTATAGGAATTTGGTTGCAATCTGTTACAGAATGGCAGCCATTAACATTTGAATTCATATGAAAAAAATCAGATCTTAATAAGGGGGAATAACTTCTAACCTGACTTACTTCCCCTGTTCATCTAGGTAAAATTTTTTTCATTCAAAGCACGAGAGTTCCATTTTTTGATATTCTATTCATTGAAGAGTTTGAGCAGTTCAGAGCGGTCCATAAATTCAAGAGTTAAGAATATTGAGACCATTCAAAACTCTATGATTGCAATGTAGCCATATCTACCCCTAAAAAAAAAAAAAAAACGCAGAAAAAGTGTTGATGGGTTCACGTCATTTCTAAGCACTATGATTCATCACTCTTATTTCTAGACATAAAAAGTGTTTGTTTCAAATCATAAAACTTCCACACAAGGAAGGGATACCCAAAAAGATGAGTTTGGGTGGAGGCAAGAGTTGAGACAAAGTCATATGGAAACTCTCATCTTACAATTTTTACATTAACTTCTATGAAAATCCATGGAAATTGATAAACATAGTAACCCGAGTGAGTGGTACAATAAATAATGAAGAAAATGCATAACTTTGTTTCATGATGAATTTGATGCAAATTCCTCTGTAGTCAAACTTCAGTTCAAGTTGGAGGCTGATATTGATTTAGTTTTTCTACCGTAATAATAACAACAATCCTCACCTGATTTAGGGGCGTGACTTCTTCATTGTTTGTCTATCCCATCATGTTTAAACAAACTGATATATACAATAACCAATTCCCTTCTGTGATTTGAAATCACAACCAAGTGATTGGTGGCTTGCTCTCTTACCAACAGGGTTAAACTAATAAGGCTTATATATCTACAAATTTATTCATTATATAGACAATGAAAAAGTTCAGGCGAAATAGAAGTTGGAGTGGAGTTTGACACTGCAGCAGCCAGGCCAGCTCTTATTTCTCATCATGAATTATTCATCTTGCTTCATGTCTGGTGTGACAAATTACCATTCAAATTTTTGCTTATATTAGATTGTTACATATACAATGCCTTTTTTAATACTGAAATGACAGAAATAACAAATATTGGTAAATATTTAATCAAAATCTGGCCCATTTGAAACAAACTCTTTCCAACAATTCTCTAATGATAATATACAATCAAACAACCAGAGCCAACAAAGGCAGCAAAAGTTCTTTTCGCTTTTTATTCGTGAATCTGTTTGTATGTCTGTCTATGTATTCCACCCTCCTGGCCATACCGTTTAGCCTACGTTTGGCATCTGTACTCCACAGGACCCCTTCTAAAAAATATCTTTATTTTTGGACAAAAGGCTTTTTTGATCTTTTTTGTGCCCCATTTTGGCAGGTTCATTAATAACATCTAGATTCTCCAGAATCTGAATGTTTTGTTTACTCTATTTTAGATGTTTTCCAATGGAATATGCCAGTGATGTCATAAATATAATTTATTCTGACCATATTTATTCTTTGATGGAATTTTTTACCTGACTTCAAATTTTGACGCTACAGTTGTTTAATTATTTCTGTGATGGCTAGTGTCTATGAAATCCTTTAGTTTTCAGTAAAAACAACAATTATGGCTTCTTTTTTTATTACCGCCATGAAATTCAAATTGCTAGAAAAAAAGGCTTCATATTCCAATTCCATAAGCTTAGAAACTGAGATGTAGGGTCATGAGACATTTCATTCAATTCATCTGGGACTCATGTTTCAAACATTTTAATCTTTCTTATTGGATGACGTGATTTGTTTGCTGTTGAAGCCCTATAGTCTCCAGAAATTGTTCAAACTGTTCTTTGAGGGTCGTTGGCCACTGCTGTTGATAATTCTTTATTATTAAGAACAGATTTGAGTCTCCCTTGAGGTTTATTATTCGTGTCCATATTTCCAGACCTAAACCTATCAAACAGTTCAGACTGTAGAAGTGTTCACTCCAAATGCCTTGTGACGTTATTAACGGCACTATGTCCTAATATGAAATCATACTTGAAAATCAATCTAACTTCGGTAAAACGCATTGCTATTAGGGGCTTGAAAAACTCTAATAATAAAGAATTATATCTTTATTTACATTGAATCTGCGAAATTGCAATGACATTAGTAAGTAAAATTATTTTATGTGATGTACAAAAACATTTCACATGTAAATTTCTAATATTACATGAATCTTGAAAAACAACTTACATCAGAGAAAATGAATCTTCAGTTATCAAATTTTAAAAATCTCACTGTTGATGAACAAAAACACGAAAACATCATCCAGAATTCTTGACATCTTTAACTCTGTTTAGAAGATCTTGGATGACAAAAACATCAATTTTGAAATAAGAATGAAATCCTTCCTATCTTTTTTTTTCTTTCTTTAATTTGCCTCACTGTGAATTAATTTTTTAAGATGGCTGTCATACTTTATTGGAAGGTCCGTCACATTTTTCATCTATGAGAATCTCAAAACTAGTGTAAAGAGAAAAATGGAAAATTTTCCCGCATGTTTGAAAGCAACTTAACAAAAGCAAATTTCAGATATTTAAAATGAAAAATCCATACAACCCTCACCAAAACCCTTGATAGATTGAATTAATTACAGTCTGAATTGCTAAGAGGAACTTTATATACAGATTTATTTGAACTGTTGCTCCCACCTTTATATAATCATAATGTTTAGACCGTTGTACCTTCGGCCTTTTTCAGGTGTCCATTGTTTGCAATAAATATTATTCTCTGCTAGACAAAAAGATTTGCCAATATTTTTTTTTTTACATTTCAGTTTTCTGAAAAAAATGAATCAACTGGATAATTAAGACAATAATCACATTTTATTAAGATCCACCTAAAATCGTTGCTTCTCAAAAGATTTGAAAATGATGTCATGCAAAACGATATCTCAAGAAAAAAAAAGTTCCTTTTTAAAAAGATCTGGTTTCCAACAGACCAGGGAAAGTTCGAAAGGTGTACTCAGCTTCATAAAAATCATCAGGAGGTTTAAACTTGAAAGATGAAAACAGTGTTCTTTATTTATTACATCATCATCAGTCTTTTAGCGTCCGTCGTTGGACATAGACCTTCCCCAGGATTTACCACACTTCCCTATCTTGGGCGTCACGGAGCCAGTACTTCCTGAACTTGTCTAGCTCGTCTCTCCATCTAACATTTTGCCGGCCTTGGTTGCGCATGTGGTCTCGGGGGATCCATGTTGTGAGTCGCGATGTCCATCGATTGTCTGCCATTCTTACAACATGGCCAGCCCACCGCCATTTGAGATTTTTAATGGATTCTATGATGTCCCTAACTCTTGTCTTTTCTCAGATGTACTGTGCTGTCTTGTGGTCTCTCCATGTGAGGCCCAGCATTATTCTTTCATGTGCACGTTACATGGTTCTCAATTTACGGGTCTGTCTCTTGGTTCTTTATTTATCTATGATGTCATAAATAGCAAGGATCAGAATAGAAATATTGTTGTTCATTGTAATAACAATCAAAATTAGAATTTAAAAGAATGTTATGTCATCTAATTATAATTCAATTTAATCTCGTTCTATAGAAAGATTTGTTAAAACAAAACAGATTCTCTCTTTTTACTTGCTCAATTCTATTCCAAATTAATTAGAGACGCACATCGCATAAAAAAAAAAGAAAGTTATCTTTTGAGGTCACAAAACATGTCTTCATTTCAGTAAAGATTCTTTTTATTAGAAATTGAGCACTCCCCTCATATCAAGAAACACTGACCCAAACAACTTCAGACTAGACACTGCAATGTACGGTCCACGGACCAACACATCTGGCAAATACCAACTTTGTACGATGACCAGTTGACGAGTTATTTTGGTGTACACACACACAAAGACTTGACAAATTATAGTTGGATGTAATCAAAATAGGATCATTTGTTTACTTATCAATCATTTGTTTACTAATCTTTCATTTGTTTACTTATCTATTTTCAGCTTTTGTTTTAATTGTTTTTTTACTATCTGGAAGTCATTGCTTATTTTCGTAATGTCCTCATTTTTCTCTCTGCTTTTAATCGGATGAAAAAAGCAAATGCGCCATCACAAGAACAAATCAACTAAGTAGAATTAACTAATACAAAATATCCCCAAGCATGGACAGTGGAATGAGAATTAGCTCTCCAAGGGAAATTATGAATCACCACCACCATTATATGCTGTTATTTACCTCATAAATATAAGCAGTGGTGGTAAAATCAAGTTATCCTAATGAAAATACTACTAATATACAAAAAAAAAAAAAAAAAAAGAGACAGACTAAGGTTTCAATTTAGTATAAACTTTCATTTGACCCCCCTCCCCCTAATAAAACTTGTGTGGGTGTGGGTCTAAAAAAACAACATAAAAATATTTCCCCTACTCTTTCAGTTGTGTGTGTGTGTGTGTGCTAAATTTCAAATTTCTACTATGAACGTCAGGGCAGGGCATGATCCGGATAGATACATCTATACATATAGAAGCAACAGTGATTAAACCAGTCTGTTGTGGGTAGTGGTGAAGTAAATTCTGTTTGAACAACAGGCACCTGAAGAAGGCTGGGAGGCACTGTGGTTGAAACGCGACTATTTACGATTGAGATAAAGACACCCATTTGAATAAATCATGTATAATAATTACAACCAGTTGGCTTTGTGGGGGTTGATATATTTTACTTCAAAACCTTTCAAGTCCATTGAATATACATGCCAAATTTGGATGGGTGAATCATACTTCTACGATTATTTAGAAATAGATGGAAACTAGGTTATTATTATTGGGGTGAAAGTGAACACACTCAACGATATTTGTTTTGTGAATTTTGTACACATATACAGCCTTTTTGGAACTTACTGGAATCGTTTTAGGCACTGGGTAAAGACAACAGTTAAAAAAAAGAGGTGGTCCAACTGAAAATCACCTATTGTGAAATAATAGATATCCATTCTTCACATAAATGAATCAAAGGAGCACAATTACCAAAAAAAATTATCTAAAAAAAACAACAAACAAACAAAAAACAAACCATCTTAACTTTGATCAATGTTTGTCGATCAAAAATGGTTACAAAGACCAAATAGAGCAATCTTTTGAAAAAAAAAAAAAAAAAAAAAAGTTCTTAGATGGTGCCAAGTGGTGTGTACTCATACAAATAATCGAAGCTCTAGCCCCCAAAAGTAAATATTTATGTCTGGTATATTTTGGGGGCCTATTTTACGGCCAAGGCAGTTGTGTATTTCATACAAGTGTCAGTGTTTGAGACCAGAATAATAACCAGAATCACAGACAGGCCCTCTCCATTTAGAATGTACGTCTTTCTATTCACACTCGACCCCCCCCCCCACATCCATTTAGCCTTTTATTGTATCAAGTAAAGCGCAAAAATCATCAATGATCAAACACATTATATTTTATTGTTTGCATCGGTTTTGAAAAATAGATATCTTCAGACATTATCTTGCTTAAATGTATGCTGTTGAAAAAACTGACTAAGTACCAAGCCAAAATATATGAACCAAAGATAGATATAGACTGATAATATGAATCATACAGATGCACTGATAATAGATTTCATAAAAAGTATATATATATATATATATATATATATATATATTTTTTTTTTTTTTTCAATAATTAGAATAAACCTTATCCACCCACTATCTATGTTCGTGAGAGCCATGAAAACATTTTGTTCCAAATATCAACTTGATGAAAGTAACTTAATGCTTTCAAATAAAGCCCTCCCTCAAAATCCATTACTCTGAGGGACATCAAACCTGATGACTCCTATTTGATAAAATTACAATTGCTAAAGGCAAAACAAAGTTGAGCACATTCAACTACAATTGAAGAAATCTATGTGTGTGTGTATGTATGTTCATACGGCAATTACTTGATAACTGTTATCAAAATATTTAATAAAAATTAATGAAAAAAAAATCAATATTATGGATCTTTCTTTGTAGTTTCTATGAATTATCTCCCTTGACTTCCATTCTTTAGAATAGACAACACTGAAGAGAAGTAATCAGAATACTTTGAAACAGTACTTTTGGGTGATGGACAGAACATTATTTTACATGACAATTTTGGCTGGCTGCACCACACACCATAGAGTCCGGCCCCCTTCCAAACATATATATTTTGAATGCGCCCTACACTAGTTTAGAATAAAGCAGAAGTAACTTTTATAAATGCCAAACTATCATTCCATCTTCATTTTCCGTATTACCACAATTATTTAACAGACATTTTTTTCTGGCTCTCAAATCAAATACTGAAATCTCAAAAACAGAATTCTGTGTTTATAAATTGTACAAGTTTAAATCAGCAGATACAAATGAGACTAATATTCCAAGGGAAATTATGAATCAAAACCAACCATATATGCTGTGTTGGGAAGTGATCAATGCATAAATCAATTCTTTCATCTTTTGTTGGGCTATGATCACTAAAAAAAGTACTGCATTTTTGAAAAAACAAAACAAAACAAAAATAAACACTTTCCCTACCCATCAAGGAGGGAGTGTGTGTGTGAGTGTGTGCCAAGTTTCAAGTTTTGAATGGTAAGGGCTGGGTGAAGTCCACATAGATACATAGATATAAATGTCAAGATATGTGAATAACCAAAACCCAGCAACTGTGATTAAACCAGTCTGTTGTGTGAAGCGGTGGTTGATAATCAGGGTTAATTGATAATTTCATCATTTGACTAACTATCCAGCAGACTGAGAAATAATGAACACATTTCTGTAGTTTTCAATATCCTTCAAGAATCTCGCTAGTTACTTCTTTCTCTGGGTACCATCAAGTGGAAGATGAATGACCTGGAAGAACACTGTGAGCTACACTAACACAGGACCAGCAGAGGCTGAACCAAGGCAGGAACTAAAATCCGATCAGCGAACACAATAAATGTCTAATGCCCCCCAGCAGGAGAGGGGGAACATATTGCTATTAAACTGAAATATTCTTCAAGACAAAGACAAAAAAAAAAAAAAAAAAATCTTCCTTGTAATTTCAACTGAAGCACCCATGAAAATATATAGAGTTGCCTAACTGGGTTTTAAAGTAAGAAAATGAGTACTTGTTTTCACTCGAATGGAAAAACAAAAAACAAAACCAAATTCAAGGTTCTGTACACAAGAAGAAACTGGAGAGTGCCTCCCTCTGCTAACGCAATACACTAGCTAGAAACTGTAAGTTTTGATTTTTCAATTTTGGGGCTATCGTCTTAATGTATGAAAAGATATATCACAATCAAAAAAATTTCCAGGAGCCAATCCAAAATTAAAACAATTTTCCATTACCCATAGACCATCCCTCAACAAAACTTCATTGAAATCCATTGAGAACTTTTGGAAATATTGTCCGGACAAATAGACAGATCTGAGTGAATACATATATCTCTTCCAACTTTGTTGGCAGAGGTTTATAAATAGATTTTAATACTTATGCGGTGGATAAATAGTGATAAATTGGTGAATTGGAAGAAGGATATGAGGGGGGTATCCTTGCTAGTCACAGTATTGACTAGATGCATTCATAAGCAGTATGAAGTGAATAGAAATTTGCTCAAATTCTAACATCGACCAATGGATCTCATTTCAAGAACAAATTTAGCTCTAAGCAAGCATTTAGAAAAGAAGAGAAAGCTGTCAAAACATATGATATTCATTTCTGTACAAGTTTACGGTAGAAATACCCGAAAGGAATGTTTTAAGTCAAGAGCATTGCAATTATTCTTGACTCCCTTCTCATTAAAAAGGGGTGGATATCTTTTCTTTTTCTTTCTTTTGAATTTTGCTATAAATAGCAGATGAAAGCAGGTTTCTATTAGAAAAAAAATACGAGCCGAAATACAGAGATAACTTTTTTAGAGATCGGGTAAAAGGAATTTGCTGGTCTTTTAAAATTTCTTTCTTTTCAGCCGCACTTGTGCTAAACAAACAAGAGCATCAATTTTCAAAGAAAACTCGATTCATACTGGCAACTTTCTGCCAGATTAAAACGAGGCAACTTCATAGATTTCTTTCAATGTTTATAGATTAAAATTGAATTTATACTGATAAAATTGATTTTTCAGACTTCCAAGTTTTAGCATTGTTAAAGATATTTGCAATCTTAGATATCAATTTGTTTATATTCAACTTTTTGAAGCCAAAAGTAGCCAATATGAGGTTTATTTGGAAAGAATCCAGCCATTTTGAATATCTGGTGAACCAGTTGAATTTATGCCCGGGGGGAATTTGGCTATAACAAATTCTGGAATATTTCAGATTTTTGCTTTTTTTAGTTATTAGATTTGATAAGATAACAAATTTTGCTTTATCAAATTGAAAATCATGTCCCCAAGACAAAGAAAGAAAGAAAAGGAAGAAAAGAAGAAAAGAAAGAAAAAAAACAACAAACAAACAAACAAACAAAAGACAAAATAAAATAACCAAACTTTAGACTTTAAAAATACTTACAAACAAGATAGTATGTAAATCACTATCAAGTAAAGCGGAGATGTGGCTGATGAAGAGGGAGGGAGGAACGGAGGGGGTGGTACTTGAAAACAACCTGGGGCACAGTTCCCTCTAAGTAGTGTGCATGTGAACGTGCACAAAGGAAATTAATGTGCGCACAAGAGATTTCACATTCTGTACATAGCTTACTAAGTTTTTGTTGAAAAAATATTGATTCACTATGTCAAATTCAGAAGTGCACGTATGCTTGTCACAGGAAAAAATTTGTACAATGAGAGATTTTTGAGCACACTGACTACAAGGAATTAGAGAGAACATTGCCTTGGCTGTCAATGGAAAAGGGGGCCCCCATAAATGTTGGAGGGGGACCCATCAAGCACCCAGCTACTCCAGATCTCTAGCTACACCTCTGAAGCCAAACACTGTAGGATTAGCAAGTTACTTATTCTGGTCACAAGGCAAACAGAAGCATGTATGGTGATTTTCCAGAATTAGAATCTTTGTAAGAGAATGATTAATTCGGACATGTAACAACTTGCAAGGCTTTTAGTTGTAGTTTTATTCAATTATCAGTTGGATTGTGTATGAAAACTAATTACTTAGCTTAATATGTTACCAAGTAAGAATTGAACACTCTACATCAGTGGTTTTGAAATGGATGTCTGGCAAATAATGCTAAGGGGTCTGGAGCAGTGTTCTCTCTGAACCTGGCACAGTAAATCTTGTAGCAGGGAAACAACATTCATCGCACAGCTATCAAAAAGCATAATTATGTACTGTATACAGACCTATACCATATTCAAATAAATATTATCCACTTAGAGTAAGTATGAATTTAAAAAGTGAAATATGATGCAACAATCTGACCGGGCCACAGTTATCAGTTATGATGCTAAGTTAAATTGCAGTGAGCAGTTATCTCCCAAATACTCTTGTAAACTATTGTAAGCCATGAGCGTTGGCCACCCACTGAAGATTGAACTCACAGTTGTAATGGTCCAGTGAAACTAGCTGATAACTGTTACTCCATGTGTAAGTGTTAACTTGTTTACTAATCTGAGCTTAGTCAGGCATAAGGTCACAAGTGCAGACTATCTACTGATTGTAATAGTAATGATCTAGTGAGACTAGCTAGCTCACCATTACGGTTTGGTTGGTGTGCGTACATATACACACACACGAACATAGAATTAAAGCGCAACTATTCAATCTTTGTTGTGTTCTTTTCTTCAGGTGCAGCATAAAAAAAGGTGAGCCAAGTCCTGGGGAGTGATCCTGAGGCAGCACCTCCAACAGCCTCACAAGGGGTGGGCTGAGAGTAGTCCTGATACCTCCCTGACACTGGTCACGGGACTGGGCAATTTTTGTTTTGGCCTAGAGATATGCTCGTGACCACCACCCCCTACCCATGTTAACTGCGCTTGTGGGGAGGCTGTTAGATAACGTGTATATAAAACAGGAGAATCAATACAATTTGCAGTAAAAGATAAGAACATAATTGCATATGTATCAATTAAATGTCTTGTTAAGTAGTAAGTAAACGGGATAAGTAAATCATCTGGTTTTAGAATCCTTGAGAGACGCAGCTTCAATCACGAGGTAAAAATAGCCTGATCCATGATTTTGAGCAGGGAAGTGTCTAAACTTAAGAATTTTTTTTACTCGTTTGCATAATTTAATATTACGTTTGTTTTTAAGGTTGATTTATGCTAAATTGGGATTTTGGGGGTATTCTTATTTGGAAAATATCTTTTATTAACATATATTCTGAAAAAAAGATTTTGGTATTCTTTCGAAAATCGTAGCCAGTGGAGCGAGCTATTTTAGAAATTCAGGCTCTGTAGCCCGGAAGTGACAAAAATGTCTACGACTTAATCCATCTAAATTTACAAGTGAGTCCCCAGGACCCCTGGATCTGTGCTTGTTGACATATTTGTAATCTGTTTCTATGCTAATGAAGTTGGAAAAGGTGTATATGCATTCATTCATGTCCGTCCGTTCAATATCTACCAAGTTCTCAATGAATTTCAATGAAACTTCTGGAAGGGTAGGTCATGGGGTTAGGAAAGATTGCTCAGATTTGGGATGAAGTGGGGATGGATCCAGGATTTCATTTACACTTAACTCACCAGCATCTTAGTTGTAAATGAATTGATCTACATTCAGTTTTTTTTTTATGACAATAGTGCTGGCAGAATTATGCTCTCTCTTAGTACTTTCTAGTTCCTAGTGTTCAAGTTCAGATTGCATAAGAATCACCTTAGGTTGGCTACCTTTCAGCAGAGAGGCTCAACCTTCAAGAACAAGAAGATCCCATTAGTTTTAAAAAGAATGGTCCGGAACCAATGCGTCCTCCTGATAATCACCCATGGAGCTGAAACATGGAGCCTAACCATAAGATTGGCTCTCTAACTAAGAACCATGCAACGTGCACAAAAGAGGATCATGTTCAACATCACATGGAGAGACAGCACATTATATAAGAAAACAAACTGGAGTCAGACGTACCATAAGACCTGTGAGAAAACTCAAATGGTAATGGGCAGACTATATTGCAAGAATGTCAGACAACCACTGGACATCACAACTCGCAGAAAAATAAAATAGTGTGACCATTGAGACAAGTCCAGAAGATGTTGGACCATAACACTCATGATTGATGTGATGGCAAATCTTACAGAAGGTCTATGCAATGATGGCAAATCTTACAGAAGGTCTATGCAATGATGGCTGGTAAAAGACAGATCATGAAGCCCAGATTGATACGTGGACATGTTTACCAAATCTTACTCTAAACATACCATTTGTGATGCCGCCTTTTTTTGGAGGTCTTGATAATGAATTCTTTCATGGCATTCAAAAGCGAGTTTTAACAGTCCCCACTTAAATCAGTGATTCCCATAGAGTGTGCCAATGTTTAGGCATGTCTGCACTAATTTAGCGATTTTTTGTGCAGCCAAATCTTTATTTGTCTAAGACAGAATTTTGTCTGAAAATGGAGATTTAACATCCATGAAATTATTCCAGACAACTGTAATTCAATACACTGATGCATAATTACTGTGATTGGAAGCAAGATCTAAGATTAAATCAACCCAAGGCTTACCGATCCAACTTGTAATTATGACAAATATATAACTTTTTCAATAAATTCAAATTAGAGGGTTAATTATTTCATACCTATTCAACCCAACCACATGAACGTAGATGCATTTTCTGACTTGAGGGTACCGTGAATAAATCCTGGTATACTAAGAGTGTCGTTATTCAAAAAAAGTTCGGAAACCACTGTCTTAACCTTTACTAAAAAACTGTCAGGCACATGACAGTGCTTCAACCTTTACAGCTCGGTTCTCTTTTTCAAGGGTACAAAGATTTTGTGCATTAAGTAACTTTGAAAGTTGGTAACTGGCATGCATGTTCATGTATGATCAACATTGACATGACAGCAAAACTGAAATTATTTTGCAGGACAAACTTTTTGCTTGGCCAACAAGTTGCCTATTGAGCTGTAAAGGTTAAAGTTGGCAAAAACCCTCTGCTTTTGTGGGTAATAACAGTATTTTTTTTTTTTTTTTCCATTTCTGGTCGTCTATACTTCAGCTGTCCCAGGAGAAGCTTGGAAATTAAACTGAGCTTTCATCATCTCTGGGCAAGCAACACTTCTTGAACTTTGAACTGATTTGCGAGGTAACAGACATGATTTATAAAGAAATATATCTTTCACTAGATTTCAGGTAATAAGTATATAGCATTCTTTTTTTTAAAGAAATCCATTTAAGTAATCATCAAATTGACTAATTTTTGTGAAATCCTATTCCTATAATGGCTACTTTATTTTTGGAATTTTTAATTATAGACTTTAGATTTGTCTGTCGGCAGACATCAGTCACGTATTCAAAGTGATTTTGGTTGACAAAAATTGACATGACAAAATATCGAATAAACAACAGTCTAAGTGCTCTAAGTACACAATTAGTAACATGTTTATGTTATGTTATGTATGTCAGATAATAAAGATTGGCTGTGTATCAAAAGCTTGTTATTGTTACTCAATTTGAAATGTTTTTGGCATTTACTTAGTTGAGATGAGCAATAGACAATTTACTAGTGTACCTATACGGTAAAAAATGATGGCATATACAAAATTTATATTTTATTTAGTGCTCACTATACCAACTATAAAAAATGAAATGAATTACACAAAAACATTTTAGTGGTCAATGAATTCAACTTTTATAACAGAAGACATACTCATCACCCCTGTTTCCTTTCCTTTGCGGTGTGACAGACAAAAAATAAAAATACAAATGCACGCAATGTATTATTATACTAGATATGATTTTGGGCAGACATATTTTATGGTCATGTATGCAAAATATAAAAAGTATATCTTGTCTACACTCTTTTCATAGTTGGTGTTTCGTGCCACTCAAAATATTACTTAGTGTGCCGTCACAATAGTTTTTGAGAACCGCTGTTTTAATATCTAGTTTGAATAGCATTGTGACTATTTAGTTGTTTTAGGATGTCACAAATAAAAACTAGATGTACAAACAGACATTGTACTTTATAATTGATACCATTATATGAGGACATGTTTTGGGGTTACGTATGCAAAATATGAATGGTTGAAAGATGTACGAGAGTGGATCTTGGGGGAGGGTTCCCCCATCTGGTTCAACAATGCACAATCAATTTTTTTTTCTAATACCTAGACAAAGAAATAGAAAAAAAAAAAAAAATTGTGAATACTCCCAAGTAATCATAAATTAACACTAAGAACAGAAAAACTTACTGTATATCATGTAATTAGACAGATAGAGTGAAAAAAAAGAAAAAAGGAAAAAAGAAAAAAGAAAAAAAAGAAAAAAGGAAAAAAAGTAAAAAGGAAAAAAGAAAAAAAAAGAAAAAAAGGAAAAAAGAAAAAAAAAGAAAAAAAGGAAAAAAGAAAAAAAAAGAAAAAAAGGAAAAAAGAAAAAAAAAGAAAAAAAGGAAAAAAGAAAAAAAAAGAAAAAAAGGAAAAAAAAAGAAAAAAAAGGAAAAAAAAAAGAAAAAAAGGAAAAAAGAAAAAAAAGAAAAAAGAAAAAAAAGAAAAAAAGGAAAAAAAAAGGAAAAAAAAAAGAAAAAAAGGAAAAAAAAAGGAAAAAAGAAAAAAAAGAAAAAAGAAAAAAAAGAAAAAAAGGAAAAAAAAAGGAAAAAAAAAAGAAAAAAGAAAAAAGGAAAAAAAGAAAAAAAGGAAAAAAAAGGAAAAAAAAAAGAAAAAAGAAAAAAGGAAAAAAAAGGAAAAAAAAAAGAAAAAAGAAAAAAGGAAAAAAGAAAAAAGAAAAAGGAAAAAAAAAGAAAAAAGGAAAAAGAGAGAAAGAAAAAAAGAAAAAAGGAAAAACAAGAAAAAAGGAAAAAAGAAAAAAGAAAAAACGGAAAAAAAAGAAAAAAGGGCAAAAAATGAAAAAAGAAGAAAAAAAAAAAAAAAAAAAAAGAAGAAAACGAAAAGGAATCACCTCCCCATTCAAAATCCTGAACCCATCCCCATATATCTAGTATAAGTGATGTGTTTTTTGCATTACAGAACCACAGACACCGGCTGTTCAATAGAGACAGGAGAATGTTATCCTACTCATCTTGAATGTAATCTACAACATTTGTACAATACTGTCAAAAGAGCATCAGTACTTGGTATTTTTTTTTTTCATGAAGGTGATGGTATGCCAAAGGGTATTGTTTAATCATAATCTACTGATCCACTGGCCTAGTGACCTCTGGGTCAAGGCTAGGGCTGCTCACCTCCTTGTAAAAGAGTAGTGTCTGAGGGTATGTAGGCATTTCATCTAACATAGGTCAGCTTCAAGAGAGGTATGTATTTGAAAGGGCAAGTAAAAAGCTATTTCTTGCCTGTCTTATGAGGAGCAAAAAAACACGCAGAAGGTAAGTGTACCAACTGCGTGAGATGGTTCTCCTCTGGTTTTGTCAAGTTCATTTGTCAAAAGAAAAAACAAACAAAAATACATTAAATCTTAGGTTATTCACCTCTGCCGATGCAGTTGGTAGAGGTACAGGAATGCCTTGATTAGTGTGGGTTTTGATGCAGTATGGTAGAGGTACTACCGCACAAATTGATATAACTAAGTATAAGCTGAAAAAATATGCATAAGATTATAATGAGATCTTGAACATTGCAGTTTAGAACAGAACAGTGAATTTTGGAACAAAATTATCACACTCAAGGTACACCTGTATAAGTATTCACTTATGTTTGTCTGTCTATTGACAATATCTCCAAAAGTTCTCAATGATTATTAATGACATTTGTGGGATGGTGGGCCAAGGGCTGGGGAACATTAGATTAAATTTCAGGGCAGATCCAAGAATTCTATTTTTGCTTGAGATATATTTATATGTATTCATTCATGTTTGCTCATACAACATCTCCAGAAGTTTTTCAATGAATTTCAATGACATTTTGTGGAAGGTTGGGCTATAGGCTACGAAAGGACTCATTAAATATTGGGGTGAATTTTTTTTCCAATTGAGAGATACATTTTCTTATATTTTATGACAATGATCAGAAATATGGAAAATTGAGCTGAAACAGTTACCTACCCTGCTTTGTAGCTATATACGAACTGATTTCATCAGTCACTCTTTAGTAAGTGCATAGGATTAATGATGTTTTAGTTTACTTTCATTGTTTACATACAAGGGAATCTAATGAATGTAAATATTGTCCAAAAGTGTGTGATCAAATACTGTGTTGTCAATTTGGCACTTTTCAAGCTAAATTCAGCAGGTTTTTTGTTTTAGCAGTGCAAAAAAAAAAAAAAAAGACATTAAAATAAGGCTAAAATATTTTGGCCATCTTTTTATGTTTTTTGGCCATTTTTTGCAGTTAAACCAGAGCAATATTTTTTTTAATTGACAATACTGATCATATGCTTTCAGCTATATTCTGGCCATCATCAAAATTATTAAACTAAGTTTTATTTTTGTTGTCATTTCTTTTTATATAGAGATAGATAAATAGATAGAGAAAGGTACTTCTCATAGTGAAGGCTCTTATAACAAGATTTCACTTAAAGTGAGATTCCAATTGCAAGAAAAAAAATATTTCTTCATGAAATTTTTTCATATAGTGAGAAAAAAAAAAAACTACAAACTTTCATAAAATTATCCAGAATTATCTAGATTTCATTTATAATGTCATGTTTAGTATCGAGGCACTTATTTTCAAACACACAGAAGGACATTTGGTGAATTATAAGTTTATTCATTACAATATAAATTGTTTACAAGGTTATTATTAACGTTTTAGGGGTCTAATATTTTTATTTAGAACAAATTAATAAAAAACTCAAATGGCAATGGGCAAGAATGAAGGACAACCGATGGACATCACGTCTCACAACATGGATCCCCAGAGATCACATGTGAAACCGAGGCCGACAGAACACAAGATGGAGAGATGAACTAGACAAATTCAGGAAATACTGGCTCCGCGATGCTCACGATAGGGAATTGTGGTGAATCCTGGGGAAGGTCTATGTCCAATGATGGATGTTAAAAGACTGATGATGAATGAAAACCCATAGGTTTAATTTTTCATCCAACAAGACATTCAGTGGAATGGATTATCCTCATTAAAAGGGGTACCTCAGTGTGCGAGTGCATGTGTATTCTATAGGAATAGAGCACTCTAGTGGATGAGGAGTTTCTGCGTAAATGAATATATCGCTTAAATTCAGCCTCACTGACCACTCAGTTCCGTAGTCCAGAGGTAGGATATTGGCCTCTGTGTCCGATGTGTCGGTTTCAATTCTGCCTCGTGGAACTGGATAAGATAAAGTCTATACCTACACTGAAGAGATGTAATACATCGAAATAGCAGTCTGTGGATGACACTATATATATATATATATATATATATATATATATATATATATATGAAACTGGAGCATCGTGGAGCATGAAGCAAAGTAAATTATTATGATTTTTAACAAATGTGAACACACAACAGGACAACTACTACTTCCTTTTCTCAAGTCAATACAACTGCTATCTTATTTTGCAGAAGACTTGTCTTGTGCAAGCCAAGGGAGCTAATTTTAAGCCAAAAGTAATTCAGAGCTTCTCTTATAGTCATTATAGAGCCATGGCTATTCAGAATTTTCTAATTGTGCTATAAGAGGTGAAATTAAGATTTTGTTTTGAATTTTTCATTGTCTAAACTGTAATCACTGTGCTTGACCTTTTCAGAGATCTAGGGATGTCTTTCTTAGTAGTATGCGTGAGGCACAGTGGATCACTTCTGGGACTTAACCACTTCAATTATATTAATTAAAATTGATTCTGTCAATTCATTTCATCTAGCTGATAAGGAAACCAAAACAGCATTTTAATTTCACTTTGTATCATTTTTTTCTTGTTTTAGAATAGCTTTTGAGACTCTGTGAATGTGGTTTTGTGCAATTAAGTTGATTAGAAAACAAGTCCTAACAAGGTGATCAGCTGTGATTCTGATATCAGCATTATTTATAGATCTTTTACAATTTCTGTTGTTTGGATTGAAGGACAAACACATTGGAAAAATATCCAGACCTCACATAAATGAATCGCTGTAGCCTGCACATTTATTAGAACTAATGATCTAGAAAAAAAAAAAAAAATCGTATTGTTGGTCCTAAATGACCATAGTCCCCAAAAAGCGCTTTTTTGAAAAAAACGAACATAACAAAACACACACACACACAAAAGCAAAGACAAGAATCTGTAGCTCACTTGATTAGTTAGGCTGGCCATTTGTGGCACAACGATAATTTGATACGTGTATACCTATGCCCAGCTTCAGAATGCACAAGCAATACGTATATTATATCCATACAGAACAAATAAACACAATCATAAATTGCGTTATATAGAAACTCTTATTTGAAATAATCTACCACCATTACGCAGTTGATGTATCACTTGAACTAGACAATGTAAACAAAATAAATAAATAAAGAAAATGGAACTGCTGCAGAAATCAAACCTGCGACCGATAGGGAAACCATTTCAACGTAGCAATAGATTTACCATTGAGCTAAACAGCCGCCAGTAATGCAATGGCCCCAATAATTGCTTTCACTCCAAATTCTCATTTCATCTATTCTCGGTCTATTCGTTTCTTTCCAACGTGATAGTTATGTATCAAGAAAAGGGATATATATGATAATGGTAAGACCAAAGGTTCAATCCCTGCAGCAGCCCCATTTTCTTTAATAGTTTATTCTATTTAGTTTAGTTTGAGTGGTACATTAACCGTGTAACAATGTGAGATCATTTCAAATAAGAGTTTCTGTATAATATGCAATTTATAATCATTTTGTTGGATCATATACATCCATTTTCTTATATGTTTATAAGTGTGTGTGTGTGTGCTTTTATATCTATATATATATATATATCATTATTTATACTTGCATTAATTCCAGTCCTTTTTCCCTGAATTTTTCTCATGCACAACATACAGACTGAATGCCAAAACTTCCTCCCTTCAGTAAATTCCAGGGAAAGGCATTACACAATTCAGTTTTTAATCATCAATATCTTTCCCCTAGTACCAAAAATATTTTGTTGTTCAGCAATGGTAATGTCAGTGGCTAGAATAAGAAAATCCAAAGTCTATAATAAATGAAAATAATACCAAGTTAGCAGAATAACTATATGGTTTTGTTTATTTCAGGCTAATAGATTAAGATTTTATTCCTGTCAATATTACTTGGGATTCTTTTACTCAACGGGATAATGTGGGTGGAAATGTTACATTTGTTTTCTTGATGACAGTTTTTATAATTCTCTTGCTTATCAGTTATTTAACCTTTATGATTTATAGTTCAGCTTTTGTTTATTCTCTTGGGCTAAGTAACTATAAATTATAATTGAAGAAATCTGTGTGGGTGTGTGTGTGTGTGTGTGCATGTATGAACCAAAATAACTCAACAATTGGCAATTGTGCAAAGTTGATATTTGCCATATATATATATTAGGCAGCTCACCGGGCATTACAGGGTTGAGTTTGAAGTTGTTTGGATTGGTGGTTCAAGAAATTAGTCGACTACAGGCATTGTACAAAGTTGATATTTGTTAGATATATTAGTCAGGTGGTGCAGTGCTGAGTTTGAAGATGTTTGAATCAGAAATTCTCGAGAAATATAAATAAATAAATAGAAAACTCGCCATCAGAGTCAATAATTGAACAACTGAAGAGCCAAAATTTGATGTCATTTCAAAGAATTCCATTGAGAATAAATATGGTCAGAATAAATTCTACTCATGACATCACTGGCATTTTCCACTGGAAAACATGTAAAATAGAGAAAAAAATCTAGAGGCCATTAATAGACGCGTCAAAATAAGGCTTCCTAAAAAGTACAAAAAAAAAAGAAAAAAAAAAAGCCTTTTTTTCCTTCCCATGAAATACAAAGTATTATATGAAGGGGTCTACTAGAATACTGATGTCAATTTTATAGTCTGTAGACAAAACAGTATGGCCAGTGCTGGAATAAACAAACATACATGTATAAAAAAATGATGGAACTCTAGCCATCTTTGATGTTTACAGTTATTCAATTACAGATTATAGATCTTTCATCATAAAATATAGATCTAAATTTAGATATAAAATATCTAATTTGGCATTAGATCTAAATTTTGATATAAAATATCTTATCTAGTATTAGATCTAAATTTTGATATGAAATATCTTATTTAGCATTAGATCTAAATTTTGATATAAAATATCTAAATCTAAGTACCCAAAATAATTTGAAGCAGCAGTTTCCTATGATGGATAGAAAATTATTTTACATGACAATTATGGCAGGCTGCTCTGCATACCACAAAGTCTGGCCTCTTCCAAACATGTACCTCTGGAACGGGCACTGCCCTAGTTTAGTTTAATTTGCAAATCTTCCTTTCTTCCTCCCTTCACTTTCCTTTCTTTAAAAGTTCAAAATTCATTTGGGAAATGTGTTTCTGTTGGCCATTTTGTCTCCGTCTCTGTTTTTATTTCTATTTTTTCTTATTCAAGAAACATCTAGGATGTGATAATAAGCATCTAAGATCAGAGTGTAGCTACACAGCCTGGGTTGCTACTGTAGTATCTGTTCCTTTGATATGTTTTCTCCTTCAGGTGGGATATGACATGAACAAGGCAAGCTTAGTCCTGGGAATTCCAACCCGGTGCAGCACCGCCCCATTGCACCAGAAGGGGAGGGTAGGGAGTGGCCCTGATGCCATTGTGACACTGGTTGTAGGGATGGAGCAATTTCTCTCCCTATCCACAATTATGCATGAGGGTATCCTATTCCACCCTTGGGGGGAGGGGGGTTTCAAATATTGTAAAATTTAAAAATGAATTCCATAACCAAAATTCAGTTGAGATGCAATCCTCTGAATTGTAATAATGGAACCCCCCCCCTCCAAAAAAACCCCAAAACAATGAAAAATGCTGAAACTAAAATATCCAAGGCAAAAACAGAAGTAATTAAGTTTTTTTGCCAAAATGAACAAAACAAACTTAGGACTAAAAGTGGCATTAATCCAGTAATTCCTAAACTGGTGGATGATCCACCCAAAGTTGAATGAAATTTGTTGGGGGGGGAGTGAATGAAACATGAAGGGTGGCCAAATTCATTAACACAAATATGTATATTTTTGTATTCTTGAAAAGCAATTTTAGTGGTAAAAGTTGTTTTTAAGAATCTAATTCCAAGTTCCAAGACTGTTGGTCATTTACTTTACTTAATGTAAAAAAAAAAGAAATGATAATTTTTTGTGCTAATTCTTTGTCACTCAGTTTTTGTTAAATATTTTTAGGAAATTCAAAAACTTGAATGAAGTCAACATTAAAAAAAAATGAGTTGATCTACATTTTTTGTCCATGATACAAAATGAATTAGGAATAAAATCATACACAGGAGATTAAGATGAAAATAAAAAACAAGGAAATTTAGTCATAAGGAGTGAGATTTTGTGATAAAGACTCAAGGGCGTATGAAACTGAAATAGTTTGAGAAATACAGCAGCAATCAATAAGTTGACCAAATGAACTTCATTTTTGATTTCAAGATTTGTGATAAGCGCAAGACATTGTAAGTCTTACAATAGGCCACATTCTCTACTGACGTTCTCCTATATTTTCAGTGAAGGAATTAAGAATAGATGATATTATCTTCAAAGACTTTACTTATATAGGTACACAATCTTTTATCTGAAATTCTGTCACCTGAAAAGCTCCAAAAACCGAACATTTTTTCTTTCATTGTCTTCACACCAACGCTTGCATCTGGTGTCCGAACCCATACTCAGCCTATGTTGTCTTATTTGCTTCCACAAGGCTTTGTAAAGCACAACAGAAGTCATTATTTAGAGTCCACCTTGGCTCAACACATACCACACAGATGTGTCTCAGTGCTCCTACTAGTCAGACATGCCTCTGTTGCTCAAGAATATTTGTTCATTCTTTGGTGAATTTTTTTACTTGAAGATTAATTAAGTTAAAAAGTTACAGATTCAACGTGGATAACATTGAGAAGCAAAAAAAAGAAACATTTGTTATCAATACGGTACCTGTAATTACATACACAGATGACTAGTAAGAATGTCAACTTGATTAAACCATGATCAGTCCTGTCCCAAACAAAGAGACCAACTACTAATCCAATTGGTCAATAAATTCAACTGACGACATCAATTAGTAATCTTGATGAGAAGAGTTAACTTTGTAAACCAAATAAATGCAGAGCTTCATTGTTTTGAACTCATTCAGTTGAAACTGGTATTAAAAATATGAACAAAAACTGTTAACATGGGTTTCTGCATTTTTTAAATGATTCTACCTGCATGGCTGCCCATGTGTCATGTGTGCAAGCGAAACCGATGGAGATAGAGGGCTGAAAGTTTAAATATTCATTCTTTACCATGTTGAGAAAAATGTTTTGTTTTTTTTTCTTCTCAGAATTAAACCCAAAATGAGTTTTCAGTGGGTGAGTGGATATTTACAATGTAAGTTTATGCAAAATTTGTCCCTTAGTTTGTGTCTGCCAATGTTCATGCTTATTTCCTTTTTTTTTCTCTCCAGTGATCACTGCCAGGCTAAAGATGAGAGAAGTAACCAATTCTTTGATCATCTCTTTCCAATTTAATTGATCACTCAAAAATGACATGCTGTTAGAAGACATTGGTCACGTGATGTTTTCTTTTGGGTGACTAAGCAGACCAGTTTTTTGTTTTTGTTTTTTAAAACCAACTGGTCAAGGAAAAAAACTTCCAAAATTAGTGATGTCACTGTTATGGTAATCAACATCTGTGGTTATGTCGAACAGATAGAGAGAAAGTAACAGTCATATGAAGGAAGAATAACAATAATACATTGACTATAGCTAACTGGTCATTGGCATTTATTAAAAGTAGGTAAGAGGTTGTGACACTAGAGACAGAGGGAAAATGACGATCAATAAGACTAATATAAAATTGTCAGAAGCATAGATGAAACCTTTCCTAAGGTCAATTCAACAAATGAATTACCCACTGCTCAACACACACACACACACACACACACACACACAGAGTCTGTCAAGTAAGTATTCAGCCATTTGATATTGACAAAAAAAAATTAGCAAATGGTGTAGTATTCCTCTTAGGACCTTGCATACTTATGCAAAAATCCCTTCCACTTTTCAAAACAGTCTGCAAAGTCCTCTTTAAGGCCGCCATCAGCTGCCTAGTCTCTATCTCCTTAATCTCAATCATCGTCTGAAACTTTTGGAGAAAAGCCAGAAGACACGGGGGTACTGAATCTGACAGACTTGGATGATGTGATGTTTGCGAAAAAAACATGCATAAGATATGAAGAATGACTTGCTCAGCCATTGTGATTCCGAAAGTTGCACAGTACACAAGCTCACTTAATGCTGCCTCATTGCCGACTGAGTAGCCTACGACACTACTTCACATTGAAGACAATTTTCAGCTAAAAATAACCATTCGAAAAACTCCTTCACATGACACTGAGAGAATACATTTAGAAATTGATAAAGAACAAAACCTTGAATAAAATGTTCTACATTGGATGCAGTGTTTTCATTCAGGACAAGACGATAGACTTGATGTTAACATTGACACCTCCACCAGATCAAAAGAACAAATATCTATATCAAGTATGTATTCCTTTTGTAAGTAAAAGAAAGAAATTTTCATTAAAACACTTGGTATTTCAAAAAAAACTGTTTCTCTCATGGATTTTAAAAATCTCTCTATTGATCTACCTCTCAGCAATTTATTTACTTATACATCACACAGAGATGGGGTTCAATACATACTGACATTCTATAAGTGCTGACTGAGGGAGAGAAATTTAATTTGCAGGAATCCCACGCTTTTTCGGGAGTTTGCTTTATGCCTCTTTTTCGATTTTATGAAAAAAGGCAAAGAGCAAAAAAAGCATTCAGTGTTGATTTTTCAGCGATCTATTAGACGCTGTTGTGCTGAAAATTCACAGGAATAAAATCATTTTCACTACAGACAAGGAAACAGTGTTATATGAAAGCAACTTGAGGGATAAATTGAAATATCTTTAAACAAAGTTTAAACTATACTGACATTTAATTCAAATCTAGAATAGAGTTCTATACTTACTTCATTAAGAGAGATGAAACCTGAAAAGAACTCCGAGAAGGCATACCCCCCACCAACGACACTAAACCTGAGCAATCAGGTTATAGATCCCAGTATGCCGTAATAGGAACTTATAATAATAATTCAGAGACATATTATCAATAGTTCGAAAAACATCTAAACAGGTCTGGTTAGTTACTCAATAGAAATCATTATCAATGCTTTCTAGTAGCATGTTGTGTTGTGTTGGGTATCAATGGAAAAAATTGAGAAAAGGGGCACTCAATGAATGTTACTTCTCTCGCCTTTTGTTGGGGAAGATCACTAAAAAGTACAAATTTAAAGAAACAAAAAACAAGTGTGAACACTGAATACAAACTAAGGGACCAACTTAGCATAAACTTACATTGTAAAATTGAAACTACTTTCAGAAACTGATTCGTCGGGAGAGAAATAAGTAGTAAATGTTTGAATTTTCAGCCCTCTAGTTCCATTGGTATGGCCTCTACACAAGATGCATACATAAATAGTTAGATAGATAGATAGCCAGGCTGGCAGAATCACTTAAAAACTGAAGAAATCTATGTTGATATTTATGTTTGACTGTTTGAAATATAATTAAGTTCATCATATCTATTTACATCAAATACAAACTGTAATTTGACACAAAATAGTGATCACACAAAAGTAATGACAGTGTAAAAATCATGGTTGAATGTCAAAATCAAAGATGCAAAACTGGGGAAAGTAGACCACTACATCTACCTAGGACAACGAATCTCTGAAACCCACAAAGCAGGAAGAGATCAAACGAAGAATCAGCCTAGGATGGCAAGCCTTCGACAGCAAGCTTAACCTTCAAAAACAAGTTGATCCCAATAATCCTACAAAGAAGAGTATATAACCAATGCATCATCACAAGTCACTTATGGAGCTGAAACATAGAACCAAACCAAAGAGACAGACTTGCAAACTAAGAAGCATGCAATGCGCACATGAGAGAATCATGTTTAACCTCACATGAAGAGATCATAAGACAGCACAGTATATTAGAAAGAAAACAGGAGTCTGAGACATCATAGAATGTATCATAAAACTTAAACGGCAATGGGCAGGCCATGTTGCAAGAATGGCACACAACTGATGGACATCATGACTCACAAGATAGATCCCCAGAGATCACATACAAAACTGAGGTCAGCAGAATACAAGATGGAGAGATGAACTAGACAAAAGTACTGGCTCTGCGACGCCCACGATAGAGAAGTGTGGCGAATCCTGGGGAGAGTCTATGTCTAACGACAGACGTTGAAAGACTGATGATGATGATGATGATGCAATAATTGTGGTCATGCAATCACACAGAAGTGATGGACAATGTAAAAACTGTGGTTGTGCAATTACACAAGAGCGATAGTTGGGCAACCACTTCATGCATTTTGTTATTATGACTTTTAACAGTACTGACGTCATCACTGACATTAGGTTAGTGACCCCTCTGTTATTGCCTTACCACTGTATATCTTCATTATATCACCCTGATGACATCATTGCTGTTCATGCACTTCACTCCCATGATAAAATCACCATGATGACCTCATTACTGTGTTATCACATCTCTGTTGTCTTATCTCGCTATGGCAAATTCGGGGTTTGGGCCACAAAGTTAATCAATTGATCCTTGGTATATGGCCTACACTTCCACAAAATGTCATTGAGAACTATTGGAGATATTGTGTGGACAAAAAGACCAACACAGGTGAATACATAAACCTCAGTCTAACTTTGTTGGCCAAGTTAACAAGATTTCTCAACGTTAGTTCTATAAGTGGTAGGATATTTTCGACAGTTTCTATCGAAATTCTTCCAACAATTTCAACCTTATATGCCTGTATATAAAATGAACATTTTGTATAGAATAGACAAAAACAAATCCAGATCTTGTTATTAAATGCAATAGAAACCATCATACGTCCAATGTCTTCTAGAAGTATGGGGTGTTAGGGGTGATCAATTGAAAAATCGGAAGAAGGGGTGACCAATGAATAAATTACTTCTCCTGCTTTTTGATGGGCAGTACCCACCAAAAAAAAAACTTGAATTCTCGAGAAACAAGCATGGACACTAACTAAGGATCAATTTAGCACAAACTTACATTGCAAACTAAACCTATCACTCAAAACATATTGAGCGGGATGGTTCCAAAAACTCCCTCCAAAAACCTTTTCGTAGACATGAGTAAATGTTTATAATTTCAGATTCTAGCTCCTTTGGTGTGGCCTATTCGCATGATTCAACCATAGCCAGACAGACTTGATTAAAAACTGAAGAGACTTATAGTGACAGGTTTTGGTTGACAGTTTCAAAAAACTATGCAAATCTTACACTTCATCCAATCACTTGTACCATGACAAAGGGGCTGTCTACCAAAGCTTGATATAGACAGTTATAGAAGAGTCGCAGTGAGTGAGAGTCCTCTAAATATCCTTGTAATACATTTGTCTTATAGTCTACCATACATAGTTTTTTAATCTCACAGCCATTAGAAAGGTTGTCTGGAGTTATGAAGCAAAAAGTAACAACTCGGCCTCTCCCATTTAATATGTCTGATAGAGAATCTGTCATCGAAATATCCAAATATATTTTTTTTTTTTACAAATTTTCTATTTGTTGTTATCTCTGAGGCTCAGGAATAAGTTTAACACCGACAACAGAATCGAAAAAAAAGTTTCCAACAAGCAAAGAAAGAAAATCACAAGTCTTCTGTAAATTAGCAACAAAATGGAAAAGAAAAAGAATAAGAAAATTTCTTTCCAACCGAACCTATGTAACCATTTAGTTTGGAAATCTTCTGCATTTGTATTGATTTTTACATCAGTGTCTAGACAAGGGCAAATGATTCGGATTATTACACACATATAGATATACACACTAACTCCTCCATTAATGTTGTTTCATTCAATGTCGTTCTGTTATAACGTTGTTAACTAAAAAAAAAAAAAGACCATAAGATATTATATAAAGTATGGTAGGTGGAATTGCGAATTAAGAGATTTTTCCAACTCTGCATAACTTAGTGGCGAAAATTCCTACACCATAATAAATTGAATTTCACTACAGCTTGTTGCCATGGATACATTTTGTAACTGTTAAAGTCTTGGTTTTCAGGAACTTAACCACACTTTTAATGGGGGAATGGTGTATGTAGGTCTTCCTTGTTATCTGAAAGAAGAGCCTCCCAAAGAAACCTTACATAAGCAAAAATGAAGTAAAGTGAAAAAGAAATTTTTCAACTGTCCCCAGACTTAAAAATTAACTTTTGCTATAACTGACAGCATTGTGATGTATGCAAAACAGTAAGACTTGAGTTTTCAAGAACTGGATGATAGAAAAGTGTGAGAGGTTAAGCAGTCAAGGATACTCTCATATTTCAAGTCTTCCATATCAGCTGCAGCTGACAATGAACCTTGATCTTTGACATTGGCACAGGCACACAGGTTATTTTGGGGTCTGTGAACACTCAAAACTTTCTCGAACATAAATTAATGATAACCGTTTCTTTGGATGGCCGGTGTGTGTGTGTGGCTGTACTAATGTAGGTCTCTTGTGAAAAGCAAAGTGGATCAAAGTGAGCTTTCAAAAAATAGTGGACATATATATATATATATATATATATATATATATATACATATACATATATATATATATATATATACACACACAAATCAGTCGATTTAATCGTATTGTTGAAAGTATCTCTGTTTTCTCTGATTCCTGTTATAATCTCAAAGTTATACTGGATTGGTCCATGTGAAATAATTTAACATAGCTAAAACAAACCCAAAACATTGAAGGGTTGTATTAAAATGAGATAGGCTGTTATGCCATAGCAATAAATGATACTTCAGAATCACTTGATGTTTGGAACTAAAAGAAGAGAGTGTGTAAGTGACCGGAAGAAATGTGTATATACCATTATATTGGACAGTTTATGTCTGACAGAATGTGATAATTGAACAGACAATCTATTTGGAAACATATTTCGTTAATGAACTGAGTAGCAAATCGAACAGCCGACCACATACTATTGACAATGTGAGTTAATACGATTGCAGAGTAGAGAGAAGGGTGGCTTAGGTGCACTTCTGCTAACCAAAGGCACTTTCAGAGTCCAGCTCAGCATTCATTTTCTTAATTCATTTGCGGGGTCGGCTTTTTAATTTATGACTCGTTTAATTCTGGTGCCAACCAAAATGTGTTTCTAAATAAAACATTCTGTATATATATATATATATATATATATATATATATATATATATATGTGAGTGTGTGTGTGTGTGTTTAGAAAGCTTTATAGCTTTAAAGATTGAAAAAACCTATCTAAAATTCTTTTGAGTCATGGCAATCACTCATTTCCCAATATCTGTAATTTAAGTAATTTTCTTCACTGTTGGGATCATTAGTTGTTTACCATGTAACTCTTTCGGGGATTAAAAACAAAACAGTTATATTAACGTGGCAACCCAAGTGTTGATCAAACACCACCTCTCTTTCGGCTATGATTTTAATACATAGCTTATGTCATACTACACATAGTTTATTTCATACAGGGTATAATCATTATGTATTGTATACGGATATTATTTATATATATTTATTCACACACACACACACACACACACATTATATATATATATATATATATATATATATATATATATATATATAGAGAGAGAGAGAGAGAGAGAGAGAGAATAGAAGCTGTCTCATTAAGAGCAAATAATTACAGTAAATACGAAAAGGACTGGAAGAAAAACAATGTTTCAGAAGACAGAATAATATAATGGATTCTTGCATTCATTTGTTCATGAAGTAATGATAACAAAGGTCTACAATTCCATCAATTAACCCATTCAAGTGGGGACCCCCCCTCAGCTCATTATCAGAAGTAATCAAGATAAACTGTTGTTGCTTATCTGAAAAGGTGAAGTATATGATGCCACCATTCAGATCAATCAAGAAAGATGAAAACAATAGTAGAGGCGATGGCATACCTTTCTTAGTTATCAACGGCAGTATATTCAATAAGCTGAACTGAAGTGACAGTAGGGTATATGGTAATCAACAATAGCATCAGCTGCAGATCAAGGGGTAAGGCGGAGAAGAAGGTTCCACGGTGTGTTTGGGAGTGAGGGCTAGATCTCCCCCTGGGGCAAAGAACAATTGGGTGATGTTAAGCATCACCCGTGCCCACTTACTTGGGAATGCCCGATAAGTAGAAGAGTATGTGGTAATTATCAATAATGCACACCTTTCTTTCCAGCAAAATTAGCAGGAGGAGGGGGGGGGGTGAAATCTACAGGTATCCCCCTCGGCTATTTGAAAGTGTGCTTTATACCACTTTTTCACTTTTGCTACAGAAGGTGAAAAGCAAAGATCTTCGCAAGGTTTTTTTTTTTTTTACCACAAACCCTCATATAGGCTATGGGTACTCTTTTCCTTACTCTCCTGCAACCAGTCTCACACGCCTACCACCACCACCACTTCCACCGACTCAGCCTAACATACCAACATAAAAAATTTTGTTCTCATCTCAGTTCATCTTTTGAACATAACGTTTCGGCTGTTAAACACTATGGCCTTCTTCAGGAGGGTGTCAATCGCTTCCATCCAAAATTAGACAGAAGAATGGGGACATTCTGTCTGCTGGCCTTGACAACCTCCCGTCTTGGCTTTCTTGAAAATGACCACTTAGGACCCCCAACTGAAGAAGGTTGTAGGGTACAATAGCCAGAACATATATATATCAAACCAAGATTAAGATAACAGTCTGAAAACACCTGCATACATATATGACAGAAGACACCTGCACATTGTTAATTATTATATGAGAGGATTATCTTATTAACTAGTTGGCCTTGTGGTGTTATAATTTTTAAATGGTATCAATGTTTTTTTTTGTACAAGCAAAATTTTGTGCAGTTTAGATTAGTGCAGTTTGGGTATTTCTGTACGAACTAATGCGACTAAATATAAGCTGAAAAAGCAAAACAAAACATTCTCTTATAAGACCCTGAAGCTAAAAATAGGAGAAACCATATGCGAAATGCACATATTTACAGCCTATTAAGGGCCAACTGAACCGTATTAAAGCACTGGGTAAAGTCAAAAGGTGAAAAAAAGGAATGACCCAACCAAAAATCGAACATTGTAAAGATGTTCCACCATTGAAATTTGAACAGCTGAATGTAAATTATTTAACCCAAATTTAGCAATGCAGATCTAGCCAGCCAACAAACGCACCTTATTACCTACTATATTGTAGCATTTTAGTTCAGATTGGAGAATGCTGACTTAAAAATCCAATAAAGTATAAAAGTATACTGTTCAAATTTGAAGTTGAACTTACTGACATTTTGAAGTGTGTCAGCATTTATTGACAAACCTGGAATAGAATTCTCCAATATTTCAACATTAGAAGGCTTTCAAGAAGTTTATTGCTCTTTTTGGAGTGGAAATAGAAAAATCTAAGGAAATGTTCAACTTTGATACTGAAAATACAGGCATACCTTAAATAGCGTAGTTAATTAGTTCCAGAATTTTCCATACTGTTCAAAACCGCACAGTTCAGGGTCTTATAAGTGAATATGTTTTTATTTTTTTTCAGCTCATACTAAGTACAGATTTTGATGTAGTACAGTTAGGGTATGGCTGTATGAATCGATACAAAACCGCACTATACAAGGTATTGCTGTGACAAACTTGGAAGTAATACCTATGTACCAAGTTGGAAGTTTTGCTAACTAAAATTTTTTGAAATTCATTACTACGGGCTAAAATCAAATAATTGAAAAGAAAAAAGAAGTTACATTTTATTCGACTCATTGAGAAGCAAAGGATCACATTACGGTTTCAGTAGTAGAGTTGCTAGCCTCACACTCAAGATGGACTACCTCACAGATCTAGAGGACTTCAACTCTCTCGCTATTCACCCATAGCTGAGTGGTGGATTGAAGTCATGCCTTTCCAAAGGGCATTAATATCAAGTAGCCTTGGCTGAAACTTGAAGTCAGTACACTGCTTCTATTTTCTGTGCTGGTAACATAATGTCACTCTGTATCTCCAAAAGCTACTATGTATGCAGATGATTTTTTTTTCTAACAAAAATAAGTAATGCTTACCTGATTTCATAGTTTAGGCCTTTCTATGATAGATAGTTTTTTGTTCAAGTCTTAAATTCATACTAAGAATTTCAAATCTTAAATCAAAAGGGGTGTAGCTTCAGATTAAAGTTACACCCCTTGCACTTTTAGATTATTTTTAGAATTTTTCCTCAATTCAATTCACAAAAGAGTTAACTGTTAGTTAAAATATGAATATTCAAAAAAATTTAAAAAAAAAAAAAGTTGCTGATTTGTCTCAAATGCATAGACTTGATATAACTTGGAGACCTTACTGCGTATGCGTGAATAGATATTCTCCTGTAGGGTTACTTAATCGGCAGTGAGATGCCACTAAGTGAGCTAGTGTACTGTGAGACTGTCACATATACAATGACAGTGTGCCTGCCCATTCCTCACATCTCCATCAGGGTTTTTTGACAAAACATGGCACCCCCTGGTCTTTCAGCCCTCCAACAGTCTATATTTTGGTCTCTGCAACTTCTTGCATTTCTTAGGGAGAAAGGTATATTTAAGACCATGGATGAGATTAAGGAGAATACCACAGGCAGCTGATGGCGAACCTGAAAGAGAACTTTGTAGACTGTTTAGAAAAGTGCAATGGACACTAAGATAAATATGTGAGGTCTCAAGAGGGGTACTTTGAAGTGAACTAAGATGCCAACGCCTTAGGCATATAATTTTTTCTGTTAACATTAAATGGCTGGACACTTTCTAGATGGACCTTGCATATCGAGAAAGGTACTTATAGTCAGCTTGGGGAAAAAAAATGTGCAAAAACAATTAGACCAATAATAATCGAGAATCATAAGTTCAGCGATGCTTCCACCATCAGTGGTAATAGTAACTGGAGGACCAAGATGAGTAAGCAATCTTTCTTTGAGTCAATTGATTTGCATACTTCTAAAATATTGCAATTAGAACTATCCTGTAAGTATTTATTTCAATAAAAATTGTAAATGTTCATTTCTGGCATTTTAAAAATTTTTTATTACTGTTATGACACCATCAGCATCTGGTGAAAAAAATTGGTTGGAGTAGATTTAATGCATCATGCCTTTTAATGATATCACATCTCTTCTTTCTTTCCCATTTCTATTGTTGGTCGGTCCCACTTATTTTAAACAAGCAACTAATAGAGATGTGTGGACACATCCAAAAAGTGTTCTGACACTATTCTCTTCCGTAAGGAACTGACCTTTTTGAAAGGTCAATTACTGCAGGGAAGTCTCTATGGCTTTGTTTATGCTGTTGAAGATAACAGCTTATTTATTTGTATTTCTCTCTCAGAAATAGACCAACATTGATGAGAGCCGTTGACTTGCATCAACATTAGCTGTTGAGTAGCTTTTGTTGTAGTTTCCAGTAATTGATGTTGACATTACAACCTTTAAAAAATCATCTATTATATAAAGCATCTAGTTCTGTCTGTCACTGCCCCCCCTCCCTTCCACAAACACCTTAAATATAGGCACTGCTGGCAGAAATTTGGCATGCACACTCAATGGGCCTAGGGGAAAGTTTTAAGGTAAAAGGTTTAGAGAGAAAAGTTTGAGAAAAATTTTTTTAAAAGGGATTTTAGAGGGAGGGAATTCTATTTACCATATATAACAATAATGCTTAAGTGAACCCTTAATTTTCTGTTCAATATAGATAACCAGATAGGGAAGACTTTAGCTAGTTGTGTTAGTAATAATATACATGTGTCACCCTTACAGTATAAATAGCAGCCATCAGTCCCTCTCCTTTCCTAACCTCTTACTACCTTTCTTCTCTCTACCTCTTCCAACCGTATCATAAAACTACTAAACCTTCTCCCCTCACTCTTCCTCTCATTAAACTACCTCTCTCTTCCTCTCTTATTGAACTGACTTTCTTTCCTCCCCTCTCCCTTCCAACCGTGTTGGTCGCGTGTATAGTATCAGTAGCAGCCATCAGCCGAGCTTCTTATTGTACACTTATGCTAACTGTTAGCTAAGCGATGGATAGCAGTTAGTAGGAATTACAATTTTTTCATTTTGAAGTTTTCTATGATTTGAAAAAAATTTAAAACCAAGAGAAATTTAGAAAATCAAAATTTAGCAAATAGTGAGGAAACTACTGTATATAATATGATCGGAGTATTTTCCTTGTCTATATGTTCATTTATTCACAGCGTGCCGACTAACAACGCCATGTATAGGAATGTATATAAAAAGAAACACGGATGTGACATGTCTAATTCATTAAAACTATGTGTTCTAGGAAGTGATTCCACTTTCTAGAACCGACAACACGTGACGGAAGCCGGAGGATACACAGCCAAAACTTGAATCAATGAACATATAAATAAGGAAAAGAGACCAATCACACAATGATTAAATACACCCAGTCTAACAGAATGCAGACAAGAATTCAGAAAGCCATTGCAAGTCATTCCAAGATTTGTTTGAACAAGTGAAATCATTCTGTTCGTTGCTTTTGCCACAATATCTTGGCCCGTCCATTCAACAGCATTCTTTAGGTGTACAACTTGTATGAAAACAAGAGGGTCTCCTCTTCTCAGCTCAAACCAGAAAATGGTAATAGAGAGAAAAATATATTCTATTCCTTAAGAAGGCTGTAAAATAGGTGGGACGAAACATTGATAAAAGCATCTAGAGAAGAATAGGTTAACCGTTGATACTATGTTTCAGTCTAACCTTTCTCCAGCCTCAATCATGTATACAATCTGTATGGAAGTAGACAAGGTGGGAGACGTGGAGGATATTTTTTCTTATTGTAGTGTCAATCAATTCTTACTTTAGTGTTGAGACCAGTAAGACAGAAAAAAACAAAAATCATAAGTTCAATGATGTGTCCACCATCCTTACACCCATATCTGTGATTCCTTGGGGATTCTGAACAAAGAAGTAGCAGCATTGCTAGTTGTGGTAGTAGAAGCAGGAGAGGGGGGAGAGGAAGGTGAGAATGGTTCACCCAAAAATCAGGAAGTGACTTTAATTGGTTGACCTTATGAACGTAAGTGACATCTACCTTTGTGGTTGGTCCGTCAACATACCACTTATAGGGACATAAAAAATTAATTCTCAAACTATTAACCTTTTGCGATTCCCTACATGCACCTACCCAATGCTATATGAACATAGAAATTATCATTAATTTATGTAGGAAATTTTTTTATGGGTGTTTCCAGACCCATAAAATAGTCTAATACAATGATTTTTGCTATGATAGACAGTGCAGCAATGATTGCAGAAAAGCATGACTTGGGAAGGGCGGGAAGGTTTGTAGGATGTTTTCAGAGTCTACAAAGAATTCCAGCTTAGAAAAATGCTTGGAGGCAAAGCAGTCAAGTTTACTGTCTTATTTCAAGGCAAGACCTTCGACTTCGAGGCAGGAAGATATACCATGTTATTTTTGGGGATCTCGAAATGCTCAAGGTTACCCACCCCCACACACATAAATCGATGTTGATTAGAAAGTATCAACCAAAACTGTCAAGTTGGTCTGGCTGGTTGGATACTAATGCACATGTATCATATGCACAGCCTACATCAATGGAGGTAGAGGGCTGTAAGTCTAAATATTTACTCCATTTGTCAAGGAAAAAAATGTTTCGTTTTTCTTCAACCCCCTCCCCCACTTTTAAAAAAAAAAGGGGGTTCAGTTCGCAATGTAAAATTGTGCGTGTCTGTCTGTTTGTTTTTGAAAATTGAAACTTTTAGTGATCACTGCCCAACAAAAAGTGAGAGAAATAACTTCGAAATCCATTGATACCCACTTTTCCAATTTAAAAAAATGATTACCCAAACCATGGCATGCTGCCAGAAGATGTTAGTTGCCTGACGGTTGCTATTGAGTGACTAACCAGACCAGTTGCTTCTGCTAATTTGAAACTGGGGGCCATGGATCCCTTGGGGTCCACCAAATATTCCCTGGAGGTCCACCACAGCAGTATTCCTTCTAAACCGGATACTGCGAATCTTATGGCAGCGAAACATCAACATCCATCAGACAGCTATCAAAAAACAATTATTGTAACCAGGACCTGGAGCATATATTAGAATTCAAATAAATGTAATCCATCTGGAATAAAATATAATTTTTAAAAGTCAAAAGTTTTTTGGGCTTTTTTCAATTTTTTTCAATTTTTCATTACTGTTATTCACTGTCTAAAAACTAAATGCCAAGTATAAGGGTCAACCTGAATACTTCTCTTGTAGAAGGGGTCCTTGAGTTTTCAAAGTTTCGAAATCCCCACTTCACCCCATAACTGAATGCAGAGGAAACCAGTACTCTTGTAGGGCTTTTGTAAAAGTGAACTGGTGTGAAGTAAACTTTGGAAAAATAGGGGATGCTTATATATATATGTTGTGTGTGTGTGTGTGTTTACATCTATGTGGATAAGCAACAACACAGATCTCAGAAAATCATGAACACAAAGAATCCTGTAAGATGGCAGACATTTAATCATTTACGGCAGTCATTCTCAACGGAGGCTATATGACCCCTGGGATCCTGTCACATCTGAAAGGGGGCCATAGACATACAAGAAATAATAATAAATGAATTTCTATCTTCTGTCTGCGTTGTATCCTTGTTTAACAGGGAGTCCTCAAACCTAAAAAGAGCTCTTAAGGGGGTTGTGGCAGGAAAAAGTAAAGGAAGGCTGATTTACAGAATAAGTAATGTTACATCCCTGCGACACTTGTGTACAATTGGATATGCGAACATTCATACATGTGTTTCCACTAGATGAAAACCTGCCCCATGACATGGGATTTTAAGCTAGTTTCCGAGGAGGGCCAAAATAGAACTTTGGGTCTTTGATAAGAGATCCTGGATTTGAACCATGCATCAATTGAGTCATTCCTTATTTGAATATCATCATCATGAACTCTTGGATTATGTTTAATTAAAAATTCTGGTGGGAATTCACAAAAGATAGGTGAATCATAGGTAAGTAGATAGATGGAAATTAGATCATTATTACCAGTGTGAGCACAAATGAAGACCTCATAATATCATTTATGATTGTAAAAATCCAAAGATTTTACTTGAAAACTTTCCACTTGGTCCATTGTATATACACATCAAATTTTATCGTGCCCATGTTTAGGTGGTTTCTATAGTGTGACAAACTAACAGAAACAAACACACAGAGAGACACCATCAAATTATATATATATATATATAGACTAGTCAATCCCTGAGAAAAAATCCATGGACACTATTTTTTAAGGAAAAAAAATAGTGAATATGTTTCAGAGGAAGTATTTGTGGTTTCAAAAACTGGGTAGGTTTTTTTTATCAGTAAAATTGTCAACTTTTAGTAGGAGAGTCTATAGTTCCTGATAGAAAAAAAAGTCACAGGGTTCATTATATAAAAAGATTATTGGTATCATACCATCGATACTGTGAGATCCAGTGAAGATTGAACACGCAAACATGGCCAGCTAGATTAGCTTGCTGATAATTGCTGTACCACATGCATATTGATCCATTTTCCCCCCCTTTGATCTACTAGGTAATTCCAATGAAAAATTCATTCACAGATTCATTTGGAGCTTTATGAGATGTTTTTTTGTTTTTTTTTTTCAAATTGAATTTTTTTTACCTGGAAGAGTTCATGAATTCAAATGGTTGGTAGAGGGTATATCTATTAGTAATGAGTCAAAATGTATCTTGCTTTCAACATTCAGTTCATATCAAGCAAAGAATCTCTCTATGATGGCAAGCCTTCAGCAGAGCAAGCACAACCCTCAAGAACAAGAGAATCCCATTGGTCCTTAAAAAAAAAAAAGGTTTACAACCAATGCATCCTCTTGATGGTCACCTATGGACCTAAAACCTAATCAAGCGACTGACCCTCAAACTGAGAACCACACAACGTGCACAGGAGAGAATCATGCTCAACCTCATATGGAAAGATCACAAGAAAGCACAATATTTCAAAGAAAAAACAGGAGTCAAAGACATCATAGAATCCATTAGAAAACTCAAATAGAAATGGGCTGGTCAGCTTGCAAGTATAGTAGACAACCGCTGGACATCACAACTCACAACATGGATCCCCAGAGATAACATATGAAACCAAGGCCGGCAGAATACTAGATGGAGAGATGAACTAAACAAGTTCAAAAAGTATTGGCTCCATGATGCCCATGATAGAGAGGTCTGACAAATCATGGAAAAGATCTATATCAAAAGACTGATGATGATGATAAAGGGAGCTTAGGTCAGTCTTCTAAAAGTGCAAAAGCATCTGATAATCAATAGTCAATCTAAAAATGTCAAGCCAGTCTGATATATTTTAATGACAAAGGATATCATATTTATCATCAAAAAGAACATAAGATAGATAAATAAATAAAACCTAGGAAGCTTTACAGCTTAGAACACTATATTAAAAAAACTTCAACATTTTTTCTTGTCACATCAGTCACTTGTTTCCCAATATCTGCCAATGCAATTTCTGTAATTTTCTTCAGGGTTTTTACCCTATTTCACATATACTTTGTTGTCATGGTACAATGTATAAATTTTTCCTTTGTTGGGATCATCAGTTGTTTACCATGTAACCATTTCAGGGATTTTAAAAACAAAAAACCCTTAGTGGAGTCTATCAAACAATACACCCCTTTCTTACTGTTTAGCTTATGTCATATATAGTTTGTCATTTTATATAGAGTATCATGTGTATTGTATATTGATATTATTTTCGACTACACATTTATTTTTTGAAACAGGACTTACTAATGTGGTTACCCTAAAAAACGTATTTAACAACAAGGGATTGGTAAGTATAACAACTGACATGACTCGCAGTTTGTGTCATTTCTATTGAGTGTTCACCCATGTGAATATTAAATCTGTTGTGTTGGTTTTAATTTCAGATTGCATGCAAACCAACTTGTGATATCATCTTTAAGAATATTAATTACACAGAAAAAATGCTTTGAGTTGATTCTCTAACAACAAATTCAACCAAGGAATTTGATAATTTTCTCCACTATCTCAAAGTAATTTTTTCCACTAATATATATAAATATATCTCCGTACCAGAACTAATTATCTAAAATCATCTACTTGAAAGAAAAAGAAAAAAAAGAAACTTATCTGAAATTATTCACTCTAAATACCAGCACAAGTAACCACAGAGGCTACAAAAAGCACTTTTTTCCAACAGAAAACATCTTTAGATATGTGCCTAGGGCTGTATTCATATAAATTTTCAGGGCATCATACTATTCATACAGATGAGCAAAGAGAGACGAATCTGTGGCCTATTTGGCTGAGTGGGTTATTTGTGGGGCTATGGTAAATCAATAAGGGTTGCAATATCATCTTAATCCAAAGTTTGTTAATCAAGCAAAACCCCTTTTTTTCTTTTTCAATAGATCCTGATGTTCAAAAGATAATGTGAAAGTTTTGTTGAAATAGCAAGCTGGCCAGCTGGACTGCTGTTGCCGAAATCGACCCTAAGGCTCCTCTTTATTTCTACTACCATGCTTCCGGATAGGGGTAGGGATGACTCCCATCCATAGTCTGACAACCACTTATCCTTATTCCTTCCCTTTAGCAGAGAGGCATTGAGTACCATTTTTAGAAAACTCTTAGGTATGACTTGGCAAGTGACAGACACCCGGTTGCTTACGGCACCTGGTATTCTCATGATCAAAATTTCAATAACTAAAAAAAGCCAACATAATTCAAAGCTCAACACTGATATGTAATCATCTTTCTATCAATATGTCAATACTACTAGGGTCTATCAGACATTTAGTTATAGAAAAAAAAGAAAAGAAAAGGAAAAAAAAAAAGAAAAGAAAAAAAAAGAAAAAAAAGAAGAAAAAAGAAGCTTCGAATTGATTGACACGCCAGAAAAGGTAGGAAGTAATATCATGCAAAATCTTTTATTTCACATTTATATCCGTGTCATGACTTCTCATCGAACAGTGTTTCATTGAAAATGCAAAATACACGCACACACATGTCACGAACAAACATATACACACATATGTATGTGACGTGTATGCATGAGCATATGTGACGCGTGCATAAGCATACCTAAGAGCATATGTGTTGCATGTGTGTTTATGTGTGTATATGCAGGTTTGTGGTGTGTACTTTGCATTCTCAATGAAATGTTGTTCGATGAAAAGTTGGTGTGCCATTTTATCCAGTGCTCAGGTCTCGATTTATCTGTATCCTTGACCCGTTCACTGCCAAGTATATTTTTGATAGACCTTCTGGGCCGATTTTTTCTTGTAAAAATCGGATGAAAATAGAAAGTCTTCAATGCATGTTCAAAATGGTTTTATTTTCATATGAATCAACAAATATCTCAAATGTAAAATGTACGTTATCCTGAATAGGAGAAATTACCTAATTGGCGATATTTACCTATTTTTTTGTAAGTTGTATTTCATTTAGATTACATAAACTTTTGATTGTACAAAAGTAGTTGCTTTATATCCTTGTTTTGATGAAATTAACTTTTCATCAAATTAAAACTATATATTCATTTATTCTTCATGAAAAAATAATTAAAATTTTGCCAATTAGGCAATTTTCACTGATTCAGTGTAACATACTTGAATTTATGCAACAAAAAAAAAAAAAGAAGGAAAAAAAAGCACCATCGTAAGAAAAGTTATCTCATCTGTGGCACTGGACCAACCACTAGCTAAGACATGTTAATGAAGGGGTTAAAGCAGCACCTACCTAATTTGGATCTTTCCGTTAAGTTGCAAAAAAAGCTCATTCTAACCTCTTTCGACAAGGATATTTTTCTTTTTTGCGAGACCAAAAGAATCTGCAAAAATACGGGTGATTTGCAACCCAATAATGATAGTGTTGATTCTACATTCGCACTCTCCCCAATAATAATCATCTGATTTTCACCTGTCTATATCTAACAAATATTTGAAAAAGTTTGAATATATCAATCTTCTCCCAAACAGTGTACTGTAGCCAGAGGTATTCAATTGAAGTACTTGTAAAATATGCTGACTTCTGGAATGCATCCAACGTTATATATCAAACAGCTATAGATGTAGTGGTGTAATGAGAAAGAATCAGGGATTTTACAAACATTTATATAGTACTGGGATTAACAATTAATAATAAGCTCCAAGTAAGTTATGGTTTGATAAGCGGTAGAGGAGTTTTCTTTCTAGGGAGAACATACCAGGTGGGGCTGGTCACAAGGCCAAATACCTGGAGAGTTGATCAAACAGGTGACTGCTAGCTGTACTAGAATTTGACCTTGGACCGGTTTGGCCACAGTTATTGCTACGGGACTTAGATTGACGGAGATGACCAGGGGTGGCCAGGGGATGGGGGTTTGGTTGTGAATTTTGGAATAGAGAGATCTTTTAGTGGAACCAGGGCACACACCTCAACGGGGGGAGGGGGGGCGGAATCCTAGAGAATTAGTAACCAGCATTAAGGAGAAAATGATTGTCATATGTCATATTCTTGACCCCTTTCTCTTCCAAGTTGCAAATTAGACAGCACCGACAATTTATACATGAAAGTTGCAACAATAAAACCAGCATCTAATTGAATTTCATCGGGTCTGGCCATTTCTCTGCATGTTACGGAATACAAATTAACCTGTCCTTAGCCAGGGAGTGGACAAAGAGATGAGACAAGAGATGGGCTACTAGCGAGCCCTACAAGCAACAAAAGAAGTCGCCAAACGAACCAGCAATCCACACAACGGTATAAGGTGATTTGCGGTCAACTGTGTGTGTACATTACATAATCATGCAGAAATGGTGTTACAAGTGGAAAGCAATTTCATTTTTGACAAGGAAAATAACTTCCCACAAGGAATCCAAAAGTGATTTATAATGAAATTGGTGTAATTAGAGGACACATGATGAGACATAAGTTTTAAATTTGTTTTTTTTTTCTAAAAAGCCTTTTTCAGTTGACACTCACCAGAGGATGACCCATGAGAAAATGTTTAAATATACTGTGTGGAAATAATTTGAGCGAATTTCAAAAATGTTGTCTAAAATGAAAAACAAACATGTAGAGATACATATGAAGAATTACAGGCAAAATCAATTTGATATTTGATCATTACGCCTGTAATCTTTACATGTGATAAATTTTTAAAAAAAGATTTCTCCCCAAAACAGTATTTAAGAGAGGGGGTCAATTCACAATGTAAGTTTAAGCTAAATTGGTCCCTTAGTTTGTGTCTGGCAGGACTCACACTTATTTTCAAAAAATTTTTTTATTTATGCAACAAGAGGTGAGAGAAGTATTTTATTCATTGATCATCCCCTCCTTTTCAAATTTTTAAAATTAATCTCTCCCAACATGGCATGCTACAAAAAGATGGTCACCTGACGGTTTCTACAGAGTGACCAACCAGACCAGTTTCATTTCAAATTAGATTAGTTACTCTTTAAGAGTTCAGTGCGAACAATTTTTTTGCAGAAGTAGTAACCAATTTTAGTCTTATCAATTCATATAATAGTCTTTGCTAATAGAGAAAGAGACAGACAGACAGGGCATAACATTTCATAAATTCTTCTTTCTTTTTTTTTTCTTGGCAGTCTAGAAAGTACCGGAAGCGTTTCAAAAATTTATCTATTTCCCACAGACTCAAATATGTATTTTTGGCACTGTTTGTCCAAATTTCAAGCCTTTTTTGATGTCAGAAGTCATTGACAGGAAAATCCATGTGCTTCTTGTGGATAATGCATATATTTGTGTAACGATTTCAACTAACAACCATCATCAGCATCACAGCAATCATGATCTTTACTAGATATTTTGTAACCTTATACAATTTCTTCACTGGCTTCTTCAAGTCTGTAAAAATAGCTGATAGGTCTGTTGATATCAGAAGGCTATACTAAATTAAGAGGCTTCTATAAAATTCTACATTTTTTATGCTTGAAGATCAACATTCTTGTTACTCTTCTTTGCATACGGCAGAAGCACTTTTCAGCTCGATGGCAAATAGTATCTAAAATTTTTTAAAAAGTTTTAAAGTTCTGAGCTGAGAATTACAAAATTTTGCTTTAGAATACAGCACTGTTGCCAATTCAGATTTTTTTTTTCTTCAATTTTTTAATCTGGAAATCGCTGCTGCTTTTGAAGGAAAATTTTTTTAAATTGAGAACACTGGAAAACAGTACTTGCTAAATCAAACAAAAACTGATTTAATGATTAAAGTAGCAACATTATTCATAAGTAATAGGACTTAATAATCTGGGAAAAAATTCATGTCCTGGTATTGTCATGCTGAATACCATTCATACTTTATTCTCCAAGATAGAGCATTTTAACATTATTGTGCAAGCAAAAAATACATTACAATGAGCCGTTTTTTCTCGGCTTTGGTATCAATCCCGAAAACCCTGAAGTAAAGATATAGATATCAGATCATCATAAGATCTTTAGAAAGATTCCATTGTATATAGTACTTATTTGGGCAGGGTATTTCCTTATGTTAAATTGCAAATCAAAATTAGTGATCACTGGCCAACGAAAGGCAGGAGCAGGACTTATTCATTGAATACTCCCAACACAACATGTTACCAAAAGATGTAGGTCATGTGAAGGTTTGTACTAACCAGTACTGTCTTTATTAACTCTCGAATTCATAAACCACTTGATATTTCTAATTGACAGCAAAGCTCTTAGGTGGAATGGACCAATTTTGTTAAATTAACCATGTCAGGTGGTAAAAAAACAAATTCTAAGAAAATCATCAAAAGCTTAAAGGGAGGTAACTGATCAGTATTTTGATACTAACATTTAAGTTTTCTTAAATGAATCTTATAGTTAAAGACAACCTTTCAGAAGAAGGTGTACTTCATCAGTTGGCATAAAGATGGCTTTTGTCTTCTGAATTAAAATTAGCTACACCTGGGGAAAATTCCACAGGTGTCAACAACTAAAATATCATTACACATGCATATATATTTTTGAAATTGAAGTACATAATTTGGTTAAAGTAATTTATTACCTATAATTAATATAGATACATTCCATAACAACATGCAAAGGAAAATGGAACAAACATATCTATAACTATTACTATTGATTGCTTTTGCTGTCTATATTCCTTGGTCTACTATTACTATAATTTGATTTTTTAGGCTCCAGACTTGTGAGGGAGCAGTAATGAATAAATGACAGTTCTAGTGAAGATTGAGCATAAGCACCCTCCTCTATTCTTATTCTGATAAATTACATTGTAAGGGTGGGTGGGGTGATAGAGGCGAAAGGATGAAAAGTATGAAGAGAATTAAATTTTTACGGCTGTAAGATACTATGCTTCAGTTCCAGTTGAAAGCAATCGACTCCTGACCTTTACCGAAACATCAAAAGAAGAAAAGAGTAATAAAAAACAGAGGACATATTAAAACAAATAAATCAAGTTTTATTGGTGTGAGAAGAAACTAGAGAAGGAATGGATAATTATCTGGAAGCGTCACGGTTGGGTGGTACATACAAACAAGCAAAAAATGTACAAGATTTTGCAGATTTACTTTCTTTTGAAAGGTAACATGATAAGCAGAAAAGACTATGAAAGGCTGTTGATGTAGGGAAACCAGCCAAATGTTCCAGAACACGGCTGCCACTGAGTATTTAGCAAATGTACCAAGAGCTTCATCCATAAAAGTGCCAAATAAAATACTTTACAAATACAGTGGTACCTTTCTTTAAGATAATCCGCATCACAAAATGTCTCATTGGATGAAAATGTCAGACCCCTAAAATCTTTATGATGACCGAGTAAATAATGTATGATGCAATAATCACTCAATGTATAAATACAAATAAACACGGAAATGAGGTAATAAATAATCTTATTATAATTCATCAAATGACTGTGTCTGAAAATAAGCATCTAGAAACTAGATATAAATCTAGATAATTATAAATGAAATCTGGATAATCTGTAGAATTTTGTAGTTTTTACTTCTCTCTTTCCCTTTTTTTGGTGGGTGGGGAGCAATTGAGACCTCTCACTAATTGAAAATTCTTAATAACAGTGTCTCAATGGCAGGTTCCACTATACTGATAAATTGAAAGAAATTAAATTTAATCTAGATTCTAAAAATCTGCTTCATATTCAAGTTATTGAGAGCTTTGCAGAATGTGAAAGAAATACATTTCAATACTTCACTCAGATACATTGCCAAAACATACAAAATTTTCTGAGCATAGTACCAAATGTACCAACAAAGCTACCAATTTGGTACAAACGTGTCAAGAGTGGCAGGCCTGTTCCAGAAAGATCATGAAAGGGTTTCCCCCCCCCCCCAATTTTTTTGTTCACTCGAGAATGCACCTGCTGATTTACTGATTGCAATGATGGTCACAAATTAACAACTGTGGCTTTGAACTCTCGACGTTGCTGGGTTTAATTTGATTTGCATGAAAAAGAGGTTGGTGTGCAGGTATGCAGATTATAATGGAATCATTTGTGTTACTGAATTTCTCTTTGAACTTCAAGAGGAGAAACTTTCATCACCAAGGTAAGGAGAGTGGGTTGATCTCAAGAGAAGAGACAACCGAAGTCTAAAATGCACTGAGAGCATATTCCCCAACCAACGTCATACACAAACTAAAAAAAAAAATGAATGAAAAACAGATCGTATATTGCTATGATGCAGAAGAGGTAAGAGATTGGATTTTTTAAATTTTGGACTATTGTCTTAGAACAGAATTTATTATCAAAGAAGTTAGCAGAAGAAAATTGTGGAAACTGAAACTCGGAGTTGCCAACTCAAAAAATACTTCTGCACTAGTTTGACTAAGTAGATAAAAAAATAGGGCCAAAAAATGCCAAAAATGGCCCCAAAATGCCAAATAAAAGAGAATAAAAATGGTCAAAAATTGCTTCAATGTTGATCAGTGTATTAATGGTTATGAAGCTTGTGATGCTGATTCTAACTTCTGTAACAAGTTGAATCCCCAATATGGAGGCCTCATCACTATGGCCACGCATCAAACTTAGTTGAACTGAGTAAATATCAAGTATAATCTGCTTCAGTACTTACCGTGTATGTATGGCTTAGTTTGACACAAAGCCGCAGTAGTGGAGCACCTAGTGAGAACCAGAATTATCACAGTAGTAATAACAGCATTGCAAGCTTGTTAACCATTACAACATTTATTGTAAAACTAAGGATTTCATGAAATTACTAGAATGTTCTGGGATTTCATAAAGTAAGAGAAGAGTTCAAGGATTTCACAAAATCCCTAGAGATATCATGAAATCACTAGTTTCACAATCTTACTGTTACATATCCACAGAGTACAGATTTGAGGTCACAACTCATAAAGCAACTTTACTTGTGGTTATATAAAAGCATTTGCAGTATATTTCCACAGCTTTGATATATGATTTGGGATCCGACAAGTAACTATTTCAATCTGAATAAACATAGGATAACGAGATTAGAAGGGGGGAGGGAATCGTTAGTTCATCTCAGAAATCAAATTTCACATGCATTTGTTACATATTTAGGTAGATAAGAAAACCTCCAGATGAAAATATACAATCGGTTGTCAAAACTATGTATCAAATAGAAAAAAAAAACAACAAAAAAACAAATACTAAGAAATAATGAACACTATAAAGCACTCACAGAGAGCATATCTCCACTGATACCATCGTCACTAAAACTTGAGCAATCAGTACACAAATCCCAAACTATGCAGCGATAAAAGCTGTTAATAATCATTCAGAGACACCCCTTTGAATCTTAATTCATATCAACACTGGATTATTTTCCTTAGTTTGAGTAACTTTGTCATCATTGTCTTAGCAAATTTGGAAAAATTTTGTCATCATTGTGTTATTACATCTAAAAAGCCTAAACATTGTCTTATCTCACAATCATAACAAAATCATGAAAAACAAATTCTTGGATCAAACCCCAAATTTGATTAATTATTCCTGGGACTATGGCCAACCCTTCCACAAAATATTATTTAAGTTCATCGAAAACATTTGGAGATCTTGTGTGAACAAATGGATGGACAGACAAGCATACTGACAAACCTGAACAAACACCTAATCTCTGTTCAACTTTGTTGGAAGAGGTATAAATTTTGTATTCAAGGGTAGCTGTATTGATCATTTGATAGAAAACAATTTGACAGTGACCAATTCTTTTGTGCTGAAAGTAATTGTTTACTTGAGAGACATGAGTCTATCTATATTGAATATGCAGTATTAAATAAAAATGCAAATACAGATACAATGAATATTAATTGTTCTTCAAAGACTTTTTACACCCAATTGTGATGCTATTTGTTCCACCCAGAAAGTTAAACCAATTAGGAAAAGTATTTCTTTGTGTCCACAATAAAACCAGTTTCATATCTTTTGATGAAAAGTTTAATGTGCGTAAGAATAATAAAATGTTTTTGAATTAATTCGTTTTTTTTTTCATAAAAATGATTCACACTTTTTGTTTTAAACTTGTCAATGAGATTTCAATATGTATATAGAATAAAAGTCCAAGTTCTGTATTTTGTTAATTCAATGTTTATAAAAAAAACAACCAAAAAATTACAAAACTTTTCATTTTCACTTCTTTTAAGGAATATTACATTTTCCTCACTTCTCTAATTTTTCACATCAAAAAAACATTTTGACCGGTCATTCAAGTGTTCTTTTGCAACTTTGCAGAAACCAACATTGCAAAATCGTTGTCATCGTGGGTATCCCTTGAGGTTGTGGATGATCAAAATTCTACTGAATGATGACCCACAGAAGAAAGACGTCTGTACATGTATTTGTTGGTATACTTGTTGTTGCACTCCAAGAAGCAGGCGATACTTCACGAATCAACCAACTGATTCCAACAAGCCTAGAGCTGATAGATCTGTTAGATGCACGGGCTACAGTAATTCACTTATGCAAGATACAGACATTTAGATCTGACATACTCATGAATCTACACAAGCTTAGCTCGAAAGACCGATTTAGTATAAATTTCAGCAATTAACCTGTTCATTATAGTTACTAATCTAAGAGCTGTCACTTCACTGACAGCTATAAGTGTACAACAAAAGGATGGGGTGAGGGGAGAAAAAATTTAGGTAGTTGAATAAAAGGGTAGGAAGGGAGCGGGGCTGATGGCGGCTACAGATGCTAAAAGTGTGGCAGACAAGGCTATCATTATATACAAGACTTTTTCACCTTTTCATTGATGACCATAGTATTTCCACTTGGTAACCTTAGTGCTCCCCAAATTGGTGGCTACTTCAACTCTAGCACTTGGTAACCTCTTTAGTGCTCCATTGGTAAACCCCAACTTCAGAACATTATACAAAAGTGCACACTTGAATTCCACTGAGTAATTGACCGTGTGAATGGTGTGAGTTATAAAAGAATTGTATGTAGGCGAGAAAATATATTTATACAAAATTCCACCTGTTTTTATGTCCGTGCCTCGGATCAGTTCCCAGGCGGCAAGTAAACGATATGATCTGATGATATTAAATGATAAGAGCCAGCTATACTTTTTGTAAAATGAAGATAAATTAATTTCCTTGAACTTTAATATCAAACTTTTTATATACTGTAGGAAACTCAAAATATAAAAAGGCATTGTGTACCTGGAAACCACAAAGTTGATAAACCAGAGGATATAGAAAGCTGGTCAACCATAACCAAAGTCCCTGGGTTGACAACATTTTACCCTCAATCCTACTCTTTTTAGCAGAGAGGCATTGAGTACCATTTTCAAAGTCATCGGTTTGACTTGGCCTGGGTATTTCTTTAATTGTAGTTATATATAATTTAGATAGTGTACACCTTGGATGCAGAGGGGGAGATAATCAGAGCTTTATTTCAGAAACTTACCCAAAACAGGCATTGGAATAGCAACAAATTTGGAAACTCAGCAAATCTGGAGGCGGGAGTTCAAACCAGCCTCTGGCAACCCTGGTGTATTCATCTTAATCATCTGAGCATTTTCTTTGTAAACTCATAAAGATAAATACAGGTTGATTTAGAATAAAACTTTACAGGCAGATTTATTGGATCATTTTAATTTATGAAGACTACTCAAAAAACAATATAAAAGAATTGGAAAATATCAGGAGAAGAGCAACAAAATTTATTCCAGAATTAAAAAAAACCTCCCCTGTGAAAAAAAAAAAAAAAAAAAAAAAAAACGACAAAAAAAAAATCAACAAAAAACAAACAAAAAAACCCCTTAAAAACAATAGAAGGAATGAGAACAAGAGGAGGCATGATAAAAAACATTTAAAATGATAAAAGGCATCGACAACATCCCAACTGAAACATTCTTTATAATGAATAAATGAAAAGAAATATTATACAAAGAACATCGCATGAATAATTCAAGAATAAACGTCTCACAAAGTGTTGTCAACAACTGGAACGAATCAATGGATCAAGTTCCAGAAATAATAGAAACTAAAACAGTAAACAACTTCGCAACTTTGAGATTAAATATGATTATTATATGACTGATACCGAGAAATAAAACAACAAATTGAAAAGAGAGAGAAAATACCTCAAATGAAAAAGCCAGATATAAGCACAGATATGAGCATGATTTTACTCGCTGTACATCTTATCCTTTACATTCTTACATTTTAAAGTCTGGAAATAAAGAGAGGAAACTCCAAACTGAACTAATTACAATGGCTGAGATAAAACTCAACATGCCTCTGTTTTCTGTAAATAAAAAAGATGATACAAGCCTGTGACAAGCCGCCCCCGACTTTTGGCCAATTGAAGAAAAAAAAAAGGAAATGAGGAAACAAAATAGGAAGAGACTATTTCGAATTCAATTATCAGCCATTCTTGTTAGAATTATACAAAAATTACAGAATTTCTGAGGTTTTTCCTGGAAATTAGAACTCATCTCAACTCATTTTTCTGTCTTTTTACACCAGGTGGCCAACATAGCTTTTTGGGTGACGTCATGGCTTAGTAGGGATTATATGCTAATTTTTATTATAAACCTATCTATTCAGTGTAAACAAGTTTTCAAATACACATCTTGTGGTTTATTTTGTTTACACAAATAATTTTTATACAAAAATTCTCTACAAATCTTTCTTCGTATTGATAACACAAAGATGATTGCGACAAAATTGACAGCTTACAAGTTTTGTGCTTTTTATCAAAACTTGTTGCTTTGTAGTCAAAAGTCCATGAGAATTGTTAATTGGAAGGCCGCAAAGAAAAAGTAAAAAATTCATGAACTCAGGAATCAAATTTGTCAGGTACAACTCTGAAATAGTTTGTTTTTTCTTGACAGGAATAAGGACAAACAAAAAAGAATTTGGCTTTTTCTATGGCTCACTAGTGGCCTACGGCCCACTTGATGGGAAATCTGGTCTGAGCTTTTATTGAATTTCATGCTTAATTCATGCTCATCATACTTGATGGCATGTAATTCCCATGGGCAGATGTATTAATGATAGCCAAACAAAAGCAAACACAGTATGAAATATTTTATTTAAAATATTCAGAATGTACAATACGACTGGACATTTAGATCTTTATTATCAACAAGATAATTTGTGTCTTGGTACTAAGCCAAACAGTGTATATCATACCATTAGTAACGATAAATAATAATAGACATTTATACAAAAATAATTAGGCAAGTTTGAATAGTGAGAACGAGAGTTACATAAGCAAATTAGCAGAACCAGAAATAGCGTGTGCACAGGAGGTCACAAGGCCAGCATAGAGCTCAACGGGAAAGAATCGCAAAAACACAGAGATGCTGAAACTGGATGTAACATGTATGAGAGGGGATTTTGCCTCCGAGAACTATATCCGAAGTTCCATAACAAAACAGACACCTGGGGAAAGCCATAGAGTACATGGCTGGAACATCATGAAAAAATAAAGATGAGGAAAATAGTCCAACTAAACCACATAGTCCTCAGTCTCAGAAACTGAGTGCTCATAGGATATTTAAACTTTGATCCAACAAGCTTTGTTATTTTGATGTTATTAAAATAAGAATTTGAGGTTTTCTTTAAGAAACAATCAACCAAAACTGTCAACATAATCAAATAAGTTTCTTCATTTTTTAAGTGATTTTGGCAGGCTATGTATGCATATACTGCCTGTACAGATTACACAAATGGAGCAAAAGGATTGAATATTGAATTGATCACCCCAAATATGATATGCTGCTAAAAGGTATTGGTCACATGATGGTTTCTATTAAGTGACTAACTTTTTTTGCCTGAAGTATTTTTCCTTAGGCTATTAGGTTGGTGCAAAAAATAATTGTGGTTTTTCACCATCAAATTTAAAGCAGTATATCTCAAATCAGAATAAAAGTTAATGGTTTAAATAAGTACCTTCAGAATATACATATTTTTGCCATCTAGAAACAAGTCCATTCATTTCAGAAGCATAGAATTTTGGGGGTTCTGGAACCAATGAATCCCCGGGGGTGTTTTGAGCTGCTGCTTAGTTGTTGAAGACCTTCCCTTACAGGAAGTAGTTGAATAGCTTGACGTGGTAGTTGGTTCGAGAGAGGTCTGGTGAGTAAGTTGGGTGAGGTTGAGTTTCGTAGTCAGGTTTGTTCAATTTTTGTAGGGTCATTTGTGTCACATATGGTCAGACATTGAAATGGACATAAATATTGCAGATCTTGGGGGATTTTGTCAATTTCCAGGCAATACTTCTTTGCTGTGGTGGTTTTACCAGAATTCAAGAAGTTGTAGTGGACGATTCCATTTGCTCATCACCAAACAGAGATTATAATCCTCTTTTGATGCAGGTTTGGATTGGGGAAGTGTTTTGGTGCTTCACTTCTGTCCAACCACTGAGCAGAATGATAGTCGCACAAAATCCATTTTCCATCACGTCACATTGCGACTAAGAAATGGATAATTTTTACAGCACAAAAGAAGTGCAGAGCAGACTTTGGAAAAGGATAATTTTTTGATTTTCATTCATTTGTGCTGCATGCATTTGTTGAGCATTTTTGCTTTTCCAATTTGGTGTAAATGTCAACCAACTTTAGAATGGTCAGGTTTAGTCAGTAACCTTGAGTTGCAGGAGTCCTCCATAGTATGATGGCGTCAAAAGAATGTCTACAACCCTTTTCATCTTCAAGGCTCTTGACTCTGTTTTGGAATTTTAGGAACAAATATTGAGCACTTTATGCTGCCTTATGTCTCATTCTGAACTCATACACAAAATTGCAAAAATTTGCCTTCCCCCCATCCATCTCTGATTTGAGAAATACCCTAGAATAAATGGTGAAAAGAAAATGTTCAGCTTCAATGAATAGACCAAAATTCACGCTTTAAAAAGATATATTCCATGAATATTCCAAAATAAGCATCAGAGTTAAACAAAAACCACAAATATTTTTGTACCAATCCTACAGAGCATATCAATCTGATTAAATTCTTTGAACTTTCTTCGAGACAAACTAATAAATTTAAGCAAACAAATTAGAGTAATTTTTCCAGTTGGTCCGAAAAAAACACTTTTTCAGTGCAATCTGAAAAACACAATACTACCATATGTTGGAAAGCTGACTTATCTGGTGAATATTCAACTAAACTTGAATGAACACCTTAGATTTTGGGCTGCCATACACAGTAGTTGGCATTAAGCTAAACCATTTAAGTTTTCCCCTTTTTTTCTTCTTCTTCAAAAAGAGAACGAATGATTTTGTTTTCTAAAGAAAGATTTTCCAGACACTTATCTATTCATTCTTTTTGTTGTACCAATAACAGTTCGGTCTTCAACCCCCCTCCTAACCACCCCTCTTTATTTGCTTCTGTCTAGAGGTCTATAAATAGAAACAAGATCTTTGTCATTTTTCTGTCAATGCAACCACTTGGGATAGAATGGTGCCTGCTTTCTGCTTCTACTTAACATATCCCCACCCCCAGCAACTTACTGGTATCATCTTTCCTCCAATGGCGTATCCCCTTTAAGTGATATTGTTAGCAAGCATTTCAATCACATTTTAACAGCCGAGCAAATTATATTTTAAAAATCTTTTAGATTGAAAAAAAAAAAAAAAATTAAAAAAAATAAAACCTCATGAATTCAAAATTTTTCAGAAGAAAAAATTCTTGTCTCAAGTTAACAACATATTTGAATTTGAAGGACAAAATAGCATAGAATTAAAAGAAAAAAGAAAAAAGGTCCTTGAAAATTTTATAAAATCACTTTAAAAGAAACATCCACTCAATGGAGAGAGGGCGGTCCTGAGTATATATTGTCAAGTTTCACACCTTCACTTGCTCAATGTTAAAAATGGCACACAAATAATAAGGGATTTAAAGAAAGAAAACCAGATGCAAATGCAAAATTATATTACTATTGCTTTGAATAAATCAAATAGTTGAATCGTTTTTACTGGTGCCCGGTTTTCAACATCGATTCAGCGAGGGTGTGAAACTATAATCAGGACCAGCTTCCCTAGACTGTGCTGGAATATCTGATCTTTTTATAAATGATAACATTTAACAAGAAATGATGTTACTGAAGATTAAAAAAAAAATTGTAGTAGTTAGCTGAACATCGCCTGATATAGGTTTTAGAAAAATAGTTTTTCTTTTGTACAAACAGCGGGTAAAAATTAGTGACCAATTTAGCATATAGACACGTTGCATTCCACTACAAACCTCTTTTGAAGGGGAATTTGAGAAAAGAGAGAGAAAATGAAAAAAAGGGTTTGGGTAAAATTTCAAGTCTCTACTGTGAATGGTAAGGGCTGGGCAAAGTCCAGATAGATACAAAAATATAAATGTCAGAACATATGAATAACCTAAACCCAACAATAATTAAACCAGTCTGTTGTGGGTAGGGGTGATTAATTGCGAAATCTTTGAATCTTTGACTTCCACTCTGAGCCAATTTGTTATTATGGTTTACCACCAATATTTTACAGGTTAATAATGGAAAACAAAACCCACAAGTTGGGCCATTTTTAAAAAGCCACGTGTATAAATGAAGGCCAAAGAATGATCTTCTTTTTTTTCTCTTTTCTTCTTTCCACATGGGTAGCACAACCTGTAGAAGGATCAACAGCAATGTGATGGAAAAAAAAAAAAAAAAAAAAAAAAAATGATGACACCTTAAAGCTTATGGAGGAAATGCTGCCCCCCCCACCCAACCTCCATTCAAAAACTTTATTTGGTCTACATTCCTTTTTGTTGTTGTTCATATAACATTCATGCTTTTGTTATTCATATCCCAATTTTCTGTTATTGTTCGATTCTGCTCTCACCAACACAAGCATACCTTGGGGATGAGGGAAGAAAGGTGTGGGTGAACTGCTGTTATTTTGCAATGATGGCCAAAGAATGGAGATCATTTTCGTGGCTTTGCTCTACAGGGCTGGACGGAGGGGGTGATTAAGGCGTGGGTGTGCGTGTGGAGATTCTCCTTTCTTTCTGCTTCAAGGAGCATCAACTGAAATCTGATCGCAACTAAAATAATGTGATCACTTGTCAAACAACCCTTGGAATTATTTTTCTGCTTAGAAATAACCTTTTTTATGGTTAGCTGAACAGTTTTGGTCAGAGGTGACTGATTCTCCTATCCCTCCCACTGACCGACATTCTGTACGCAATGACTTGGGTACATTTTTTCATTGTTGTTCATATCTTAATTTTCTCATATTGTTATTGTTTGGTATCCCCCCCCTCCACCTTGGAGAATGTGGGTAGAAGGGTGTGGCCGATTTAACCCGAGTACTTTTCAGTTATTTTGTAGTTAATTACTCCATAATTTAACCGCTGGTGTTTATTACTGTTGGCTTGCAAAATCTAACGGGGTGGGGGTATTATTTGTTTTTCAAAACAACGAATAGTTCTAATTTAGAACAGCTGTTCAATTGAGAGTAAAGTAAAGCTGAAGGAAAAAAAACAAAACAAAACGTGTCTTAGAGCAGGGTTGCTCAAAGTTTTTGGATCACAACCCAGTTTAATTTTATGCAATAACCTTATGACCCATTGACATATATTGTGTACAAATGCATAACACGAGTGTAGTCATCTTGCCTAATAAGAAACATACTCTGATGTAAAATCATTTTTGAGTGATACATTCATATGTCACGCCTAATTGGCAAAATTTCAACTTTTTTCTCCCAAAATTAAATACATAGTTTCAATTAGATCAAAAGTTTATCTAATTAAAATGAGGATCTAGAACAACTTTTTAATGATCAAAAGTTTGTTATCGAAGTGAAATCAAATTCTTTTTTTTCACAAAAAATAAATAAATTTTGCAAATTCCAACACATCGGCATAACACATCCATAGATGACGTGTATTCCAGCAGCAATTTTTCTTTTAAGCATATTTTATTAAAAACAACAATTCAACAAAATTTGCCTAATTAACTTTTTATACACTTTCCTCTGTCTGCAAATTAATCGTTTAGTTTTTTGGTCACATGAATGTAGAAAGTGTCTCAGGGTTTTAATGTTCATCTCTTTCCAAGCGCTTCATTTTCAAGGAGTATTTACAATGATCATTTCAATTTCCAAAGATAAGTATAATTATAATATGATAAGCTCGGCAATCCAACATTTACAAAATTGCTTTCGAAGTGAACCTTGAAATGCCTATAACAGATCACAATAATAACATGTGAAGCTTTCTTCATGAATTCTGAATGTTTGGAATTGTAATACAACATAATTTGCAATGAACGCCTCGATTTCCTGGGATGAATGTTACCATGAGAAAAATGCTGTCAAAATAAACATTTCATTTTAAAGAAACAATGTGACAATGAGTTGTATTTGTCTTTGGACTTTAAAATGATTATTGAAAATACTCCTTGAAAATGACTGAAGGTAGTTGAAAGTGCCAGGAATAAAATGAACATTAAAAACTTTGGACACTTTCCGGTGACTAAAAAACTAATCCACTGACAGGTGAAACTAAATGAAAAACTTGATAAAATTTGTTGTTTTTAATGAAAATATACACTAGATGTGTACATAAATTATTGTAACTGAATTCTGACTTGTAAGAAGACACAAAAAGTTTAACTCTTAATAAATTTGAATTATTGATGACAAAGGCAATTAGATTATGATACATGTTTATGTTTCAAATCGCAATTATTCCATGGCCATCAATATTTTTCTCGCTCTTTATTTACTGCAACTCAGTCAGTAGGATCTAGGAACCCATCGATAGGTCAGGACCTATACTTTGAAGAACCCCAATTTAGAGCAGCCTGTTAGTATAAAACTAAAACTCCAGGTGACAAAAAGAGTTGAACGCTATCATCAGAAATTTCCAGGTGGCAATGATGATAGTGAGTGGATAAAACACTATACAAAACTTGAAATAATGAAACCATTGCCCAATATCACTGAACAAAAAAACCCTGTAATGTGAATCAGTCCTTACAAGATCAATGTTATTGAATAAAGGTATTGCATAATGTTGCTACCTCAAAAATTGACCCTACAAATCAATTATAACACAATCAATTATTATGAAATCAATATTACACAAAATGAAGAAATATCAAATTTGATGTATTAACCTAAGAATATCACGGCTGATTGGGTCGTGCTGCACTATGTATCACTCTTACGACAAAATATTGGAAAATGCTTCAAAAAAGATATTTGAATTCTAAAAAAGAACGGATGAATTTCCAATAAAGACTTTATGGTCAATCTTACATTGAAATACTGTGTGTTAATATTGACAAAGTAGAGGCTGGTGTCAGAACTTCAATTTTAAGCTGTTGCAAGGAGTGAAGAATCAATATGTCTGATATTATATCACTTTTGAATTCCTCACACGATAGAAAAACTGGATACTGGAATATATTAAAAACTGTCACCAGAACCATCCTTTCAACATAGGTTTCTTCAGTTTTCAAGTGATTCAGCCTACCTGGCTATCTATGTACATGTACAGGCCACACCAGTAGAGCTAGAGGGCTGGAAATTCAAAACATTTACTCCTTCTTTTGTGAAGAAAAAACGTTTTTGTCATTCGAGAGTTCCCACTCCAAATACATTTTTAGTTGGAATGGATGTCAATTTACAATGTAAAGTTATGCTAAATTGATTACTTTGTTTTTTTTGGTTATCAAAAATTCTGACTTTTTTAATGATCCTTGTGCCACAAAAGGCAAGAAGTAACTCATTTATTGACTACCCCTTTCTTCACTATTTTAACTGATCACCCCCCCGACACATGCTGCAAAAAGACGTTGGTCACATGATGGTTCCTATTGAGTGATTAACCAGACCAGCATTCCCATTTATCATTTAAAAAAAAATTGAATTTTATTCCCAATACTTTGTTAGTTCTGGATAAAGTGAAAAATATTCTTTGTTTTATTTTTAAAATTATAGAACAATGTCTCCGAACCTCTTAGAGTAATTGATTGATACTTTGAGATAGTATGCAATAATCATTAGGTTGTTACACATCAAAGGTCTGTTTTTTTTCTCATGTCAAGGAGAATAATGCTAAAAGTGAAAGATTTACTAATGTGATTGCATTTTTAAAAAATGAATATGATCATATACTGGGTCAACACTTTCAAAACAAGATTTATCATGTTGTTATGTATGAAATGTTTTTTGAATAAGATAAAGGATGATATAAACAATGAAAAGAGGTGAATATTTAATCAAAATATGATCCATTTGGAGCAATAACCTTCTCCCAATGATCTTGTAATCATATGCTATCTCCATAAAATTTAGTTTTAGTGGTTATAAATTTGGTAAAAGCATGTATGGCTTTGATAATTATCGAACGTTTTATAACAGATCTGAAGGTCAAAATACTTGAAAAGATGATAATCTGTTTAGTTGAGACACAGTCAGCTAAGAAGTGTGAGGTCTTGAATTGTCATGGAGCATTCCGTTCCTTCAGGTAAGACCATTTTCCCAACTTTTTATCTATGCTATTGCCCTAAGATGACATTATATGGTTGCTGTTGAAGTCTTCCAGTCTCCAGAAAGTGCTGAAACTGTTTCATGGGTCATTGGCCTCTTCTGTCAATAATTCTTCATCTTTAAGAACAGGTTTGGGCATCTTTCAAGGTATATTATTGATAGCCATATTTCCTGACCTAAACATATCAAACCAATGCTGAAGAGTTCTCTCTAAATGCTTTGTAGATGTTATCAACACCTTGAGCAGTATTATTGCTGAATAGCAGAAGCAAAGGTCAAAGGATTGATCTTATATCCGGTGTTCACTGATAACAATAAACAGGATGTACTAATGCTGAAAAGCATCTTTGGGACACCTTAATGACAGGTGTTGACGAAAAACACCCAGACGAGTGTGTTGACAAGGAGACTTGCTACTATCGGTTTCATGAAGAAAAACAGGTGTTTTCATTGGGAGAAGCCACACTCTGGTGGGCTGATAAATCAAAAAGCGTAGGTGGATATGAGCAGAAACACTAAAAAGCAAAGGTGGATGTGAACGGAGACACCAAGAAGCATAGATGGAAATTCCAAGCATGTGGGCGTAGATCCCTTATATTAAAGTAATGGTCACTGTCCTGAGTTTGTTGATCACAAGACACCAAAACGGCCCTCACGTGCCTATCCGTTTTTCTGAGCACTACTCTATCCCGACTACACGATGCCACTTGGAATTGTACCAATAGAGATATATGCTTGAGTTTTTACAAATATGCATCCTGTCTCTGTTCTTGAATACTATGGAGTCCCATGCCTATGTAATATCATGTCCAAATATAAAAATGTATTTGAAAATTAGTCAAACTTCTTGGATAGACCGATCCTGTTAACGGCTCAAAAGACTCCAATAATATCTATTTATGTTGGGGAAAAAAAACAAAAAAAAAAAACAAAAACAAAAAACACTGGTTCATGTGTAACAACTTAATATTAGGATGCTTTTAAGGGCATCCTATAGGATGATGGAACAGTAAGTCCACAGCCATAAAGTAGCTCAATTTTTGTAGAGCAGTGATTATCAGAGACCAGAGAGAAAGCCAAAAAAGTTTGACAGAATTCCAGTCCAATAAAACTTCACAGGAAATTAAAGAGGAAGAGAGAGCAAGATATTCACCTACTTCCATCAGACAAAGTAACACACTTACTGGCAGCGGTTTTGTGCAAATAACAAAAGTAAGGGAATGCAGGGCGGCCTGCTTTAGTGAGCGCATCATCTAGTTAGTGAATCAAGCCTCCACAGATTAGTGTTTCAGCATTGGGAGACATTTTAGGGGTATCTTGATTCACTGACTATAGCTACAATGCGATGTATCAGCTGATTTGAGGGTACAAACAAATAAACAGAATGAGAATTTTAGTTATATATAGATGATGGGGGAACGCTGACGCCAACTGACCCCAACAAAGGGAATCCTGCTCCAACAGCGTTACATCATTGCTTTCTGGCAAGAAAAGATTACCTCTCAAAGTTAAGCCATTAACTGCTGAAGGTGGGGAAGAGTAATAGTTATGCATTGCAAGATAAAAGCTCTCGTCCAAGTCAAGATAAGAGCTCTGACTCACAGAACTGAGTAATCATCGATCAGAATAAAACGGAAATTTTATTGAGCAGTCGTGGAATAGCTATGGCAGAAATTCCTGTCATTCGCAGGTTATGGCTTAAATATCAGTCAAACACACTTGGACACTGAAACCTCACAATAAAAGACTCACAAACTGCACCATAGAACTGTTTTCAAATTGAAATCAGACACAGATCAACAAATACCAGTATATGCCACAGCAGGGCTGTCTTATTGCATTGGCACATTGAGCAGTTGCCCAGAGGCCCTGAAATTCAATTTGAAAAATACAAATTGAGGTTCATATTAAATAGCAGACATATAAGAACCTTCTCTAAGTCTCAGTTTACATCCATATTTAATTCAGTTCTCTATTGAATAAGGGTTGACAACAATGGCCCACATGCCAAATACAGCACATTGCTTGGCCCAGGGTCCTCAAATATTCTTAAGGCAGCCCTGTGTTGCAGTAAACACCAAGCTCTTCAAACAGACCATTTACTAATAGGCTGCCTAAATGTAGTGAACACACATGCATGCATATATATATATATATATATTGGTTACCCTTAATATGTACACCAGCACGCCAGTCTATTTTTAGTTCATCAGTCTGTTTATATCAATGGTTCTCAAACTGTGTGCCGCAGCACAATAGTGTCCTGAAACTATCTTCCAAGAGTTCCATGAAAATACTTCCAAATGTATTTCAAGTCTTAGTACGGTTTCAGTATGGGTATCATATCTGTCCTGCCACACCACTGAGTTGTCAATCTGGTGAATTTTTTCATCAGATTTTGTGAGATCTCAACATTTCAAGTGACAGATGTAAGGAAAGGGTGTTGAGTACACATATCAGTATACTGATATAAAGTTCCAATCATTTACCACAGAAATGTTTTAGTGTAATTCATTTCATTTTTACAGTTGCTCTGTTTCATAAGTCAAATTTAGTTCTTGGTGTGTCTTCATACCATAAAGTTTGAAAACCACCGGCTCATAAATATACCAGTCTGCAAGTCTATATTTTGTTTAAGCATATAAAATAGACAACTGAAAATCAATATTTAAGAATGATATTTTTTTTCAACATTTTGATAATTTTTATTCAACACTTCATTTCCCATATTTGACGTTTAAAATATTTTTCCTTTTCTTTTTCGTGATTGGCTCCATTTTGCTTGTCACTTGCTCATCCAATTAAATCAGCAAGTCTTTAATTTTACAAGTAATAGTAAAATTTTTATGTATAGGTTGTTAAAATCAATTTTTTTAAAACATTTAGCTCTTATATTATTGTGCTGGACGGGCAAGCTGGCACCTCTGTGCTGAGCTAGCGTATATATACATACATACACACATAAATGTGTGATTATAAATTGCGCTATATTATATATAAAACACTTACTTGAAATGATCTCTTGTCGTTACACAGTTAATGTATCACTTGGCCTAGATTACTAAATAGAATAAACAAAGAAAATTGAACTTCCGACTGAGAGGATAGCTGCTTCAAAGTAGCGTTGCTCTTACCATTGAGCTAAACAGCCGTTAGTAATGCAAAGGCCCAAATAACTGCTTTCACTCCAAATCCTGATCTCGTTCATTCTCGGTCTACTCGCTTCTTTCAAAGTGACAGTTATGTATTGAAAAATGGATACATATGATCCGACAGAATGATTATAAATTGTGTTATGCAGAAAACTATTTTCTACTTACGCTGTCTAGGCCAAGTTATACATCAACTCGGTAACAGCAGGAGATCATTTCAAATAAGAGTTTCTATATAATATAACAATTTATAATCATTCTGTCGGTTATATATATATATATATATATATATATATATATATATATATATATATATATATATATATAGATGAGAGGGAGAAAGCTTGATATTAAAAAAGGTAGGCTGTTGCACCCTCCACTGACAACCTTTAAACTGAAACAGGAGAGAGAGATGAAATTCGTGTGGCCAAACCCCTAACCAATCTCCCTAACTCTAATGGTTGCAGCTAATAATAACTGGTAAACTTTGTAAAACATTAGGATATGTTTGTTGGCAAATTGCCGAAGATTCTGTTCAGGGGTACTTAGCAACATTCCCATTGTGTGTGCTTGTGGATATGTACCTGCACACAAATATATGTTTGTGTGTGTGTGTGTGTGTGTGTGTGTGTGTGTGTATGTGTGTGAGTACATGCTCGAATATTAATATCTGGTGACGTCAGAATTAAACTTTAGTACATTGGAGGGGGGGAATTCTTAAATCAGCATTCTAAGTCCATTTCAAGAAGAGAAACAGAATTATCTTGATAGATGCATTTATTCTGGCACATTTCTATTCATAGGTCAAGCATTATTTTTTTTTGTGTTTTACATACTAAACAAGGTTGTTCTTTTGTTTTTAGTAAGGTGCATTCTTGTTTCCACCCTACAGCCAAAAATAGACATGGCGTATGCACGCTCGAATAGAAAAGATATTTGATGACATCGGAATTAAACCTAAGTACATTGGGGGAAATAAATCAGCATTCTATGTCCATCTCAAGAACAAAATTGTGATCATGTTGAAATGAATACAAATTTCTGGCACATTTTTTTTCCATAGGTCAAGTATAATTTCCTTTCGTATCATATATACAGTTATCCCTTACAAAATGCGCTAAATCCACAAATAATTTCCGCTAACACTGCCAACCCTTTCTGTCCCCCCAAATTATAAATCTTGTACCAATTTCTGTAAACCTTTTGATAAAACACTTCACCATTCCCAAATTGTAAATGTGCAGATAAATGGATACAGTGAAGTTATTCAAGAAAAAAAATTATTTCGATGTCTAAAGTACTGTTGCGTTTGACTAATCAATTTGCAAATGTAAACAAGTTTTTGACCATTATTATCCTCAAGGTTATATAGTCTAAATAAATGATTTTTAGTTGATTGTTTTCTACAATCTTCATAATTAATAACACAAAGATAATGATGAAATTAGTACAAATTACACACGTTACTTTCTGTCAAAAGATTGTAGAAGTTGCTGTATTATAAATATATACATGTATTCAAGGTCTCCTTAACATTTCAAGTCTTGTTCCTACTGTACAATGTATTTTCTGTGATGCAGTTTTAGAGGTACGCCGTTAAACTCCAAAATATTTCCATTAAATTATTCAGGGGCAATTAGAAAATCTTCGGATCACAAGGGATAACTACTCTATGGAATACCTTGATTAATGCCGATATTGATGCAGTATGCTTAAAGTATTGCTGTACAGATTAACGTAACTTAGGTCAGGAATACCTTGAATAGTAGTGTGGTTTTGATGCTGTACGGTTATGGTGTTGCTGTGAAAAATTAACATAACTAAGTAGAAGAAAAAAAAAACTCCCAATAAATTATAAGACTTTGAATAGAGCAGTCTTGAATAGTATAGAACATTTGAGAACAAATTACTCATACTAATCAAGGTATAACTGTGCAAGGTAGTCCTTTTGTTTTGTTTTTTCAAGGGGTGAATTTTTGCCTACACCCTTGGGAATCTGCAGTGGGGAGCAAATGGAGCATTTGCCTGCCCCTGGATCAGGCCTGCTCACCGAGGGCAGAGTTTGGTGGGTGGAAGTTGAAACTTAAAGAAGCCATGGATCAAGGGTATCACTATAAAAAGTGACAGCTTTAGTCACAGCAAGGCGCTCCTTGGTCCCTTATCTGACAATCAACACCCGGATATAACACCCATCCCCACCATGAATATGTCCAATTGCCTCTCCCCGAAAAATTGGCAGCAGACAGCCATGTCTACACCCTAGGGCCAAAAATAAACAGTGGTAAAAGCATAAAACCGATCAGAGCAAATGAATCTGATAGAATGAAGGGAATAAAAAAGCAAAGAAACAATTAAAGAGAAAGAAATACATGATTCAATACAAAAATGGAATAAAGAGAGGTCAGTACTCTAAGTTATTAAGGAGCCCATACCGAAAATGGTATGCAAGGTGGTGTAAAGGTTACCTGCACAGGAAACAGAATCGACGAACCGAGTTGGACTTTTGGCTGTGGTTGCTTCCGTTCACTTCATACTAATGCTCTTGGCAATGGCATGAATCCACTTTACCTCCCTGTCTGCTACTGGTAAATAGCAGGGCAGTTGGAGCCCTTTAACCAAATGAGGCATTCCTACTTAAGTGAAGGTTAAGTAGAATGGATATGCCTGGCACAAGTTACTCAATTCCATAAAACACTTTTGCTACAGAAATTGATGCAGAATAATTTCAGTGATTGTCCACTGATGTAGAGTGGTTATGACCCTATGCTCCATAAGGAATTTACAGGAATAAACAGAAAGCATAATTCTCAAAATTACAAAATGGCTTCTGTAATTGTGAACTTTGAAGGCAAAAATCAAAATACACTAGACTCTTTATTACAGCTACCTCGGGGACTTAAGAGTACTATATAATGAATTTGCCATTATAACAAATGGATTTTACACGTAGTGTCTTTAATAATGTGGAACCAAAAATTCCAAATAAAAATTACTTTTTATTACACTTTAACAGTCTAATGCCTTGTGTTACTTCAGGTGGAATTATTTTGAGTGTTTACTTATTAAAATTAGAAAAATAATGCTCTGAAATCTTCATGCGCTGTTG
>OY735208.1:8966449-9506449 GCA_963457665.1 Thysanoteuthis rhombus | reverse complement strand
TCGTAGCTTCCTTCAACTTCCCCTCCAGTCAACAACGCTCCCCGTCAATTATCTAAGCCCAGGGGGATAATGTGTAACATTCTCAAAAAGGTTTGCCACTTTTCTTGAATTACATGCCTGATGTGGACTGAAGAATGATCAGTTGAAATGTGTCGACAACCTCGAAAGAAAAGATTCAATCATCCAAACAATAGTTGGACTGTTAATGAGTTTTCTCAGAGATATAGACAAAAGTAGATCTATTTTCAAACAGCCAATCTGGGGAATAATGATTTACTGCAATGGCTCTCCTTATTAAACATATCTCTGCACAATGTTGCCTCTGACAATAAAAGCTTCAGGCTGAATACAACCCTAAGCAACGGTCAGATAATCCCGATTGTTGTGCAAATAGATCTAGCCATAATATTCCATTCAATAACTTCCAGCAACAATTTTCTTTCCTCCCTCGGGGTTATGTAGACTAGTTGGAATCATGGAATGATATTGAATTGTGAATTCATTTTCCATGAATATGACAGAAGTTGAAATGAACCGACAACTAATGTGCCAAGGAAAATATTTTCGAACAATTGTAGTTTTGATTGATATCTCGGTATATAAGAATGATGTCTTGGAAATGCAACAATTACAAGTATTGAGCAAGATGCTTTTCAGAAAGTGAGCAAAGGTTTAAAGGATTGAAAAATGATATTAGAAATGGAGAAACAAATGCTCGACTGCTATGTAGTATCTCATCCTCTATATGACATTGAATGCTGGACAATTTTGTCAGTAGTAAGAGAAACAATTGAGATGTGGTTTTATGAACAAATCTTGATATTATCATGAACAGAAAATGTGAAAAATGATGCACTTTTAAGGAGAGTAGAAACTCCATGGAAACAATTGCTAACAATAAGAGCTGGTTGGAATTTTCCGGGCACATAATGAAGGAGGAAGGCTTGGAGAACTTGAGACTCACAGGGCATGTAGAAGGCAAGAGAAGCAGACGAAGGCAACAGGTAATCTACTCGATAACAAAAGAAAGGAAACTACAGAGAACCATCACCATGTTGAATTCTTGATCTGTAGCAAGCGTTCCATTTTCAGGCTAGATATATTTCAGCTGCGACTTATTTCTAGTTGATATCTACTGTCTGCTTCCATACGTGAGATTGATTAAGGGTTAAGGATTGATATTCATTACTTAGCTTCTTTCTATTTTCTGTTCGCATCTAGCTTCCTTTTCTCTCCTAACTAATACCACTGCATGTTTTTGAAGAGCTCAGTTCAATAAGCATCCATAGTACTGACAGAGCACAGATTCTGCTTGTTGCCCATTTTCTAAAAAAGCATTGAGCGGATCAGACAGCATTGAGTGATTTTTCTTCCTCCAAGTTACTACATGAGAAACTAGCTGGAGCCTACCCTATCAAGCAGTTTCCAGCTAGTATATATATATATATGTATATATGCATATTGGATGGAAAGTAAGGGTTCAGTTTAGCCTTATAGTTACATTGTAAAAAGAAAGCCCTTAAAAACATTTTAATTAAAAAAATTCTCCCAAATCCATTTATTATATGTACCAAATTTTGTTCAGCTGGGTCAATATTTAAAGGGGATGGCATGGCACACAGTGACAAACAAAGCCAGTTGCTTTATGTAATAGATTCATTATTAATAGACCCTTCTCTCCTTAAACCCTTTGAAAATTCTTTTTTGAAAAAATCATGTAGTCTGTATACCAAATTTGTGGAGCTATGACAAAACGCACCAATGAATGGAGAGTTTTACATAATGTTTATATAGTAAATTTTTTTTTGAAAAACCTAATAGACCAAGTTCTTCCCCTAGGCCTACTAAGTATTCACACTAAATTTGGTTGAGCTGCGCCAATATCTAAGAGGGGTACACAGTGACAGTCAGAGGGGGAACAGTTGTTTTATATAAATAGAAGCCTTTCCATTTTTTTCAGTTGTTGCTGTAAGTCAGACATTCTTAATGGGGGCCAATTAGGAGCCGGGACACATTTTGAGGGGGCCATAGACTGAAATAATATCAAATGAATTTCAGTCTATCTCTTCATGTAGCCCTGTTTGATAGGGAGCCCTGGAACCTGAGAGGAGCTCTTACAGGGACTGTGGCCAAAAAAGGTTTGAGAATGGCAGCTCAGAGTAGATGATATGACACAATTTGATGGTAAAATTTTTCTTCTCACAGAAAATCTGTTATAAATGCAAGAAACAATTACAGGAATTCTGCAAGTGCTAACTGACTTTGCAGCGTGATTCTCTCAAGCCCACAATACAATATTAAATGCATAACCACCAAGAGAAAAATGCCAGCTTTATTTTTCTTGTTTTTGATGCTAGAGAACAAAATACAGTACACAAGAATACCTTGATTAGTGTGGTAAATTTGTTCTGAAATTTATCAACTGTTCAATCAATACAGTATAACATTGGTACTTAAGAAATGGACATTCTTTGGCTCGACAGAATGAATTATGAATTACGTTATACTATATAGAAACTTAGCTGAAATTATACAAAAAACAAAAACAAACTACAAACATGAAAAGAATAAAAAAAGAACAAAACTAAGCAAAATCTTTGTTAATGCAATGGAAACAATCTGATTTCCAAAACTATTTGATATACAAACTTATCTGAAATGAGTTCCAGTCGTTACACGGTTAATACATCATTCAATTTAGACACTTAAATAGAATGAACAATTAAAGAAAATAGGGCTGCAGCAGGAATTCATAATTCATTGTCGGACCAAATAATGTCCATTTTTTAAATACATACAATCATACTGAAAGAGACGAAAAAGACCGAGAATAAATTAGATGAGGATTTGTGTTGTGAGCAGTAAGTTCGCCTTTGCATCACCAGTGGGCTGTGTAGCCAATGGTAAGTGCATCACTATGTTGAAGCTGCTACCTATCAGTGGCAGGTTTGATTCCTGCAGCAGCCCCATTTTCTTTAATTGCTCATTCAATTTACGCTGTCTAAATTATATGATTAACTATGTAACGATGGGAACTCGTTCCAGATAAGTTTGTATATAATATAACGCAACTTATAATCTAGTATAATATATGCATAACGATATTTAAATTTTACTGGACTGAGTTTGATTCTCATCATGGGCTTGCTCTTTATTTTCTGATTGGGCTGTTTCATCATTGCTGTAGGATTACAGTCCGATTCAAGTTGTGGAAAAAAAAAAAAGCGACTAAAAGTTAGGATGATGGTAAAAGCTAATCAAAATTAATAATATTGGCATAGCTTGAAAAAAAATTAAGAAAATGTCCATCTCAAATACTAATATGTACACGTCGGGAAATACAGGGTGTACTGTGCGGATTCAGGTTGGTCAACAATGACAGGTCCTTATGGAATGATGAATGTTTTCACGAACCACAAAATCCAAGTGGTGTCTGTCACCAGAGAACAATCTGTGTTCTTTCAAACACATATCAATGAAGATTGGGGGGGGGGGGATCTTCAGAAAATGATAAGCATTTTTGCTGACCTGCAAATCTTTCAGATGAACTGATTGTCCTCAAGTGGTGTCTATTGCCTGAAACAACACTTGTTTATTTTCATGAGTTAATTAATGTCGAGTTCTTTCTTAGGCATGCAAAGTACGTTATCTATGTCTTGATCAAGGGACCTTTCCCTTAAAGGGCCGTTCACAGCCTGCGGTCAACAGAGTATGCCGCGGGGGGTGGGGGAGTTAGTCCACTTTCTCTTGCACCTGAGCCAATTCCCATCCTTGTCCATTTTCCTAGCCTTGTACCTTGCATCTACAGTGTTGCATTTTCCGACATCATTCATAAGCTGCGAAGTTAAGAAAAAGAGAAATAAACAAGACACTAAATTGTAAATACGGCATTTTCTTTTTTTTCTTCTTTGATACTTTTTGCCTTCACTGCGGACTTGCTAATCAGGGGTTTCTACTTTTAAGCTGCCGCATCATTTCTCTCGGTAGCTCAGTACGCAATATACAAAATCAAATTTACTTCCTGCGATACAATTTGGCCAATGAACCCTCCGGCAGGACGAGGGATAAATCATCTAAAACATGATGAAAACAAGAAAAATGTGGATGCTATTTTTTAAAGAAACAATGGATAAGAAAACTTAGGGTTAAAAGGTTCAGACAGTACTATGTTAAAACAAATTCCAACAAAACTATCTGCTTCATATCATCATGAAAGGGCCATCAGCTCAGAAGTGAGGAAAAATGAAGAGAGAATAAAAAGAGGCTAAATCTCTATCCAGCTAATTAAACACTGCTACACACATCAGACCGGTATATCTCGGAATTTTCGAGATGAGGTATTATTATTATTTCTATTGATATTCAGACCATCCTCACCTTGGTTGTTTTTCATACAACGTTTCGGCCTTCGTCAGGTATCATCTGGTATGAAAAACAACCAAGGTGAGGATGGTCCGAATATCAATAGAAATGATATCAGACCGGTTTAATCACTGTTGCAAGGTTTAGGCTATTTCATGTGTTCTAACTTTTATATGCACCTATGTGGACTTACCATTCATAGTAGAAACTTGAAATTTCACACCTACATACCCCTCAATGAGTAGAGAAAGTGTTTGTTTTGTTGTTTGATAATTTCCAACTAAAATGGGAGGGGGGTTTCAATATGATATGCAAGTTTATGCTGTCATAATTTTTTCAGTGATCACAGAGAAATACCAGAGAAGTAATGTGTTCATTGATCATACTTTTTTAAAAATTTTTTGATTGATAATGCCCAGAACAGCACATATGGGTGGCAGTGATTCATAATTGAGCCATCAGTCACCTATGGAGCTGAAACATGGAACCTAACCAAGAGACAGACCTGCAAATTGAGAATCATGCAACGTGCACATGAAAGAATTATGCCTAACCTCACATGGAGAGACCGCAAGATAGCACAATACATCCAGGAGAAGACAGGAGCCGGGAACATCATAGAATCCATAGGAAAACTCAAATGGCAATGAGCTGGCCACATCACAAGAATGGTAGACATGACATAGATCCTCAGAGATCACATGTACAACTGAGGCTGGCAGAGTATAAGATAGAGAGACGAGCTAGACAAGTTCAGAAAATACTGACACTGTGACACCGACAAGAGACTAATGATGATGATGATGATGATGATGAATAATCTCCCTTGGAGTGCTGTTTATTGAACCTGTGATATCACGGCAGGATTTCTTAAAAACGACAACATTTTCATTCATTCTAATGATCATATATATATATATATAATGACAACAAATTCTAGCATTTGGGAGTGGGTGGAAACAATAATCGTTGTATTTTTGCACTGACTGCATTTGAACTAGATATACAAAAGAAGGTTTCAGTATTTTTCATCACTGCCCATCGACTTTACCACTACTCCACACATCCAGAATAGGTCCTTTTTAATACAAAGAAACAAACATTTCCAGTGAAGTGAGTATAATCAGCTTTAGCCAAGATTTGAACACTTAGTTGATTCTGTCTTCCATTTTGGTAATAACTGTTATACCTGCCTTCTGTATATAAACCTTTATGAAGCAGTTTTACATCTCTTTTTATCTCTGTATGTATTTACTGATATCTGTTGGTCCATACAAAAACAGACACACACAAACATGCAACATAGAAACTTGAAAAGAATTAAAAAAAAAAGGAAAAAAAACAAACAACAAAATCTGTATTAATACAATGGAAACAATCTGATTTCCATTCATCCTTGATGGTAAATGTAGTTTTAAAAGGAGAATCTCTTGGGGGATTAAAGAATCTTATTTCCCAATGGAAATCTATGAACAATGGAGAGAGAGAACAAGAGAGAGAGAGAGAAGGAGGTTCGAGGCAATAGAGAGAGAAAGAGAGAGAGAAGGAGGTTCGAGGCAATAGAGAGAGAAAGAGAGAGAGAAGGAGGTTCGAGGCAATAGAGAGAGAAAGAGAGAGAGAAGGAGGTTCGAGGCAATAGAGAGAGAGAGAGAGAGAGAGAGAGAGAGAGAGAAGGAGGTTCGAGGCAATATGGAGAGAGAGACAGAGAGAGAGAAGGAGGTTCGAGGCAATAGAGAGAGAGAGAGAGAGAGAGAGAGAGAGAGAGAGAGAGAGAGAGAGAGAAGGAGGTTCGAGGCAATAAAGAGAGAGAGAAGGAGGTTCGAGGCAATAGAGAGAGAGAGAGAGAGAGAGAAGGAGGTTCGAGGCAATAGAGAGAGAGAGAGAGAGAGAGAAGGAGGTTCGAGGCAATAGAGAGAGAGAGAGAGAGAGAGAAGGAGGTTCGAGGCAATAGAGAGAGAGAGAGAGAGAGAGAGAAGGAGGTTCGAGGCAATAGAGAGAGAGAGAGAGAGAAGGAGGTTCGAGGCAATAGAGAGAGAAAGAGAGAGAGAAGGAGGTTCAAGGTAATGGAGAGAGAGAGAGAGAGAGAAGGAGGTTCGAGGGAATAGAGAGAGAGAGAGAGAGAGAGAGAGAGAGAGAGAAGGAGGTTCGAGGGAATAGAGAGAGAGAGAGAGAAGGAGGTTCGAGGCAATAGAGAGAGAGAGAGAGAAGGAGGTTTGAGGGAATAGAGAGAGAGAGAGAGAAGGAGGTTCGAGGCAATAGAGAGAGAGAGAGAGAAGGAGGTTCGAGGGAATAGAGAGAGAGAGAGAGAAGGAGGTTCGAGGCAATAGAGAGAGAAGGAGGTTCAAGGCAATAGAGAGAGAGAGAGAGAGAGAGAAAAGGAGGTTCGAGGCAATGAAGAGAGAGAGAGAAAGAGAAGGAGGTTTGAGGCAATAGAGAGAGAGAGAGAAGGAGGTTTGGAGCAATAGAGAGAGAAGGAGATAATACAGAGAGAAGTGGGGCATGAGTTAATGTTCAATGAAGAAATCTCAATATCAATCATATTACAATTAATAGAGCAAAAAAAATCAGAACAAAATACAGGAGGAGAGAAAACACTTAAATCAATCAGTTTCAAAAGGTCTCTACTTCAAGTGTTGTGTAAATAAGCTGTTTATGTAACCCGCAATATCACAGGCAGGATTTATTAAACAAAAATTCATACTTTGCATAAATGAATCACGGTAGCCTGTGCGTGAATTGGAAATAATCAACTAAAATTATCTTTAAAAAAATAGATCTCTAATTTAAAGTCATCTAAAAAAATACCAGCACATGATTTGGGCACTGTTGGTTCCAAAATGACCATAGATATCCCAAAAAGCACTTTTTTGAAAAAACAAAAACGCTTTTATTAGAAGGTGCCTCTTAATGCACTCTTACAAATCTTCAATCAATCTTTGTAGCCCCAAAATAGTGACCAGGAGTGCAGAGAGACACTCACACCGACACTCTAAGAAAGAATCTGTAGCTTACTTGGTTGGTTGGTCAGGGAGGCCATTTGATATGTAAAAATTTTCATCTAAGCTCATTATATATATATATATATATATATATATATATATGTGTGTGTGTGTGTGTGTGTACGTGTGTGTGTATGAACTCACATAGTAACCCCCCCCCCAATTCAAAGGGCTACAGAGTAATACTTAGATCCTAGGTTGAGTACACAGATACTCTGATCCTAGACAGAGGTACCGATCCATACATAAATAATCCCGCCATTTTTGACAGGTACTATGCTAATACATTTATAATAAGCATTTCCTCTTTTTTTAATCTATTTTCAGTGGAACTTCTATTTTGAGTATCCTCTTAGAATTCAGACTACATATTACATTATTAATTTTTGACTTGTTTTCCTTGCATTGTTGATTTTGCATTGTTGATTTTTTTATTCACAATGCATGGGTCATTACACTTTATGACCATTAAAGTAAGCAGCATGAAGGCCTTCTTCTCCACTTCATACTGCTCGACTTCAACAATTTGTAGAATGTAATGACTTGAATACAGAGATAAAAGAGAATCAATAAGATGAAAGAAAAACTTGTGGAAAATAGGGAATATTCTTCATCTAAAAGACTTCAGAAAATCCAAAGACTACAAATTACATTTTGTGGAATAGGTGATCAAAAATATCCTTTTTTATTCAACAGAATTAACTTAACAAGAGAAATTTCAATACGAAAGAAAACCCCCAAAATCGTGGGCAAAATTGAGGGGTAGCATTATACTAGAGTGTGAAAACAAAACAAAACAAAACACATTGAATCACCAGAACCTCACAAATGGCCTGCCCAACCAGCCAGCCAAGGGGGCTACAGATTTTTCTCTCTTTCCTTGCCTGAGTGCCAGTCTGTGTGCATCACCTTGGTCTTATATTGAGGGCTACAACCTTGAAGATTTGCATGAATACATCTCTAAGCACCACCTAAAAACAATTTTTCCCCTTCTTTGGGGTCTCTATGGTCATTTTTGACCAACAATGCCCAAATCTTGTGCTGTTATTTTATTTTCATTTTTTTTAAGATAATTTTCTTTATAATTGGCATATATATATATATATATTACTGATTTTTAGCTACCACAAGTAAGGATCGCATTATGATGTAATAATTATATTTGAGGTTACATTGTAATAGAGTAAATATGGTACATAATTTTGAATACTCAAAATGTTTCATCTAAAATACAAAGTTCCAGGAGACAAACAAGGCAAGAGTCGATTCTGACTGCTTCACCAATAAAGTTTTACATTTATTTTTTATTATGTGAAAACCAATGTCTTTTTTGTTTGTTTGTTGATTTGTTGGTTTCTGTTACAGTAAAGCATACAAAAAGAGAGGAAGGGAGTAAAGCAAAACTTGCATCTTTATTTGTATATCTTGAAGCACACAGCCATGTATCTGTGTTTATATGTTTACTGCAGCTGCCGTTGACGTCTCCGTAGGAGGACAGAAAACGAACATAGGCATCTCTGACTTTTCGTGAATAAAACGTTTCCGTAGGAGGACAGAAAACGAACATAGGCATCTCTGACTTTTCGTGAATAAAACGTTTCCGTAGGAGGACAAAAAATGAACATAGGCATCTGACTTTTCGTGAATAAAACTTATGCTTTTCTCACGAGAAAAAAAAAGAAAAGTTTTTTCACCCAATTCTGTTGCTTTATTGATTTAAAATTATCAAAACCAGAAAATATGATAACTGATAGAAAAATAAATTTACTACAAGGTATATATTTATACTAAATTACATATTGGTATAATTCTTTCAAAGGTGAATAATCCCATCATTTTTCACAGGTATTATGTTTGTAAATGAACATAAAAGTGTATGTTTATACATAGTAAAAAAAAGAAAAAGATTAAAAAATTAAAACAAAAACGTTTCAATGTTTATTCTGATCATCTTCAAAACCTATTCTGATTATGATGAGAATAAACACTGAAAGCACATTCTCTTTTCGTACATATTATAAACTCTCAAACTAAACGACTTTGGTTTCTTCAGTTTTCCAATTGGTCTGGCTTGCTATGTATGTATGTATCATGCATACAGGCCACACTGATGAAGCTGAAGGGCTTGAAATTTAAACATTTACATTTTAAAATAATAAAAAAATTTTTTTTGAAAATTTCTCCCCTAAATAGTTTTTTTTTGTGTGCGTGGGGTTATATTAGCAATTGAAATTCATGCTAATTTGATCCATTTGTTTGCATCCAGCAGTATGTTTTTTTTTCCCAAATTCCTACTTTTTTAGTGATCACTGCCCAAGAAAAGATGATAGAGGTCACCCCTTTTTCCTATTTTTTCAATTGATCACCCCCAATATGATATGATGCCAAAATACAATAGTCACAGTTTCTATTGAGTGACTAACCATGCCTGTTTCATCTTTGACTGATAGGCAAGGTTCAAGGAAAATATCAATAAACTATACTGTCAAAATAAGGCCCAAAAAAGGTCAAGAAAGCTATTCCCCCCACCCAAGAGAAAATCTTTTTACTAGGGGACTAAAGGAGTGCTGATGCCAATTTTCAATTCTCAAGACAAAACGGTATAGCCAGGAGTGCTGTAACACACAAACATATAAAACCTTTTGCCACCACTTCTCACATTTTATATTTTACAATAGATATAGTAATTTTCCATTTAGAAGAATCCACTTATTGCGATCACTTTTGAACAGGTCTTTTAGATAACGATAACTCGCAGACAACATTGAGCGATGGCTACATAGAGGAGGCGACCTATCGTGATCACTTTGAAAACTATTTGAGACCTACTGATTTAGATAACTGTTTGATAACATTATCTGGGACTGGCTTTTCTCTAATTAATTATCAGCTTGTCAAAATAAATACCTATTACTTAGCTGTAGATAAACATAGTGATGATTTTTTAATTTACTTTAATCTCTTAGGGATAGTTCAAATTTTGATCACAGCCACTCAATTAAATGAGTATGGTGGCTCCTAAGAGAGCTCACAGTACAGTATCCTCAACAGGACAGAGTGTGTTTGAGAAATGGCTGGATTCACGGTGCGATCTTAGCTTGGCAAAATGTTTGGTTAATTGGTGGCAGAGCATGTGTTGAGATGGCCAATGAACAATCTATTTGTTTCATCACTCATATTCCCAAATGGTCACCCATCTGGTAATAACCAAGCACAACATCGCTTAACTTTGATGATTTATGAGAACAGATGTATCCAATGCGATTTGGCCGTATATATAGTTCAAATACAAACAAAAGTAGTTGATGTTTTGCTGACTATTCGTCCTATAAAACCAGCATAAATATAGTCATGGTTGTGATTATGTTCTGATAACCGTTTGCTCAACTACATATAATCTTTGTTGTAATCTGCAGTAAGTCTTATGTACACTTTTGGCAGTAGACAGTTCTTACAATTTGATAATAACCAGATTTAGGCTTAAGCCTTAAAACCTGCCCGAATGCAGTGGAGTTTTAAGAAATGTTTTTTCCTAATATCTCAGTGTTAGGAAAGAGTGATACTTCGGTTGTTTCACTTGAGCTGCCCAATTTATTGTCTAAATTTGTGATTTAGCTCAGAAGATAAATGATATTTTAACACAGACTCTTCAGCTGAGCTGTAAGCAGATTATTAAAATGTAAAAATAATAATGACAATGTAACAAAGAAAAATTTCTACAGATCAATGCAATACTATAAGTTATTCCTGAAGCTTTATCAATTCTGTATACATCTATACATATATAGGTAGATAGATAACTGAAATTCTCAAAGTTGAAAAAAGTGAAGATGAGAAATTCAAAAATTTACACCTAGAAAACAAATAAATTTTAAAGTAAGATTAGCTTTGAGCTTTGACATTAAATTCTCAAGACTTACATTTATATGAATTTACGAAAATGTGATACTATTTTAGGTCAGACTTAGTAACAGGTAGGATTATAGTTTCAGTAGTTTTAAAAAAATTGAAGCAGTTATGCGTATTGTTTCCTGCAGCTTTACCAAGCTACCAAGCTCCATTCATCATTTTTAGATTCAAAGTATTTCCTTAATGATTTATGGTTAACCTACCTCTTCTCACCAAGTTACTGAAATCCAATAACTCTTATGATATGCAACACAATATTTCAACCACTCAGCTTTCATATATGTTCATGGTAGATAAAAAAAACCCCCCAAAACAGGTCTGGTTAATCATTCAATAGAAACTGTCACATGGCCAACATCTTTTGGCAACATGCCATATTGGACGAGATCGATTAAAAAATTGGAAAAAAGAGGTGATGAATGAATAAGTTACTTCTTTCGCCTCTTGCTGGGCTGTAATTACTAAAAAAAAGTCAGAATTTTCCCAAAAACAAGCATGAATTCTGCCGGGCACAAACTAAGACTGCAATTTCACATAAATTTACATTGCAAATTGGACCCACCTCCACTAAAAACCTATTTAAGGGGTGAATTTTCAAAAGGCGTTATTTCTAGAAAAAATAAGGAATAAATGTTTGAATTTTCAGCCTTCAAGCTCCATTTCTGAGGCTTGTATGAGTAATACATACATAGGTTTCTCCAGTTTTCAAGTTGATCTGGCTGGTTAGCTATGTTGACAATTTTGGCTGAGAGTTTCTAAAAGAAAAAAAATGCCCCCTCCATTCTTGATAGACATTGGAATGACTGGGGTGAACTCTCCGGGGCAAAGCATATGGAAATTCTCTGGCCAATTGGTCAACAGAATCACCCTCTCTGCTGATTTTGTTTAAAGAATATTGGAGCAATACAATTGACACCAACTTGACTGCAGAAGCTAGTGGAAGGAAGTCAAAGTTGACATCCAGCCTTTTTGAAAGGACTCCAGTCCTCGAATGGGAATCAGAATTATCCATCTCCTAGATTGTTGACCAACCATGGCAAGAGAGCCCAGTCTACCCTATTGAGGAGATTCATGTCTTTCTAATAAGTAGATGCTTAGCAAGGGGGCAATGACTGCGGGCTCCCAATGAGGGTAGGGAGTGACAAACAGTTTTCTAAATAGTAGTTCCCCCACTGCATTCCTACTGACATTAAACAAGAATATATGTCTACATCATATATGAATTACATAAATAATAATTCAACCTTCGGGGTCGTTTTTCACCCATTAAGTGATAGTTTATGTCTATTTATTTTGAATTACCCTTTTCATCGTACCTAACTAAATGTTGGAGGGGGCCTCTCAACAGCCATGCATCCCCTACAATCTCTACACCACTACCCAAGGAGGGCATCAGTGCTAAGTAAACACAAACTGCCTCGTCTGGAGCTTGAACTCTGTTTGGTGATTCTGTTCTCTATGCTGCTAACTGTTAAGCCACCTACGACTCCAGCTAGTGATAAAAGCAAAGGAAAACAGTGGCTCGAGCAAAGTTACAGTTATATAAGATTATAGAGTAATGATTGTCTGATTTACTCGTCCAAGTTTGTTGAACTTTCTAGAGGAAAGAAAGACGGAAAAAAGAATTCCTCTTGCGAATAACTCGATATGATCTGAAGAAAGTCCAATTGATGCACAATGCAGCATTGAAGAAGGCAGATTTGTGCTTCATATGGATGAACAGAAATTACTTGAGGGAAGTGATTGAGACTTGATGGAAAAAAAGAGAGAGAGAGAGAATGAAATGCAGAAGGGGGAATGAGAAAGAATAGATAAAAAGCAAAATGAAATAGAATTTTAAAAAAATATATATAAAGGACAGAAAAAAAGAAATAAAGACCAAGGTAAGAAGGAATAGTGTAATGGTTAGCACGTCTGACTCACACAGAGAAGTTTCTGGATTCCCATTAAGAGTGAAAAGTGTGGAAAACTCTGTGCACTCTCCAGCTAATTGATTACACTCTGCTGAGTGACTAAGGTGGAAGTATCTTTTCGGTGGACTTGCATCCTACCAAGGGGTTGATCATAAAATATTATAAGAATAAAATCCTGGTCTTGACCACACTTGAGACTTGCAAGTGAGTGAATACAAAAAGAATGAGGCAGGGGAAGAGAAAAAGAGAAAAAACCTTGGCTGCGCTAGGGTGAAACTCCTTGCTTCATTAAAATCTAAAAGGTTAATGAGACAGAATTCATTTCTCCACACAATATCATTCCAAAACCATGTGTCTCATTTCAACTCTTTCATGAATAGTTGCTGTAAATGGGATTTACTAACTTTAGCAGAATAAGTCAACCAGAATTTGGCTTTTAGAAGTGGGAGTGAATAAGTCATCAGTTTTTGTGTAGTTTTTACTGTGTTATTATTATTTGTGTAGGACATCACTGGTTTTTGGTCTGGTCATTGTCATACGAAAATAGAGTCATAACTCAATAGCAGGTGTTTGACACCAGAAAGGGAGATAAAATGAAGAATAGAAGGAAAAAAAAAATGTTATTTACTAAGCATTGTATAGTTTTGCCACAAGAATGGAGTAACCAGTGAGGATTGAACTCACTACTCAGCAGCAAAGATCTGCGAGACCAGCTTGCAAACCATTATACCATGTTGATGTGCATAAATTGAAGCAAAAAGAATAAGTGTTGGGAGAGAGGGAGAGTGTGTAAAGTGCAGAAAGATGATGAGAGAAAGGTAAAAAAACTGTAAAAGAATAAACTAGAGGGAGAGAGTGGAGTAAAAGGAAAAAACAAAAAGCGAAAAATACAATATAAATGGAAGCAAATTTGAATAAGGAAAAAACTGAAAGTGTTGGCTAGGTTTTAAAAAAAAAAAGTTTCAAAAAGATCAATATTCCAGTAGACACGAGTGGAGTCATATTGGCTGAATGTTGCCCTATTGGAGGTACAACCATCACAACAGATGGAATACAAGAAAAAAAAACCACACACACAGACAGAGAAGCCACACAGACAGAGTAGACACAAAGACACACAGTAAAAGACACACAGAAGAAGACACGCAGAAGAAGACACGCAGACACACAGAGAACACAGACAGACAGACCACACAAATACAGAGACAGACAGACAAGCCACGCAGACAGACAGACAAGCCACGCAGACAGACAGACAGACAGACAAGCCACGCAGACAGACAGACAGACAGACAAGCCACGCAGACAGACAGACAGACAGACAAGCCACGCAGACAGACAGACAGACAGACAAGCCACGCAGACAGACAGACAGACAGACAAGCCACACAGACAGACAGACAGACAGACAAGCCACACAGACAGACAGACAAGCCACACAGACAGACAGACAAGCCACACAGACAGACAGACAGACAGACAAGCCACACAGACAGACAGACAGACAGACAAGCCACGCAGACAGACAAGCCACGCAGACAGACAAGCTACACCAACGCACACACACACAGCAGTTCAAAGCAATGCACATGGTACAGACAAATGCAACACAAGCACTAACTGAAGGAAACTGGAAACATGCAAATGAATTTGAACGATTCCTCTGATATATGGAGTGAGACAGCTACAATATACAGCAGACATCTTTATGAACAGAAGGAATGACAACCCACTTGCTTCAGCAGACCCGTGACATTTGAGGATGCACACGCATACATGTGAAGGTGACAACAATTTATTCACAGACAGACTAAAAGAAGCTGTTGCATTATACACAGATGCACACATAATCTTCCAGTGCTGATGAAGAGCTATGTGGGGTATTGCAGACACAGTAGCAGTTGAACCGTAATAAACAAATACTTGCATATAAATACACACACACATGCGCCCAGGCAGAGGTAAATCACTCACACACATACACGCACCAACGTAGAGGTAGCTCACTCACTCCTATGCAGATGGAGATGTACAGATATATCTATTTTAGCAACCATTGAAGAAAAGGTCAAAATTTTTTTGTTGGTGGTATCTGCAGAGGCTAGTTTGGAGCTCCCTGATACCTCGGACAAACAGAACTCATGCACCTTTGTAAAGAATATTTATCTATTTATTTACTTGCAACCCTGCCTTACCTTACTTAACCTCTTCCCAGATTCCAGCTATTGTGAGCACTCTATCTCACCAAACTAACAAAGCCTCACTGAGCTTTAGTCATGAGAATTTCCTTTACCAATTGTTTCTCTTAATTTCACTACAGCAGAAAGTATTTGACTGTCAGATATTCCTGAAAAATCTGACTTCACATTAGGTAATTTTCTTATTCTAACATTTTTTTTTCAATTCATTCAATTTCCCCCCAAGGTGCACCCTGGGTGACAGCCCATGTTGCCGATACTTAAGGCTGGTCCAGATTATCTGAGATAAAGTTATCATTCTTTGATTATGTAAAAGTCTGATTCACAAATCAACTGATTCAACAAAATCAAGATTCAAGGAAGAAATGGAAGTAGTATTTAAGGTGAATTGAGTTTACAATGACTGTACTAATCGGATCAGCCATAGTCGACCTTTTTGGACTGGAAGAAACCTTGAAATAACTTTCATACCTCAAGGAACCCATGCATAAAAATATGTGTACAGTAAACAACACATCAGTATATTAACATATTTATGTATGTTATGATGTTATTGTAGTTATCAGTATTCTAGACTGTAGAGTAGGATAGTTATCTAAATATTTGTTCATTTCAGTGAACAGTCCAAGATTATTTTTTTCAGTTCCCTCTTACTAAAAGGACTTGATAGAGAAAATATAAAATGGAAGTCAGTTTCAATGAAAAAAATATTGATGGGCTTACATTATCTTTCATTCAATTGATTTCTCTCATAAAGTTTATACACTTATATTATGAATATATAAAAAATAAAATTGTCAAATAAATGCTTTAATACAAAGAAAAATAATAGATGCAGTCTTAATCAATGAAAATTAAATTTATTACCAAAATGAACAAAGAATATGTGTCAAGACAGTATAATTTTCAACACTGCATAAATAGACACTAATTCAACCAGTGGACATAAAAAAATCCTTGAGAATTTTTTCAATTAAAATCAATGTAAATCGATAAAAAACAACAACAACAAAAAAATAATCAGTAAATTCTATTTTTTTTAATTCCTATTTTTCGGAAGACTGATATAAATAGATAATAATCAATAAACATTGAAAATTTGGAATCCTAATTATAGGACTGCAGCTTTTTACAAATTCTACCTCTTTATAAATAACAAGATTAATAACGTTTGTAAAAAAATGACAGCTGCTGGTCTTTTTCAGTTGGCAAAGATTCTGAAGCTTCTAGAGTTGAATGTCATCGAGATAGGGAAAGCAAATCTTTACAGAAAAACACCTCTAATGAAGCAAAAGTCAAGTGATTTTTTCATGCAATAGGACATTTTTTTACCAAAGCTTAGGGGTTCAGCAGAAACCCAATTGAGGAAGGCTGAATTAGATTTTATGATTTGTAAAGTTTATCAATGTGCAAATATATCTTTTGGTCCGAGCTGATATTGACTAAAACATAAAACAAAAATATAACAAAACTCTTTACCCTTCACTTGCATTGTGAAGTGCTTTAGCAATTGTTCTCCTGTTATCATTGTAGAAAGATTGAATGGAGAAAATACAGCAATTGTTGTCTTGGGACCATCACTATCTTCCACTCTCTTGCGCTGTTGATTTCCTTTCCTTTATTCAACTGTTTATAGTCAACCACAGGTTGACGCGTGTTTCAAACAGTTGTTTAATGCTAAATCTGCTCTGAGCTATCTCTGCAAAAATCATTTTATTTTTCTTGTTCTGTTGGCCTTCCATAATACCTAGAGTAATAACAATGAAAAAGCAAAACAGGAACACAAAATAGAATTCATTGTTTTACCAAGAAAGGAATTGAAGACATTTTCACATTAAAAATTATGGAACAAGTTGTGCCGCATACATTGTGGTAAATAAGATGACGTATTTTACATTCAAATTTTCTGTTTGGTATGATTATTTTCTTTCTATTTCTTTGCAGTACTGGAGCAAAGAGATATTCTCTTATTAGTTTGTTGGTGACTACCAATAGAACAAGAGGAGGGGGATGAAGCAAGGCTCCATAGTGTCTGTGTTTGCATCTATGATGCTAATACCACTTCAGCTGCTGCTGATGTCGCAGTAGTAGTACGGAGAACAATTCCATCAAATAAAAGCATCTCATCTTTCATGTATATAACCTGATTTTTTTTACCCAATTCTGTTGCTTTATGATGTTGTGAAATCATGAAAAAGAACAGAAAATCTGAAGAATTGTTGAAAATCAACAGAAAAATAAACACGTTTTTGGGGTATATATTTTTTGTTTGCAATAAATACATTTATACTAAAATATGAATTTTTATAATACATTATTTTCATGTGTACTATACTAGTAAGATCATAATTACGACCATGACTCTATTCGTGCTTGTTTTATTATGGGTAAAGTAGATGATCCCATCATTTTTGACAGATACTATGCTAGTAAAGGAAAATATACCTTATTCCACTTTCTCTGATCTGATGAGAAAAAATCCCACAAACCTACCTACCAGCATATATGCCAACATTTGCAATTCTCTCCCTCTCTCTCGATTGAGAACCACAGTTGCCAGATGTCTTTTGCCGCACAAGACCAAATTTATATGGTCTTTGAACCAAATTAGGAAGCTTCAGTACCAAAATAATCAAATAACTTAAAATCTATCGGACCAGACTTGCAGGAAAAATGGTTTAAAATACATATTTTAAAAAAATCTATATTTCATATATATTTATGTAGTGTGTGATGGATTGTTATCGTATATAAATTTTCCTTCAGTACCAAATCTCTATTTTTGGAATCGAATAGTTTTGCCTGATTATGGTCTTGAAAAAATACCAAAAAGCAACCCTGTTGAGAATATGACCCATAACAGGCACACAATGAAATACAGCGGAAGCCACTTATTATGATTATTTTGGAGCTTATATCCCATCTGTTATGCATGTAACTGTTATTGCTTTTATTAATCACCATTACCCCCAGCAAACTGGTTTAAACACTTATTGGGTTTAAGTTATTCATATGTTTTGACAATTATATATATATATATATATATATATATATATATATATGCGTGTTTACCTATGAATTTGGACTTTGCCCAGCTCTAACTGTTCAGAATAGAAACTTTAAATTCTGCACACTCACACTCATCTCAATCGGTAGTGAAATTGTTTGTTTTTTAATCTTTGAATCCCCAACCCTAAATTTTCAGGGAAGGGTTTAATTTACAATATAAGTTTATGTTAAATTTATGATAGAAATGAATATATATGAGCAGTAGAGATTCATATTATCCCTTGGAATGGTAGTTATTTTTGGTTTCATTATCAACCTGTGTTATAACGCAAACTGAGGTAAAACGGGGCAAGCCCCTCCTCAGCATTGTACCCTGACAATCTACTAGGTGGTACTAGAATTAGAACATCCATTTGTATATTTTCACATCATAATTATCCATTTCAGATATTCCTAACATTGATCTTACTACAACTTACAAGTAATTTACCTCTCTTCTTCATTTTCTCTCTTTTTAAACCATAATTCCATTGCAGACTATGTCCAAAAATTCAATAAATGATTCTCTGTACTTCAAACCTGCTATCAATTTCTTTTTCCCCTTAACTTAATTTCTTTTTCTCCTACTCGACATTTTCTCCACTCTTTCTTTAATATGAACGTCAGAGATCAACATCACAACGCAAACAATAAAATAATAATGACAAGAAAATGGAAAAGTATTTACTGCATGACTTTAGGATTACAGTTAGACTAGTTCATCTGTTACAAGTGAAGAGAATCGTGTTCTTTTACAATTCACAAGAACACATCAAGATTTTGTCTACGTCTGACAATTCAGATTAACCTCCAAGAGAAGCAGTCAGTGGAAATTCTACCATTTCTGATCAACCCAGATATAATTCTTGAGTTATGATTATCCCATGTTAAGAAAAAGTACTGATAAGCTTAATTTACCTTCCATAAAATTATTCATTTTTTTTTTCTTTCACATACTTTATATACTTATATTGGAAGCCATGAATACATGGGTAGAGGCTCCAAGTAACACAGACTGTAAGCCAGATCTGGCCTGTGGCAACAGTTCTTTGTATCCTGCAACTAATATAGATATTTGAAATCTTACATAATTTTTTCTCAGAAAGTCAAATTCATAATTTATAGTGTAGAATTACTATTGTTTTGGCTTCACAAATCAATATAATTGTAATCCATATGTTGGTCTACAATAGAAATTAATTATGCTTTCTGTAATACGATCAACATTTTTTAAGTAAATGTGTGCACCAAATAAAGATGAAAAACGTCTTCAGTGGCCCGCTAGATCAAAGAGGTTGCCCAGGTCTCCCCCATAGTAACATGCCGATAGATATTCTATACCTCAACTATTGCAAAACTTTTGATTGTGTTCATAGAATAATATGCCAAGTGGAAAGCTTCGGGGGTAGTGGGCAGTACACTGCAGCCGATTGAGTCCTCTCTATTCAACAGACAACAGTAAATGGATGAGACCCTGGTTGGGCTAGCTTTCTCTCAGGGTGGAGCAACAGGGTTTTATTCTAGATCCAATACTCATAACACTGTTTGCAAATGACTTACCTATCGATGTAAAATCAATAATAAGTTTATTTGCTGACGACGACAAGCTATATTTACCAGTACCAACAGAAGAGGTAGTATTTCTACTAGCTTGAAACTTGGGCTCAGACTATGCAAATGCCTTTCCAACTGTCGAAATTCAGTGATACAACTAGGGAAAAACAAACCCAAGCACCAATACACCATGAAGACAAAAGATGGAGCTTACCATGTTCCAAGAAACGTAAGTGCAGAGAAAGACCATAGTGTTCAGATTCACAAAACATTAAGATTTATAGCACACTGCCAACAAAAGATTAATGTAGCAAATAAAATGCTTGATTTTCACCATCACACCTTCAAGAACACAAATGCGCAGGATAACCTTGGGTCTACAGGCCAATAGCCAAGATTGTAAGTGTAGCATCTGCCCAGATAAACATCAGTCCTAAGCAATGCAACCAGAAAACACAATATGCTACAAATTGAAACAACAGTTAGAAAGCACTTCATAAACAGATAACCCCAGCTCCTTGGAAAAAGCAATCAGATGCCACAGTCTTTTCCAAACAAATAGATTTAAACAAATACATTTAAACCACAGTAGAACTCCATAGGTTGGCCCTACTAACCTAATATTGTCTTGCTTGGAATACACATGAAAAAAATATCAGACTAAATTTTAAAAAGAAAAAAAGAAAAAAATTTTAATGACTATAAAAACTGACAGCAGCAAGTCTTTCTTGGTAAAAATTCTGGTGCTTCTAGCATCAAAAGTAATTGACTATCAAATTTATTCTAAGGTATTCAAAAATAATTCAAGGGGTTCAACTTCTGATTAAAATCACTACCCTAGCATATTTTGGTAATCGTAAAAAAAAAAATAAAATCTCTGTTGATAAAATGCACAAAAGAGTTAAATTTTTAAAAATCCTATTCATCGAAGGGTTCCAAAATGGTCACAAGCAGTCTATGAATCTAGAAGTCAAGACAAACTGCTGCTCATTATACAAAAAAATTCAGTCAGGTGATTTTTTTCATGCAAGTACCAAATTCATGTGGAACCCCTAACAACATCTTATGAAACACTAGGGTTCAGCGGAACTCCAACGAGAAAGGCTGTTTCGACCTCATACTGGACAGCGTATTGTTACGTTCTGAAGCCAAGTAATGGGTGATTGAGGTTTGAACTTTACACTCACTTAGAAGAAAAATTAAAACTATTTATGTGTGGGCGTATTTCAGGTCAATGGATACGTAATTACACGGAGAAACAGACAGGTTTGATTCATGTCTGCAGTGTGCTACGTGTGTCGCGTCACGGTGATCAAAAGATTGTATAACAAGAATTCCCATTTAAAAAGCATTGTTACACGTTTCTTGGTTTGGGGGCTAATTACATCTTGCTACTACTATTTAGCACTAGTTTGTGGTGACTATTTTTATTTGTGGTAACTATTTTAAATTCAGGTTGAAAAGAGGAGACTGACGGGTCAAATAAAATGTCAACTCAACAAACCTGTTAAGAATGATTAAGCCAGATAAGCATTTTCGAGTAGATGCTAAATAATGAAGTATGTAATAATCTTGGAAGTAATTAGCGAACCACCATCTACCAATATTATACTTATACTCGCTGAGAATCACGCCCGTGGTGCAAGTATTTTAGTAAGTAGTAAAAAGATGGTGAATTTTTTGGTGTGAACTCTGCTAGATACAAAATAAGGGAGAAATGTAGCATAAATTTACATTGTAAATCAACACCCCCAATATTCTGAAAGCAATTTTTCAAAAACCAATACACTGAGAACCCACCCAGGAGCCCCATTAATACACACAAAAAATTTAATGGAGATATAACGTGTGGTCCCCGAATTCTGCTAACACAGGTTGTTGGTGAATTATGGTAAGACTACGCTATTGAATTACCATAGCCCCTCAAACAGTCCGCCTGGCCAACAGGATAGGGTGTGGGAGGGGAAGGTAGGAGGTAAGAAAGCTTGAGATAAATGAAAAGAAAACCAGGTGAAAGGAAAAAATTAATATATATATATATATATATATATATATATATATATATATATATATATATATGTGTGAGTGTGTGTGTGTGTGTGTGTTATTCCCAACTGGTGAAATAGCCTGATTGGCAGAATTAAAATTTCTTTTACAAAGATAAAAACTTATTTTTAATATGATCAAAAGTTTATTCAATAAAAACAAAGATATAAAACAACTATTTTCTTTACAATCAAAAGTTTATGTAATCTTGTTGAAATAATGAAATTTTAAAAAAAAGTACATTTCGCCAATCTCACTGATTTGGTGTAACATATATACATTTGTAGAGAAGGGGGAGGGGAAATGAAGGAAAAGGCATGCAGAGAAAGTAGTGCGTTACATGTTTTTTTTGAATAGAAATGAATTTACTTTTCATGAAGTACATCAAAGACTCTTGAAGATCAATAAATAAAGAATAAGCTCTAAAGGAAAATTCAATTTCTGATCTGCATTGTACTCAACAAAAACAGGTCTGGTTAGAAACTGTCGATGTCTTTTTGCACTATGCTGTGTTGGGGGCGAGCAATTAACTAGAAAAAAGAGTGATCAATGAATAAATTATTTCTAGTCTTTTGTAGGGCAGTGATCACTAAATAAAAAAAAGTCTAAATTTTCAAAAAACAAACATATATACTGCCAAACATTTACAAACTAGACCACTACCATAAAAAAATTCAGGCGGGTGATTTTTTTTTCATGCAAGTACCAAATTTATGCGGAACCCCTAACAACATCTTATGGAACACAAGGGTTCAGTGGAACTCCAATGAGAAAGGCTGTTTGGACCCCATACTGGACAGTGTATTGTTACGTTCAAAAGCCAAGTAATGGGTGATTAGGGGGGGGGGGTTCAAAATGAAATTTTTTCTCTAGATATCATAAGGAGTAGATGTTTAAATTTTGATACATATGTAGACAGCCAGACCAACTTTAAAAACTGAAGAGACCATGATTGATAGTTTCTAATGAAGATGAAAGAAAATATAAGAAAAAAAAAAAAAATTGATGGTTGACAATGCTTTATTGAATGAAGAAATAAATCATAGCTGATATTACAATGCTATTGAAACTAGTGTACAAGGAAAACAATAAAAATATAGCTTTGAGAGAAAAATGAAGGAGGTGTTCAATGGTCTCTGCCAGCTATAAGAGCTCTACAGTTGCCATACACGGCGACAAAATGTCTTGGTGCTGAATAGTCTGATGCTGAATAGTCTTGCACTGAATTGTACCTAACCTACCATAAAGTAAATGAGACAAAAGACTGAATGTTCAGAAGATCAGAAGAAGTTGCATTATATCTACCAATGCTAAACATCAGCTATACAAATACATCTTGCAGTGAATTCTGGAATTAAAAAAAAAACACCTGCTTCCAATCTAAGCATAAATTATTCAATTCAATGAGCAGATAAATGAGGTCAAACCAAGAGTGAACTCAGTACTTACCATTTAGTTTTAGATGCATTGTTGGCAGCTCTTATAGTTTCTGCCGAATATCTTATGTCCTTATCTCCGCATTATCGACAAAGTAAAGTATTTTGTTCCTTCACACCATCTTCATTTATAAAGCAATTCACAATATGTACTGCAGCCAAGTCCTTTTGGGTTCTAATATTGTCAGAACAAACTTGTCTTCCATTACTCATTTTTTGACTTGTATTTTCTTTCATTTTAAATGAATCACCGTAGCCCCACAAATTGCCAGTCCAACCAACCAACTAAATGGGCTACAGAGTCTTCTCTCTAGGTATCCGTGTCTACACATGTGTATGTCTCTGGGCACTCCTATTCAGTTTTGGGGGGCTACAACATTGAAAATTGGCACTAGATACCATCTAAAAACAAATTTTTGTCTTTTCAAAAAAAAAAAATGCTCTTTTGGGTCTCCATGGTCATTTTGGACCAAAAATGCCCAAATCTTGTATTGGCATTTTTTTTTATAGATAATGTCAGATAAAAGATATTTTTTTCCTGATAATTATTTCTGGTACACAAGCAAACTATCTTGATTCATTTATGCAAGGTAAAGATATTCCAGTTGCTTTTCATTGCAATCACTCAGGGCATGAAAAATAAAGGATAAGCTCTTGGTGAGACTCAAATTCCCATCTAATCTACTTCAGGAAGTACAGTTTTCCAAACCAGCTGCTCAGCTACTTGGGCAACAAGAACCCTCAGGCTGGAAGAAAATCAAATCTAACCACTTAAACTCATCCTCCATCCTTTCCTCTGTTTGCTCGGGGCCATATTTCATGGTTTTCACATACACTCCTAATAGTGTCGGTAATATTTTGATTTCTATCTTTTTTTCAGAAAAAGCATTGTCAAACATCATGAATTTCTCGTTAGTAGATGAAATGAATACTAGTGAAAAATTAATAGTGGTTGACAATGGTCCATCTAATAAGAACTAAAAACTAAGGTGACAGGTCTGGTCAGTCGCTTGATAGAAACAGTCACATGACTAACATCTTTTGATCAATTAAAAGATAGGAAAAAAGGATTATCAATGAATGAGTTGCTTCTCTCATTTTCTATGAGTCAGTGACCATTAATAAAAGGTTTAAAAAATTCAAATAAGTATGAATGCTGCCGGGCACAAACTATGGACCAATTTTGCATTATCACTCACTGCAAATTGAATCCCTACTAAAAACGTTTTTAGGTAGGGAATTTCAAGAAAAAAAAAACAAACGACATTATTTCTAGACATGAGAAATAAATGTTTACATTTCCAACCCTCTAGCTCCATTGATGCAGCCTGCAAATGCAATATATAGATAGCCAGACTGACTTAAAAACTGGAGAAACCTATAGCAACAGTTTTGGTTAACAGTTTCTAATAATTTTGAATGTTTATTTTGGAAAAAGGATGCAGAAAAAAAATCGGGAACAACTTCAATTAGAACAAAATAAAGACAACATCCGAATTAGGCATAGATATAAAGAAGTTGATTAATTCTAGAGTCGTAGATACCTGCAGAGTCAATAATTGATAATTTCCTGTTGAGTCAGACAACAGAAATTTTTCTGACAGTCAGTCAATTAGTCGCTTCTGGCATCTTATAAAAAAAGATAAAATTGTGATTCAGAAATGGGTCAAATGCCATTTTGAGGTCTTTGAAAAGCAAAAAAAAAACAAACTGAGGTTGATTTTTATTGAATTGACTGATTAGAAAGGAGGCCAATGTAAATAAATAGTTATTCTACTCCAGGTTCCATATCTTTTGACGTAGAATGACACGGTGGTCATCTATGTATTGTATCTGACTTTGAGGTGATACTTGGTAGGGTACCCCTGATTCTTCCTCAGTTGGTTGGTCACCATTTTTTTCATTCATCCTTGTGGGCCCTTACACGCACCATTCTCGTTTTGCTGGGATGTCTGTGAAGTCAGATCTTCCGCCTTCTCTGCTGTTCCAGACTTCCGTCCAAGGTTGGATGTTCCATCTTAGATATTGCGAATCCCCAGGTTGTAAGACAGGCCTTATCCTGCCATGCTGGCAAATGATGTCTTAGCAGGGGAAAGGAGATCTCTAATGGTTATTACCCATGAAAAAATTCACTGACATATTCAAATTTCTACAAGATGATTTTTAAAAGCTAAAATAATTTGGAATCATTTAGAATTCAAGTGAATTTTGTCAATGCTGAATGTAGAATCAATTCATCTTTATAATTTCAAATGTATCTTCATATGTTTACACATAGTTGTCCGCTGCAATTTTTCCAGGTGGGGTTGACGACACAAGAGGATATATTCAGTGATGGCTTAGTCCTGCTTTTCAGGGTTATGTATGATACTTATATTACTTTATTATTGTAAATTAGCAAGCAGACTGAATGGGTTGCCGTATTTTTCTGGTGTGTGTGTGTGTGTGTGTGTGCAAATGCACCCCCTTGTGGATGTGCATATACTTTCTGACTGCAGCTTATTTCAAAATCTAATAATTGATCTTAAGTTGAAGACGAGGTAGTCCTCTTGACAGGAGCCATCAAAGTTAGAAAAAGATGACAAAGAACTTGAATAATTTCTACATTAGGTTTTCCAATATTCACTTTGGTTCCTGTGTCAGAATATCAAATGTGAAGCTGGTCACCTAACAATTTATCATTCTGTCTGGTTTGATTGAAATCAAATATTTATCAACAGAATACAATTCATAGGAGTGGTGAAGACAAATTATGTTTCCCAATGAAATGTTTTACGTGTATATGTCCAGGCTGTTATATTTTAGTTATAAACAACGAAAGAATTTAGATATATTTGAATTTCTGAGATGATTTACAGAAAAAAAAATCCAATAGAAACATTATATATAAAAAGTTACTGTTCCTTATATAGATAGATCTTTATTAAATGATTCTAAATTGTGGTGAAGCAAATAAGGATATTCTGTCAAGCCATAACTTTAGAAATGATTCAAAGGTTGCAATTTAACAATTCGAGAATAACAAGAAATCAGTCCTTAACAGGACTCCAAACTGGTAAGTCACTCAATATGAACTGTCATGTGACCAAAGCCTTTTGTTGGGAGTGATTAATGAAAAAAATTGGAATAAGCTGTTTCTTTCACCTTTTGTTGAATCACTAGAAAGTCCTAATTTTCAAAAAACAAGAGTGAATTCTGCCAGACACAAAAAAGACCTGTTTAGCATAAACTTACACTGTAAATCAACCCTCTCTGGAAACCTTTTTTATTTTCAAAAATCTATGTTTTTTTCTCACATATAAGCAGCTCCATTGCCCGTATACACAATAAATACATTATTTACCACACCATGATGGCGAAATGTGATACAGGGTCAGGAGAAAACCGAATACCCAACCAGTACAACAATAGACTCAAGGTCAAATTTTATAATGGACCATCAGGGTTAAATCCAGTATTTTGAGTAGAGGGAGAGGGTCTAATTTTGTTCCTGCCCCACCTCTGTCTAATTAGACAATGGATATGATAAATTTTTGTAAAGGTTAACATGATAACCTGTTTTTTCTAATTTATAAAATTTCTTCATCTTTATATTCAATGATTCTTTTTCTATATCGTATTTTGCCAGTGGAGGGTGGTCTTTAATTTGAAATGGCCCAGGTCCCTTCGTCATTACCAGAAGATCAGGGCACATCTCTGACCTTGATTTTCTCAGCGCAATGGGGAGATGCTGTCCAGAACAGGGATCTCGAAACTTAATGGAAATAGTCATGTCGCTCAAGTTGATTCAATAGTGTATACCTCTCTACAGTTACTTGGTATTGATAGATCCGGTTGTAAATAAATGCACGTGTTTGGCCAACCAAATCAGGGTGGTCTGGCTGGAAAGTTGAACAAAAGCTAAAAAAACCCATTCAACTTGGCTAATGACTTAAAAATAAATTAAATGAAAAAGTTCATTTTGTACTCACCTCAAATTCACCAATAAGTCTGCCTAATTTGCCCCGTACTCCTGCCTCCTCAAAGACTTCCCTTTCTGCAGCAATGTCAGGACCCTCTGCTGGTTCTACACCCCCTCCAGGTACAATCCAACGATCCCTATGTTTACTACTTGATACTAATAAAATCTGGAAAAGAAAGAAAAAAAAAAGTCATTCATAAAATGAAATAAAAGACAGAAAAAAAGCAACACACAAAAATATCAAGTTGAAAAATGACTTCAGAAAATATTCTTAAAAAAAAAAAAAAAACGGAAAAAAAATTTTAAAAAAATCTATCTACTCATATAAAACAAGTGTAGGTCTATATTTTCTGTCTGAGAACATAATTTCCATTATTTATGCAAATGTTTCTTCCCTTAGGAGACTATTTCATTATCTCATTATTTGTAAGAGAAAGAAAATTGTACACAATGTTTGAATTCTTTGATGATTTCTCTGTTGAATAAACTTCACACCTCTTTATATTCTAAGCATTTATACGCAGGTACTCCCCAACTTGTGACCATCCCTACTTGTGACTGAAATACATGGATATAAAAGGAAATTACAAAAATATAAAAGTTACACACCTAAAATAAAAAATATAAGTAAGTATAAAAATTGACTTTGTATATGAACATAAGAGCTGACAAAGTGCAAGAGAGTATATAGATTATACTTGTAGATTAAAAAAAAAACTTACATACTATGCAAATAGCAGATGGACGTTTAATTCTTGGTTGTACAGGTGTCGCATATTTTACAAAATATTTTTTTTACACATGAAAGATTGATCAATATATTCAGGGAGCTTTGATTTGCTATTGTCAAATCAATGAAGACAGAAGCAAAAAAAAACATATAATATTAAAGGCATTCTAAAAACCTGTGTCTCCTTCATCAAACCCACAGAGAAGAAGCTCAATTTGACTTAGAAAAAAAAAAAAAATAGATAAATTGATTGAATACTTTTTTTAATACATCACATTTTAGAACTTTTTTCTTTCACCCATCTTTCATTCTAAAAAAATGATTATAAATTTGTTTTCAATTTCATTTTTAAAATTGCAGTAGAATAAAAGCAGAGAGGCCAATTTAGATGTTTTTTGTTTTGCTTTGTTTTTTCAGAATTAGAGAGTCCAATGTTGACAGTATTTATGGTTTTTTGAAAAAAAAAAAAAAATTTTTTTTTCATGATTTAAATTCCAGTGTTGGCAATTCATATGATTTTTATAAAATTTTTGAAATTGAGAGAGACTTCCAGAATCGAAAGATCACGTCTAAATTGGCAATACTGAATAAAAGAGTCAAGGTGACAATACACTGTGCTTTGTTTTGGGTAAATAGAATACAAACGCATTAAAAAAAAAATCTCTGAATTACCACCCTTTTGAGATACTACCTGCCAGTTGGAATGAAACCCGGTTGTAAGTCAAGGAGTACCGGTAATTGCAGTTGTAAAATTACTTAAATATTGGTGACATTCTTTGACAAGAGTAAACTTTTAACTTTTAAGAGACGGAAGAAAAATTATCTAAATTTCAATCTTCAACTCAAGACCAGTTTAGTTCATAAGTATAAAACAATTTTATGTTAGAACAGATTTACTGATTTCCATCTGAATTTTCAGGAAGAGAAATCACCACTAGACATAATTCTATTCAGATTGTTGCCCTCACCTTGGTTGTTCTTTTTTTACACAATGTTTCAGATGCTGTACCTCATGGCTATCTTCAAGTGACCCATTTACGACAATCACTTTAGGGAGCCCGTGGGGTAGAAAATCAAAAAATGTGTAAAAAATAACACCCAAGATGAGGAAACTGGTCCGAAAAAAATCTACGTAAAGATTTGATGATGTTACTCATAAGAAGCCCTCTCCCTCCGAAGAAATAAGTCTCATCATAGAGTATCAACACCTTATTGGGCAGGTGGACATAATGCTTTGACTCATTGGTGTGTGTGTGTGTATGCATATATGAGAGGCCACCCATGATAAGTGCCCAATGAGCAAATTTTAAAAAGTTGCGAAAATTGGATTCAAATTTTGATGAACTTTATTTAGTTTGTGATAATTCCTTAAATTTATTTTAGAGCTCAGCTTTTTTCATTTTGAATCTCGCATACTCTGCATTGATTCTGATGCATATCACGATGAATCTTATAAGAATGCATCATGTTATTTGAACATGGTCACTGATTTGTTTTTGTTAAAACTTTGGTGAAAATTTAAAAAGTGTAATTCTTGCCAACAAGTTTCACTTGCAAAGTATTTGTTATTTCCATGGTTAGGATGCTCATTTTAGTTTTGTTCTGAAGCTTTTATACTTAGCTTTTGATTTTAATACACATAACAATGTTCCAAAAATACTTATAGCATGAATGAGCAAAACATAGCTTTTGTTTTTTGTATGCAGAAAAAAAAGAAAGGGAAATATTGCTGTTTAGCTCAATGATTAAAAACAATGCTATGTTGAAGAGGCTACCTATCACAGATTCTGCAGCAGCTCCATTAAAAAAAAAATTGTTTACTCTATTTACACTGACTAGGCTGAGTGACTCATTTTCTGTGTAACAACGGGAGGTCATTTCAAATAGAGCTTCATATAATATCATACATTCATAAATATTCTGTCGGATTATATATCCGTTTCTTAATATAAATTTTGTTACTTAATGAGAATTTAAGATTCATTAATGTAATATACACCAGAATCATAACAGAGTATTAGAGTTTAAAACAAAGAACAAAACAAGCATTATAGTTCTAAAAATAATGAAAATATTGTGAGCTTAAGTTGATAAAACTTTTGATCCAATTTTCTCAATTTTTTAGAAATGGCTCTTTGATAACTTATGTGTGATCACAAATATATATATATATATATATATATATATATATACACACACACACACACACACACACACATATATATATATATATATATTAATATTACACACGAATATGTACATACATACACAGGAAAGTTAGAGTTAATTTTTTTTGCATACAAAAGAAATAAGCAGAAAAATTTGCATGAGTAGCTGGGAGTAGATTCAAATTTGAACTTCATCATCCTCTTGTTCAGGAAAAACCAACAGAGAATTTCCGGTCAGATGATGATAAAAAGTCCTTAAGATGAACAAACCTCATCTTGAACTACAAATAAAAAACACAAAAACAAAAAATTAGTTAGGTAATTAGAGATGCAAATATATATAAAGTAATGTAACATATCCTGTGACCCAGTGAAGGGTATTAAAGGCACCACAGATAATTCAAGCTGATTTTGAAATTTCAGTGGTTCATCTCCTAGACTGGTTGCCAAACAATCAGTCTTAATTACCAAGAGCTGGTGGAAGGGGGAGAGAGAGAGACGGATTCAAGCCTTTCCCAAGGGAATTGATACAAAGTGAACACAAACCGTCTCAGCCGGAGTTTGATCTTGGCTCGCCAAGTCAATTCTACGTGCTGTCAACCATCTGGCTAACCCGCACTACAAATAATAAAAGTACACAACACCTACAAAGAGGAATTGTTTTTCATCTGTTTTTCTCTCTAGTTAACTTTGACACACTTAAAAACAAAAGGTCTTTTCGAGGGGAATAAAAAACAACATTTCTTTGGTTTTGTATTTTCCTGTTTTGTTTCAAATTACTTTTGAGTTTCAGGACATCAGTGGATCATCATCAATGCAATAGTTAGCATTCCGGGCCAAGAATTCGGTCAATTTAGGGAAATGGAACTTTGGGCTCAATTCCAAGGGCAGAAGAGATGAACTGTCTGCGATTCCAAATGTCAGATTTAATGTCTTCTACAAAAATGGGACAATATTTAGGTGGAAAACAACAGAAGACAGATTATTCATCTTGCATAACAGCTCGGCTGGATGGACAATAGCCGAGAGAAATGCCTTGTATATTTGTCGTTCTCTACTTCAACCCTTTCAGGATGTGGGCGATCATAGTTCTCCACATCTGTAAACAGTGTATTGCTATGATTGTTCTTTGCACTGATAAGTGAAGTTGTTTCTCTTGGGTTTTGATTCAGAATTGTTCTTCTCCTAGTCTGGTTGTCTCCCAGGGCTAGAGAGTCTAATCTGCCCTACTATTCAACCCATAGTTGGGGGTGGATTCATGCCATTTCCAAGGGTATTGGTGCAGAGGGAATGTAAACAGTTTGGACTTGTATAAATGAGTTTTTTGAAAAAAAATCTAAATTGATTATTTCAAGAGGGAAATATCGATCCTCACTTAATCATAGGTTCTTTTTTTCAGAATATTTCATTTGTTATGGAAATATACAACAGGAAATTCAATTCCATACAATAGAAAGCTCAAGGCAATTCATTCATACAAACTTTGCCATGACAAACGACTTGGTAATTATTATATTTGATCTCTGTTGTAGAGGAGTGAAGATGGGTGTTGGAAGAAAAAATTGCCAAGACGGAAACAGTGCTGCCAACTCAAAAATATTTTCATGCAAGTTTAACTGCCAAAAAGCAAAAAAAATCTTCAAAAGAGAGAAAAAGCTAAAACTCCAAAAGAATGCTAAAATGGTCAAAAGAAAGAAAAATAAAATAAAAAAAGATGGCCAAAATTCAGAAATTCTCATATAGCCAAATTTCTATTTGTCAAAGACAATTCCTTCTGAAGAAGGATTAAAATACTGAATAATGGATGTGGAAACACTGATGAATGGCTATTTATTGAAGAATGAACTGCGTGTAACCTGTGATATCACAGGTAGGATTTATCAAACATTTACATCAAAATTTCCATTAAGCCTGATGATATTCATAGTGACACTACCAATGCTAAAAGCATAGGATAAACCAGAAGAGGTGTGAGTAGGGTTCTCAAGTATCTAATTCACAATTAAAATATATAATGAAATAAACAAAAACCAACCCCCATCCCTAGAAAACTAAAAAATCACAAGAAAGCATTTGTGTATTTTACAAAAGGCCTGTTTAATCAATTCTATCAATAGAGTTTTTTTTTCCATCTGATGGTTTCATAGCAGTTCCTGGCACAGAAGTTATAGGTTTCCCATGATTAATACAAAAAATATTTGTAAGCGGGAATGAGAAGAGCAGAAAAGCAATAACAATCAATAAACATGGTGGAAAGTTTTGAGTGCTCCCAGACCAAAAAAAAATGGTGATAGCATGTTGGGCTTAGTCGTTTGAAGTTGTGATAGTAGCAGGTACAGGAGACAAGGATGTACAAGAGAGAGAGGAAGTGGTGTGTGCTGCCTCTAAAACAGCCCAATGTGAAACAAACGACAAAGACAATTTTTTCTGTCCACCTCTTTTCACTTTTCATCACGGCACATAGCATTGGAAGCCCTTATTAAGTGCAAATATATGGAAATCAAACTAATAATTTTACAAAAAAAAAAAAAGAACACTAACAACCAATGCAGTATAAACAATTAAAAGAGGGTTCCAAACACAATGCCACCTGTGTCCACTCAGTGAACTAATGTGAGAGCTGCAAGAAATCTAAGTGTCCACTCAGAATTTCTTCCCAGATTAGAAGAGACAATCAACCAGTGGAAAAATTGTTGGTGCAACTGTACCCAAGACATCTTCCGGCAAGCCAGTATTATCAATGTAGGTAATCAATATAAGTAAGCAGATCAATATCAACTCTGTTATAGAATAAAGCACATCCAATTAATACAAACTGATTGCACTTCAGCCTGGAGGCAAGAATCCAGATGAAGAGCGATGTTACCAAAAATGACAGAAAAAGCAAACACAAAAATGTAGAAAAGCAATGAAAAGGCTTTGAATCACCAAATTTGTGAATGCCACAAAATTAAAAGATAAATTGACAAACGGTGAGAGTAAATATTGCAAGAGAGCTAAACTCAAAACTTATTTTTCTAGATTTTACCAAATTATTGACAAAAGATAACTTATGAATTTATTTTCCAAAATATGCTCTATATGGTGGTGTAAATCTAAATTTAAGATAAATCTTGAATTTTTAAGGATTTTTGAAAGAGGAAGAGAGCGATTTGCAGCAGTTATTTACTGTAATCATTCAAGGCCAAAGTAAGCTCAATTTTAAAAATTGAAAAAATGACAGAAAACACTGAGACAATGAAAGAAAAACAACAAAAAAACCCCACAAAGGCAACAAAAAAATAAATAAAAATAAAACCCCACTATGACAAAAAAGAATTAATAAAACCCGACTAAGATAATCCCACCCCCCAAAATTCCAGTACAATGAAGAATAAACCCTGGAACAAGAGAGAGAGAGAGAGAGAGAGAGAGAGAGAGAAAAAAAAAAAAAAAATTTACTAATACAAGAAAAAAGTACCGATACAAGAAAAAAGTACCGATACAAGAAAAAAGTACCGATACAAAAAAAAAAGTACCGATACAAGAAAAAAACAATAAGAAAAAATAAAAACGCAGTAAGAAAACCCCTATCTATGACAACAACAAACAACCTACTAGAACAACAAAAACACTACTAAAACAACAGAACACTAACAGAAAGCTAAAACAAAAAATAAGTAAAATTAGAACAACAACAAAAAAAAAAAGAGCCAAATAGTCAGAACATCTGCAGAGAAATTGTGTGCAAAAAAGAAACAAAAGAAAAGTTCTCCATGCAGGTGTCCACTCCTAGAAGATTCAGAAGTGATGGCCATTAACACTGAATATCAATAACTCGATTCACAAGCGCCAAGAAATCTTTGCAACTTTTGTTAAATCAACCGTGGCATTGGAAGCAAAACATTTGGCAAAAATGTCCCATCCTGTAGAGGAGAGATGTGGGGTGGCCTAATAGTCATCAATATACAAAACAGAGTTTGAATTCAAGTTGATGCTGCTTGTTTGTTCACTTTGCGCTGATGCTCTTTGATAAGGCATGGATCCACAACTCTCTCTGCTCTACCCTATCATCAGATAGCTTGACAAAAATGGCTCGTCAGTGGCATGCCAAGATGGTGCCTGAACATTTAAGTGAATCGCTTTCCCATAACTATCTTATCAATGCAGACAATAACAGCAAAGCTGTTCACCCCAAGATCCAATATAAATAATCTGTACATTAATCTTGGGAGTACATGAAGACAAAACCAGAGTTAAAAGTAGCCTAAATGAACTGAACCATCTTTTTTCTCAACTCTTGAACCTTACCAGAGAATTTAAGGATCAAAATACATCAATTTACTCTAACAACCAATATGAGGGCAAAAAGTCAGAGTTACAAAGTTTCAGCTGTTGTCTCTTCCATCCTTCCGTTGTCTACTGTAGTTGGGAAAGGTATGAATCCATCTCTTCTCCCCCTAGGCTAAGAATGTACAACAGAGCAGACTGGACTCTTTATCATCTGGCAAACAGTCGAGGAGGAGGACAACTCTGAATTCAAACCAGGAAATTCCAGCCCTTTTCCCAGCATCTTGCGAGGCTGGTAACAGACAGAGAAGGGAACGATGGTTAACAGAGATCTGGTGAACCTTCTATGAACCTCACAAGCCAGAAATAGATTAGGATGAACTGCTAATGAAGGAGAATGAAAACTGATGGACTGACATACCGAATACGACATCTACTGTCTCCAACCTCTCTACCACACATATAAGTGGAAGATTCAGGAAAGAGAAATATTTTCTGAATAATTTCATAAGCTTTCCTGATATTTGATGCCATGTTTCAGTGTCACTTGCTCTCCTCAAACACAGTATATAAAATCTAGAGCACTATATCAAAGAGAGACACTTCTAATAGAAGAAACTAAAGATTTCTCGTAAAGCATTTTAGACTAATCTTACTAATGCACGTGTCAATCTATTGTTTTATTATCAGATTTAATGGTAATGATTCATTTACCTATCTAATGAGAAAAATGAGATATTGCTTGAAGGTTAATGGGGTACAGAGTGAATAACTGTCTAATCAAAAAGATTTTCAAATAAATTATTGACTGTATAATGTGTATCCTACTAGCAAGGTTACCAGGTGTTGTCTGAATTAAAATAGAAGTAAACAACTCATAAGTTATCTGCTAGTACGCCATAGCAGATATATGAAAGGTCAACCAAGGACACATAGCTTTTCAATGATCTATTATATCATCAAGTTGTAACAAAAGTTCTGTCAGTTTTTTGGTTTTTTTGTAAATTTAGTTGCAACAAATCCAGCCGTTATTGTAGGGATTTTAGTCATATAGCGATCACTGAATCGTTTGCTGTTTCAAAAAACTGTTTTTGAAAAAGTTGGAAAATGGGTCCATGACCTGTGCATAGAAAATTGTCAGCAGATAATTGTGAGTCACTACATTTTTGATCTGTGCCCCAACTGAGAGACAACATCCATCCAAAGATCTTGTTGAGCATTAGAATAGAAAAAGGATTATTCTTCATCACGATGATGTACATACTGATTCAGTGACCAAATAGCATGGGACATAAACTATTCATTCACCAAACTCTCTTGACCTTCCTCCAACTGACCATCATTTGTTTAGGAGTTTGCAAAACCATTTTGACAGGTTAAAAATCAGTAGTCTCATATTTCAGGTTAAAATCAAAGTAATTTTATAAATTTCGTATTGAAAAACTTGTTGATAAATAGAATAAGGTTATCGAAAGTGAAGGAGAGTATATAAATGATTGAATTCATCTTCAATCACCGTAATATTTGTATTTCCCCCAAAACTGAAATATCAGACAAAACTTTTGTTAGAGCCTCATAGAATTCTTCGATGATAAGACAAAAAAAATCCTCTAATCTAAATCTAAAATGATATTACTACGTGTACCCGATTAACATCATTTGATATAAAATAATTTTTCTCATTAGCTTCTCCAGCTAGCAAAAATATCAGATAACCACTGGACATTACCTCTCACAACAGGGATCCCTAGAGATGATATGCAATATTGTGGTGGACAAAAAGTAAGATGGCATAACAAGCTAGACAAATTCAGATGTACGATAACATCAGGGCAGTATTGAATAGTGGCCCCAAGCTACACAGAATTCTTACCAAGGTAAAACACCTACCAGAAGAAAATATGACCAAGAACTGTATGTACAATATTCTATGCAGTTGTAGCAGTGAGTACAAAGGGGAAGCCAGCCACCCCCAACAAATAAAATTTGAACACAAAAAACTAATCTATAAACACTTCAAAATCAGGTATGGCTGACAATTTGTGGAGGGGTACAATAACCTGTATGGTTGAAAGTCAAAATAATTCACAAGGAACAATTGAAGAATAAAAAAGTTGAAAAGACACCATAGATACAATATAGTGTGAAATTGTTCATCACACGGTTCGAGCATGGACCCCAATTTTAAAAATATTAAACTTGACTCTCAAAATAATAGTTAAATACAAAAATAGAAGGACCTCTCACTGAATCAGGTTCCACCAACTGTAAAAAGGAAATGAATTAGACAAAAACATGTTAGAAGTCAATAAACGTAACTTATCACCCCTTTCCTTTCATCTATTGATAAAACGATTACTAATGTATTGGCAAACTCCTACACTAGACACTTGCTACATACGTATCCAAGTTTTGTCAAAATATAACCTTCTGGTGAGGTGTCATGATTGTAAAATTCTTTAAATAATAATCCCTGCCAGACTAGCCTCATCCTACTTCAACGTTTATTTCTTCATGCACTAATTACAGTCTAGAAGAAGTTACAGGGGTTTGGACGTGGATTAAGGTTGATAAAAATCAAAAATTCATCACAACACCATACAGAATTACAGGCCCTGATTTCCGCACTCTAACTGGTCTACATTGTACTATGCTCAGATAATTCGATCAGCAAACAGAGCATGGACATTAATAGCTTGTGGGAGACATTAATCAGGAAAGAACAAACAATGAACTTACAATTCCCTTAGCATGGCTAGACAGATGGGAACAAGATTGGAATTCATCTGGAGATCCTCAGGTTCGTTGCTCAGGTTGGGAGAAAATTTAAAGAACACAGATATAGGGACTGGACATAATGTATGCGATAGGGGATGAGTATGCTCTCCCGGAAAGAGATTTGTCAACATTTCAGAACAAAACTAACACCCGAGGAAGGCTGGGAGATACACGACTGAAACAATAATACACCCCCCCCCCAAAAAAACAAACCAAGATGAGAAAATCTGTACAAAGGAACTCACAATCATTAAAACAAAGGTTTGCAAGGCATAGGAGAAATTTAGAAGGTAGGAAAATATGTCACATAAACTTATCGAAAGAAAAGTCAATCAGTGTGTTAACTTGAAACGACACAATGGCCAGTTATCAAGTGATCATTGTGCACACTAGAGATTTCTTCAATTGTCATGAGATAAATTGCAGAAACCTGGACGAATTGTAACTGCAAAATATACAGTCAGCAATGAACAATACATTGGAGTAGAGAAGATCTTTTTAACTATGACATAAAGCCACAGTTCTAAGAATGACCACAACATGATACTTCTGCCAGACTTGAATAGGTTAATAGTGATTATAAGAAATTAAGTGACCTGCAGAGAGAGTGGTTAAAGAGATATAGACAGTGGTACTAATAAAAAGAGAAAACTTATCTCCAGAGGGGGAATAATAAGTGAGAGAGAGAAAGAATTATTTCTTTTTTATGTCATATCATTCTTTTTTAAAAGAATCAATTCTTAAGATAAAGATAGATAAAAAAAATCTGGCTATTAAAGAAGAACAATTAGCAAGTTTAATTCAAAGTAAATCTAAAATTTTTTTAATCAATTTATTCTTGGTGTATGGTAATTTCATATGATAAGTAGGCTAAATGAGTATATATAAGATTTTTAGCCATAAAGTTAGCTGGAAATTGAGAGGTTTGGATGATTCTAGTCATGTTTACAGACAGTTTCAATTATTTAAGATAAAACATGGAAAACTGTTAAAAAGAAAGCTTTATACTTCATCTGTTGATGACATCATAACTCTTATTACATAATAGCAGCTGGTAAATAAAATACAAAATCCACTCCTTCTTCTTTCTGTTATTTCAACGGACCAACTGATCAAAATTGTGTGGGCACATTAAAACAGTGTTACAAAACCTCATCCCATAATAATAAAGATTGCTTATGATAGTTAACTAGGTCTTGTGCATATTTGTAAACCACAAAAACACTGAGCTAAGAGTTGGTCATGAGTTTAAAAGTGTGAATCAGCTTATGCAAAACCATGAAAAGTCTCCCTGGCCAATTGGTTAAGGCAACCAGACGTAAATTGGACACCCTCTGGCAATGAAGGGGAGGAGTTTGATTCTCAATGAAGACTTACTCTTCATTTCTGATCATGCTATAATTTGTTGCCATAGAAACTATGCCCTGAAATGAAACTTGCTTTTATACAACTAAAAGTAAAGATGAAGATCAAAACTAGTCAAATTTAATGAAAATATTGTGTTACAATATTTCATCCAATAATAACCAGTTCTATCCTTCCATTTGAGAATATTTGGTGAGAAAATTTCCTTGAATAGAAATTTCATCTTGGACATTGATTTTATGCTAAAGTTTAAAAAGGAAATTCAGTGAAAAGGAAACAAATCCAGCAATATAATCAATTTAGACTGATATGTTTCTAAAGAGGAAAATGATTTACTCCATTACATTCATGAACATACACACAAACACACACAAAAAGAGGGAATAAATTGGTTAATCAGATGACCTTCTAATCCCTAGCAACAGAATCATGTTGTCGCATACACTATAGAAACGGTAAAGAGGAACAATAAGACGTTGTGCCTTGAATTAAATAATGGCGTATAGATCGTAATCTTATTCCTTTGTTAATTCTTTACGCTCCAATCTGAGGTTTCAGTGTCACTCATTGAATTAAGACTTTGTAAAACGAAATACAAATAAAACAAGTCTGGGTAGTCACTCGATAGAGACTATCACATGAGCATTGTCTTTTGGCAGCATGCTTCTCTTGTTCTTTTGTTGGGTAGTAAATCAAAAGAGAAAAAAAAGCATGAATGTTGCAAGACAAAAACTGAATTTGAACCTTCCACTAAAAACCTATTTGGAGTTGAAGGGGGGGGGGCTGTTGAAAAAAAAAAAAAAGCAACAAAAAAAAAAAAAAGAAAAGAAAAGTATAATAAGAGGAAGGGTTTCAATTTTCACTCCTTTAGCTTTATTAGAGTGGTCTGTATCTGTGATTCATGCATACATAGCCAGACCAACTCGAAAACTGAAGAAACCTATGTTAAGTATTTTGGTTGATGGTTTCTAATTGAAAAACCGAATGAACAAAAACAAAACCTGATATGAAAATAAAAAACAAATGAGGCTAAATTCAGTATTTGATGAGCTACTTTGGTTCTACAGGGAGATTACTGAACTTTTTTCTTTGTAGAAGAAAAGCAAGATGTACAATCTCAGCAACACTAATTCAATTTTCTCCCATTTGATCAAGAGGTGTGTAGTCACTGAACGGTTAATAGCAACAAGAATGGCTTTTGTTGGCTGGAATGAAACCCTATCTCTTCTTTGCCCAAGCTAGGGGTAAATAGTAGGACAGCCTCTCTAGTCATGGTTGACAACCAGTCTAGGAGACTGGACAACTGATTCCCAAACCAACATAAGAGGGATGAGTTCCGTTCTGTCCACGACACACCCATGATGTGAATCATCTGTGGTGTTACAATAACCCTGCTCTGAGTTATGGGAATAATGAAAGTATATCTATAAAAAAATATGGTCAACAAATATAAAGAAATATTCAGTTTGCAGCTCAGCTCTGAGGAAAGTGAAATGTTTCCTAATGAGCAGCCATTCTCAACCTTTTTTTGACTGCAACCCCTCAAGAGCTCTTCCCAGGTTCCAGGGCCCCTTATCAAAGACAGATACAGCATGAACAAATAGAAATTCATTTATATATATATATATATATATATATATATATATATATATATATATATATATATATATATATTATCATAGATATTATATTATCATTATTATCATTTATATTATTCATATGATTATCATTATTTATATTATCATTTATATTATTATCATTATCTATATTATCATCATTATTCATATTATTATTTATATCATCATTATTCATATTCATATTATTATTTATATTATTATCATCATTCATATTCATATTATTATTATTATTTATATTATTATCATTATTCATATTATTATTTTTATTATTTCTACTTCTTCAGTTCATGTCCCCCTTAAAATATGTTAATATCCCCAAGGGGGTCATATGGCAGTTGTTTAAAATATCTGCTTTGGAGAAACACTTATTCTCCTGTGATCAAAGGCAGGAGACAATAAAGAAGCAGATAAAAGCTATCATTCCAAACATCAAAACAGCGTATGAGTAATTGTGCATGGTAAGTGCCCAACGAACCATTTTTGAAAAGTTGATATTTTCTTTATTTCGAAGACTACTATTCTTAAAGCTTGAACTCTCCATGAGTTATACTGCTGAGTGTTCAAATTTCAAAATAGAACCCCCCCCCAAAAAAAAACCCAAATAAACCCAGAATCGTATCTCTGAAATCAAATTATTGAAAATGGTTCGTTGGGCACTTATCATGCAGATCACTCATATGTAAGTGCATCAGTAAGTCTACAGCTCAATGATAGAAAGAAACAAAACAAAAAGACCCAAAAAACTGCATATATTTTTAGACAACAAATACTTATTTTCTAACAATTTCCTTCCTTGTCAATGCACTCAATCCAGAGGTGACAATTAATGAGCACATAGTTCCAACATACCATGAAAATTTCAGATCAAAATTCAGCCAAATTATGTTGGTTACACGGGTTCATGAATGATCATCAAAGTTAAGCAATGTCAAGCCTGATCAGTACCTAGATGGGTGACTGCTTGGAAATATCAAGGTGCAGTAAGCGAGAATGATAAAGAGAACGAGGCCACTTCAGGTGTTTGTCGCCTTGAAGTCTATTCCCTAACATCACAAACCAAGACAAAAAAACGCGGGAAGGGACAGCTGATGCCATAGCCAGCCTGAGGGTGCTAGCTAACTAAATGTCAAGCTACAGACTTGTTGATCCAGCCTTGTTGTGAAATATCTGCTTGCATGGGTGCTTGTGCACTTCAATTTGACAAGCTGCATTGGTTCCAATTGAGAAGAAGATCATTTTGGGAGTTCAGGTATCACAATATTGCTAAGTGATGCTGACAAATAGTTATTGCTGTCATGTTTATCAGTAGTGAGAGTTATTTGGCACCGATCTTGTTGGGAAAGAATTCAAAAATAGGAAATCTAATATATTTAAATGGTAATGCATGCATGTACTCTGTTAACACGAGAACTATGTATCACAGACAAAAGATAAAACAATAATCAAAATCAGCATGTCTCAATCTATCAGCAGCACACATTTTGAGGCCAAATCTAGAACAAAAACAAAAGAAAAAAAAAAGTACCCAGCTTCTAGCAGCGCTCAGTGCTTAAAGAAGTAGGTCATGTATTTGTTCCTGGGGGTTGGGGAGGTGGTCATGTCGAAATAGAATCCAGCCAAGAGCTGTAGCTACACCCATCTATTGAGAGAGATGCCTGGGGGGGGGTGTAGCTGGGATAGTATGTTCAGTTTTCATGGAAACTTTGACAGGATAAAATCATAATTCATTCTGGCGAGATGTCCACGGAAACTGTAGATACTATCACAATCGAGGTGTTTGAGGCATATTTCTTCATCTACAACTTAGAACTTCTCGGCCATCTGTTGGTCAATTCAGGTACTTGGTGATTACAAATTGGGTTAGAAATTACGCTGCCATGTGGACCACTACAATAGTGACTATTGACTTCACATCCTGTTTAAACACTTAAGAGTCTAGCTTTCTTTCACCTTTTTTTCTGGTACTATCTCACTGATTGATGGTCATTGAGCCAGAGGCCAACATGATTTATCCATAGAGCCTCCCTGTATCCACCTGTAATTACATCATTCTAGACTGATTCACATTCACTGCTAAATCCATTGATTCCATCTTACACACCTGAACATTAAAACAGAAGAACCCACAAATATGAACACTCCATGCATTTTCCTTGTTGAATGAATAAATCAATTTGTTTCCTTTAAAATACAAAGTTTCCTTGCAGTCACCACAAGTTCAAAATCACCATGTGATATCAAAATATACTCGAGGCCTATTCTAACCCAAATCTTATATTATGGAGAAAATCCATACCTTCATGAATTAAACAAAATGGTGGGACAGAATATAAACCACTGAGCTCCAAGATATATAAAGATAAAAAGGTGATATCCGATATGGCCTACCAGACAGATACCAGCATTTCAGAAGTAGGTTGAAACTTAAGCCATGGTGATTCAAAGGGTTAAGGTATTTATTTATAGTCATGTCTGCTATGTAAATGAGAATGAATTGTTAGCCGTCTCCTGTAATTGATATAAAATTTATTCTCTTCCAAGATATGTTTGGGCTATTGACATTCTACAGCCTTCTTCAAGTGTACAACGCATCAGGAAAGGCCACGGAGTGTTTTTCTATAAAATGGTGGCAAATATACCAACCAGCTTGAATGATTCTAAGCAATGTGCACCACATGCTAATGTGCCCAAGAACACAGATATACCTTGATCAGTGTGGTTAATTCATTAAAAACTTTTATAAACTGTTAAAAACCATGTTGTTCAAGTTAGTATAATACAAGATAATGTTTTTTTACATTAATTTGTACAACAATACCTTGACCATTCTACATCAAATCCACACATAAAAAAATATACGCAGTAAGGCTTTGAATAGTATGAGGGAAAAAAAAAGTTTGAGGAATATAACGAAGCCATATTCAAAGAAGTACATTAGTACATCAGAACATATATGGAGGGAGAAAAGTTCATTCTATCCCGTCTGGGATGAAGTCCAAATATAGAAGAAGCTGTTTATTACATTCACTGATAATGTTATAAAATGGTCATTATTTTCAAAATTCATCTGTCATAAACCTTTTATTTAAGATGAATTAAAAATTATCCACTTATAATCAAAGTTCCAGTTGTTATCAAAATCAGAGGTAAACCATACTTGAAAGTTGCTAAAGGCTGTTATTGAAACACCTCTCACCTTTCATGGTAGAATCAATAATGAAATGTATAGATTTGTTGCTTCAATTTAAGCCATTTTTGACCATCTTAAGGATTTTTCAGTGTATTTTGTCCATTTTTTGAAATTTTATAAGTACTTTTTCACAGTCAAACTAGCACAAAACTATTTTTGATGTTGGCAATGCTGTGTACAAGACATGTATAAGTTTGAATTACTTTACTCAACAGGGAAAGCAATTGTAGAGCCTCACAGCATATAAAAACTAGAAAGCACTCAGAGAGATCACAGTCAATGCCATTATTGCTAAAAGCAATATGAAAATAAATCAATACATAGCAACGATGCAAGGGACGTAACTGAGTTTTGAATTTCTATATTTTGGACAGCTGTCTCCATATATGAAGAAAAATACTCTCAAACTCTCTTAACCTATGGCCAACTCTTCTATAAATGGTCATTGAAATTCATTGAAAACTTCTGAGATATTGTATGGAGAAACACATGAACATAGCAATCTATATTTCAGATAATTGTCTTAACATAAGAAAAAAATGCCTTTAATCTTCCAAATTTTCTTGCATGAAGTATTGCAGTAGCGGTAACCGATTTTACACCTTGAGCCTAACTCCTTACAACCATAAAAATGAACAGCGTGGGATATAAGTAAGGTTTAAGGTGAAAATTGACTTGTGCTTAATTGTATAGTCCCTGTGGCTGAATGGTTGAAAGTGCCCTGGAATATACTGGACCCCTCTGGTTGGAGGGTGTGAGTACGGTTCTCACCATGAGCTTGTTCTTTATTTTATGATGGCAATGTTCAATCGTTGCTGTAGGATTACAATCTGATCCAAAGATGTGATAAAAAGCAATTGAAAGTAAGGATGAAGGTAAAAACTAGTTAAAAATATTGATAATAATGAAAAAATATCTATAACTGATCTGCCCCAGCCAAAGTTAGAACACTGTTTGCGGATTCAGTTTTCTGTGCTGTTAACCATTAGGCCACTCACATCTCCTGCAACTTTATTTATTTATTTATAGCTTGGCTGCTACAGTGTCAAACTCCACTCATTATTACTGCATCTTTTGTATTATATATATATATATATATATATATATATATATATATATATATATATATATATATATATATATATATATATATATATATTAGATGAGTGTGTAGATATTTGAACTTGCCAGTATGGCTCATAGAGCTGTTGGTTGTGATTTCAAATCATGTAGGGAAACATTTATTTTATGTATCTGTTTGGTTCAATGTGACAGGAGAGACAAATAGAGGTAGTGGTGTTGTTGGTTTTCAACCCAAACCTTCAAGTTAGTTGGGAGTTTGTAAATGAAATAAAATGATCCAAAAAAGAAGTGATATTCAATTCAAAAGGCCATTGCTAGTTGAAATATCAACTGAAGAATGAACTATTATTGTGACCCTATGCTTCCTCCCAATAGTCACTTATGGAGCTGAAACATAGAACTGAACCAAGATATAGATCTGCAAATTGAGAACCATGCAACATGCACATGAAGGAATCATGCTAAGCCTCACATGGAGAGACCACAAAACAGCACAGAACATCCGGAAGAAGACAGGAGTCAGGGACATGATAGAATCCATTGAGAATCTCAAATGGCAGTGGGCTGGCCATGTTGCAAGAATGGATGACAACTGATGGACATCGCGACTCATGACATGGATCCCCAGAGTTCACATGTGAAACTGAGGCCAGCAGAGTATTAGATGGAGAGATGAGCTAGACAATTCAGAAGGTACTGGCTCCATGATGCCCACAATAGAGAAGTGTGGCGAATCCTGGGGAAGGTCTATGTCCAATGATGGGTGATGGTGATGATGATGATGCTAGAATTGACTTCGTCTAGCAAATATCAAGGAGGGATTCCAAATGAGGGTTGGGATAGAAATTCATTTTTTTTTCTTTCCACATTCAATATAATGTGTATCAAACACTTTTTTTTAATTGCTTATTTCAACTCTTATTTCGAATATGTTTCAGTGTTTCTAACTTGAAATTTTTTACATCAATAAGCTGTTTCAACAGATTTTTACTGCTCTTGAATTTCGAGGTAATAATCACCTTTTTCGTAACATATTGATAATTGTCCAAAAGGTCTTGCTTAGTGTGACCAGAAGAAGAGGAAAAAAAAATCTAACAAATACGATAAAACAAATTAAAAACCGTTCACAGTCAGAGACGCTGACACATGCATATCTATAGATATGAATGTTAGGTGAAGAAATAGCCAAGACTGGAAAAGAACTAGCCAATTCAAAAAATATTTTTGCGCTAGTTTGACTACCAAAAAGTGCTAAATACAAAAAAATAGCCAAAAACGTTTATGAAAAAGAAAAAAGAAAAAAAAAAGAAAAGGAAGAAAGGCCAAAATATTTAAGCACTTTCCCCACTAATTTAGCAATTTTCACACTGTCAAATTCTAATTTCAAAAGATGGAATTTGTCTGAAAACAGATTTAACATCTACAGATTGAACTGCCAGTTTAATTAACTCTGATTAATTTCCTTTCAATTTTTGAAACCAAATTAGTATCCTTGACTTGTTACTTTTAGTCAGGTCAAGGCCCAAGATGATGGATTAATGTCTAATTTTTCTCAGTAAAATTAATCCCACTCAAGGCCATCATTAACCAATCAGCCTAATTTCTCAATAATTGAACCAATATTTCATAAAAATCAATCAACCTGAATTCTAAGAAACTGAAGCAATATTATCAGATCAGATAGTGCCATATCCCTTCAGGATGTGAGAGATCACAGCTCTCCATAACTTGAAGCCGTGCATAGCCAGGACCGTTTTTAGAGGGGGATAGCCATAGACATCAAAGATGCCAAAAGGTTCTGTCTTTTCCTATATGGGCATGTGTTAGTGTGTTCCAGCACTCTCAATCAAACCGTTTTGTCTGACATCATTACTCCACTAAAAAAGAAGAAAAAAACAACCCCCCCCCAAACTTTTTAAAATTTTATTCCGACGGAATCAATGATAGCATCTACATTCTCCAAAATCTAGAGGTTTCTAGATATTCTAAAGCCATTTTAGATGCTTTCCACCGGAAAACACCATTGATGTCATAAATTGAGTTTATTCTGACCATATTTATTCTTTGATGGAATGTTTTTGACAGGACTTGAAATTTCAATGCGATGGTTGTTCAATTATTGGCTGCGATGTTGAGTTATAATCCTTATTTTTGTGACAGGAGGTTGTACCATAAATGTTTTGGACCAAATTGATAACAATTCCACTTTATTTTTCTTCTTTTCTTCATTTGATACTTAGTTTCAGGAATAGATCCTGTTGGAATGAAAAGATAGCCAAGATGATTGTTTCAAGGAGAAGCCAAGAGTCTTTCTTATCACATGGAAACGCCAAATAAACAACTTATCGAACAATACCCATTGTTCTTTTTAAACCAGCTGTTTATTATTTAAAATAAACAAAAGAGTATTAATAATACTTCCCTTGCTTGAGGCAGTCCATCAATATTGACGATGACGTCCTCTTTCCCTTAGAATCAATCTTTGGTTACAAGATTGATTCATCATTGGTTTGTCTTTTGGTTTTCATCAACGAGGTTTTTGTCTTTGTCGTCTCTAACTTCATTGTTGGCTCCTCAGGTCAGAGACGGATATGCACAGCTGGCCGCAGACTTACAATTCATTCAGTAATACCTCAATTAGCGAAATTAATATGTTCCACTTTTTTCATTTTGCTATACAATAACTTCATTATCAGAGGAAGGTAAAATAGTTTTTATGTAGATAAGTTCTTTCAATTATTAAAAGAAACTAGGGCATGCCCGTTCAAAAGGTAGATGCTGTTTTATGAAAATCTTCAGGTTTAAAATTGAATTAATGAGATGCTGTTCTTTATTCATGAAGTTGATAACAACAACCAAAATAGAAATATTGCAGTTAATCGTAACATTCTTTTTTTTCTTTAAAATGCTGTAACATCATCTGACAATGATTTAATTCAATCTCATTCTACAGATAAATTCTATTTCAAAATCTCATCAAAATGATTAGAGATGCATGTGTTGTCAAAAATCTCACTCATTTTTTTACAGCAAAAACAAAAAAAAAATACTGTGTTCATTTCAGCATAAACATTTATTGTAAATATCCACCCAAACACCCAAGATTTTCTATGATTTTATTGCAAGTGCATATCAGTTTAGAAACGTTACGCACAATTGAATTTTGCATGGCAATTCCTATTATATCAGATCGATTCTTTAAACTTGAAGATGCAAGCCCAGATGATTCCGCAACAACCATTTTCTTTTCTTAGTTTTCTATTTTCATAATCTTTAATCTATTGCTTTAGGCTCACGTCAAATGATGGGGGGGTAACAAGAGTACTTGTAAATTTCTTTTGCTTTTCTTTTTTCAAGTATCATACTATAAAAGAAAAATCACAAAATTGCAACCAAGTGTCTGACATTAAGATTTGTTATAACAAGGTTTTTCATTCACAAAGGACACAAAACAAGTCATAGGTTTATATGAAAATTTGAATGGCAATCAAATCATTCTTTATTTCTAAATTCATTCTGAATGAAGAAAAAAATATTGAACAAGATGTTACCCAAAAGTTTGCGGACTTTGAACTTTGAACCTGGAGAAAAAAAAATTTACTAATTACTAGAGATAGAATATTTACCAGTTTTACTATAAACCATGGTAAAATTCTTAATCGTCAGTACTACTGTTTCAATTTTAATTATTATTAATACTGTGACATTGTTTGATTAACGATTAACACTATAGCGAAGGCAAAGTAAGATATCTCAATTCAATGTAGGAAACTCGGAGTTGAGGAAAACATAGTTTGTCCATCTAATTTTTCTAAAAGCTTGTCAATAATGTGAACCAAAGTTTTCATTATAGGTTGAGATATCAAAAATTTCTTACTAGTGTTGCAGTGTTTGGTTACCGAGCAGATAATGTGACCTATAGTATAGGATTTCTATATCCAACCAAAGTAAAAGTAACATTAGCCTATCAATATGAAATCTATCGAAATATACAATTTACTGAGATCTTTGAAATTACCAAAAGTTTAAGAATTTAAAAGAATTCACTGGAACAAAAATATATTAGAAGATTTGGTAATCATTCAGTAGAGAGGGCCCATGTCATTTTTAGGTGCTTTTCAAATATTCAGTGATACGAGATGAGAAAAAAAAAAGTTAAGAGCTTGCATAAGAATTATTTTTATAAAGATATTTGATTTGATATTTACTCAATTCATAAAAAGAATGAATGGAGAACTTTTGGACTTAAAAATTACTTGTTTTTCTTTTTTTTTGCATCTAGAGAATAATCAAACACTTTTATTGTTTTGAAAACAAAATTGAATACTTGCTTGTGATGGTGCATAACCTTTACAAAAAAAATTACACTAACTTACAACTGAAATTTAGATTTTTTGAGTTAATTAAAGAAGTGAAAAAATTAAATGTAATTATCAGACGAGACCGGAATTGCAAAATCTGCTATACATGAGATCTTGTTACATTAGCATGAAATGTAAAAGAAATGTCTTCCAGGTTGCAATTTTCTTATCTGCAATATGCACAAAGTGCAGTTAACTCTCATGGCCACAGGATGTCATGATGCCATCTTTAATATTAGTGGAGTAGCAGCCAAGTCTATACTAGCATTATTCCAATTCCCAAAACTCTATTGGGCAGCACTTTCTAAGAAGGGTTCCTATTGCCCCCCTCAACAACTCTGGCACATAAAGGATGTGACAGATTGGAATAATGATAAATGAATTTCCATCTGTCTGTGCTGTATCCCTGTTTGACAGGGGGCCCAGGAATATGAAGAGAACTCTTAATAGGGCTAAAAAATGGTGTAGAACATGCTTAGAGAATAGGCAAAGCTACCTGTCAAAGAGCAATATGTAGCAAGCTTTTCTCACAAATAGATTGATAGTGTTGTGAGTTTGAGTCTTTCTGGGCATCCCACTATTATGGCTCTGAACTAGACTAAGTTTAGTAAATATCAATTATATGGAACTGGTGGAAAACAATTATTAGCAAACTCATTTTGATTATTATTTATTAGTGCAGGGAGTTTTTCTTCTCAATCAGAAACTTCTTGATTGTAGCCTTAACTGAGCTTGGTTAATACCAATTGTTTCCAAGAGATTGCTCTGCTAATGACTATATCTGTAGTATATTAGTTGGCCTAATGGGGTCTGATATATTTTACTTTAAAACCCTAACCTAGATGCATTGAGTATGCATGCTAGATATGGTTGGGTGAATCAGACTTTTAGCATTATATAGAAATAGATGGAAATCAGATCATAATAAGTGGAGTAAAAGTGAACACAGACCCCATATTTTTTTTTGTGGAAGTTGAAACCATATGTGAATTTTGCTGGGGTCTACTGGAACTGTTTTAGAAACTGGGTGAAGTCAAAAGTATGAAAAAGGAGTGGTTCGACCAAAAATCAATCATTATAAAGTAATGTAACATTACAAATAGCAGATACTACACATTACTAAAACTATGTGACATGAAACTTTTATAATACATTTTTCAACAGTGATAGATAGTGGAATTTACAGACAGAAAAATAAAGAAACAAACAGATACGGTCACACTGTTCATTAAATAACCGTACCTGGCAGAAATGAATCACCATAACCTGCATGTGTACCAGTGACTTGATACTTAAAAAATTATCTAAAATTATCCCCCAAAATACCAGCTCAAGATTTGGGTGTTATTGGTCCAAAATGACTAGAGACCCAAAAAAAGAATTAAAAAAAAAAAAAAAAAAAAAAAAAAAGAATTTTCAGACGGTGCCCAGTAGTGCGCTCATGCAAATTTTTATAGTTGTAGTGTCCAAAATGTGACCAGTAGCACCTGAAGACACACACAAGCAAAAAGGAAAGAATCTATAGCCCACTAGGCTGGTAGGTAAAGCCATTAGCAGGGCTATGGTGATGCAATTTTAGTAGCTGTTCTCAGAGATTGGCAAGTGTCCAACTAAGTAAAGAGGAAAAGATGGTACGGAAAAACATTTTGAGAGGAATTGTGCTCCATTTCACCTTTGGTACTTCTGGCAAAATTTGTAGTAGGATAAATAATCAACATTCAGAGCTGCGAGAGATTTGCCATTCATTGCAAGTGAAATAGTTCCATGTTGGGTTCTCCATTAAACTGGCCTTGATCCAAGGTTTGCTAATCCCAAGAAAATTTACTCAACACTGTTCAGCCAACTTATTCACCAATTGGTAAAATTTGGCTCACGTTATATTTAACAAAATACTGTTATTTGGCAAAGGAGATAATCCATGGAGATGCTATGGGAGCTGCTACTTATAGACCAAATCTTCAAACTGGCCATTTTTAATGGCTAAAAATGGCTAGCTTAGCATGGTAAAAGGCCACTAGAGTAGAGCACTCAGTTGGGATTAAACTCACTACAGTAGCAATGGTTAGTGAGATGAGCTTGTAAACCAGTGCTGCCAATGCAAATAATTATTCCACGCTAAAAAACAGATAGCTTTTGATGGCCAGTTCAATAGCTAAAATTTACCCCCCAAATGGCAAGAAGATAGCTAAAGATAGACTAAACTTGTTGGGAAATAGCACTAAATGTATTTCCATCCTGCCAAAATGAAAAAAACACAAAACAAAACAAAAAACACTACAGTGATGATACTGGCTAACCATCATACCACAGTGGGATCCCTGGATATCTACTAAGATAGGTTTCATCTGGCACAAACAGAGGATCATACTCATTATAATAGTATTGGCCAGGTAGTCCAGATCGCTAACAGTTTACCCACAGAAAAGTGCCATCACATGCCTTGAATTTTTCCGTTATTAAAAGGGAGGAAGAGGTCATTGTTTATGATATTAACTAGCAGAGTTCCCGTAAAAAAAATGACAGGATTATTTGCATATACTAGAATACATATTTGCAGACACATAAATGTATTCATCCTTAACAAAGGAAATGCATACGTCAAACAAAATTCATTTTTCTGTCAATTTTCAATAACTCTTTATATTTTCTGTTTTTCAATAAATTCAAAACAATACGGCAACAGAGTTTGGTAAAAAATGAATCAGACTGCAGTAGTAGTAGTAGTAAATGAAGCAGTTGACCATCTATTTAGAGCTTTACCAACATCAACCCATTTTGTATCAGTGTTTTTGCAGTATGCCCTTCCTGTTTGCTTTAGCATGACAGGAAACCAACAAACAAAGGTGACAAAGCATTTCATATTATCAGATTCTTAACAAATGAAGGAATACTTTGCTGATGAAATTGAATTCCGAGATCAATAACTGAAAAGCTGAAATGCCAGCGTGAAGAACTCTTCAGAATTTGGCACTGGAATCAAAGTGACAAAAAATGGATTTCCATTTGTTCTGAGTGAAAAAGCCTGTGAAGATTAAAAGATTTTTTACATATCTATAAGTTGCAGTCCTGAAATGTCTAATGGAATTCCTAGTCTGCTGAATGGAACATGGTATATTTTATCATATTGATTGATTCGACTGCTTGTCCAAAGGCCTGTCTCTAGTAATCATATACAGAGAAGATAGGAAGAGGGAGAAAAGTAAAAAATAAAAAATGTATAAATGGATTTATATTTTTCCTGAAAAGTAAGAATTTTTTATACGCATCTTTCTATCAGAAAATCACATTTTTAAAGCAAGAATTGTACTTTTTAAATGAAAAATCCTTTCATTTTTGCAACTTTATATATATATATATATATATATATATATATATATATATATAGTGGCTTGGCTCCACGAATGAAGATTCATTGGGTGCATTATAGACAACAGGGCCCATCTGGGAAATAACTCTCCAGCCTGAGCAATGGAGTTATAAGGATGTGTTACTTGCCCAGGGTTGACCCCATATTTCAGTTTGACAGAGGTGTCCTGGTTTTTTTTTTTCGTAGGGAATAAATCGTGCGCTATATTCCAATATTTTAGAAAAAGATCTTTAAAAGGTAATTGAATAAAATAGAGCTCATGATTAACAATTTCATTACGTGAGTTACATACAACAATTCAACATTCATTTCAACGCGGTTGCACATTGAATTGAAACAACAGATCAATTCACATAAAAATCAAAAATATATAGTTAAAGAGAGTGTAACACTTTTCAATGAACACCCAGATACTACACTGATTCTATGCAGAGGGCTGGAGAGAGACACTTTGACCCTTGGTGAAGTATACAGATACAATATGATAAAAGACAAAACGAGAATTCTACAATTAATTCTCAGGAGGAGTGCCCAAGTTGAGACATCTAGAGAAGTGCCAATTACCAGAATTAGAATTTTATAAATCAATTGTTTCAAGGGGCACTTTTTTTTTTGTCCTTATATCTCTACATTACTTACCAACTATGTATAGCTTAGTCTTGTTTAAGGCCACAAGCTGCTCACTGTACCTGGTGTTCTTAAGAGCACTTGTACACCTCTGCAATTAGAGTTATAGAAAATATTTTTCATCTGTAAAGGTATAAAAAGGTCTTCAAAAAGAAAACTCACTCTGGATTTTACATTGCAAATTTGAAAAATAAAATTTTAAATTGCAGGCTCAAATGAGATAGTAATATACATAGAGAGCCATTTATTATAATTACAGTTGATAATATTGAACAGTTATTGTTATCAAAATCAGCCTGTCCCAAATACTCTGATAAAAAAAAAAAGAGTGTTTGCAGAGGTCAGAAGTTTAACTAAATATTATAACAAATGGAAGCTGTAAAAATTCTATTGTACAGAGGAAGCTGTTTAATCATGGTTCATATTATCGAATGGTTATAGTTAGAATAATTCAAAATGATTTTTCTATAATTCAAGTTATAACAATGGATGTTGAGGTCATCTTTCATCATCAGTCTTTTAACGTCCGTCGTTGGACATAGACCTCCCCCAGGATTCGCCACAATTCTCTATCATGAGCATTCATCTCCCCATCTTGTATTTTGTCAGCCTTGGTTTCGCATGTGATCTCTGGGGATCCATATTGAGAGTCGTGGTGTCCATTGTTTGTCTGTCATTCTTGCAGCATGGCCTGCCCATTGCCATTTGAGTTTTTTAATAGATTCTATGATGTCTGTGACCCTTTTTTTTTTCCTCATATACTGTGCTGTCTTGTGATCTCCCCATGTGAGGTTGAGCAGGATTCTCTCATGTGCTCATTGTATGCCTTTTAGTTTGTAGGTCTGTTTCTTAAGCCTACTTTAAAAGAAAAATGTTTTGATTTTTCACTTCCTCTATTTAGAACAGACATGTTTTGTAACTCTTAAAATGCTTTCTGACATCATGTAAATGTCATCGGCACAACTCAAGTGCTTAAATAGAACAATGACAAAAGTAATGTGCAATGAAAAAGAATAGCAGGAGAGGATCTAGAAGAGGTTGATGAATATCAAAATCACTTAGTTTGGAGAGAGCCATCATGCGTTGAGAATATAACGAATGCATAATACCAGCTATGACCTACTGTTACTAAACATTGGAGACTAACAAAACCAACCTGGAATTGTATGAAGAACCATAGAAAAGGCAACACTAAAGATAGGAAAAGATCAGGGGAAATACTAGAGTGGAGAAAACCATACAAATAGCAAACAAAAATGGAGATGAGTAGGTTACTTGGCAAGAAGGGATGATAACAAATGAAGCAAAAAGTTAATGGTTGATGCCCATGGGACAGTGAATGTAGTGGGAAAAGATCAGACACAATACACTGGGATGAGACAAAAAGGCGATAAGGCATAGCAGAGGTTAGTGCAATCTCAGTTGTCATAGAAGGAAATGGGAAAGGCCTTAGTCAAACAGTGGACTTATAACAACTGATGATAACAATGAATGTCAATAGGAACAATTCTTATATCCTTTGCTAAATGTTATCAGCCGTTATTCTTATCCAAAAGAACCTGTCTCAAAGTGATCATGATAAGTGGCTTTCTCTATACTGAAACGGTCCACACCCTGGGCCAGTATTAGCTACCCTTTGCCGTTTGGTGAGGTGCGACGCAGGTCAGGCCATAGTTGACTGGTTACTTGAACTCTGCTTCAAGTCACTCTCACCTCGGCTAAGTTGTGTTCTTATCTGAGGGGGTGCAGTTGTCAACCAAAGATTCTACAGCATTGGAACAAAGATATGTTACAGATTGGAAAGGAACGATAAACACTGGGTGTTTGATATGCAACAAATTTCATGTCAGTATTATCACAGGATGACTGGTCAAAATATATGCCGATGTAGGAGAGGACACTATGGAATGACTAGCAGTGTCTTTTGGGTTATCTACTTGACGTCTATTTATGTAGCTTTAACAAAGTTCTCGCGTCAAAATTATTAGTCCTTCAGGGTATCCACTGGATTTCTTATGGTATATCTATCTGTATAGCATAAAAATTCTAGTTTTCTGGGATCTGGACTTTTCATGGTGACAAGGAGCGTGGATTTCTCTGCAGTGTCCTGACAACTCCTCTTCTCTCTGCTGCTACTCAAAAATAGCTGGCTTATATGATGGTTGGCTCCCTTTGTGTGTGGGGCCAATGACTGAAGGGTTTATGATTGATTTTCTCCCCTCTCAGCTGGCAAATATTGAAATTGTCCTAACTTTAGTAATTTTCCTTCAGCCCTCAGCAAATCTGGGAATCCATAATTTTCCCTTAGAAATATGTGTAGGCAATAGGCAGGGTCGATCCCTCTGACAATCAATTTACCAGCCTGGAAGCTAAAATAGTCAAACCCTCTCAGAAGGATTTCTCAACACTCCGGGATTCAAAAGCCTTTCTTAGAAAGGTGGTTGATCATTCATCTGTAATCTGTCCAGGCCTCATAGCTGAAATATTCCATTCTTTGCGGAGCAATGGATTTCCAGTCTGAGCAGAACTTCAAAGATTTAAAAAGAAAAAAAAAAAAACCTTACTCATTACCTAAAATAGTTCTAGTAGGCCCTAAATAGGCTGTATATGTGTGCAGAATTCATAAATGGTTTTCTTCTTTGAAAAAGTGGGGGGTGTCAATGTTTGCTCTCACCCCAATAATAACAATCTGATTTCCATTTATTTCTATGTAATGCTAGAAGCCTGATTTGGCATGTATGCTCAATGCACTTGGGAGAATGCTTTAAAGTAAAATACAAATAACACTAAAGGCTAACTAGTATACAAGGAATATTACAACCAAGTATTCTATTATGATAGAAAAAACTATATCTGCCCATTCAACAAGATTGGGATATACGCACGTCAACGATCAATATTTAGTCACGTATAACTATTTGTCATTATTTTTTTTATTATACAAGAGTTCCCTTATCCAAAAGTAGAGCATCCCTCTAAAAACCTTTCCTATGCTGAAATGATGTAAAACGAAGATGCAATGGCCATTAACTCACATGGAAAAATATTTTTAGTGTTCTTAGACCTGGAAAACTGTGATAATTGTATATCAAGCTGATTTGCTGGAAGCAGGGGTGGTGGGAGGTACAGGGGACAGGTAAATAGGAGGAAGCGAGGGAAAAGTTGCATACTGACTCAATAACGACTGGCTGCAAAACAAACCTGAATTCTATTCTCTCCTTTTCATGTAAAAGTGAAAAAGTTACGAGAGGTACCGGTATCGGTCCTTTTAAGAAGCTTGGGATATATGCATTCAACAATCAGTATTTAGTTTGAGTTTTTTTAGATGAGAGAATATTATTATATAAGGTTTTGTGCAGACTTTTGTCTTTATCTTGGTTCATTTTTTTAAACATTTCCGCCATTGTACCCTACAACCATCGTCTGGTGATGAGTTGATTCTTGACAACAATTATAACCAACAACTGTCTATAACAAAAAAACTACTCCAGAGATGAGACTGGAACATTCCAGATGATTGCCGAAACAGGCTGTCCCTGTCTAATCACCTGGTGACTGACGTAATGTATGAAAAATGAACCAAGATAAGACTAAAAGTCCGCACAAAACCTTAAATAATCAGTAATTAGTAGTGTATAAGTATTTGCTATTTAAAATTATCATGATTTTTCTTATAAGATTTCAGAACCAAACCATTGTAAAGGGTGAAAGAGTTTTCTTAAGAATATGGTCTTTCATTAAGTTCTTAAAAACTAGCATTCAAAAAAAAAATTATGATGATATATTTCCTGAGAGATAAGCAATATTGAAAAATGTAAATATGTCATTCCCTTGACTAGTATATAAAAATATATACAAATTAGTCTTATCCTAAATTGGAAAAATATACAGTGGAATTTTCAGTGTTTCCAAAAGTTATAAAAACAGGGACAGTTAAAAGAGACGGCTATTTTGTCCATCATCTCCTCAACTGGTCAACAGCTAATTTTCAACCTAAACCGCAACATCCTTGACAGTCCATATTTCTCATCTGTTTAGGGCAGGGGTGGGCCAAATCCGGTTGCTGTGATATTTGATCCAGCCCATGGTAACATTTCATCTAGCCTGCTAGAATATGCTAATCTTCCTAAATGGTATTTTTTATTAATAATATTTTTCCTTTAATATCATTATGTAAGGTGTCTTTTATGCATCTAATATATATATATATATATATATATATATATATATATATATATATATATATATATATAATATATAAGTATGAACTAAAATTATAGTATAAAGAATAAAATACAAAAAATTCGAACATAAATTAAAAAAAAAAAAATAAATAAATAAAATCACTACTATTAATAATAAAACATTATCAGTTGACATAAAACAATTAATCATAGAAAGATATTTACAAGACAATTGTACACAAATATTCTAATGAACTTAACCTTCCAAAATCAAAAGTTACATCAATCATCAAGAATACCAAGAGAATGATATATCACCACTGGAAAATGCCAGTGATGTCATACATAGATATATCTGGTGGTATAGCTAGAGATTTTTTGAATGGAGGTTTGGCTCTTTGAGGGCCCTCCAACATTAAGTGATCTTTTGCAATAAACATAGACTATCACTTAATTGGTGAAAAGCTGAATTAATATTCATGCTATTCATGAATGTACAAATATATCTTTGGAAACTCCACTGAGGGTCCAGGGAGAAAGATTGAAATAGATCTTAGCTACACCTCTGTATGTATCAATGGTTTTACTTTGAGTGAAGCCATATGCCCCCCCCCTCCAAGAGTTTCGCCACTCAGCAGGGCTGGATTAACTATTAGGCGCATCAAAAGAGAAGGGAGCATCACAGATTCCCCGTGGTTTCCACATAGTATTATTAAAAGTTGCTTAAATTGTTTGATATCAAAGTTCAAATTTAAAATCTTTTTTTTTTTTCTTTTGCACAGAGCAGATTCAAATATCCAAATGATTCAACCAAACATATAAATACTTTTATATTCTATGAAACTCAGTTTTCATGTGTAAAGATTTGGTTCAATGAAATGGTGTATTTTTGTTGGAAAACATACAATTCTTGTGTATTTTGAATGAATATGACTTCCATTTCTTCAAGATTTTTCTCATTTTTGAAAATTTTATCAGTTAAGCAATGGAAGGGTCAAAGAGGTGGGGCACCATTCTTAGGCTGTGCTTAAGGAATCAAATGGCTATAATCTAGCCCTAAGAATTGGTGACCACTTTCTTTAAAGAATATAATTTTGGAGTCAAATCATTAGTTTCGACTGGATTCTTTTAGTTTGAAAAAGTAATTTTTGTTCTTGGCTCCTGAATTGAAATTGTGTCTGTGAGAGTGTGCTAAAATGTTAGGTTTTGAGACAGTAAAATTAAAAGAAAATTTGGATTGGTTGATGGTGACAGAAGGGAGTGAACATTTTTGGCAGTGCTACTCAGAATGCGGTGAACAAACCAAGTGCCAGAACACAAACCCTAGGCAGCTGGTATGCATTGCATTTTCATATCTTTAATGACATTTGAAAGTATGTATTACTAGATGATATTCTTAAGCATTTTTTTTTAACTGAAGAAACTATATAAAGCTCCTATAATGCCGAGATGACATAGCTTTGTTATGTCCATCTTCGAGACTTGAAATTTTTCTTTTTAATACTTGATATTGAAGAAAACCTTGTATAGTTTAATTTTGATATAGTATGGTTGATGCATTGCTGGATAAATTAATGTAACAAACTATAAGCAAGAAAAAAAAAAAAAATAGGTAAATAGGTAAATTTTTGAACAGTATGGAAGATTTTGGAGCTAATTAACCGCATTAATCAAGGTATACCTATGTATTATTATGAAAGGTTTATCTGGAAAAAAAAAAAAAAAAAGAAATTGCCCTAATCTAAAATTAAACATCTTCTGATTCTTTACTTTTCTATGAGTTTTTGAGAAACTGTTATTTTTACTTAAAATACAGATTCATCATCATCAATCTTTTATCATCTGTCATTGGACATAGACCTTTCCAAGGATTCACCACATCTCTGTATCATAGGGCGTTGCGGAGAGTGTGTTTTCTGAATTTGTCTAGTTTGTCTCTCTATATTGTATTCTGCCAGCCCCAGTTTTACATGTGATCTCAGGGATCCATGTTCTGAGTTGTGATGTCCATCAGTTGTGTGCTATTCTTGCAATATGACCGGCCCATTGCCATTTAAGTTTTCTAGCAGATTCTATGATGTCTTATACCCGTTTTTTCCCTGATATACTATGCTGTCTTGTGAGGTTGAGCATGATTCTCTCATGCTTGCATTGCATGCTTCTCAGTTAGGTTCTATGTTTCAGCTTCAAAAGTGACTATCGGGAGGATGCATTGCTGGTATACTCTTCTTTTTAGGATTAATAGAATCACCTTGTTTTTGAAGGTTGAGCTTGCTCTGACAAAGGCTTGCTATCCTAGAGTGATGCTTTCTTTGCTTTATTTCTTCTTTTTTTGTGGGTTTCATAGAGATTATATAACAGTAAACATTTGAGTGGTTTTAATAATTTTGCACGTATATGCTACCAGCCCCGGACACCATGGAAAAAACCTTTCTGGTCTGCAAGATCAAAAAGTTTGAGCAACAGTTTTAGGGAAAGTAATCTCAAAAATGGTCACTTGTAAAATGTTAAAGAGACTCACAAGTGGTAAGTGGCTAGGCTAAACCCATAAGGTATCCCCACTTGAAAAAATTGTAAACACACCATCAAAAGCATGACCGCATTTTTTTTGTTTTTTTCCAAGAAAAAAAATTCTAGAAGCGGATACGAAATTTACATTTTAACAATACGAATTCATACAAAATTGTGATGTCTTGAAACTATTGTTAGTAACAATTACATTAATCACAAACATGATTATCAATGGTCAGAAATTGTTGCACTTCTATAGATTGATAGCTCTGTCCATCCATCAGTCTGAGAAATATTACATAGTTGTAAGAACAAAATTTTCCTTGTAGTTTAAAAAGATCTGCTATTACTTATCTCTTCATTCAAGAGGCCTGTTTCAAATACTGATATAAAAAGGATTTTAAAAACAAAAACGAAAAAAAAAAAAAATCAAACAAAGAAAACAGTGAACGATTCATCCAATTTGCGACCAAAAAACTACCATTGCTTCCTTGCAATTGGTAAGCGAAGACAGACCGTTAATTGCCTCAGAGAAGATATTTTAACAGCATACAAAATTATGCAAGTCATATCTCATTTTGTCTCACTAATAAGGCACTTGTTTGCAGTTAGAGTTGGAGATTGGCCAAAAAAGATGAGAGAAATGGAGGTCGACAAACATCCCATTTTAGATGCATACCAAGAAGTTGAAGGGAGTGGATGGTAAATAAGTAAAAATAAAAGCAATCTAAAAAGATTTGCTTTAATTTTCTGAACGATTGTCATAACTGGCCCAAGAGAAAAATATTGGAGGACCTGGAGGAGTAACCAAACCAGAATGCAGCTAATCTGGTTTCCAGGTAAAATCTCTGAATTTCTGCAATTTTGGGAGTAATTCAGACACGAGAACGGCTGACAATTGCATAATTCACTCCAGAATGGTTTATTCTTACTTTCATACTTTGTTTTTCTTTTTCGATCTGTGAAAAGTTTGGGAGGGGCTGCTTGTTACAGGCCAGTATAATAGGTCTAATATGGAACACTGCAATAAATCATCTTTTTCATTCTCAACTTGGGAAATATATCGGTGCATTTTGCTGCAGTCCAAATTTTGATCGTTTTGCTGGACTCAAGTTCCAGATAGTGTTTGCAGGATGAAAAGACCATTATCTCAAGACGGATAATGCGATCCATTTAGAAAGGCAATGCAAGAATTACAAGCATCGTGGCCAAATTTCTTGGATACTTATCTTCATTATTCCTCCTCCCCTTCAAAAAAAACAAAACAAAAAAAAAAACAACATTTTTCTAAAAGTTTCAGCTCAAGGAAACACACAGACGCAATTATGAATAGATTAGTGATATGACCCGTGATATCATGGGTAGGATTTATCAAACCAAGTTACCAAAACTTATTTACTCAAATGTTTACGTACTAATTCTGGTGTGGTGGTGGTGGTGGTGGTGGTGGGGATGTAACAATATCACAATTGAATTTTATTGCAGTCAAAATATTCACTTACTTACTAGTTATTATACAACAAGTGATATCATAGGTAGGATCAATTAAACAAATAGATTTAAAGAAAATCTCTTGAGATCACACACTGGTAAAACTCCAATTTTTCACAGATGCTTTCCAAGAAAAATAGACAATCTGGGATCTTTGTCTAATCTGGGAACAATAACAGATGGAGCTCTTACTTTGTTCACTCCTCGTCCAAAGTAGGAGTAGATGAAGTAAGAACTTCACCTGTGTATATACAGACACACACACACATATGTGAATGTATATGTGTCATAGCAAATACAGAATGTATGAGAAAAGATGCTAGTGAAATCATTAACAATGTAATCCTTTACTAAAATCATTAGCAATGCATTTACATTATGCATATATATAACACTTTCCTATTTTATAAGAAAAAAAATCTGGTGGTTGTTATAAGGAGTTACCAATTCATTGAAGGCATGTTTGGCTTTGTAAGGATGTATCCTCCATATGATATTCCCTTGTAGAAATTGAATGCACAGTTAGGATCACTAAATGAAGAAGCAAGAACAGTCATTTTTTTTTATATAGTTATATAAACATTTAATGATGCATAAAAGAGAATATAATTGCACGCATGTTACATCAATAATTATGCGCAAATATGATAAAAATGTCTTGAATGCGTTCAGAAGATAAAATGCTTTCATAGTATAACATCAGCTTTGATTCTGAAGCTAAGAAAAAAGAGGTTTTACATCCACGTGAGATATGGGCTCAGCAAGCCTCGTACATTGGCGCCAATCTATTTATAGTCAACATGTGGACGTCGGACAGAACAATAACGCTGACATCTCTCAGCTAAAAATGTCTAGCTATCGGTTTCTTTTTTTTATTTTAAATACTTACCTATGAGCTTATTCGAAGAGCTATCTATTTCTAACAATGGAATGAAAGATATGTTTGTACTACATGTATTGTAAAATACTTATTCCTAATCTAAATAGAAAAATTTATGGAATCTGGTTTCAGTTCTATTTGGACATAGTAGAAAGAGCTGATTTTTGAGCCGCAAGAGTTGTGATGACTATTTGCATGAAAACTAATCCACGGGGAAAAACCGTTATTTTCAAAATGATCATTTTGATTTACTTAAAAATCTACACCGAAACAGTTCATACTTTAATTACTTTAACGCAACACTTGAAGAAAGAACTGAGAGCAATCAGTATAAGAGTATATAAATACTATGTCAATTCCAAGGTCATCAGCCTTTTGATAACAGTTGTTGAACACAGACCTTCACCAAGATTTGCCAGACCCCTCTATCACATAGTCAATACTTTCTGAACTTGTCTAGTTTGTTATGCCATCTTGTTTTTTGTTGGCCAGTTTTGCATATGATCTCTAGTGATGTTGTAGATTGTGATGTCCGGCAGTTGTCTGCCATTCTTGCAACATGACCAGCTTATTGCCATTTGAGTTTTCTTAAGGTTTCTATGATATTTCAAGCCCATTTGTTTTCTAATATAAGTGTGCTGTCTTGTAATCTCTCCACGTGAAGTTAAGCATGATTCTCTCCTGTGCACTTTGAGTAGTTCTAAGTTTGAGGGCTAATTTTTCGTTTCAGTTCGATGAGTGACTATCAGGAGATTACATTGATTGTAGACCTTTTTTAAAACTAATGTGATTTTTCTGATACTCAAAAGGTTGAGCTTGCTCCATTGAAGGCTTGACAACCTAGTGTGATTCTTCATTTGATCTCTTCTTTTGAGGATTTCATCGAGATGAAGTGGTCAACTTCTTCAGCAATGCTTTTTTGATTTTGAATGTTGTTTCATTTATTCAGACCTGTCACCAAAAGGTGGGGGACCTCTCCTTGAAACCCCACCCTCTCAGTGAATGTGAGACTTGAACATCTTGGTCATCTACTTGTAGCCCCTGGATGCCTCCCACCAACGTTCTGTATCCGGTCGACGGCTTCCATTCATTAGTAATTTTTTTATATAAGCAAATGTACTGTGCCATAATAGTTGATACATTTACCTATAAAAATAAAATTACCACTAAGTGTAACAACCATTATAGGATAGAGGTAGTACCATTTACTTTCGCCATGATCAGTAGAGAGTCAGAAAAGTACTGCAAGCTTTGCCTCCTTCCATAAAAAGAGAAAGAAACCAGAGTAGTCAGTAAAACACTTTCTGAAATATTCAGTGTTGGCATGTCATCATGCCTCGGCAAACCTTTAACATTAAAGAATAAAATATAGTAGCCATATAATAAAAAGTAGTCCAAGATAAAATAAAACACCTGTTAAAAAATGCTTTTGTTTACATAAGTATTGGGATCATTAGCAGAATTTAGTCCTGGCAGCTGTTCGCAAGTGATGTCAAGATATGTTGAGTATTGTAGAGTACAAAATAATAATAAGTTTAAGTAAAGAAAGAAAAAGGCAGTCAATGGTCAAGCAACATGGAAGGAGTAGTGGTAGTAGTAGTAGGAATCCAGTTAACTACATGCCTAATTAGATGTAATGCATTGATTGCATCAGTATTGTATTCCAAAAAAGAAAAAGATAAATGAAATAGGTCTGGTTAGTTGCCCAAAAGAAACCGCTACATGATCAACATCATTTGATAGCATGCCTTGTTGGGATGATCAATTGAAAAAAAAATGTGAATAGGGGTGCTAAATAAATAAGTTACTCCTTTTGCCTTTTATTGGGCAGTGATCACTAAAATGTCAACTGACAGACACAAATTAGGGGACTAATTTCGCTTAAACTTGTGTTGTAAATAGAACCTCCAACTAAAAACTTATGGGGGGGTAAAAAAAAAAAAAAAACACATTAAGGAATTAATATTTCAATTTTCAGCCCTCTAGCCTCATTGGTGTGATCAGTATGTGCATCAAGCAGAATAGCTTAAAAACTGAAGAAACTTATGTTGACGGTTTCAAATAGAATAAGTACAAGAATTCAGCAGTAAAAATAATCAGATTGGGCTTAACCCACATGATATACATCAACCAATGGACAAGCATATACAGGAAGTTTCAATTCATTTACATATTCAGTTCACTGTTGTGTATTACATAAAGTAGAAATGTTTACCGATATGTTATAAAAATGGTTTGTTCAAAAACCGAGCAATGTATCAATTTGAAATTTTAGTGAAATCAAAACAAAATGGCCGCCAAGTGATTTGGTATGCTAACTGAAGTTTATGGTAAAGAATGCACGTCATGTGCATGCGTGTCTGAGTGGCAGATTTTGTGAAAATCGAGAAGATGTCACAGAGGATAAATGATACAGACGTCTGTACACGTAAAGGAGCGTCTCTTTTTCCATACAGAACATTTCTGCAATCATTCCCATGCTGAGTCGTCAATCACTTCAAACGATTTGTTTGATGTTTTTTTTGTTTTTTTTTTCAACATTCTTCTCCGTTTTGAGCCGAGTCTTGTTATTTAATAGCCACATCTCGTATACCTATGTATAGTTCTAAATCTACTATTGATTTTTTGCTTAGCATTGAACATCAGAGGAAAGATGAAAAAACTGAACACTAATAATCCACCCCCACAAAGAGGGGAGGAAAAAAGAAAACAAAAAACAAAAAGACAAAACAAAAAAGAAAAATGAAACAAAGTGGAAATGTTGCCAGCAAAAGGAGAAGGTATCTCCATTAGTTGGTACAGTAAGGAAACAATTGCTGTAAAATTGATACCATTTGAAGCAAAGCTGTGGCATCTATCACAAATTTTGGTTGAAAATGTATACACTGACACTTTAGCTTTGATTGAAATAATATTCTACCATGCTATAGGATAAAAAGCTGTTACAAGACAAGTGTATTAAAAAGTAGAATCACACCATGCTTCATATATATATATATATATATATATATATATATATGCAATGCTCTTCCAATTTAGGAATAGAGCACTCTGGTGGATGGGGAATATAAATAAATATATCGCTTAAATTCAACCTTACTGACCGTCCAGTTTCATGGGGCAAAGGTGGGATACCAGCCCCTGAGTCTGAAGTTAAGGTTTCGATCCTACCTCATGGTACTGGATGGCATAATGGACTGTCTATAGCTACACTGAAGAGTTGCAATACAACGAAACGGCTGTATGTGGATGACACATTACATACATACACATATATATATATATATATATATATATATATATATATATATATATATATATATATATAGCCAGTACAAAAAGTATCTGATCATTTCAGAAGATTCTTTTCAACATATACCTCTTCAAAATTGACGGAATTTGGACCCAAGATTTGATTTTTGTAAATAACTTTCGAATCAGCAGGAACTTATTCTTTAGTTTGATCTGTGCTGTTTATTTATTCAAAAATTCACTGGCTAAGGGAAACTGGCCAGAGTTTAGTTGCAAAAAATTTTGATGAACGCAAACGGAGGTAAATAAATTTAGAATAATCATTGCTGCAATATCTATTTTATTTTTTTAATCTTTGGTCCAAATTCTATCAATTTTAGTTCCATGAGTATGGTAAAATAAACTTCAAAAAATATATCTGATACTTGTCTGCACTGATTGCATATGCATGAGTATGCATTGCCATAGGGAAATGGTTACCTAGTTATGTAGACAATTACTATGGAGTAGCGAGCTCATTTCTCACTAGGTGACCCATATCTATAGCCTTATGCCAAAACTGAGCTAAGTTTAGTAAATAACTATGTTGCACACTAGTTGCAGTCCAACATGGAGTATACAATAATAAACAAAACAAATAAAAAGCAAGAGAGAGTGGTGAAGTAGTGGTAAAGACAGTGGGCACCAATAAGTGAAGCTAAAACCTCAACCAAATTGAAATGAAGTAAATGCTATACAGTGCGCCCAGCCCTCCTGTTAGAAATTTTTTTCTCACCTTATGCTAGGATTAGCTGTATCAGTAACCATTGGAGTGAATAAAAGTTTTGGAGTAGTTGTTCAGTGAATCCTACTCACATTTCACTGGTTATATAAACATCTAGTTTCTCAATATTGGATTCATCAAGACTGAGTCATGATAGAGAATGAACTTAACTGACACTAACTTAATTAGAAACCATCAAACAAAACTGTCAACATAAGTTTCACTCAGTTTCAAGTCTGGCTAGCTATGTTCGTATCAGGTGTACAGGCCACACCAATGATGCTAAAAAGCTGAAAATTTACATTAACTCTGAACTAATTTGAAAAAAAAAAAGAAAAATCCGTACATAGTTTATTATTAGGGACAAAGGACATTGGCCACATATATTGAGTGACAATCCAGACCAGTTGGTTTTGTTTTTTAAAATCATAAAATCTTCAGTGTTTCACACAAAAAAAAAAAAAAAAATTAGTCATAAACTTTGGCGAGTTGAATCAGTTCACATTTTACCAAATAAAACATTTTGATTGGTCAAATTATTTATACCGTAAACTTATAAACAAATGTCACTAATTTTGTAAGCCAAGACTGTTTTGGCAAATATACATAACAAATTTTTCATTTGTTTATCTATTTGTCAATACATCATCTAATTATGTATATTATATATATATATATATATATATATATATATATATATATTGTTTATGCAGATGTCTGTTCGTCTGTCATGCTATTTCAAACCAATATGACAAATAAAGAGACACTACTGAGACCGCGATTCGATCACCAGATAGTGACCTTAGTAGACTGATAACATGAGCTTCTGTTAGAGATAAAATGATGTAAGATTTTAAGCCTGAACTATAGTGAGTCAGAGATGGGGGGGGAAGCAGATATCAAGCAGTGAAAGTCGCTACACAGATAACCTAATTTTAAACAAATAAGAATATGTCACCAGAAATTGTAGATCTCTTCAAGAAGCAAATTACTGATAGTTTGAAAGAGCTTACAATGACAATTAAGAAATATTCGTTAATATTTGATTGGTTTTATTCAATATCTATTACAGCATTTACTCAAATACAATGCAACCAAACATGAATCGCAATACTTTTCACAACTAAAAAATCTGTAAAATATTTCATCATCGTATCAACGCAAATTTCAAAATGCAAAAATGTAAACCGACATGATTCCCGCTTTTGCTTGGTAACTTCTCCTTTGAATTTACAAAATAATCCAAATTCTGTATATTTGTTAATTTGTTTCTATAATACAGAAAAAAATGTTACTCATCATTTTTGACAGGTTCTACGCCAGTCATATCATAATCTCTGACATCTAACATTGTTCTCTCTAATTTTAGTTGTCAGTGCAGGCAAAAATCTTACGGTGTGTAAATTTCTTTCCTCAGACAAAAGTATGAGCGCACTCAATGCTTCTGCAAATGTTTCCTTGAGATTGTTTCAAGATAATTTTGGCACAGACAATCTGTTATGGCTAATAATCCCAAGTAATCATAAATTAACCTTAAAAACTAACATTTATAATCTCCATTGTCTAATTAGAGAAATGTTATTGACCAGTTTTCTAAATATAGCAATCAGGACTAATAATATAAAGTGGTTACTAAAGTAGACAGTTTTTTTTTTTGTTTTCATACCTATTCTCATGTCTACATGCAATAAGGCAAGAAAGAGAAAATATATGCAATCGGTAATTAAACGTAAGGTTTGTGTACTATTTGCACTCACTGTGTGTGTGTGTCTGTGTGTGTGTACATAGCTGTGGGGGTAATGGTTCCAAAGTTAGTCTTGTAGATCATCACTACTGAGGTGTGAGCTCAATTCTCACTAGGTGAGCCATACTTGTAGCCTTACGCCAAGACTGAGTTGAGCATTGGAAAAAAGAGTGCAAATTTTCTAGAGATTTTTTCTGGGTTTTTACATATCAATTTACCAGAAAACTCTTTAGAGTCAGACATTTTTTTCTTTATCATGATTGAATCTTACTTTCAGAAAAACAGATCTTTCACAATCTCTCTTTATCACGATACTTTTTGAATAGAAATACAGGTATCCAGCCTTTTTTATTTTTTTGGAAAATGTTTGTTACACCATATCATTTTGCTTTTATGGAGAAAAAAAAAAGGTGGGTGGGGGGCACAAAACAGAAAATAGTGCTCTGCCTTCCTTTCACAGCAAGCCAATATAGAAGCAGTGTGCACCCTCCTTCTCAGTCCCATATACCAGTTTTCTGTACGGCCGAACATCCCAGCAGCCTAACATACCATCAACATTTTGGGGATCAGTCCAAGCTCGAAGATTTTCTACTATATAAATCATAATTGCTTCTCTGTTTTATACTCGTTAAGCTTATGAAGGGTTTTTATATTGATGTTTTTTCAGATAGGACGGGGAAACCTGTTTGAAACTGCCAACATAAGCTTTTTCAGCTTTTGAATGATTCTGGATGGCTATATATGTGTCATATGTACAGACCATATCGAAGGAGCCAAATGGCTGAAAATTTAGATGTTTACTCCTTTATGTCTGGGGAAACTACCCCCTAAAATGCTATTTTGTTTTTTTCAAAGTCCCCTGCCCCCAAAAAGTTTTTTTTTTTGCTGAGAGCGAGTTTACAATGACAGTTTATGCTAAATCAATCACTTAGTTTGAGTCCAGCAGCGTTAATGCATGATTTTGTAGTTTGATCTTTTTAAAGTAATCCAACAAAATCAAGTGAAGTAATTTATTCATTGATCATCCCCCCACTTTTCCAATTTTTTTTATATTGATTACTCACAACACAGCACGCTGCCAAAAGAAGTTGGTCACCTGACAGTTTCTCATGAGCGACTAACCAAATCTGTAGTTTTTTTTCTTTGTATAAAAAAATCTATGTAGTGTCCAGTCACAATTTTTCATCGCAAGACGTGACCTGCCCGATTCGATTTTCACTCTAATCCTTCCAATGATGTATTGCAACTGTCTTTTGTGTCGCATAAAATCCTGACATTGCCCTTTATCCTCCCTCCCACTTCATGTGATTATACTTTCCACATCTCTTACCATTACTTCTGACTTTGATATTATCAAAAGAATGAACAAAGCTTCATAATACTTTGATTGAAATGCTGTCACTTCATATCAATACATAGGTACATCAAAAAGTCCATAGCTTAAGGGTAAAAAAAGAAAATATTTATTGGTATACTATCATGAGTATATATATATATACACACATATATATATATATATATATATATATATATATGTGTGTGTGTATGGATTTGTATTGTGGATGTGAAGTTATCTGACAGAATATAGATATAAGTGACAATTGGAAGATGAGAAAAAATTAGGAGAAAGCAGGTGTTACATCCCCAATTTTTCTATTATCACATGGGCATGTTTCAATGCATTTCAACAGGTAACAACCACCTTTTTCAGAGAAAATTTTGCTGACCACACATTTGAGGTTGAGGAAAGAAATTTGTGTTTTGTGTTGTGTTTTTGGAGGTGAGGTGTTTGTATCAGCGTAGGTGTGAGCCAAGTTTGTAAGACATTACACACGCACGCACACAAACACAAACACTTGGTGTATCTGTGCTTAAAAAAAATATAGAGCCTTACTATCTGGAGGTTCTATGCTGAAATCGTACTTACTCAATCATCCTCCAAAGGGACTGTAGTACTATAGCCAGCATGACATCAACCAGCTGCGGACTATTCACATACTATTGTATAACCACGTCAGCCTCACTGATGGGACACGCCAGCAAAGGAGAGGCTGACATAGCTATCTAGCATTTGCCATAAGGATACTCCTCTCAAACCTATGACCATTTCGGTGGACCATAGGATGCTAAATCTTGGTTTAAAGGTTGGGGTTGGCCCTAGGCAAGCTGGTCTCACCTTAATCTGGAGGGATATTCTGCACACAGGTCCCACCATTTATGGTCCTATTCCTGTGGATATCACCCTCACACAATCTTCACTCATGAAACCAAGCTATTCATGTACATATACACACAATATAAAGTGGTTGCCGGTGTCCAACGAAAACAACTGCATTGTAACAGAGCCACAGTAAAATTCAGCTTTTTTTTATAGCTAGATCTGACTGTTTTGGAACTAGAGTAATATTTCAGAGTCCATCATCCACCAACATTATAATGTGAATCATACTATAATGGAGGGGGGGGCCCTCACACGCACACACACACTATATATATATATATATATATATATATATATATATATATACACACACACACACTCACACACATATATGTCTAGAAAGCTTTACAGCTTTAAACACTAAACATTAAAAAACTTTCAAGAGTCACTTCAGTCACTTATTTCCCCAATATCTGTCAATGCAATTTATGTAATTTTCTTCAATGTTTTTCCCTGTTTTATATACATGGGCGTGTGCACGAAACGTTATGAATTGTATACATGGAGGTATATTAATAAATCTGTAGTCTGATGAATAATGCATTTATTTTACACAAATATTTCTTGACAATCAACTTCAAAGTCAATGCACCAAATTCAGTAGGGAATATTAATCACATAGATCAAACATTATACACAGTGAAAATTTTAGATAAAAATCCAGCTCGATCGTCAATACTGTAAGATTCCATCAATAGTCTGCACATTCCTTTCAGAGTGAAACATCCAAATGATACATCTCCACGAGTCTTGGGCACCCAAACTGATCTGAATTTGTTTCAGTAGTAATAATTTGGTAGGCACAAACTGTTACAGCAGGGCATGGCATCCTATATATCTTTTGGTTGTTGTTTACAGCACTTCTTATCCTTGACCCCTGACAATTTTTTTCTCTCAAGATTTCAAATGCATAAAATAGACATAAAAAAAACGAAATGCTTAATCATCAATATTCTTTCAAAGCCTACTACCATAAATATTTACAATATTCGCTGGCATATAAGAAGCATGATTTACAATGGTATTTGGAGTACTTGTGCCAAAGGCAACTCGAATTGAATCCACCCAGCCAAGTCAACTTGGCACTTGAATAAAATCAAAATATCTATTCAATACCCCTCAAAACAAACTTGGTGTGATGAAACAGCTAAAGATGTTCACAGCTCTTTAATCATCAAAATTCTCCCGCCTTCTCTGAGCAAGTGTCATATCCAGGAATGAGATAACATTAAGTTGAGTCAGTAGAAGCATCATGTTCCAAATCATTGAAAAAAGGAAAAGATATTTTCTTGAGAAATCAACTGGGCTGGGTATTCTGTGGTCAACAGTCACGGTGAGGTGGGAAGAAAAAAAAATGACAAAAAACAAAGAAAAAAAGAATTTGGGATTTGAAACTATCATATTCAGTTAACCAATTCTCTAAATGGATATGGATGCATGTAAAACTGCTTGCGAAGCCCTTCAGCAAAGATTTTTCAACTGTTAGATAAAGTAATTTCAGCCAGGACATTGCACCCATTCTTTAGTCTTGACAACTCCATAAAATATAAGCATACTCAAATTACACAAACATATATTGTGCAAACATCTAATTTGTATGTTGGCCATAAAACTACCATCCAATCCATTTTTTGTTTTTTCTCTTAAATAGAAGTAATAAAAATAGTTACCTTCAAATTGAAAATGTTTAGTCCGAAATTGAGGATTACTACTTACCTGCAAAGAAAAGAAAGAACAGATTAGTATTTGATGATATATTTTGATAAAAACAAAAGTACGACAACATATATTTATTGTAAACAAAAGAATACACGCCTAAAACAAAATTTGATTCTGTCTATTTTTCTGCATCTCTACATGATTTTAAAACAATAAGGCAATACAAATGAGGAAAAAAACAAATTTCTTTTTTAGTATGAGAATTGTATGAGATACACACGTGTATGTTGGAATGTTCAAACAAAATGTGTTTGTTAGGACATTAAAACTTTGGCCGTTGTTTTGAGTAGTAATTACTCATGGGATTGGACAACCAATCACAGAGCCTCTTACAGAGTGTTTTGGTCCGCTGGTAGATCCGCATACAACTTGAAAGTAGTTCTCTCTTCATTGGGTGAATCTTCAGACAAAGAAGCCATGAGTCTGGGTGGGAGAAGAGAGAGATTTTGATTGAGGCACATAGTCAGTGACATGAGCCTGTAGGAGGCACATCATGCTCAGGTGGCTGATGAGCGAGTGAAGGAGTAGAGAAGGAAATAGCTATCGAGTTAGTGTCCAACTAGGGATAAGTATAAGGGATTTAGATATGCGATGCTTCTCTTAGCTTTAAGGAAAATCTCCGTTTGAAGTTCCTACTTTAGTCAAATTTGGACCCTTCTCTGCCTCGTAAATCTTTGTCTGGCTTTCGCCTATTGTTTTTGTCTAATCTTTGGAATCTGTACTTGCAATCTTCAATGAAGTCTTACAAAAACATAATGGCTTTTTAGTGCTGATGCAAATACATTTGCTGTTGGCTATGCTACCATGGAACATCACTGTTTTATTCATGAAAAAAAAAAAAAAAAAGAATTGTTTTTCATGCTACTACTGAGACATCAGCAGCAGCAGTGATGTAAATACAGACATAATAGAGAGACTTGCTTTACCACCTCCCTTCGCTTAAGAACAAGAGAAACCAACCAAGAAACAGACAAAAAAAGTGGCATTTTATATTAGAAGATATTGAGCAATAAAAGAAGAGTCTGCAAAATTTTTCCAAGATTGAAAAAAGTGATTAGTAATGGGTCATTCAATGTGAAATTGATCAAAGAATTAACTCTACTGCTTCAAATTTCATCACAATTTGTGGATCTGCAGAGAACCTCATGCTGATAAGTCATGTAAAATCTTATTCCAATACCTTGTATGGTTTGGGACTTATAGCATGGCTGAAATAGTCAGATTTGAATATTGTATGGCAATATCTTAATGAATAAGTGGGAAGAATGCAGTTTAACAAGAACCAAAAGTTTAATGAAGTGTCCAATATAACATTTAAACACCATTATTGCAGATCATGTGACCTTGAGTAGAAGATAATTTTAGGTAGGAAGCATCTTATAAAGGATCACCTATCTATCAAGTTTCAATAAAAAAAATGACATAAAACAGCTGAGAAAATTGATTTTAAAACAAAGTTTAACCAGCGTCATTGCTAAATCATGTGACCCTGACTGGAAGATATTTCTAGATAAGAAGCATCTTATCAAGGAACGCCTTTCTACCACTTTCGAGTAAAAGAACAGCTGAAAAACAATATCGGGGTCCCCAACTAACAAGGACACCTCTGAAAACTGGGAGATAAATAACCATTTTCAGTAACCCCTCCCCCCGAAAAAAGAAGAAAAAAGGGTAGGGTGGGGGGCTTCGGTTATGATTACAGGTCCCTGTAAATCCAAAATGCAAGGAATTAGAATAAAATTTTCCATGGTATACTAGCATTTACAGAGAGGTAGGGTTAAAATCTGTTTCATTCACTGTTTTATGCGGAATGACCCTGAAAGAACCACGATATTTTAAGACAATGCATTTCATTTATTTGTGAAGGGTAAATTGTTAGCAGTGATACAACATATTTCTTTTATTATCATCTTCTACTCATTATTTTTGAGGGGAGGAGTTGAAGGCAGGGAGGCGGAAAATGTTATACAGAACAGCAGCTCAACTACGTCAGTAGCAAAAGGTTAGGTACGAGTCCAATTCAGACAAGGCCTTCAAGATATGTGGAAAAATAATCAGTAAAAATGTTGATCCTCACTACTGGAGAGTCTTCATTCAACTGGGTGGCTCAGAACACAAAGAAGAGATGACGTACATAAAGAGAATTGTGAAAAAGATTTCACCTGCAGTATTCAAGAACTGTATAGGTAGATGCAGAGTGTTTTTTTTTTCTATATTTATGAGCAGCAAGGTTACTTAACTCTTGAAGTCGCAATCTAAGTGAATCCACTCCAAAACACAGAGGAACCCTTCAACAATAAGAATTTCAAGAAAGGAACTCCTCTCTAAAATGAATGAAAATAAGACTGGCTTCTTGGGGGTCAAACTCTATAATTAACCCCGAGAAAAAAATTGCCTTCCTTACTCATTGAGGGGCAGTGTGTCCGTAAAATTTCAAGTTTGTACTATGGATGGTTAGAGCTGAGAAGAGTTGAGAAGAAAAGAAAGAAAAAGAATTATAGTACAAATAGAGAGTAATTACAAATAAAGTAATAAATTCTGATTAAAAAAATCTGTTCAGCAACACCAGATAATTCAACGTAGTGTCCATGGCTTTTCATTTTCTCTTCCTTTCATTGATCGATGGTGCATGAATAGATTTTGTTCCCTTTTCCACAAATTTAAAAAAACAACCACCCCCCCAAAAAACCCACTGAAAGTTCAAGGCAAGTAATTTTGATCAGATAATGAATAAGTTGTAGTACATCCACAGCAACACCATACTTAGCAACCAGAAAAGATGCCTGATAGCATTTATGTCACAAGACGATATTCTGTCTTCTGTACAGCTAATCATGCAAACAGATCATTCCAACTTATCACACTTTGGAAAGATTCTGATAATAAAGTTTCTGTGGCAATTTAAGGTTTTTAGAAGGGTCTGTTAGCTGACCTGATAACCAAACCATATTTCTCAACCGGACTTGGGATCAGCTATGATGACTGCCAAGCAGTAGTTCATTTTTCTAAGATCATCTGTCTTACAAGGCTGAAAGGGCTCGAACTACCCTGCAATCTATAACTGGGGGTGAAATGGATATACGACTTTCTCATGAAGTAAATTGCCTTGCCTGAAACTTAGTTTGTTGATTCCATTTCCCATACTAATAACTGCTACACCACTCAAGAACCAATACACATTTTCCAAAGTGAAATTTCAATCTCAAATATACCTTCAATAAAAACAAAAGTCAAATTGTAATAGAAACACCATCCTAAACAAGTTTTCTATACATTGAAAAATAATAAGATAAATAAAAACAGGTCAGATTATCTGATAAATAGAATATCACAATAACGATGTCTTTTGGCAGCATACCTTGTTGGGGGTGACCAATTAAAAAATTGGAAAAGAGAGGTGATAAATAGATGTTACTCCTCACCCCTTCAGTTGGATCATTAAAAAGTCCGGATTTTCAAAAAACTAGCAGCTGAATGCAGTTTGATAAAAACTAAGGGACTAATTTAGCATAGACTTACATTCTAAACTGGATAGCGCCCACCTGAAATTTGGGATGAGGGGGGTTAATTTTTTTTTTTTTCTTCACTAGACCTAATGAGTAAATGTTTAAATTTTCAGCCCTCTAGCATTAGCACAGTCTGTATGCGTAACATATAGAAAGGTTTCTATTTTCAGGTGATTCTGCCTACCTATGTTGACAGTTTTGGTTGATGGTTTCTAACTGATAAGCAGTCGGCAAAAATGTTTCAAGGACACTTGGTAAGTTTCTCTCGGATCTCCCATGATCGATCATATCCTTAGAGCATGGAGTCCTGAACCATACTTTACTGGCATAGCTTCATCAACAATGAAGCCACAAAACCTGAAAGTATGTATGTGCACACACACACACATATGCACACACACACATACACACTTGACTTCTTCAAGAGGTCAGGTATTCTTTTGTATGAAACTAAAGTGAAAGGCTAACATAAGCAGAGAAAAGCCCCTCTTCACTGATTGGTTAAATGGGTAATGAGTATTCAGTGCAAATCCTGATTGCTATGTCCTTGTCTCTTAAGGAGGTTTCTCTAGTGTGTGGAGGGAGAAATTGTTAGAAATGAATAAATCATAACACTATACAACTTGATTGTTTATCCTCCATTTTTTTTTTTTTTTTTTTGAGAACCATATAATTTGTGTTGTCTGAAATGAGATATTGTCATGATTACAAATTATCTGGACTAGTTAGTATCTTCTTTGTTTGAATTTTACTTCCTGATTAGACTAAACATAGTGCAAAAAGCATTTTCTCTGGTTCAGAGGAAGAGGCAGACAAGGTACACAAGGTGTAAGGCTCTGAGGTTTCGAATGCTAGATTATACTACAGGACAATGGCTCAGTATAGTGGTTTCAAAATTAGGGTCAGTCGAATAATGCTTGGGGATCTGCAGTAATATTCTCTCTGAACCCGACGTTGAGGTAGAGACACAGCATCATCCTTTTTACAGCAACAAAAAAACTATTATTATTATACATAAGACTATACCATGTATTAAAATTTGAGGAGATCAGTTTTAAATAAAAATGAATTTTTAACTATCAAGATTGTTTTTCATTTCAGCTCATTAATCAGTTTAAAAACTAAATGCTAAAAAATAAAGGTCTGGTAGAACATTTCCTTTGAATAAGAGGTCCTTAAGATACCTGATAAAAGCTGGAGAGCACAATGACCATCACAACCAAGATGAGAACATTAGCCATACTAAATCAATGTATAATAGTATCATCATCTTTGCTATTTTGATTACCATGTTTCAGCATCTGTGTTTACTGGCCTTCCTCAGGTATCTATTGCATCAGGTAATCTTCAAATCTCTTCAACAATTAATTTGCTCTTTTTGCTTTCTTACAAGCAGTGTCAATCTTTGATGCTCAGATCTGAATTTTTCGGCTTGGAGTTTGAGGGGGTGCAGATTATGGATGAGATTACCAGATAAGGCACAAACCTGAGGAAGGGTAGATAACAGATTGGCTGAAATACTTTATTCACAAGTGAGGATATTGATACAAGCTGACAACTTTATTTTTTATTTCTGATGAGACCCGAAGAGGGCAGAAACATGAGCTAGTTTGTGTAGCGAATCCACATTCTACTATTTATTCCCAGCTCAACTCTAAAACAATTCAACTTCAAAAGTAAAAAGTTGTATGTATCGAGCACTCTATGATATAAATTCATTACATTTCAGAAGTGGCTCTATATTATTGATATACTGCTAGCCTGAATTGTACCACACATATATATATATATATATATATATATTCATTCTGATTGCTCTGTCCTTGTCTCTTATAATGCTTTCTTTTGTGTGTAAGGGTGGAAAATTATTAGAAATGAATAAATCGTAGCATTATCCATTTGATAATTTGAAGGAAGTAGAAAAATTGATGGAAACTTAATGGTATACCATGCGGAAAATCAACTTTAAGGTTAGTGGGAAAAATTGTCAAATTCTTCAGTTGAATATGTTGGTAGAGAATCAACTTTTGTTCTTCTGTGTAATTAGTATTCTTCAAGTTGGTTTGCATGCAGTCCGAGATTAAAACCGACAATGGATTTTAAATCCACATGGGTAAACACTCAATAGTAGTGACACAAACAGTGAGTCATGTCTGTTATACTCACTGATCCCTCCTTGTTGAATTCATTTTGGGGGAAAGCTACATAAGTCCCGATTCAAAAATTTAATGTGTAGTATAAAATAATATCCATACACAATACACTGTTTTGTTTCTAAAATCCCCGAAACAGTTATATGATAAAAAGCTGATGATCCCAACAAGAGAATTCACACATTGTACCTTAACAAAGTATTTGTAAAACAGGGAAAATACAAAAATACTGAAGAAAATTTCATAAATTGCATTGACAAATATCGGAGAATAAGTGACTGAAGTGACACAAAATTGAAAAAAATTCTTTTTAATGTTTAGAATTTAAAGCTGAAAAGCATATATATATATATATATATATATAATGAAAAAAGATTTATAAAGATATATACCCATCAAATGTCAACATTTCATGCCAAATGCACTCTCTAGCAACTGGCAATTTGTAACTTGTAATTCATCATCAGCCTTTTATTGTCTGTCGTTGAACATAGACCTTCCTCAGAATTCACCACATCTCTCTACCATCAGTGTTGCAGAGCCTATATTTTCCGGATTTGTCTAGTTTGTCCCTCCATCTTGTATTCTGCCAGCCTCTGTTTTGCATGCTATCTCTGGGGATCCGTGTTTTGAGTCGTGTCCATCCATTGTCTGCCATTCATGCAACATGGCCAGCCTATTGCTATTTGAGTTTCCAAATGGTTTCTATGATGTCTCGGACTTCTGTTTCTCCCCTTATATACTGTATTGTCTTGTGGTCTCCCCGTGTGTTGTTGGGCATGGTTCTCTTATGTGTATGTTGCATGGTTCTCAGTTTGCAGGTACATAAAATTCAAATTAACACCAGCAAAGAATGCAGGAAAATGTTCCACACGAAGCCGCAACCATTAAACGTACCAGAAGAGTTCACTTGATCCTTCAAGCTTGAACTGAAAAAACAGATACAAACTTCTTACCTAACCGGAAGAGAATGACACCAACATCAACAACAAGTTGTCAGTCTCTTTAATCGAAGTCGCCACAAAGTTTAAACCAAAGAGCACACAAACCATGAGCGAAATCCCAGATGAAACCAAGAACTTCATGGAAAAACGAAGGAATCTCAAGCCACCAACAACAAGAGAGAAAATTGAAGCAACCGAAAAACCATCCAGAAGAAATGAAGAGAAGAAAAAAGGAAATACACGACAGCAATCATCAAAACAATTCTCAAAAAGGGTTGGGGCTTCAAAGCTATTAACAAAACTTACAACACAGTATGGAGACAAATAGCTAGTGTACAAGAAAAGAATAGAAATCTAACAGACAGGGACTGGATTGTCAAACGTGCCCAAAAATTCTACCTAAAACTACTCCTCTAAACAAGGATCACAAAACAACAGGATGTGCAAGACACAAGCAATCAGTTCAAGGACTTCCCAGAAGTTATGCCATGGGAAGTAAACAAGCCATCAGACAAACAAAAAGAGGATAGGCACCTGGACCAGATAACATCACCATTAACCTACTCAAAAAAGTTGGTAAAGTCAGAACTGGGAAACTCGCAATTTTATTCAATTTATGCCTAAAGCAAAGTAAAGTCCCACAAGATTAGAGCACTGCAATCATAATGCTGTTACGTGAAAAAAGGAAACCCGAAAGACTTCAACCACAGACCAATAAGTCTGCTAAACTGCATCTACAAAATTCTCACAGTTATCACCCAGCAAATCACAAAAACACTAGACTAAAGCCAATCACAAGAACAAGCTGGCTTTAGAAAGAGCTACTCATCTATGGACCAACCCCAATTGATAAATCAACTAAAACAGAAAGCAGTAGAACATAGAATGCCACTTGCTGCAACATTTATAAACTTCAAGAAGGCCTTCAACTCAGAATAATGACTTAAGGAATTAGTAATATCTCAGTACAAGGGGTAGACCATGTATATGTCAGAGTATTGCAATATATACATATCATCACAGTAGCTCCTTTATCAGGTTACACAAAGACTCAGAACACTTTCAGCTCGAAAAAGGGATAGGACAAGGTGATACCAGCTCACCCAAACTCTTTATTGCCTGCCTCAAGATTTCCAGAAACTTAGACTGAGGAAACAAAGAAATCAGAATAGACAGCAAATACCTGAGTAACTTTAGATTTGCTGATGACATTGTCTTTTTTACAGAGAACCCCCACAACCAACTAATGCTAGATGAATTGAATGAAAAAAGCGAGAAAGTTGGCCTTCACATGAACTTCAGCAAGACAAAGATCATGTAAAACAAACATGTCAGAAATAAAAGCGTAATGATCAAAATCAAAAGTGCAAAGCTGGAAAAAGTAGACCACTACATGTACCTAGGACAATAAGTCTCCATGACATTTTCAAAAGGTAATGAATCACTTTAAGATGGCAAGCCTTCAGTAGAGCAAGCTCAACCTTCAAAAACGCAAAAATCCTATTAGTCTTAAGAAGAATATACAACCAGTGCATCCTTTTGATAGGCACCTTTGGAACTGAAACATGAGCTTGTAATTATAAAAGCAAAAAGCCCATTCTCATTTAAATAATGTATTTTTTTATCATCCAATCGGATTTATTTGTTTTTGAAAACTAACAATTCTAACCAATAATAACCATGTCTGGGGACAATCCTTCAAATTCATCTCCCTTTTCTCTAAAAATATTTTTAAAAAGAAAAAGAAAAAGGAAAATAATCTTTTCTTTCACTTCATCTTTAGTTTATTTTCCACATATTGTACCATCTTGGAATGATTCAATGAAAGTTTTCCGAGAAATAGAATTTACAAATTTAAGTAGAAATCAGCTTTTAAGAATCCTTAATTACTACTTCATAAAGCATATACAGAATTTACAAATTTAAGTAGAAATCAGCTTTTAAGAACTTTAATTACTACTTCATAAAGCATATATGGTAATAAGTAAACCATTGAATTTTAAAAACACCAACCTCTTGAGTAAAAGGACCATTCTAAAAAAATATATTGTGATTTGATAAAAAAAAAGGATACTTAGGATATTGAGAACTGTGATTAAATATCAGCAATGTATAAAATCCATTCTCTATTTTTTGGTATTCTTGCAAATTGAAAAAAAAACAAAACAAACAAACAAAAAAAACCAAAAAAACAAAACAAAGAAAACCCCTGAACATTATGAAACAGTAACAAAATTTCATATCAATTAATGGTAATGGCTTCTTCACTCTGTGTAGTTTTGGCTAACGAAAAATATCTGTAGGAATGGTCTGCTTTCAGATGCAGTGCAGGAAACCTGTATATCATAATGTACAGATCAATAATGCATATAAGATAGTCGTAAATTCATTTATTTAAATTCAGCACATGAATTTTAATGTAGACATCTACTGAGATTATCTTCATATGTGACGAGGTTAATAGCGTAAGGCACCTAGTGAAGATTGAACTCCCGATAGCAGTGATTGTTAATGAGAGCAGCTTGCTAACCATTGCTCTGTGGAAACTCAAGAATGCCCTGAGAAAAGAATTCAACTTTCAAAATCATCTTATTTACCCTGGCTAATGAAGTTAAAAGTATTGGTATTGATACGGGTCTGTCTGTCTATCTATAAAAGATCTCAAAAAGTTCTGAATTTCAATGAAATTTTCAAGGTTGGGACGTAGATCACAGAAGAAGTGAATAAATTTTGGAGTGGATCCAGAAATTTTCCCCTTTCTGCATTGTAGTAGCTATATACCCACACTACGCAATATCAGAGTTGTTTATCAATTTCGAAAAAATTCTACGGAAGAGATTGGGCAATGGCCTTCAGAAGAACCGATTGAATTTCAGAATGGATCCAGGAATTCTTTTAGTTACCTCCCCTGCTTTTGTTATATATTTAGTTTTTTGCAATAATGGGTTCGGCAAATGTATGCGCTCTCTGGGTGCTGTGTAGCTCATATGCCGTATGTTCTTATCTGGTTTCTGGATCGGAACTTGTTCCAGCATGAAATTACTTACAGGATAATATCTGTAGCCAGAGAAATAATAGCATGGGAACAGAAATAAAACTTGATACCAACAGAGCATTTTTGCCATTTGGGTTTCTGTAAAATGGGAGAAGCAAAGAGAAAGTAATTCAAAAAAAAAATAAATAAATAAAAGAGAAAAAAAGTTTTATACAGAGGTTTGTGGTGTTTAATTGAGGAATGTAGGGCCAGAAGTAGGGGTAATGTTAGGGTTATTCATTGATTAGAGCAGGTGTTACTGGTAAAAGACGACATCGTTACTTTGCACCTCTTTGCTTCTTGTACTTTTCCACATTTTGTCTGCTTTATCAAATTACTGTACTTACTCGTTTATAATGCAAGAAATTCAATATAAAAAAAATCCAAGTCAAAATTGGGGTGTAGAATTATATAAGGATATTAAAATCTAAAAAAAAAAAAGAAAAAAAAAAGGGAAACCCTCTAAATCATCTTTGGTAACTGTCCAAACATTTTTTGTAGTGGCAGCAGGGCAAGGGGAGGAGATAATCTTAAGTGAGAGATAAGAGAGAGGTATCTGGTGAGGAAGGTCAGAGGGCAGTTATGTTGTTTATATATATATATATATATATATATATATATATATATATATATATATATATATATATATATATAATCCTGTCACATGGACAGTTATATTCTAATATTCATATATCCATGATGTATTTTTTTAAAGCTTAGGGAAAGAGAACAACACAACTGCCCTTCCTCACCAGATACCCCTCTCTTATCTCGCACTTATCACTACTATATATATATATATATATATATATATATATATATATATTAGTAGTGATGGTTAGAGCAATAATGCATATAACATAGTCATTAATTCATTTATTAAATTTCAGCACAAGAATTTTAATATACAGATCTACAGAGATTACCTCAATACGAGATCAGGTAAATAGTATAGACACCCAGTGAAGATAGAACTCCCTCCAGTAGTGACCATCAATAAGAAGCCTAAAGCTATTTTATTAGGTAATTTATTTTTGTTAATTCAAGTATCCTAGATTCAATTTTTAAAAGTCTCAGCTCGAATCGAGCCGTTTTTATGCGTGATCAGCCATGACGTCATTTCTTTTTTTCATTGTTATGTGATGATAGGAAGGTAAATCAATCAATGAGATTATCCCATTTGAGCGCAAACAAACAAATGAATAGAAAAATTTGCCCAGAAGCTCATCAATGATTATATGATTTTTCTCTTTCCCCTGTGACTAACGAACAGACCACAGAAAAACCAAAAAGCCAGCGAACAAATAAAGTGACATTAACATCCATATAATAAAGTGACTTTGACATTTATATAATAAGATGGGTTTGAAAATTTGCAGCAATATCACACTGGTTTCTTGAAAAATATAAATAACTATGGCTGCGCTTTGCGAGAGGGGGGGGCATTATATAAGAGTATAAAATATACTACTGATTTTTAGCTACAAAAAGTGCGGGGGGAGGTGATATATCTATGATCGCATTCTATTTGAGTAAATACGGTAAGAACGCTCACTTCAGGTTGGATGTTTCTTCTTTCAAAAGAAGAACAGAGTTTATTTTTAGAAGCATTTTCTGAGGTAATTCGTCTGAAGTTTGAGGGTGAAGTGTTGTCAATATTAGAAGAGACAATTTAGAAATAACTCTTCCCCAGTGAACTCATCGAATCGAAGACATTTATTGTATTTTTTTATATGAAACTGCTGGTAAAGGTTCTGCCAAAGTCCTCCAAATTCCTAAGAGAGTATGAAACAATAACTGGTTAGACTATACGTCAGAACCTTGTAGTTATTTGATGAATGACAACATTGCTAGGATTCAACAAGAAAGCACTCAGAGTACATAACTCCACCGACGCCATTGTCACTAAAAAACTGAATAATCAGGTTACAGATCTCAGACTGTGCAGTGACAAAAGCCTGTAATAGTTATCCATCAGGAATATCCCTTTGAACCTTGATTCATTTCAACACTTGATTATTTCCCTTAGACTGAGTAAGTTAGTTATCACTGTATTGGTACATCCAAAAAGCCGAAAAGTTGTTCTGTTTGGCAATGTTAACAAAACTGAGAAGAATTTTCTGGATCTGCCCAAAATTTAATCAATTATTCCTTGGTTCATAGCTCACAAAATATCATTGAAACTCATTGAGAACTTTTGGAAACAATATAACCATTGAAAGTTGAGCAGTGATCATTCATTATATATTTTGCGCGTACAAATTCCCCACTGAACTCATTGAATTGAAGACATTTATTATATTTTCTAAATGAAATTGCTGGTAAAGGTTCTGCCAAAGTCTTCCACACAAATATTCATACTCTTCAGTGCCAAGTTAAGTTCATGCCGTTAGATTTGCAAGTACAGGCTGTCCCCCGTTACAATGCGGTTCATGATATAACGCAGATGGAACCCAGAATATTGATCTAGCCCCATAGCTAGATATAGCTCCAAAGTAGCCAAATTAGCAACCCTGGCTATTGTAATTTGGTTATAAGGCTGTTGGCTTTCTTGGTTGCCAATGTCTGCATTACCATGGGTATTCTTGTAGTATGTATACAAGATTAAAATTATACATAAAAATAGCTTGCTATCTTGATATATACATACCAGGTTGTAATCGATCGATATGAAGTCTGATGATGTCATTTAATAATCAATATCAATAAACTTATATAAGTATGCAAAAAATTGAGTTTTCCCTTCACTTCATGTCTTCTATTCAGATGGTTCAAAAAAAAAAAAAAAATAATCAAGTTATCCCATGACTCAGTACAGGGGTGGCCAAACTTGGTTAATGTCAGAGCCACACATGATAAACTTCAGATATTGGAGAGCATGTTTTTATTGATACATACACATTTTGTTACAAAAATTTTATATGAATACCCACAAATACATGTATGCAATAATCTTCATTCACGTATGTAGTTTTTCAAACTGGTAATTTGTATAAGTTTCAGAAATCTAAAAGCACACATATATACCCGTACCTCCGTACCCATTGACCTCAGTCAACATTACTCTTTAATCCTTGCTGAAGTTTCTTCAATTCTTCTGCCTCTAATAAATCCTTCCTTCAGAACTGAAGAACCGTGCCTCATTCAACAAATCTAGCGTTTAAAATTAGGATATAAATTCTTGAATGTTTTTACGAACCATTTTACTAATTATGTTCAATTCCATTACGGTTGAAGTAAAAGGTGATAAAAAAATGGGATGAGAGAAAGAGCTTGGCCAACATGTTTTCATGAGCTGCACATTCAATGCCAAAGAGCCACATATATCTTGTGAGTTGTCGCAGTTTGTCCAACCATCACTTTGGCTTTGAACTGGGGTCTGCAGACTACTAGGGGTCAGTAAAATAATGCTTGTTGGGGGGTCTGCAGCGGAGTTGCCTCTGAACTAGACATTGCGAAAGTTGTGGCAGAAAAACAACATCCATCGTACACCTATCAAAAAACGAATTCATGCAAACCTTTATAAATAAATAGGATTTTAAAGTTAAAAGTTGCTTTTTATTGTAGTTCATTAATTATTCTAACTAAATTAAATGCTGAGGATCGAGGTCCACCAGAATATTTCTTTTATAGAAGGGAACTTGAGCTCATCAAGTTCTGAAATCACTGACCCAGCAGATTGTTGGAGTACCATGCTAGGTTCTTCAAGGCATTTCTCAAAGCAATGGGGGGGGGGGGCTTACTAAGCAGTACCAATCTTTTCAAAGTCTTATGCAACAAGTTGTACTTGGTTACATGGTATCAGGAGCAAGGGAGCAATCCCTGCCTGATCTATTAGGACAAATAAATTCATGCTTCTCCCAAGAGCATGAATTTGAACTTTGTTTGCCAGTTCAGTTTACCATGCTGTGAATCACAAGGACAATTTTACACATCTCACATAATATATGTATTTGTTCCCTGGAAGTTTGCCTTACGTCACTTTTCTGCTTTTACAAAAAAAGAAAAGAAAAAAAAAATGCGAGAAAACAAAAATAGCATTCAGCATTTTTTTTTCAGCAAGCAGTTATAGAGGCAACATGCACTTTCTTCCTTTCTCTTTCTCTTATACCTCAGTCTCTCGTGATTCTCACCACCCCAACCTCCCATGACTTCAGCCAAACGTATCACTATTTTTGAGGTCTGGGAATAGGAAAAGGGTTTTTCCTACGTAAATTGATGGTAATTGCTTCTTTGCTCTATGCTCTTTCAACTTATGAAAGTTTTTTTTTCTTCATTAGGGATGTTCTACTTTCAGTCTAGGGTGGGGAAACCTGTACTCTTAAGCTCCTATGACCTATAAACCTGTTTTTTGGCATGCTGGAAATGGTATAATTTGGGAGTTGCTCTCAAGGGTGTGCATTGCAAAAAATGCTTTTAAAATACTGTCATCTCAGTAAATCATAGGAAATTCTTAATGTAATGCTTGGATACGAAATGTGGAAACCTTTTGAATAAGCTGGTATCCAATTTCACTGCATGAATAATTTAGCTATGATAAATTAACAGGGATTGTTGACTTTTTATTCCTCTCATGTTTAACTTTTCAACAAGGTGAATATACGAAGTCAGAAATATTGGTTTTTCCTGGAGCGGAATCAAAATGTTTTTTCTTAAATTTCAAAAAAGTGTAGGTCTCAAACTCTGGCAAATATGACAAAATTGTGATAAAAATTCATTTTGGGTGGTTACCATATCTTCTGTCCTGACAACTGACCTGAGCATGTCAGGTCCATTTTACAATCCGGAACAAAGGGACCAATTTATCATGAGCTTTCATTGTAAATTGAATTCGTGCTTGCCAGGACAGAAGAGGTGGCAACCACTCAAAATTGATTTTTTTAAAATCTCAATTTGGACATTTATTTCATTTAAATAGTTGACTTCACTCCACAAAGTTGTATGTTGAATTATTTAACAGGTAGTGTTGACCTTTTCTTCTCCAAACGTCTGTAATTTCGTTTAACAAGGTGAAAACATGAAGTCAAAATTATGGGTTCTTTTCCTTCCTCCTCAGTCCCAAAATGTCTTCGAAGTTAAGAAGCATAAATTCAACGATGCATTTACCATCCATGGTAGCAGTAGGAGGAAACGGGAGGGAGCAAGTAGTTTTTCTTTGGGTCAACTGGAACTCTTGTAAAATATTGGTATGGGAATATTCTGCAAGTATTATTTTCAATAAAAATTGTAAGTGGGCATTTTGGGGCTTTTATGAAGACCTTGGATCTTCCATAATGACATCAGTAGCAGCTGGTAAAAAGAATTGATTAGAATGAATGTTATACCTTTTAACGAAATCATACCACTTTCCTATTTCTGTTCAGCATAACTGCGATAGACTGACCGAAAAGCTTCTTATACAGATGTGAGGACACTAAAACTCTGCAGATGGTCATTCTCATATATTGACCGACTTGATTTAGAATGAAATATACAAGGTTTGTGGAGAAAGCATCCAGCTATTATGAATATTCCAAAAACTTTTTGTAAAACCCTGTTGTAAGTTCTCAAAAAAAAAAAAAAAAAAAAAATCAGAGGGGGACCTTACTGCATACGTCAGACAGACATTCTAATGGGGTAACTCAGCAGGCCAGAATATTTGGCAAAACATTGTATCATCAAGGTTACAAAAGCAAAATTGTATCTTTCCCAATTACTTGAATTAGGAAGTCAAAATTCTTTATAAATCTATTTAAAAACAGAATATATGAATTATCTGTGATGAGAAACTCAGTTAAAAATGTCAACAGGTTTCTTTAATTTTTCAGTTATTCTGCCTGACTGGGAATCTATTTGTCACATGTTTGGGTCGCACCAATAGAGGTAGAGGGCTAAAAATTTAAACATTTACTGCTCATTATGATTAGAAAAATCATTTGTTATTCTCAAAGTCCCACCTAATTTACAATGCAAGCTCACACTAAATTGGTCCCTTTGCTCATGCCCCACAGCATTCATGCTCATTTTTTAAATATTGAATTTGGACCTCTAATCTTTTAATTGAGCATTCCCAACATGGCATGCTGTTGTTGACGGTTTCAATTGAGTGACTCGGACTCATTCTACAATTAATCACCACAAATTTATATTTCCTTTGCTTCTTGTTGCTTCCTGTTTTTTCACCACAGCCAACTCCTTTCATCCGCAAAATGATAGGTAACAAGTGAGTGCTTTTCACTCTGTCATGAATCGACATGTGCAGTTTTTTTTTTGAAAGTGGCACAAAAAGCAGAAGGGGTGCCATGCTCCTGTCGATCTTAAATTACAGCAAAGATATAAAAAGAATCCTTCGCGGTAGTAACAATGTGAGTGATACACAGATGGAGTTAATGGCTACAAGTGATATAAGCTCGGTAATAGTAGTAATAGTACCTTTTTATATAAGTGTCGGGTGGTGGTAGTGATGGTGATTGTAGTAATGGTAAGCACTAGTAGAAACAGCTGGGTAAGGATGAAGTGGATGTGAGTAAAAAAAGCAAGGTAAAACTATGGTAATGTATCATCATTAGTCTCCGTTGTTGGACATAGACCTTCCCCAAGATGCGCCAGACCTCTCTATCATGGGCATTGCGGAGCCAGTACTTTCTGAACTTATCTAGTTAGTCATGCCATCTTATTTTTTGCAAGCCATAGTTTTGCATATGATTTCTGGGGATCCACCGTCTGATTTGTTATGCCCAGTGGTTGTCTGCTGTTGCCATTCGAGTTTTCAAACGAATCTTATATTATCTAGGGCTCCAGTTCTTCCTCTTATATACCGTGCAGTCTTGTGATCTCTCTGTTTGATGTTGAGCATGATTCTCTCCCATGTGCATGTTGCATGGTTCGCAGTTAGTAGGTCAATCTTTGGGTTATGTTGCATATGAAGTAATTAATTAGGTGAAACCCTGTCAAAGGAAGAGGGAAAAAAAAGCCTAAAATTGTCTGAACCCCCCCCCCCCAAAAAAACAAATAAAACAAAATGTTTTCTGAGGGGGCCTAGAGGTGTACTAATATTAGTTTTCAAGGCCCTTTAGTAGCTTGGTAGGGCCACAGGGATTTGATTAAAAGGTAGTGGTCACAGTATCATAATTACCAGTCCGTGACTAATCACTTCATTGACAATTATCACGAGTCTACAACTAAAGGCTCAGCTACAAGTGTGACAACCAGGAGGGGAGGAAGGGAAGACAGCTTAATAAAAGATTATGAAGGGAATGGGGGGGGGGGGTAGTTTGATAAAAGGGTAGAAAGGGAGAGAGGCTGGTGGCTAATTCACACCTGTGTCAAGATACAAAGGTGTCTTTGAAGTCTATCCAATCCTTATATCATACCAAACAGTTAAAAAAAAACAATGTAAAAAAATATAATTAGCATATCAGACCAATCTGATGCACAAGAAGGTTTGTATATATATATATATATATATATATATATTGAAAAAAAAAATGAGAGGATTAATCATGTATGAACTGCCACTTCTTCCAAGAATTAGAGTATCTATGCACCTATCTAGGACCAGTTTGTACTATCTGTGAGCTCATTGAAAAGTGTTACACACACACATACACAAAAAATATTAATGAATAAATAGAAGAAAGAAAAAATCCCTTGGTCTTCATACCTGTTTCTATGGTTAGCCTATTGAACCGAGTTTCTATAGAAGATGTATTGCCGCTTTGAAAAGTCACCCGAATGGTATATTTGAGCAAGAAATATATAATTATATTCCTTTGAAAATTTGGATTTTCTTTGCAAAAATGATATGGTTCAGAGGTGAATTCTATTTATAAAGAAAAAAAAAAAAAGATTCAAACAAACTTGAAAAGAATGAGACCATCTAGAAATAACACAAGCATATCTATGGAGAAAAAGAAAAAAAAAAAAAGAAGTCCAATGTAGAATGATAGCTTGGCAGTTGCTATAGCTGGTCCCAAGCCCTGGTAAAGGATGAGTATTGACCATGTGTGTGTGAGTGTGTGTTGGGGTATAATTTGATCCCATGAAATCTACTTGCTACTGAAACCAAAGCGAAGTGGTTGCGATCTTATACACCATACAGAGCGTACATGAATAAAGAAATATACAAAAAAGATTCAGTTTGTAAGGTGGCCTTATCAGTCCATATCTATAAAGGTACAAGAGAAAAGTAATTCCAACTCAAGTGGTGACACATTGAGGCAAATTGTTTTTTTTCCCCAGAAAGAAGAAATAAAAACAGATTTTATAATACATAAGACTAGTACTACAATATACAACAAACACACACACATATATATATATATGTATGTGTATTGAGTAGATCTTGGTTTTAAAAAAAAGAGCTTAATATTATCAGTAGAGTGGTTATAAAATGAATAAAACTTTTTCAATGGTTCATTACAGATTGCGCATCTTGTTTCACTAAAAAAATTTCTAATGACTTTTTTTTCTTCCCCCACATGAGACAGAACATACTGTAATGAACCATGTGAAAAAAATCTTGACCAATTATATACATATATTATATATACAAGCTGGTTGCTGCAGGGCCAAACTCCACTCCTACTTTTATTCCAACTGAAGATGATCACTGCAACTTTTATACTAGATCATATGTTCATAAACTACCAAGGACCTTTTTTTTATCAGTACCAGACATAAGTTGTTAACAAACATGTTTGTTGAACATAAAAAAATAGGGTTGGTAAATCTTCACAGATTGCATTTCCAATATTTCAAGTTTTTTACTAAGAAAAAAAAAAAGAAAGCCTCCTTCTGTCTTGGAGGAGAAGATGGATCCATGACTTTCCAAAGGGCGTTGATGCAAAGTGAACACAAATCGTCTCAGCTGAAGTTTGAACTCCGCTCACAAACTTCATTCTGTGCAGTTAACTATCAGGCCACCTGCACATCCTATGATGCAATACAGGAAATTACAATCGACCTTGTGTAATATTGAGAGGAGTCATTACCATTCTCAAAATCATTTGGACTATTGATTTGATTGCTTTAGATGTTACCACAATATTTTGGTTCATACATTCTATGGCCTTCTTTGGGGTACAATCAGTATAACAAGCAAACCAGAATTGTAAACCCAAAGAAGATTGCAGAATGGATTGGCCAATACATTGAGATTATATCAAAAGCAGCATGAAGAATTAGATCAATAGTGAAATAATAACAAGGACTCCTCTCAGTTTTTCAGACAAGAATCATATTTTGACCGATATGTTCTTCAGCTTTCCTCGGGTACATAGTTTATTCAGTTTTGAAGAAATGACAATAGTTTTTCACATGTACAGAGAGGAACAAACACATGCATTGTTCCCAGTATAAGAAGCTGGATTTCTTTCAGACAGGCTACTAGACTGCCTAGGTCTATACAAATCTTTGAAGCAAATTTAACATCATCTATTTCAGAAACAATAGATCAATTATAACGTTTTAGTATTTCTTCTATCTTGGATCCATCATGTATCAACGCCCTCCCTTAGCTGATTGCTCAGCACTGTGTCTAAGGATTAGAAATGATCTTTTGCAAGCTATAGAAGTTCTGGATGTTCAATAGGAAAAGCAGCTGCTAAACATAGAAGGGTTCTGAGGTTGAAAGGCATACAAGTCTCATCCTCAGTTTATTATTTATTTCTAATTTGTATTGTTTACTCAATACCCTAGACTAAAAGCTTGAGTATTTGCAATAAAAAGCAGCTAAAATTAAGACGATACAAATATAACCCAAGAATTGATAATGGTTGACAATGCTTCTTCATCCAATAGAAAATAGATCAGGGACAATCATAGATCTGAAGAAAGCATCAGTAACAACAAAACTAAATGTTGAGGATACTAGTTTGACTACCGAATATAAGTTGATTCTTAGGTATCAAGTATTTCCCTAATGGATCATTTAAGACTATTTTAGACCCAATGAACTTGACACTCTGATGGACACAATACTGCCTTGTGTTGGAGAATTGAATTATCCAGCAAATATCAAACTAAACTTGAACTAATACCTTAGTTTTGAGGTTGGCTGATAAGTTGGCTGATAAGTTGGCTGATAAGTTGGCAAATATGTTAGCTCTAGGAATAAAATATGTAATGTGTTAGCAATATCATTTATCATCATTGATTGTCAAATGATTTGTCTAGTACATAACAAATCACCTCTCAAATAATATCAAGAGTTTTGTGCCATTGTCAACCAGAGAGGGTTCTTGAGAGTTCAAGGCAATAAAGGCTATTGAAAACACTTGATGAAAAAAATTATAGTAACAAGTGGGTAACACTTAATTTTAACCTCAAGAGTCTATTAATTTGTACAAGATGTCAGTAAAAAAAAAAATAAAGCAACAAAAAATATGATCTTATTAGAAAATACTCTGGATAAATTATGACATATGAATAAGTACAAAGAAGAAAAAAAAAGACAGCACCTGGGAAGACTGAACCAATCCTACTGTTAATCCCTTCACTACTATCAAGTATATTGTACAATGTTACTCTTGATGAATATAGAAAGTCTTCATTGCAAGTTCTTAAAAGTCATTTTCATACACTCATCCATTTGTACAACAAAATTTCCCATAAATGTAATAGAGTCCAGAGACAATTTAGGGCCAAAATTGGAAAAAATTAACGATTTTTTTCAACAATGAATTTCTATGAAGTTTTCAGAATACCGTACTAGAAGTCCCAAGAAATCCTAATTAAAAATCTGAGAAGGAGGCTATTTTTCAAGATGGCCATCGATTTGACCTACCTGAGTTATTAGTGGCTAGAAAACCTTGTGTTTGAACAGACAACATGATATAATGCTGGAAGGAGAATTTTGTCAGTTTTCCAACGGTGTATAGTGTTGATTTGTATCTATTGTGCAAAAGAAGTTACTGACAATAACGTGAAGGTAGGCATTCTAACAAACACTGATTAAATTATATTTCCTACACACACACTATATATATATATATATATATATATATATATATATATATATATATATACATATACATATACATATATATATATGTATATATATACACACACACACATACACAATACAAATCAGGAATACAATATGATATAATGCAATATGTGTAATGGTTTATTTTATAAAAGTGTTTTATAAATTCAATGTTAAATATCAAGTTGAGTTAGATTAGAGCTTAAAACATGATGAAATAAATGATTTGCTAAATTATATAAAACAGAGAAATCAAAACAAGCAGTGACCAACAACTAAACAAGAAAAAGAAAAAAGAAAAGATCCCCAAAAAACGTTCTAAAATAAATCAAATCATTCACCTGAAGAAGCTCAACCAGGGCAGAAACATAAACGTATTTGTGTAGCGAATCCTTCACTTAACTATGTATATAAATGGAATAAATAAATGTGTTACCCAACTGTTCAATGTTTAAAGAATTGGCAATCGGAAAAAAAAAGCAAAAAAAAAAAAACTCCCAGTTTCCACTGTTTCCCTCAAAGTAGTCTCCTACTTGCAGTTTGAACAGGCTTAGAAAGGGTATTGGCAAAAGCCTGTACAATATTCAGTTTGTAAATTGTGCAAACCTTCAGAAAGTACCTTGAACATATTGTCATAATGTCAAGTAAATATAACTAGTTTCATACATAGTACTATTATTGTATTAAACAATGAAATAAAAAATTGGTATACATTTTATTGGAATTAAGGCTCTTAACATGTCCACTATCAATATGGAAGACATTAGGTGTTTATGTTTAAATGGCAGTATAAACACATATATATTACACACACACACACTCCAGCTCAGAATGCTCTTCCATAGCAATACATTGTGATTTGGTCTTTAGACAAAGGATGCTTGCTGAAATCAACTAAGTTATCTCTTAACTGTACAAGAATAATTGCAGTCTGTCATCGTACAAGTGTACTAGGTTTCATGGCATTAATTTTATACTGAAGGTTTTCCAATGAGACTATCCTACTCATCGTCATGGCAGGTGTTCTCACAGATGATAGAAATCTAGACAATATTAAGTGGTTGATACAACTGGCTCTGTAGATTTTTTTAGTTTGAGATCAACCAGAGCTTATACTGATATCATTTTTGGTTTAGTATAATAAATCCGACTGCTACTGAATTTCATATAAGTCTATGCTGAAATTTTTCTTCGTTTTAGAGAATTAAACTAGTCAGATGCATATATCATGAAGTATATAACAGTTACCTCAAAGTATCACTGCACATTTCATTTGTTTATCAGATTCTGAGATGATCTATTGTTATTATTTATCAAGTATCCCCTACCTAATTACCGCAACAAATTGATAAGCCCATTTTCAGCTTTTCAGGTGAATTTTTGCTTGGTACAAAATAAAGTTATCGATTAAGGTCTGCTTATAAACCAGTATGCGGACTATGTCTTGTTCTGGTGCTTTTTGGTGACTCAGATTCATCATATCTCTCTAGTGCCGTACCATTCAGCATGGGCAATCACGTCTCCAGCCATGTTGTTGATCCATCAATCATTTTTATTTGCTGTCTGCCTCCACTATTTCCTTCCAAAGTTCCAGTTGTAGCTAAATGTTCTAATGTCCCTCTTAGCAGGATATGTCTAAAGATTGTCGTTTCCCGATTTTACTAAATGGACGTTCGGTCTCCATTCTTTATAGGACTTCTTCATTGGTTATCCAGTCCTTATGATATGCATAGTATTCTCCTGAGGAACAACATTTCTATTGTATTGATTCTTGAATCAACTTTCATGATTGCACCAAGAAGGAATACTGAAGAGTCACCTTATTGCCTTCTTCAGTTACAGTGTCCACCAGAGAGAAGTACCTTACGGCTCTTTTTGTCTACAGCAAAGCATTTATCAAAGTTTAACAAAAGACAATGGAATTAACAAGGCATTGAGACTAAATGTAATCTGGTGTATAGGTTATGTGATAAATATTAGTAAATCCTACCAACTTCTGAGTTTTATTCATCAATCATTCTAATAGGACAAAAAGTTTTGTTATTTGAATGATTAAGTCCAAGACCTAAGCTTTTGACAAGGGACACACTTACCAAAACCTGAAATTAGATACAAACATTTTTTTTAAAGTTGAGGCATTGAAAATTTTATGAGTTAGTCATTAGCCCCACTGCATTGAGTGGGTGTTGTAAATTGGTTTATATTTAAGAGATTTTTTTGATTAATTTTTTTTTGTAATTTTAGTTCTAATGTGGTTTTAGTTTTCAGTGACAAAGAGTGCAGAATATTTAAATTACAAAAACACTATGTTCTACAAAAAGAAATAAATGGAAGGAAAAATAAATATAATCGTTAGAGAACATGGCTTGATAGCATTTGAGTTCAGAATGGTCACAATTTTAATGACTCCCGTGCCGTAACAGACTGCACCCAAAATCGCAGAGTATTTATTTATATCTTAGAGGTAAACAAAACTGGTTAAGTGATCAATACACCAACATCTTCTGGCAGCCTGCAATACTGGGGGTGATCAATTAAAAATTTGAAAAGAGAGTAATCAATAAGTAAGTTAATTCTCTAGTCTTATGTCAGATCACTAATAAGTCTGAATTTTCAAAAAAAGCAAGTGTGAATGTTGCTTGACACTACCTAAGGGGCCAATTGAGCATAAACTTACATTGAAAATTTCACCCCTCACTAAAATGGGGGATAGAGGGGGAAAAAATGATTTTTTTTTCTTTGACATAGATAAATTTTCAGCCCTCTAGTTCTGTTAGTGCCATCTGAAGGCATTACAGATACATATATAAATAGCCAATCTGCTTGAATCACTTAAAAACTAAAGAAACCTATGTTGACAGTTTTCCCCAAATTGCAAAAAAATTACCTTTGGAGTTCAAGACCAATTCAAATAAAACAAATGGTGAGACATAGTGTTGGAAAGATTCAACTTTCCTTACAACAAATATCAGCAAAATCGTTTGTTTTGGTTGCTTGTTTTATCAATTTCTGTAGACTTCTTGTGGAGCATAGGGCCACAACTACTCTGCTTCAATTTCAGTTGCAATGGAGCTTTACGAGGAGGAGTTGCTAGCCACATGCCAAATCCTTCTCCTTTACTTATGATTAGTACCTGCTGTGGCAACTACCAAGTAATAATTTTTTTTCAAAATGACATTTTCTTAGATGGACTGCTTTACAAGGATAAAGGGTTCTAACCACCCTACTATTTACCCATAGCTAGGATGAGAAGTGGATTCATGCCTTTCTCAAGTACAATAGTGCAAAGTGAAAGTAATCAGCCTTTGTCATGGTTAGAGTCAATCAAATCTTGATTTTAACCTGTTGTAATCAGTAGTATTTGGATTCTGATTACACACATCTTTATCTATCAGACAAGACCTTAGGGCAGGATTTCTCAGTGCCCGTTTCATCCTGGAGGTCATAGAACTTATTGAATACAATGTCATTAACCCTGGAATTACGTACACCAGACAAATACTTTATTTGTAAGAGATAAGATGGAGGTCAAATGAGGTCTGTCTGGAAAGTACCCAGACACTTGATATTAGCGAGAAAAAAAAAAGAAAGAAAAAAAAGTACAGCCTATCTAAGACATTGGCGCCTTGGTTTCCTTGGGAACTTATCACACACATATCCTAACATCCCTTCCACTTCCCATACAGTCTGCAAAGTCCTCTTTTGGGGTCGCTAGCAGGTGCCTTATCACTTTCTCCTTAATCTCGTCTACAGTCTGAAATCACTTTGGGAAAAGCCAGAAGTCGCAGGGAGTAAAATCTGGACTGTAGAGGGACAGAGGCTGAAATACCTGGGTGATACAATGTTTTGAAAAAAAAAACAAACAAAAAAAAAACAAAAAAAAAAAACCTGCACACAAGGTCACTCAATGGTATCTCACTAACTAACTAACTAACCCTGTAGTAGCATCTGTTCATGCACACTCAGTAAGGTCCTTTCTGATTGGTTGCCAATGAAATAAAGTTGTTTCACAATTACAATTATTCTATCCATTTTTTTCTTCTGTTCTCATTGCTTTTGGTAATTGCTAAAAGCATCTCATCTCTTAAGAGACAACCCCAATAACAATGAGAATGACAACCGGTGATGAAGCCCAGGTTTCTGTTGCCTATGTCAACTTAGTGATTCTTGCAAGATTCAAGTCTGATCAAGACTACGACTTTATCCCGACAAGTTTTTATAACTATCCCATTGGCATGAGGCAAGTCTACAAAGGGATACCCCCACTCTAATCACACAGCTTAGGGTGTACTCGATTAGTTGCTGAGTGCACTGGGAAATTTGTCCTAATGAAGAGTTTTCCACATCCTTCCCTTGTACCAGGAATCAAACCCAGGACCTTCAGTGTGTAAGACAGACATGCTACCCATTAGATCGAGCAGAATTTGGTAATAGGGAATTTATTGATCTCAAAAGCTTAACCGGATTACATCATAAATAGAGGTTTTACTTTTGGGATTTTGGACTAACTATCATTCAGTTTATGGGAGAGAGAGCATTCAATGATATTTTCACAAGGTTTTTTTATATGAAATAAAAAATGAGGTTTCATTACCGGAATTTATTATTCTCTTTCCTTTAAAAACCAGCAGTTGACCTTTTACACAGAGTACGTAAAAAACTAATGAACTCTTGGCTAAAAGTCAAGTATCGAACTACACACCTGATTGACTAATTAGTTCTGTTCATTGATTATTAAAATCAATTTGGTTAATTAATTTCATTTTTACAGTCGGTTTGTCAAGTGTAAATCTAGTAAAATCAGGTTGCCAGATTAAAGTAGAAAACTGCACTGTAATTTTATTACAAATATTTTGAAATCTTTTTTTTTTTTATACAAGCTTAAATTTTCATAATAAAAGAGTCTGAAAAGTGAGAACCAGTATTTTAAGACTTTAAGATTATATCTAGGACATCGATACGGTAGAAAGATTGTAGAAAATTTCCATCTAAAACTAGTTTGGTAGACTACTGCGGTAATTGTGGTTAAAGAATACTTGTTTACATTTATTACAGTTGCCGAATTAAATCGGTACAACTGTATCATTCACTGTTTTTAAGTAAGATTTATTTCCTTTAGCTTATGTTGTCCACAGTGACTTGTATACCTGCTGGAATTTTTATATCAAGTCTGAATAGAGATGCCAAATATTTTATCAAGAATTTATCATATCCATATAGGAGCTTATGTAATTTCCTCTGGGTGGATTTTAGTCAGGTTTCATGCATTATTCAGCTGGTTGCCGATTTCATTGTTGTCTGCATAATTCCCTTGTAGAATGTTGGTATATCCCTTTTTAATGGAAAAATCTATTGTTCAATCTTGTAATTCAGGTTCCACAATTGAGAGAGAGAGTGAGATAATAGCTGTTAGCATTTTACTACCTGCAGAAATAAACAATTCAACTTAAGATTAAAGCAAAAGGTATGTTTCTTTCCCACGCCGCAGTCAATATCTGGGATACAATTGGTCACTAAAGCAGTCAGTGAGTTATTCATGCAAAGAATATTCAAAGAAACACGACAATCAGGGCCGACAGCCAAGTTGAAATATTAGGAGCTATGCACACAAACACACATCTATATATATATATATATATATATATATATATATATATATATAATGAATAGATAAAGTATGTTATATATATATAGAAGAGTGTGTTATTCAGTTCCAATATTTAAGCAAGTGAGGGAAAGTCTTTGTAAAGTTCAATAGTTTGGATGATGGAATGCACAAAGTATCATCATGATTTCCTTGTTTTGAAAATGAATTTATAAATTCATTATTACAAAAATGGCCTATAATGAATTGTGTTTGGAGGTACAGAGTTACGTAATGGTTAACAGCTCAGGAAAACAGAATAGGACACAGAGTTTGTATTTCAGCTGAGGATGTTTACATTCATTTTGTATTAATGCCCTTGAGAAAGGTATGAAATCACTCACACCCCTACCCAGCTCTTTGTAAATATCCCTGGCAGTTGGAGCCCTTTGGCCCTATAGGGTCATCTATCTAAGAGAAGGGTGTTAAGAGAAAAAAAAAGACACCCCCCACTCACCGCTATCCAAGAAAGAAAAAAAAAAAAAAAAAAAAGGAAGAAGAAGAAGACAACGTACAGCTTGGTAGTTATTAAAGCTAGTCCCAAGCCTAGATAAAGGAAGAAACTTGGGCATGGGTCTAGCATTTCCACCCAAGACTGATTAGCAAGCCATAGCTCTTCTTTACAATGAGGCACCCTTCTGGGATGGAGTGAAAAGGTTTAGATTAGGTCCTTAACGAACCTTTTCTACTTCGATTTTAAATGTAACATCATCTTTTTGCTGCTCAGTCTCTGAAGAAGCTTGGATACAAACAAAATGCATAAGGCACTTATCTTAATGAAAGTTAAGAGATCCCCCCCTTAAAAAAAAAAAAAAGAAACAAAAAAAAAAGAAACAAAAAAAAAAAAAAACACACAGTTCAAAAGGTGAACGTAACCTTCCTAGTCCAGTCCTATGTAGGACGGAACCTGAAAAACTGTTCAAAGAACTGGTTGATAAAGGAGACAAGTTCAGGGAAATTCACTTTTTATTCAATATTTACTGCTGAAATACACGGATGGTTTTGTATATTATATTTACCAACAATCTGTTAACAGCAAAATATTTAAATGTTCCGTTTCCTTGTTTTATACATAACTGGTATAGTACCTAAGGGTGTAGCTGGGAGAGGGGCAGTTGGTAGTTGGTTAACCCCCCCACACACACACACACACTGCCGAAAGTGCGGAGGATGGGGGCTCCAAAATCTTCATAAATAGTATTTCCCTATTGCATTTCCACTGACAAATCTCACTAAACATTGGAGCAGGTCTCACAGGGAGTCAAGCCATGAGGGGCCTCAAATCTGTAACTACACCTCTGATAGTTACCCCCCCCCCCCCCCCCCAATGATGGGATTATTTAGATATGGATCGGAACTTCTGCCTAGGATCTGAATAACCAAGCGCTCTGCCTAGGATGGAAGTGTAGTATCTGTGTGCTCTAGCAGAAGATACAGAGAAACAAACAAAAAGTCACGTTGCTCATTATCCAAGATAGATCTGATGTTTTGCTTATTAAGAGGATGTATGTGTGTCGCTCTGTTAGTATTTCAATGGCTTTGGTGTGGTTATCAATGTGTACCATTTGGCTTCTTACTAATTGCAATGTAGGTGATTAGTCCATTAACAGACACTTTATCCAGACGACAAATTCTCTTCAATTGGTCGGCAGTCTACCTAGATTTGCTACAAATAGATTGAAGGTCACGTTTATTTTGATGCTTTCTTAATCCTTATAATTAGGAGTCAATCCTGCATAGATTTGTGTGTGCATGTACGTATATATATATATATGTGTGTGTGTGCGTATGTGTTGCAGTGTATATATACGTGTGAGTGTTGCAGTTTACATATACATGTATGTGTGTGGATGTTGCTGCGTATATATATATACATGCGTGCGTGCGGGGGTTGCTGCGTACATATATACGTACGTGCTTGCGTGTGGTGTTGTTGCATATATATATACATAATAATATATATATATATATATATACACACACATACACACGTGTGTGGATGTTGCTGCATATATATTTGTGTGTGTGTGTGCGTGTGTGCTTTGTTTATGTTTGTTTGCATGTAAATATTACAGTATGATTATTATATATCATAGGGATTTTTTGAAATCCTTGAACATTTCAGTTATTTCATTAAATCCTCAGTTTCACATTCAGTGTTGTAATCATCAACAAACTTGTGATGCTGACCATAACTACTGTGATGAGCTCAATCCTCACTGGGTGCCCCAATATTGTTCGCTTTCAGTCAAACTAAGCTAAAATTAGTAAATCTCAAGTATATTGTACTTCGGTATTTACAGGAGGTATACAGCTTAGTCTGATGCAAAGTAGCAGTGGATTACACAAACTCACTAGCTTCAGAGTCTTACTATAATAGTGTAATATATATGTGTATGTGTGCACACAAGTACACATATGCGGTTGAATGCTTTCATGCACACATAGTCCAAATAGAGTCATGATAATTTTAGGAACTTGGAATTTCCCCACACATATTAACTTCTGTAATGCACCCACCCGAGCTATAAAGGAATTAAATCAAAGATTTGTTACCCCCACTAAAAAATTTTTATATATATATATATATATATATATATATATATATATATATATATATATATATATATATAGTTATTTCCTTTCTTTTTAGTTTGAATAAATCTGTTAATCCTATAAGTAATGCTCTCCCACTCACTCCTGTCTACTATCAAAAATGGACTCAGCTTTGAATTTAAAGTTTCTCCACATGATCAATTTGGGGGGGGGGGCATCTAGCTGCAATCCACAAAGAAAAAAAAAAAAAAAAAAAAAGAACGAAAATGAAAAGAATTTTCTAATTAATTTGAAAATTCTCTGAACAAGTGTTCATATAACATCATTATGAAGATAATATAGAAAAATTTTGTTTTTTTCATATTTGTAGTACCCATTTCAAACAAATCATTTGATTGAAAATAAAGAGAGGTGCTGAGGCATGGGGGCAACTACGAGACACACACACTCACACACACACACAAAAACCCAAATACAATGAGTAGCAACTGTGTTTTTTTCAGGGGAGGGATGTTTGCCTCTTTAACGGGGGGGGGGGTGCAGGGATTCATACCTTTCCCAAAGGCATCAGTTTGAAGTGAACGTAAACAGCTTTGTTATATATAACTTCAATCCCTCAGGATCAAGTGGTGGGCCTGCAATAAATTTGGCTTTTACCAGGGTTTAAACACACCCCAATAAAACTCCCAATTGGTCTATCCATGGAAAGGTGCCAGAACTGAGAGGAGAAGTAAACAGAGAATGACATTAACCCCGATGGAGAAGAAAGATTTACTTTTAAGAGAAGACAGGAAAAGAAAATAACTATTAGGAAAGCATTAGCAGAAACAAAGCCAAAAAACAACCTCTCCCCCCCAAAAAAAACAACAACAAAAAAAACCTGTTCAGGACTTTGTACCCAGAAACTGTTTTAGAATGAGTTTATGGAAAGGTGTAAAGAGCAGAAATCAAAGGGATTTTCTGTGTATTTATATTTTAGGCATTATATGTATCAAATCACCATAGCCCAACGAATGGCCCAACCAACCAGTCAATTGGGCAACAGATCCTCCTCTCTTCGTGTCAGTGTAGCTACTTGTGTGTGTGTGTGTGCGCGTGGGTGTGAGTGAGTCTCATGGCCACATTTTGGGGACTAGTACCTTGAAAATTTGATGGGCTAGAAAAACTATGCGCCATCTGAAAACATTTTTTTCCCCCCTTAAAAAAAAAAAAAAGAAAGCTTTTTTCAGTGTCGATGGTCATTTTAGACCTATGAAGCCAAAATCTTGGGCAGGTTTTTAAAAAAATAATTTTAAATTGAGGATTCATGTTTTTAGAGGGTTATTCAGATGGACAATTCTAGTACAGGCATGGGCTACGATGATTCATTTATGCAAGGTATAGATATTTTTTGAAAAGTTTATATATTTTTTTGTTCTCAAAGCTTCTGATGGTGGACTAATTTTCCACAGCAAACTTATAACCATTGAATGGTACACACACACAATACTGAAGATGGGAATACCTCCTGAAACATGTCTAGTCCATCTATGAAAACATTTACAGATTAATAAACTTAGTTTCTATACACTTTCACTCCTGGGTCTGTCTCACTCCCTATAGTTCAAATTATATATACATACATACATATATACACACACACATAATATATATATATATATATATATATAGAGTGTACTGGTAGCTGAAAATTTAACAGCAGAAAATAGAATCAGAAAACCAAGATTCAAGTCTGGCTGAGACATTTTGTATTCACTTCGCACTGACCTCGAGGGAGGCATGAATCCATCTTTCCTGACCCCACCTACCAAAAGTATGGGTAAATAGCAGGGTAAATTGGTCTCATAAGCTATGATTGGCAGCCAAGGTAGGTGACTAAGAACTAATTCAAAACCAGGCAGGGGAGTTCCTTTAAGGCAGCTGTATGCTGACTTTGACTTCCTTCCGGCAGCTCCTGCAGACAAGCTGATGCCCAATATATTACATTGCTTTTCTTTGAACTATATAAAACTGAAAGGGGGATCCCATATACTAGGTATCCAAGGATATCCAAATTCTTGGCCCAGAAAAGGTCATTTCAGTGATGTACCATAGTCTATCAAGATAGATGGAGACCTCGTTATTAATTATAACATTGGTTCTCAAACTGTGTGCCAGGAGCCTTGGTTAGTTTTTAGAGGAGCAGCACGATATTTGAAAATTCTTTAAATTCCAGGCAAGTGTAATTCGATGCACCGTCATAATTGGAAGTGACCCCTAAAATTCAATATTGCGAATCACTGCTCATCTAGTGTTGAACTTCGATGTTTCAAACCAGATAGCACTCAGTCGCTGAACAATCCAGAAAGTGAACCTTGGCTAAGAACTCTGCTGAACAATTTCGGCATATAGTAGTTACATATAAATAACTGCACCTTCTCCACATCTTCATTGGAGATTGTCTCTACCTAATGATAGTATGATCACGCTATCAAGTTAAAGTGTTGGGATAAAAATGGTATGTTTATATAATCGGGTAGTAAGTTTATTCATTGAGTATTTTCTGACTTGGCATGGTGTGAAATGAATCCACAATGGGGCACTGGGATTCAAAAGTTTTGTGAATCACTGAATTATGATACATGTTCAAGAGGGAGGATCAATAAGTTTGTAGCCGACGAGTAGTTATCAACTGAATTCTGCCATGAAATTTTCACTGTATAATGTAAAATCAATATCCACCACTGAATTAAGAAGGAAGGAGATTTTGTTGAACAAATCCCTTTTTTTTAATTATTTGCAATGCGCGATAGCTATCAAGTTTTAGATTTAAAAAAGCAAAATTCAGTTCTTTAAATCAAATTCCCCCCCACCTTTCACCACCAGAACTAGTTTGTTAGTGTAGAAAATGACTAAATCTAAAGTAAGTCAGAGGATAGCAATAAGTAAAACCTGAAACCTTGACTGTATATGATTCAGATGTTATCGTTTCATCCCATCCCCCCTTTACCAACAAAATTTGCCGTATCATGATCGGTATTGAATAGAATAGGATTTCCCCAACTTTTTTTTTCGCAATGTGGCCCACCTGGTTTTCGGTGTCACATGTCATGGCCTAGGGGGGGGGGATCATAGTTATTTTTGAAACCATAGAAATGTCAGTAAAAACTGCAACTTTTTCCAATTTAAAAGTATTCTATAAAAAGAACACCTGTTGCTTTGTTGCCAAAAGTCTGTGAGAGTTGCTAATCGAAAGGCAGCAAAAAAGTTAGAAATTCATGAACACTGAACTTGGGAATCAAGTTTTTTTTGTCTGGTACAAATCAAAAAATGGTGTGGCTAGATTCCTATCGAAGAAAAAATAAAAATAGAAATAAATAAATAAAATAAGTACATTATCATCATCATCATCATCATAATGATAATGATAATGATAATGATCATAATAATTTGGCCCACATGGAAATCAAACTAAACATCCCACCTGTGATACAAGTTACATAAACGAAATGAAGATTTACTCCACCATCCAAAAATAGAGCATCCCAATAAAAACCTTTCCTACGCTGAAATGATATGAAGCGAAGAAGAAATTACAATCAATGTGTATGGGAAAACTTTTTGAGTGTCTCCAGACTCATAGTAATGGCGATGATGGAATGTTAGGCTGAGCTGTTTGAAGTTGGGGAGGTACAGGAGATTGGGTCGTGAGAGGGAAAGGAAAAGGGTATGTGCTGCCTCTATAACATCTTGCTGCAAAACAAATGCTGAATGCCATTTTTGCTTTTTCTCGTAAAAGCAAATAATGGTTTAAAACAAACTTTGAAGAAATCTGACCAACACAAATGAGAGTCAATAAATAAAATTATATATACTAGTAAAATACTGTAATACTTTCCAAACAGTATGCCTATGGGTGGGGACCTAAAGCAATATAGCATCTGAGAGAGAGGGGGGAGGAAAAAAAAAAAAAGCAAAAAAAAAAAGCATTGTGACCCTCCCGGCACTCAATCTTTTGCTCACTGACAGTCGAAAATGAATTTAATTCCACATCATTTTATTTTTGCTCAACGGCCAAGTTCAGCAGTTCTCCCTCAGCAAATATCTGTTTCATCCCCCCTAACCTTTTACTCTCTTGCTCTCCACTTTGTGGTGTTGCCACTCCATTCTTAGAACCTCTCCTCAACCCATACCCTTTTAATGTAAAATGTCTATTTTTAAAATGTGACAGATAAAAGTGTTGTTTACCATAATGTACATCTCAAATAGATGAAGCTTTAAATAAGATAATCTATCTGATATTGTTGGACTTAACATCCCAATTCATGCTTATTTGAACAGATAATTTCAAAGTCTATCTAATCCAGCAGATCAGTAGGTAAGTGGGTTAATACCTACCAGAGTGTTAAGAATTCTCAACTTTTGTAGTCATAAAAAACCCTTCTTGAAAATCTTCGATGAAGGTTGATTAAATATTAATGATTTGGAAATAGAATTTTATCAGGAAGTGTTGATTTTATATAAATCAAATGAAAACATGCATAACTGCTATGAATGAAGAGCAAATCCAATATACATAATCATAAGTATATATTTTTCTTCGCGGCGAATGTACTATCCATTTGTTTTTATTTGTAATACTTTGACATAGTTAGCCAACGCCATTTTGAAACTGAATGAAAGGTAAAAATTCCTAACAGTGTTTGAGAATTTCCAATAAAGACAAATAGAAATATTTTTCTTTGCAGGGAGCAAACTTTACTATTAATGTTGTCACTAAAGTAATAACCATCATATCTATTCCTATGCACACCATGGTTTATGGCTGTGTAATGCCAGAATGGACACACAAAGTTCATGATTAAGTGGGTAGATCAGCTACAACTTTCATATTTCTCATACATATCCAAACATATTTCAGAATCAAGTAGAACTTAAAACAAAAAAAAAAAAACAACAAAAAAGCACTGTACACGAAGTGGAAGATCAATAAAGTCAGGGATTGGTTTTCAATTGTTATGCAGTAATGAACTGATCCCTCATGATTAATACATCTTTGTAGGAGTTGTCCTCGGACATAAAGGGGGGGGAGTCTCATTGGTCCCCACCATGATTTATACATCCATACCTATTTCTTCAAGTAACAAGTCTGTATACCCGATATACATTTCATATTTTGTATACAAAAACACCAAATTATGTTTGAATTAAGTGGTTTGAAAACGGAAATTATTTTCACATTCTTAAAATAAACCCCACCCAATCTATTAACCTCACTGTTTCAGTTAAAATGAGCAATAGTTCCGTTCAAATGAAAATAGGAACATCAAGAGATTAGCAGGAGTTTGATTTCCAGCAACTATAAAAAGAATGAAAAAAAAAAACTTTCTAAGATATACATACTAATACATAATATATATGCACTAAAACATTTCAATGTATCAATTAATATGATACATATTTTATAAAATACCTTAAGATGACAGCTTTCTTTGATAAAGTCACTCAATTCCTTACGAACGCCTGTAACTAATTCAATTCTGGTCTAAACATGAAATTTTCCCCATTCTCATAACTGTCGAATTATGTCAGAGAAAAAATTAATAATGTTTGCCGCAAAGAAAGAATATATTCATTAAAAATAATGAAAAATCTATTTGCTAATAGCATGTCTGGAATCTGAAATTTTTCAAGTTGCAAAGCGAGGGTTTACCTATAAGTGATGAAAGCCTACTTTAACTGACTAGGACAACTTAATATCATCAGTCTCTCAACGTTCATCAGTGGACATCGACCCTTCCCCAGGATTCGCCACACTTTTCTAGCGTGGGTATCTTGAAGCCAGTATTTTCTGAATTTGGGCAAGCTTGTCTCTCCATCTAATACTCTTCCAGCCTCAGTTGCGCATGTAATCTCCGGGGATCCATGTCGTGAGTCATGATGTCCATCTGTTATAACCATTCTTGCGACATGGCCAATCCATTGCTATTTTAGTTTTTCCAAAGGATTCCATGATGTCTGACCCCAATCTCCTCTCGGAGGTATTGTACAATCTTGTGGTCTCTCCATGTGAGGTTGAGCATAATTCTTTCATGTGCATGCTGCATGCTTCTCAGTTTGTGGGTCTGTCTCTTGGTTAGGTTCCATGTTTTAGCTCCATAAGTGACAATTGGAAGGATGCATTGGATTTATGCATCCTTCTTTTCAGGATTAATGGGATTTCCTTGTTCTTGAAGATTGAGCTTGCTCAGCCAAAGGTTTGTCATCCTAGAGTGATTCTTTGCTTGATTTCCTCTTTTTTTGAGGGTCTCATAGAGATTTGTTGTCCTAGGTAGATGTAGTGGTCTATTTTCCCCAGTTCTGATTTGCAGACGACATCACCCTTTTTACAGAGAACCTATACGACCTCTGGCTAATGATAGACAAACTAAATGAAGAAAGCAAGAAAGTCCACCTACACATGAACTTCAGCAAGACAAAAATCATGTGCAACAATCACATCAGAAATAGGAACGCAAAGATCAAAATCAAGGACACAGAAGAGGAGAAAGTAACCACTACATCTACCTAGGATAACGAATCTCCACAAGACCCTCAAAGAAGAAGAAATCAGCTTAATATGGATGACCAGAAAAGAAAAAACTTGATATTGTCCAAAATATATAAGTATGTATATTAAAATAGCATCATATGACAGGTAATATTCTATTTAATGATAGCCATGTTTGTCATACAGTATCAGTAGCAGCTGTCAGCCTCTTTCCAATCTTACCTTGTTATCGAAGAACCTAATTTCCTTTTCTACTGTGTCTGGCACACATAGTATCAGTAGTAGCCATCGGCTTATCATAAGAATACATCAATGTGCTAACCATCAGGTCATGGACTAGTAGCGATGAGATAAAGATAAGGGCGTAGTTCTTTTGAAATACATCAACTTACCTCGGTGGTATCTTTGCACAGGTGCTTCACCCTCGCTGATGAGGATTCACTGAGGCTTAAAATTGTGATATGGAGAGGCCCAGGATTTACCTTGCTCAGTCTCAGAAAATCAGTAAGCCCCAAAGCAGCACCTCTCCACCGTACTAAAAATGAGTGACAGAGTAAATACTTGGTTAGCACACTAGACTTACAGTTACATGTACCTCAAAAGATATGTAAAAAGTAAATTTTGCATAAAAATTCTACATGTTATAAGAGAAAATCAAAATCATAATTAAAATAATCAAAGTTTTTCCTCTTGAAAGTTGAAAAAAAAATTTTTTTTTTTTAAACGTATCTCAAAAGATACATGGACCTATTCACCCATAATTTTGAAAACAATTATTCTCAGAGCCCTAATAATTTATCACTCATACAATATATCTTTTGTGAGTATATTTTTGTTCATATCAAAAATAAAAAGTTTTTAATTAGTACAGACATTGAAAATCCTTATCTTAGCTTCTTTGCATATCTCAAAAGACGTAAGAGAGAGCACTTTTGGGGATACTTGTTTACCATTGAATTACAATAATTTATTGGGTTTTGGGCAGATTTTCTGGTTGAAGTATCAAACTTGAATCCTTTTTCACAAATTGTAAGAGCTATGTGAAAAATTGTGTAGTTACCGCCCACCAAAAATCACTATATTCTCCAACTCAGATGCAACAGAATATGAAGAAATGCAATTGTTAGTCTTCCAAAAGGACAAACCTTGTGAGAGAGGGGGAAAAAAAAAAAAAAAAAAAAAAAAAAAAAATCAGTCTTGGATTTATTGTTATTTTTAGAGAAATTATAAAGCAATAACTGTCTTTGTATTTTTTGAGGTACTATGTTTTGTTTTCTTAGGTATGTATACCTGGGGTCAGGCAAGTTCAATCCCCACAATTTTGGCCCTGCATTGAGAAGCAAGTTTAGGCTGAAATACTTGGTAATATCAATATTTTGGGCTGGTTTGGTGTCTGCAGAAGTTGTTTGAGCTAAAAGTCACGATACCAACTTGTAATTTTCACAAAACAAACGCACTCTAGCTCACTTGAAAAATTGGTGCAACACAATCTTCATTCCCTCATTTAAGCCTTGTTAGAGACCAAAGGTTAACAACCGTTCTCTTCTTCAGTATCCCTTGAGCATTCCGACAGGTTCTCAATGAAGCCTCAAGGAGAGGATGATTGAAAGAACAAAAACAAAAGACAAACAGAAAAAAAAAAAAAAAAATAATTGTATCAATTCAATAAAAGCTCTATTGAATCGTTGATGGAAGGTTTGGGAAATACCCCCCCGCCAAGTTCTTTTTCCAGCTTCATAAGATTCTCAGTGATTAATTGTTGAACTCCAGTCTACCATAATAAAAACAAAAACAGAAAATAATCCTCACCTAATTTTGTCTGTTCTGGCATGTTAAACCAAACCGAAAATTGAAAGTATTTCTTTACCATGATTTGAGATAAATAACAACCAAGTGATTGTTAGAAGAGTTTCTAACCAGTTAGACAAAACAAACAAGTCTTTATCCCTGAAAATGTTTGTTAGAAATATGCAAGGGCTTATTCTATTCTAATAAATATGTTTATATCAAAAAATTGAAAATATGTTTTGTAATTTTTATTCATCATGAATGCAATTCAGAAAGTTGCAGTAATCATCGTCAGTTGGAAGAGAGAAGGAGTCGAGTCTGACCCTGCAGCAGCCTGGCTTAGACTTTGAGTATGTCAGTCTTACAAGGTATCTGGCTGAATATTTCCTCTCCACAGGCAAAGTTTTGCAAGAAATGCTTTCAGCTTGGGCGCAGATTCACACACTGTTAGATCACTTCCGCGGAGATTCTGGTTTAACATATTTGGAGCATCAAATGTTGTAGTGTTTCACTTTACTGCAGTTTACACTATGGTTATATTCTCAGACCTCTATGTACCACTTGAAAAGTGCAAATGTACCCCTGGGGTGCAAGTACCCCAGGTTGAGATCCCCAGTTCTAGACACAGCTAAGCTGAGTGGAAATCTTTACAGAAAGTGGGGCAACCGTCTAGAGAAGATATTAAAAGTACAGAAATATAACTTTTCGAAAAGTAAAGGAAAAATAACCAACAGAACAAAAAAAGGGATTTTAACCCAAAGTTTCGTCATGATGGCAAGAATTCAACAGGATCTTTAAAAGAAGAAGGAATGCTTTTAGGTACGAGTTGAGAAGCAAATAACAATCTGGAATCGTAAAGTCAGATAAGAGTAGAATATCAAAGAAACCAAACCCAGTGCTTACTGTACTGGAAGCATTGGTAAGAAGATCATGAGAAAATGGAAAGAAAACAGAAGATTGTGAGAAATTAAATGATGAAAGTATATCTAGTAAGGGAGAGGAGGAAAAGTGGAAAGAGAGAGAGAGAGGCATAAGAGGGAGAGAGAGGGACATAAGAGAGAGAGAGGGAGAGAGAGAGGGGCATAAGAGGGAGAGAGAGGGACATAAGAGAGAGAGAGGGAGAGAGAGAGGGGCATAAGAGAGAGAGAGAGGGGGCATAAGAGAGAGAGAGGGGGGGCATAAGAGAGAGGGGGGCATAAGAGAGAGGGGGGGGCATAAGAGAGAGAGAGGGGGCATAAGAGAGAGAGAGAGGGGGGCATAAGAGAGAGAGAGGGGGGCATAAGAGAGAGAGGGGCATGAGAGAGAGAGAGAGAGGGGGGCATAAGAGAGAGAGAGGGGGGCATAAGAGAGAGGGGGCATAAGAGAGAGAGGGGGGCATAAGAGAGAGAGAGAGGGGGGCATAAGAGAGAGAGAGAGAGGGGGGCATAAGAGAGAGGGGGGGCATAAGAGAGAGAGGGGGGCATAAGAGAGAGAGAAGGGGGCATAAGAGAGAGAGAGGGGGGCATGAGAGAGAGAGAGGGGCATGAGAGAGAGAGAGAGGGGCATAAGAGAGAGAGAGAGAGGGGCATAAGAGAGAGAGAGAGAGGGGCATAAGAGAGAGAGAGAGAGAGAGGGGCATAAGAGAGAGAGAAAGGGGCATAAGAGAGAGAGAGAGAGGGGCATAAGAGAGAGAGAGAGAGGGGCATAAGAGAGAGAGAGAGAGGCATAAGAGAGAGAGAGAGGCATAAGAGAGAGAGAGGGAAGAGTGAAAGGAGCAATGTGCAAAAGAATAGAAAGAGAGGAAGAAAAGTGAGAGAAGTAAAATAAAGAAAGTATATCTAGAGAGGGATAAGAAGAGAGACATATAAGAGGAAGAGTGAGAGGAACAAATATCAAAAATAATCAGATAAGTCAAGGGTGGAGTGTGAATAAAATTTTAGAGTGGAAAGGCAGATATAACTTCTAATAGAAATAGGTCTTAGTCAACCAATAGAAACCATCATGTGATCAACATCTTTTAGGAGCATGCTGTGTTGGAGGTGATCTATTAAAAAAAATCAGAAAAAGAGGTGATTGATAAAGGAGTTACTTCTCTCACTTTTTGTTGGGTATTGATCATTAAAAAGTCAGAAATCTCAAAAATTCAAAGTGAATGCTGCTGGACACAATCTAAGGGATCAATTTGGCATAAACTTACATAGCAAACTGAACTCCCTCCCCTCCCACTAATAACCTACTTTGGATGAATTTTCAAAAAGAAACATTTTTGGTAGATATGATAAGGAATGAATGTTGAAAATTTCAGCCCTCTAGCTCCATTGCACATGTAATACATGTATACAACCAGCCGAACCAACTTGAAAACTAAAGAAACCTATTTCGACAGTTTTGGTTTCTGGTTTCTAACAAATTGAAAAAAAAAAATTCAAAGAGTATTATTTTTACACAAAGAATTGTCAGGAAGAAAAAGCTAGTATCTTGGTCTTGAGGGAAAAGTCTTAGATCAACACCCAATTTCATGCCCGACTGCCTCGAAGGTATGGGTGGCCAAAATAAACAGCATGGAAAATGGAGTTCGGCTGAGACAGTTGATGTTCATTTCATACTAATACTCTTGGGAAAGACATAACTCCACTGGTCACCCCAGCTAAGGATAAACATTGGGGCAGACAGAACTTTCTAGCCTTGCTTTTTCCCCAGCTACTGGTCATAGTAGGATAGAATGGGCTCTCTCTTCTTGGTTGACAAACAGTTTAGTTGACAGACATCTCAGATTCAAAACCAGGAGGGGAGCCCGTAAAGTAGACTGGTTCCACTGCTATCAATAGGTCAAGTCAGGGATCATTCTTTGCTGATGGCGTCTTGTAACCCAGTATAATCTGTTGCATGTTACTCGAAGCAGAGATGGGCAGTGCCATGTAACACCCATTGCTCTCATGAATGTCATGAAAAAGGAGTACCCATCATGGCACCCCAACGATCTCCTGAATCATGCAATGGAATGCCTCAACAACACAGTATGAATGGGCCACCCCCACGACTTGAGTAGTTGCATATTTCTCATGGGAACCATTTAACAAGAGAAGATTTTGAAAGCTGATTTTCAAAGCAGGCAGACCAATACCCACTTTGAAAATTGGTACAACAATCTTCCTACCTCTATTTCCCCCTTCTTTGACCTTGTGCTAAGCTAAACTCATTAACTTTCAAGTCCGTATAATACAAAATTATATTCGGGGGAATAACTTCTGATCATAGTTTCTTCCCTTGCACTTTTAGGTAATTTTTTTTTTTTGAAAAAGAAAAAGAAGAAAAAAAAAAAAGAAGAAATCAATTTGCTTAAAAGTTCCACTGTATTTGGAGGCAGATTCAAGTGGTTCATGAACTATATTCAAGTCATAAGTATATCATATTACCTACATCTCCAGTATAATGCAAAACTACTTTTCCTTAGTTTGTGGGTCTATTTCTTTTTAACTCTTTCAAGATTTACCCTATTAAAGGTGCTAAATAGGGCTGCAAGAATTCACTGATGCATTGTATTTTTTTTTTTTCACTTCAGCAATAATCTTCACACAGAATTTCTCAAACGATACTAACAATTTTTCAGCCTAATTTTTTTGTTGTTGATAGAATGGGAAGAAAAAAGAAACAAAAAAATTTGCCAAAAACAAAACAAATTTTACGAAATTACATCTTAGTACTGACTGTTTTATAATCTTATTAACAATTTTACAGCAAGTAGTAGACATGACCAATCCGCGTGTTGACATTTTAAAAAATTCTATGGTAGTCAGTGGAATCCTATATCAGTGCAATTCTTTCCCCCATATCTCTTCAACACCTTCACTTACACAAAGCTTGAACCACTCACTTTATCAACAATATATCTAGTTCAAACTTCTGTCGTCTTTCATTGTTTTTCTCACACAAATCTCTTTCTTTGAGCCACGATCTGCAAAATAACGCAGTAGTTTTTTTTTTTTCTGTTCATATATTCTGTACTCTGTTGAAGAGCCAATTTAGTGAAAATTGGCACAAGCTTTTCAACGATACACCACAGCCCAGTTCTCTTTTTTTTTTTTCAAGAATTCAACCTTATCTTTAATCGATAATGTGTAGTGTTTTTGCTTCACAGCACGAGATGTACTTCCTCCATTCACTGAAGACATAACTGGGATTAAATAAGTGTAAATGATATTAATAAATGCAGGAAAGCAAGCATGAATTGCTTTCCTGTGTTTATAAGAGCGCGTTAATAGGTGAACAGATCTAGTGCAACCATAGCAATTCTCAACAAGATGGTGCGATACACCGGGAAATTTGAAAAATCAGTACCGAGTTAGTGAAAGGATTATGTTACAGATCGTCGGATTAGAGAAGGTCCACATCAACTATAGTTATCCGTAGCAATTCATGGTTTCAACAATTTATGGTTGAGTTTTAAATAATTTAATGGGAAGCAGAATCGTGAACCCCACCTCAAAAAAACAAAACAAAAAACGCATCATAGAAAATACATTGTGCCGGACAAACAAAACGTGCAAATTCAGAAAATCATAAATACATCGTGACAATATTTGTGTTATCAATGTATTTCTGTAGATAATATAAACCTGGTTCAAAACTCAAGCAACGTTTACAGTCATGAATCGGTTGGTCGAACTGTATTTCAGGCATTAATGTTTTTTTCCCTCAATTCACTGTGCTGAGAACAAATTTATCTTTTAGTAGATAAGGTATTATAAATCAATATTTTTTTTCTTATTTTTATTCTATTTACCTTCATCTTGACATTTCTGTTGCTTTTTATTGCAACATTTCTCTGAATGGAAGGAAATTTTTAAAAAGCAAAAAAAATGTTGAGATGAATGAAAAGAGAAAAAAAATTGTTAATAATTACTGCACACAATAGTTTTATGAGATAAATAGGTTTAATTATTAACTGTATGTTTTTGTTCTTATTGACATCTACTGTGCACTTTTTAACAAGGTTTTAAAACCTTTAACAATAACTTCTTCGAAAGTTTAATTTTGGTTATAACTGTAACTTATGAGAAAATAGTATGAAGATAGTCTTAGGGGAAAAAATGCGTACTATAGGAAGATTTCCAAGCAGATTAGGGACGTTCTTACGTTTTTGACCAAAAATTAAACAAACATCGATTCAATCATAAGTGACTGATCTACCACTAAGTTTTGAAGTTTTAAATTTTTACTCTATGATTTACAGTACTGCATTTATTTGAACATTCACAATTAGGGAATGGTTCAGTGTTTGATTATGCATGGTATGAGATATATGGGTATCGGAGGCCGGAAGGCTTTTGAGGAAGGGGGGCAAATTACCCCCCCCCCGCCTCTCGCAAACAGAACGACTGTAGTTCGGGCACACACACAAATAGAACTAATGATTGCAATTAGCCCAAATAAACTTGTGTATATAAATAAAACTAAAACAAATTAATTTATTCTGGAGTGCCTTTCTGAGATATTTGACATCTATTCCATGAGAAAAAAAAAAGATTGGGGAAAGCCCACACAAACTGACAAAACAAAAACAAAAAAAAAACTAACTTGTGCGTTTTTTCCATGTTTTTATCATCTAATGGCCGAGAATTTCAATTCAAAATTTCATCATAGGTCAGAATATTACATATTAAAGACAACACAAATTTCCGCCAAGAAGCAAATAAAAAAAAAAGAATTTGACATTTCCTCGTATTGTCACTTATTTTTCTAAAATGCAATTTCGACCATAAAAAGGGTAAAAAAAAAAACAACAAATAAATAATAATAATGCAAAAAGAATTTAAGTGTACAATACAACGACTGAAAACTGAGATGAGGAAGAAATTCCTTAGTTTCTTTTTTTATCAACAAAAAGTATTAGTTTACAATACATTCTTATCAAGAACAGGCGGTGTAGGAGGAAGAAGAGAATAATAGTATTTTTATAGTATTTTATTTATCTTTTCTTTTTTGAACCGACTGATCACACGTGCTGCCATAAGTGAAGAAACGGGTTTGCGTCACTGATGACATAAAAAAAAATCTGGGCAATTACGTGAACAGCCACTTTCACAATGATTGAAACGTGAGAGAGCCATGTCAAGTCGTTCATAGTAATAATAAAATAAACAAAATAAACAAAAACATTGATAATGGAAAAAAGATAGGTGGAGAGTTTGGAGGGGCGCTGATAAAAATACTTCATTAACAGAAAAAGGGGAAGAGAAAATTTTCAATTACTAAAATAAATAGATAGAGAGACTGAATGATACAAAGAGGGGGGGATCACCCAAACAATTGTAGTAATAGTCATTTCCTGAACTTAGTTAAGTTGACACAAGGTGATATTGATATACCCAATGAGGATGGGACTCACTGAGTGCTCTAAGAATAATAATAATGATCTGTGAGACCAGCTTTTTAACCATTACATTTATTAAATGTTGGAGGAGAGAATACATTTTTTTTCTCCATTTCTGTCAGTAGATATGTATTTGGAGCATCTTTTCGTTCATCTCTCCACACAAGATCTCCGAAAGTATCGAATGAATTTCAAAAGATTTTTGTGAAATGTTAAGCAATGGGTTGAGAAAGAAGTTGTGAAATTCTGGAGTGGATCCAGGATTCTTTTTCTGATCAAGTGATTGACTGTCCATCTCCAAAAGCGATCAACAAATTTCTATGACATTTTGCAGAAGGCTGGACAATAGGCTACGAAAGAGGTCAATAAATTTGAGAGTGGATCCATGCACAACTACTCCCTGACAATGGCATTGGCAGAGGTATGTGCTTCCTTGGTACTTACTAGTTTTCAAAATTTATTCTAAAGTTTTTTTAAAATCAAATTCAAAATTAAGTTAAGCAAAATATGAAAAATTCAACATAGAAATCAAAAGAAATTAAAATTAGAGAATTTCTGAAGATTAAGAATTCAGAAGGAAAAATAAATAAATGAAATTGAAGTTTTAATTTTTCTGAAGATTCCCACCAAATTGTCTGTAGATACACAACATAGAAAAATAGAAGATCAAAACTGCTATAACAATGTATGTTTGTCAAAGCGTTTTTCACCAACTTTCTAAGTATATCTCAGCTTAGACTTGGGTTATCAATTGAAATGAGAACTTTTAAAAACACATTTTCACTTTGGAGAGAAGTCTGGTGAGTAAGCTGTGCGAGGTAGAGTTTCATAGCCTAGATCATTCAAATTTCTGCAGGGTCATTCGTGCAACATGCCAACTTTTTGTTTTTCATTCAGGATAATTTTTGTGACAGGTCAAGCTTTTTTTGCTCTTCCAATTTGGTACAAATACTGAACAACTGTTGAATGGTCAATGTTTGGTTCCTTGACAACCTCACGAGTTGTTTTGAATGTGTCCACCTCAAAATGGCCCTCAATAGGATGTCATCAATCACAGAAGGACATCCATGTCTTCTAGGCTCTGGTCGCTTTTTTGAAATTTTTGGAAATGATGTTGAGCTGTACATTTGTAAATGGTTTCCTGGCCAAATACTTGGTTGATATTACAAGCAATGTCCACTGCTTTGTGTCCCTTTTTGAAGTCGTACAACAAAATTACTCCAATTCGCCCATCTTCCATCTTTGATTTGACAGCCTCAAACAAACCAGAATAAATGGTGAAAAAACATTCAGCTTAGATAAATAGAGCATAAATCACTCTTTGAAATGGTATACTTTATTCCAAAATTAGCATCAAAGTTTAAATAAATAAAAAATGCAATCATTTCCCACCCCAACCTAATAATTGCCCATCAAATACATAAAAAAATCAGATAGTCTATACTGTGAAATTGTGGTCCATAGAATATTGTTACTAAGTGTGGAGAAATTGTAACATTGTAAAGAATATCATTGGGGGAAATGATATGTGAGAGACAATAACCCTCTTGAAAAAAGAGGGGAGATTATTTAAAAAATATTTTGAAATAAAATAAAGAATAGACAAGTAAATATAAATAAATAAATAAAATGAAAATGTTTTTTGAATAAAATGTTGCATGCAAATATCAAATTAAATTATAAAAATTTAATTAAAAAAAAAAAAAAAATGAAAATTAGTCTAGTGAAAATGGATATCTAGACGTAACTTTATAACAAGCTGATTTTTGTTCAACCGAAAGTGCTTTGGGGGACATTTCTGCACAAAATAAAATGAACTTAACCTAATTTAAAAGTAATTTTAAATCTCAGTTCTGTGATTAAAAGCCAACTCTGCCCCGGGTCCAGCTGCTCCATCTTAAGAGGACTGGGCCACTAGTTTTGGTGTTTTGTACCCTCAAGAGTGAATGGGAGAAATTTGCAGGATAACTCTTCCTGGTCTATTGACATCTGAATCCTTTTCTACACCCAGATTGGAGAAGAGCAGCATCTACAGTTTAACATTATGTACGCATACTCTGTCTGATTTTTTTTTGTGTTTCAACCCCCAGGGGGGTTAGAGGGAGGCTAACAGGTGCTACACCTGATATGAATTATCTAACAAAACAGGTCTGGTTCATCATTCAATAGCAACCATCAGGCAACCAATATATTTTGGCAGCAAGCTATGTTTAGGATAGGATAATCAATTAGAAAAATTGGAAGACTGGGTGATCAATGAATAAGTTACTTCTTGCCTTTTGTTGGGCAGTGATCAAATCAGTGTGTTTTGTTTTTCTTTTGAAAATTCAAACTAAGAGATCAGATTAGGATAAAGTTACATTGTGAACTGAACCCCCCCATCCCACAAGAAACTTATTTGAAAATAAAACAAAAAAAAAACAAACAAAACAAACAAAACGTTTTTTCCAGACATAACAAGGAGTGATTGTTTTAATTTTCAGCCCTCTTGCTCCATTACTTCAGCCTGTACATTGAAAGGAGAAATAGGGAACTTTATAAGAAAAGAAAAATGGATTTCAACTATGTGAACTAAACTGGAAAAAATGAAGACTCTTCTCAAAGTCTGAAACAATTTAACAGAGTCTTGAACAAATCATGAACAAAAAAAGACTTGCTTTCAAAATACAGGTTTCCTCCACTATCTGAAAGTAAAGCGTTCCTATGAACACCTTTTAGAAAAACAGGTTTGGTCTTCCCTCAAAGTTTATCCTTGGAATCTATATTTCCAGCCCAAAACTTATAGAACCAATGCTGAATACTTTACACAATAACATTCACTCCAAATCCTTCAATGACTTCATCAACAGCTTGAGCAGCATAACATCCTAATTTGAAACTACTTAAAAATTAGTTTAACTCTTTGGGTAGAAACCATTGCTGTTAATTGCCCCCAAACCTCTAATCAAAATGAATTATATATCTCTATTTACATTGAATCTGAAGAAAAAAAAAAAAAAATTAAGCAATTATATTTGTGAGTATTTCACTTAGCATTATTCATTATTATATTAAAAAAAACAAAAACAATGTCTCATCTGTAATAACTTGATACCATCTGTAACTTGGCCAAGATACAATTACCGTTATTGGGTGGAGTAAAAATAAGGTTTTTTCTTGAATTCCAAAAAAAAAAGTGTAGAGTTTTAAACCTCAACAAATGTCAAAATTGAGATGAAAATTATTTTGGGTAGTTGCCACGTTTTCTGTCCTGGCAACCGACCAAACGTGATTGGTCTATTCACGATGCCGTACACAGATTAAGGGGCCAATTTAGCATAACCTTACATTGTAAATTGATCCTTCGGTTGCCAGGACAGAAGAGTTGGCCAGCACTTACAGTCTATTTCCTCTTAATTTTGAGGTTTTTTTTTTTTTTTTACTCCAGCCTCTTGTCATGGTATCATCATCAGCAGCAGTCTTTCAGCATTTTTGTTGGACAAACCTTTCTCAAGATTCACCAGACCCCTCTATCATGGGTATTGGGGAGCCAATACTTTCTGAAGTTGTCTAGTTCAGCACGCTTTCTCATATTTTGCTGGCGACATTTTTGCATATGATCCTTGGGAATCCATGTTGTGAGTCCTGATGTCCAGCAGTATTCTTCTAACATGGCCAGCCCATTAACATTGGAGTTCTCTGATGGTTCCTATGAAATCTCCAACTCCTGTTTTCTGTCTAATATACTCTGCTATCTTGTGATATTGAACATGATTTTCAGCCTGGTGATCAATCATTTGGTTAGACGCAAGGTTTCAGCTCCATAGGTGACTATCAGGAGGATGCATTGGTTGTGAACCCTTCTTTTTAGGATTGTTGGGATTTTCTTGTTCTTATTCAGTAAAGACCGCTAAACTCCTGATCGCAAACCTAGAGTGATTCTTCACCTGCTTTCTTCTTTTGAGGATTATATGGACATTCTTTGTCTAAGGTAGATGTAGTTGTCTAGTTTCTCTAGCTCTAACGTTTTTACAGATCATTACTACTGAATATCAAATTCAATAATCACTGAGTGGGGAAAAAAAATGATATTAATAATTCACCAATCTTGTATTTACAATCAAATTACAATATTTTTTTTTAGAACAGACTAACTCATAAGATTGTTTTTACAATTTGATAATTAACTTTTTACTCAAAGTATTTATGAAGTATTCTTTGGGGATTCTATTCCTACTTAAATTCATTAAATTTATTTTTTTTATTATTCATGAAACTGTTATAAGTTAGTATAGCTTTGTTTAATTGAATTTCTTCCATTTTTTTTCTTTAATAATACAAGACATGAATGAAGAGCCTTTTGAGGACTTTCTAGCATTTATTTATAGAGCTGTTCTGTTTGCAGAGAACAAAATTTAATACTCTTAAGAGAATTTTTTAATGAATAAAATCATGTATTCGTAAAAAATCTTATAAAATTACATTATCTTTCAATTTAATGATTTTCAGGTATTCATAGTAGGGTATCACATGAATCTCAATAAATACATTGTCATTAATATTTCAATAGTTGATTAAAACTTTTCAAATTTATATAAATTTCAGTTAATCATTTCCAAATATCAGTTAATACAATTAATGTAAGATTTTCAGAGGGTTCTATATTTTACACAGAATTAGATATCATAGTACTATATATGATCTTTTTGTTAGAGGATCTTCAGTTGTTTACCATGTATTAGTTTCAGGGATTTAAAAACAAAATGGTTATATCAACATGGCTTCCCAGCAGTGTTGATCAAACAACACCTCCTCTAAAGCTTTTCTGTTTATATTTAGTTTGTTATATTACTTTTAAGGCCATGTCACAATACATGTAGTTCGTTATTTTACATAGAGTATTATATACAGTACATGGATGCTATTTTATATTACACATGATTGAAACAACTTACATAAGCCACTCCAAAAACGTATAAATTTGATGATCAGTAAGTATAATGATGGATGTGACTAGTGTTTGTGTTGCTTTAGTTGCGTATATTCGTGTGCATGCCTCACTTTTCAATGAATGATCAGACAGTACACTCTGATCCTAGGCAGAATGCACTGATACTCTGATTCTTGGCAGTAGTACCAGATCTATATGTAAATATTTGTGGAGGGTACTATGCAAGCATTTCATTAAACCTTCAAACAGGATATGGGAAAGGATTCAAATGCACACATCTTGCGAGTTGGTTCCTAATTTCCTACGAGAGAGTTATTATCACATTTTCTAAAGGTACAATTAGGAAGAACAAATTTATTAACAGTCATGATCCATTTCCACAGAGTGAAGAGGGAACAGGTGTTGTAACAGTCAATACAGAGAGAATTGGAAAGTGACCAGCACACAATTTATCAGCTGTTCAAACAATACAAGCAGACACACAATAAAATACTGAACTAATGCAAAAGAGACAATAACTGTCTGATAATTTTAAAGAGGGCAACCACACACATATGCAATACAAAGTGCAACCTGAACAGCTTGCGTGAACTGAATGTAGTACAGACTTTTGTCGCTACCTTTTGTGAGTTGTAAACAACAGCAAACTAAAGTCTATTTTTTAGAAGACAGCGGAGAAGTCTTAGGGCAAATCAGTTTTTGCTATTCCCCAAGGTGATATGCTACAACAGTCGATGGAAAAGAGAGTGGGTAAGCAACTCAGCACTTGAGCAACCACTCTCCCATAACTACCTGACCACCCATGCAGAAGAAACAGTAAAAAGATATCACACCAGTTGACGCCCATGAGAAAGGGCTCTAATTTTTTTTACCGTCATGGAACCCCAACCCATCTTCTGGGATATCCATTTTTATGTGAAAGGATAATGATTAGAGAAAGGCAAGAGAAGTTGGGGAGTCATTATTGGTACCTGACACTAGATTTAAAGGGGAAAAAAAAAAAAAAAAAAAAAAGGAAAAAAAAGCATAAAATGTTTGCTTCGCCACTATCAACAGTCCTCTCTGAATATAGCTTGATATCCGGACATCACATAAATGAATCACCATAGCCTGCACGAGTACCAGAACTTATTATCTGGAAAAAAATTTGAAATTTTCTTCGATGTTGCTCCAAAATGACCAATTTGGAAGAAGAAGAAGAAGAAGAAAGAAAAAAAAAAAAAAAAAAAAAAATCATTTTCCAGATAGTGTCTAGTGGTCTTCTGCAAATTTTCAAGGTTGTAGCCCTAAAAAAATGTGACCTGGAGGAACACACACACAAGAGAGAAGAATCTCGGCTGATTGATTGGGCAGGCCATTTGTAGGTCTATGGTGATTCACTATGGTTCTTAGAGTCCAGAATGGTCTCAATATTCCTGATGGCTGCAATGCTGTAGCAGATTGCATCCAAAATCCTATAAATATACAGTATTTATACGTAACCAAGTAAACAAAGGATCAATCTCCTAAATACCAAAAAGATGACTATGGGTTTATGTTGGCTGGCCGAGACAAATTCATAAGGGCGCCTATTTTCTAGCAATGTCTAGCAACTAGTCCGAGAAATCATTCACTTCAGTAAAGGATTCCGCAATGGATATCCCACTATTTTGGTCAGGTGCCAGATTAAGCTTAACTAGTCTGAGTAAATTGCAGTGTATACTAATCTAAGTTTAGTAAACATGTAATACATATTTGCATACATGTTTAAATATACACGTATGAAAATATAAACAGAGGTTTATGTATGCATTTATGAGCAAATATTTACTCCTACGCAAAACCCCTGTGCATATTTCTATGATTATATATCTACTAGCATAGTACTAGTCAAAAAAGGCACAATTTTTTTAATGTTATCTATGGATAGAATATTTCTATCATTTCTAAACATTATTTCTACAAATACATGTATGTACTTTCAAGGGGGCTTGATTTTTAAAATATGGCTTCCGAAAATAAAATCTTTCAAAACTAAGTTTTAAATTCAGTTGGTGCGTGAAGAAAAGACGAATTCAAACAAAAGTTCGAACAGAAACCTATTGAAGCTTTTCACTGCTACACTTACAAAGTTTCAACAATCACTCACATAAGATTTACCCCCTTCCTCTCTTTAATCAACTTTAAAGAGAGGAAGAGAGTAAAACTTATGCTTCCACTGTACCTGATGTGAACAAACATAAATACAAACCAATCAGGTGACATTGGTATATATATATATATATATATATATATATATATATATATATATATATATATATAATGTGTACTTTAGAGAGTGAGACAGACTCGGGAGTGAAGTTTTTGGTGGTAAGGTTTATTAATCCTTATATGTCAATAGTCCATACATGTTTTGGGATTCTTCCCATCATCAGTGGTGTGTGTCGTGTGAGTGTGAATTAAAATATACCAAGTGGAACCAGAGTCATACACACACATTAACAAAACTATCAATTAAACATATTAGTGATTAAGTAGCAGTATTAATAGAAGTAGCAGTAATAGTTTTAATAGTAATACTAGTAACAAAATTCATAAAGTACACAGCAATGATGAAAAAATAATAATAATTATAAAAAAAAGGACAGAGGAGAAGGAGAAGAAATGCTCGAAGAAAAAAAAAAAAAAAAAAAAAAATAATCAAAAACACAAAACTTATCTCAAAGGATAATAAACAATATGTACTAAGTAGTACAGTATGACCCAACTATACTAATAACAGTAAACGACTTGAAGGATAAATGACAAATACAGGACACAAAAATTTTTTAAAAAGAATAAAAAAACTTCAAGTGAATAACTTGAACAGAGGCAAGATACAAGCACAAATAAATGCATCAAAATTTTCATGTAGCTTCATGTGGTTGATAGAAGGATGTTGTCAAATTCACAACTATTAGATTTGTTATCAACATTACAGTCATCAGTACTGCCAATAATCTTCATTAATTCAATTGCAGCTATTTTCATAGTGATAAATAAATGCCAAAGAATGCACTCATAAAAACAGCAAGGGTGAGAATACTAGTCTGAAAAACTTATTGAATAATAACACGACTTATCTCAGGACTTCAGATAAAATCTACTCATACCCAATTTAACTTCTTACAAGCAACCGATAGCCTACTTCATACTTGAACATCTATTATTCAGTCGTTTAACACAGCAATGTTCCATTTTCAACAAGAAACTCAAGCCAAGTAAAATCCCTATAATATAGGTGTTAGCAGAGAAAATTGCCAAGCCTTAAACTCAAAAAATGCCAACTCAAATATTTTTATGCTAGTTTGACAACCAAAGAGCACTAAAAGGTGGTAGATTAAAGAGAAGAAAAATAGCCCAAAACCACCAAACAAGCAAGTTTCCTGAAACCTCTAAGAGCTCCAACGACTCAGCCTAACATACCATCATTGCCATTATAGAAGTGTTAGCAGAAAAAAATTGCCGAAACAGTAATTTGGGTTGCAAAATTTAGAATAAAATCGTAAAACACGCACCAAAAAGATGCTAAATAAAATGGCCAAAATGTTCAAAGAACTTCCACACAGCCAAATTTTTATTCGTCAAAGACAGAATTCCATTTGAACATGGACACTTAACATCCTTACTAAAAAACCTTTTCGATTCTCCATGGTTGCACAAAATTGTCCCCAGTCAGGAAACATTGTCACATGGTCATTTATTCCCCTAAGGAACATTTATACCAACTCTTCAAATATTCAGAGTTATAAGAAGTATGTATTCCTTCATATCTGTGTGTTCCTCCACACAATATCTTCAAAAGTTCAAAATGAATTTCAGCAATACTTTGTGGAAGGGTGGGCCATGAGCGAAGGAATTAAACTTTGAGACAGATCCAGGAATTCTTTCACATATACCTCCCCTGCATCATAAGCTAAACATGAACAGACTTCCATCCATTTTTGTAGTGAAAACAATGTTGGCAGAGGTATGTGTTCTGAATGTTTCCTTGTTGCCTAACGGAAATTCAAGGGTTTAGACTCAGTTGGTTCCTGGGGCTTTGCGGAATACCAAAAAAATGTTTTCATTGTTCCAAGCAATTGCAATTCAATGTGCAAATACATCCATCTCACGTTGAATTTCACTGTTTCAACGTTCGATTGACAAGTCAATTCCAAAGCCTGAGAAGCTGTGGTGCACAACACCTCGCAAGTAATTATGATCATTAAAAGAGGAACAAATGTTCAGCTTTTTCATGAGTTTTAACAAGATTAATTTTTTAAAAAACTTTAATAACCTAGCCACAAGAATGTAAACGCAATTGCTTAGTATTTTCTGACTTTTGAAGGAGAAAAAAAAAAATTTCAAGATCCTTATACACTGAGGATGCCACGATATAAAAGAATTTGGGAACCATTAGTTCAGGTTATTTTTCTATCCACGTGAACTGTTTATATATATATATATACATATATATATATATATAAGAAATAGATGTAGAGAAATAAAATCACATCAGCCTTCTGAATATAGTGGTCTTTGTTCAAGGAATTGTTTTTCCTCACCTCCATTTTATTTTCTGTTTGTATAAAATTTTCACGATACCCATTTTTAACTTTACAAAAAGACAAAGAAAAAAAAAAAAAGGAAGTACTGATTACATGCAGGGATGAAATGAAAATGACCTTAAAAACAAAGCGGTCTGGTTAGTCACTCAATAGAAACTGTCAAGTGACCATTGATGATCAATTAAAAAAAATTGCAAAAAGGGGTGATCAATTCATAACTTACTTCTCCATCTTTTGTAGGGCAGTGATCACTTAATAAAGTCAGAATTTTCAAGAAAACAAGCATGAATACTGCCAGACACAAACTGAGGGACCTATCTAGCATGAACTTGCATTGCAAACTGAACTCCCTCAAAGAACCTATCATGAGAGGAATTTTCACAATACAAAATAATATTTTTTCTAGACATAAAACATTAAACGTTGAAATTTTCAGCCCTCCAGCTCTGTTGGTATCGCTTGTACACACAATAGCCAGCCAGACAAACCAACTTGAAAACTGAAGAAATCTATGTGGTCAGTTTTGGTTGATGGATTCTAATACACACATGCTAGTATGAAATAAAAATAGACTTATGAAAAATTCCCCGAATACCATTCCTTGTTAATCAAATATTGATTATCTACAAATATATTTTAAAAGTTACCTTTATCTTATATTAGGTAGGAAGGTAGGTAAACACACACACACACACACAAATACTGCTTTTTGAAAGTTTGCTTAATACCATTTTTCAGTCATGAAAGCAAAAATAGTGTCCATTTGTTTTGTAGCAAGCAATTATAGAGGCAGTGTGCACCCTGTTCCCCCTCTCATATACTCTAGTTTCCTGAACCCTCCAATGACTCAGCCTTGCCATCATCATCATTATTATAGAGGTATTGGTGAGGAAAAAAAAAAAAAGAAAAAAAAGACAAAACTGTGCTCAGTGTTGGCCAATTGGGGGTCTGGGAACGCTACAAAAAAAAAAAAAAAAGTTGATGGGGATCGCTTCTTTGTTTCATTCCATCTATCAAAAGCAAGGAATATCTGTATCATATACACTAGTTTGACATCACTGGGTTCTCCAGTATACTAACCTTGGACCTAATCAAGATAGGCTTAGTAAATAACTATATATTTGTAGAGGTTGCTCCATAAGGCCAAGTTTGTTTTTTTTTTCCTGTAAAGAAGGTGGGCAGAACAGTGAAACATTACTCCCTTTGTTTCTTCTGGATATCATTCAATCCAAGTTAATCTCTCTACTTCAAACTAAAAATCATCCCTGGCAGAAGAAAAACACTTAGTAGGCTACTAGCATAACTTCCCAATGTTTGAGCTGTAATGTTATAGCCTTGTTCTTATGGACAACTGCCAGTCATCACCCCCAACCCATGGGGTTGTTGAGGTTGGGGTGAGGATCAGGCAGCCCCTCTATCAACAAAAGTCCACGTTTTCCGACCAAGTTCAGTGCGCAGCTAAGAGGTACAGAGAGTTATAATGGCTTCCTTCTGCATTGGTGTTAATTTATAGGATACGCAGTTGGTTCAAGGTAATTTTTAATTGTACAAGACGGTACCATGTTGGGGACAAGTGTGAATAATTAAGACATCTGAAAGAGGCTCCAAAATGTCTAACAGACCCACTTCAATAAAACAGAGATTCATAAAGATGTCAATATCCATACTTCTCATAAATGAATCACCATAACCCCCTTGTATACCAGAACTAATTATCAATGAAAAATGATCTAAAAATATCTGGGGAGGGAAGGAGTACAAGATTTAGGTATTGTTGGTCTTAAATGGACCATAGAGATCCAAGAAAGCGTTTTCGTTTTGTTTTTTTTCTCTCCAAAAAGAAGAAGTTTGTAGATGGTGCCTAGTGGTGCAAATTTTCAAGGTTGTTGCCCCACAATGTGACCAGGGGTGCCTAAAGAAATACAGACATACAGATGAGCAGAGAAAGAAAAATCTGTAGTCCACCTGGCTGGCTGGCAGGCCCATCAGTGGGGCTATAACGATTTGATAAACTGATTATACAGTGTCTCTTGAGTAACCTCAGATGTGCTGACATCATCATCCTTTTTGCCAAGAAATTTCATGATCTCCAAACACTCCAGATGAAATGAATGAAGAGTGGAAGGAATGAACTTCGTTGAAAGAAACACCACATGCAACAAATACATTAAATACATAGACACAATGATCAGAATCGAAAACACAGAGGTAAAGAAAATAGATCACCATATCTACCTGGGGCAATAAATCTCCATATAATCCTCAAGAGGAGAAGAAATCAAATGAAATACTCCAGCTTGGCAAGCTTTTGTCAGAGCAAGCTCGACCTTTGAGAACAAGATCCTATTGGTTTTTAAAAAGACATGTTTATAACTAATGTATTTTCCTGATAGTTATCTACGAAACTGAAACATAGAACTTAACTAAAAGATCGACTCTCAGAAGAAGAACCATACAATGCCCACAGGAAAAGATCAAGCTTAACATCATATGGAGATATCAAAAGACAGCACATTACATTACAAAGCAAACAGGGGTCAGAGATATTATCAAAACCATTAAAAAGGTCTAGTGGCAATAGGCAGGCCATATTGCAAGAGAACACTGGCTGATCTTGGGAAAGGTCTATATCCAACAACGGACTTCAAAAGAGCTGATGAGGGAGTGGCCTACCTTATCTTGAAATAGTTATGTACTTCCAATTGGTGCAAGAAGACATTTTTTGACTCAGGTAAAATGCTGATCTTCAAGGCTAACAGGCAGTTCCCCTGAAAGATTGCCTTATCAAGATTTTCCGACCCAGCTAAGCTTGGTAGATATCTATATATAGTGTATATGATTGCTCCCACTAGTTAATTGTTCATTTCAAATCCTTACGATGTAAGTTGACAGTCTTTTCCTTCTCAAAAGTCTTATTTTCAAGTTTTAAAACAGTTCTGACATCCTCACAACTGAATATATATATGTGTCCAAAAGATTGTATGATGAAGCATCGAGTCAGTGACAAGCAGAGATAAAAATCGAGAGATTTTTTTTCCTCACGCTCAATATCTATTTTGTGTCAATCGTTCTTGTCTTCAATAGACATCAAAATTCATTGTATTGACTACTACTATTATTTCACCTCCTGTCGAGTGATATTTAGCATGCAAGCTGTTACTGGGGAGTTCATGCCTTTCTGGGTGTTTTGGCTGACAAATAGCAATTTTTTAATGTACTCACTGGACATAATCTTCGAATCTGACATTTACAAGTCCCATTCTTATAAGTATAGACGGGCAGGCATTTTATTGCAAATGATACACTGGAGAGCCAAAACATTATGACCAGTGATATGTGGCAAGAATGGCAGCTTGTATCTCGTAACAACTGTGCATGTCAGAGTCAGAGGTATATAAGCAGGTGAACCAGCCTACAGTACTTCATTTTGAGGGGTTGAATGCTGCAGTGATGGACAAGCTAGAATTTGGTGCAGCATTCCTTTTTAATTCTCGATAAAACCATCTCGACTTTTCTACAAATAAACACCTGAGAAATAGATTCCCCCCCTTTACCCGCTTCTCCTCTAACCATTTGTGCAATAACTTCTCCACATTTCACCATTCTCAAAGTTGCATCTGTTACTTTTGAGTCTTTAGAGCAATAGAAATGGTGTTCATAGTCATGCCATAATCTTTGCTAAGTTTCATAGTAGAAACGTCAGATCCTCTTTTACCTTCCATTCCCTGTTTAATTTAGATTGTAATAGTCTTTCTAGACTTCTTTTGTGGACCAACTGCAGCAGGAGATCTCTTATGATGCATAGCTTAATAATTACTGCAAAAGAATAATGCATAATAGTGTAATAGCTTAAAATATAACAAATGATAAATGTGTTATATTACTTCGAAATGACCACCTGTTATTACACGGTGAATGTATCAATTGACCCAGAAAGCACAAATAGAATATACAATTAAAGAAAATGGGCTGCGTTAGGAATCGAACCTGCAATTATAGGTAGCCACACTAACGTAGTTTCTCTCTTACCACTGAGCTAAACAGCCAACTGTTAAGTCGAATGCTCAAATAATTGCTTTATCTCACCTTCTTTATTCACTGTCTATATCTGCTCTATTGTTTAGCTCCATGGCAAAAGCGACGATACATTAAAGTTGCTACCTATTGATCACAGGTTCAATTCCTGCAACAGCACATTGTCTTTATTTGTTTATACCATTTATGCAATTTAGGCCAAATGATACATTCACTACGTGATAACAGGAGTTAATTTCTAGTACAATTTCAAAGTACTATACCGCATTTATAATTATTTCTGTTGGATAATATATTCATTTCTGATTAATATAAGATAAAGAATGAAGCAATACAGCACAATGTTCCATAAAACTATGCAACTTACGGGAATACACACAGTGTTTTTGTTTTTTGCTTTTAGGCTCATGTAATCACAAAATATTTGATAATTTAGTTGCTAAGAGATTTAGCATTAGCAGTTGAGAACGTCTTGCAAAATGAAATTAATTTCATAGTTTTCCCCTTGCAAACTGAAAATACAGGGATACCTTTTGTGGTTCGAATTAGTGCAGGTTCGATGTAGTATGCTTAAGGCATTGCTATACAATTTACCGTAACCAAGTGTAAACTGGAAAAAAAGAAAAAAGAAAAAAAAAGAAAAAAGAAATGAAATAATTAAATTATAATGAGACCTACGGAAAATTTTTGAACAAATTAACCATACTTATCAAGGTATGCCTGTATTTTGCTCCGTGATTTTTTTTTTCTTTGGCAATTGAGACCTCGTGCTTGGTAAAATTTTATTACAAGGCTCGTTTCCTATGAGAGGAGCCTTTGTACAGCGAATGATTCAAGGGAAGTATGGAGAAAACCGAGAATGAAAAATTTAAATCACAGAGGGGAAAAAAAATGTGAGAAAATTCAACTGCTTGGGTGAATTTTATTCATAGCTTCTTTGTGTTCACTTAGCAGTAAGGTCCTTGGAAAAGAAAGCATGAATCAACTTCTTCAAGCTATGGATAAATACCAAGGCAGCAGGACCCCTTTAGCCCTGTAAGGTAGTCCATCTGAGATGTTGGGCTAGCACCACAGCCCAATAAAAACCAACGACTGTTATAAACAATGATTGGGTAGCATGGTTCGTTAAAGAAATGGAGATGAAAATCATTGCCCCATGAGCGTTCAAGTTTCAGAATGTACTTTTCTTTCATGGAATTTTACCTAGATTATTCAAAATATAAATACTTATATATATATATATATATATATATATAACGCACACACATATTTCCTTCCATCTATGAATTATAGATGGGAGAAAATGTATATATGTCTTTGATAAATAATTATACTATAATTACTTTTTAAAGACATTCTTTACTCTCGTCCTAATTCCCTACTAATCTTTATTCTCTAATATTTTTCATTTTCTTCTACAGCCATAATTTCACAAAAGTCTGTTTGTCCAAATATTTGAATTGTACAAAATCTCATTCACCCCACCCCAACCTTCATTTCCTCTTCTATTTTTAGTAGTTAACCCCTTCACTTCCCACAGTCTTCAACCTCACTGATCAAAAATTACGTTATGGGAATTAAAATGTACACAGAAGCCAAGTTGGTTGGCGGTTACGACAGAATGATTAAATAATTGTGCATTTTTTCTCGAGTGAGAGTCTATATTATCTTGGTAGGAGAAGAAGCATTATATACATTTATAAATAAAAATGACATTGTAATTAACAAATTATCTGTGGGGTGTAACGAGAACACTAAAGAGAAAGAGAATGTCCCAGACTAATTGGCTTGAACCCCCCCCCATACATACAAACACATATACACAGAGGAAGAAAGAGGTATTGCTCCTACTTCCTTCTTATGATTCCAAAGTCAGTATATGTAACAAAAACAGAGGTTATGTCAAACTGACATTTGGGTTTTACTTAAGAATCTGTTTGTTTATTTTCACAAAATATTTATATTTCATATTACCAGAGAAAAATGATAAATAAATAAAAAATCTAATAGGTTGATTCAAAGTAAATTTTGTGTTTTATAATTGCCTTGAAACATTTATATTTCATATAACAAAATATCAAACTCATGTCGATTTATGGAATTGAGAAAAAAAAATAAAATGAAATAAATTAAGAAAAAAAAAATTTCCAACCAGCTGAATTACCCGTCTATAGGACTGGTTTTCAGCTAGTGTTTTTAGTTCTTCAATAAGTATGGTTGGCACCAAGCCACCCCAGTGGGGTACCCACCCAATGAGTATCGAACACTCAACACAAGCAAATTGGCATGAATGGCGAGCATGCTAACCACTGTGCCACAACAAGGTTACCCCAGTTGTTGAACAGATTCAAAAGGCTTCAAAGATGAAAAGATTTTGTTGGCAAATTTATTTGGAAAATTATCCGAATTTCAAATATCAGTAAACCAGAGAGAGAGAGAGATAACAAATTACTATGAAAGAGAGAGAAAGATAAAGGGAAAGCAAGAGTGAGAGAGAGCCTTACTGGAGTTATCTCAAAAGTTGACTCTAAAACCTTATTTTGTATAGAAGACAAAAAACAAGAAAAAAAACAGACAACATAGTTTCATTTCAACAAAACGTGCTTCTAATTCTCTAGTTTGAAAATGCTTCAAACATCACCTAAGATCAATGAGAAAAAAGTAAATGGTTTCCATCGGGCTAGCACCCAAGCCCCATGAAAACTCATAATTGCCACAGAAACAAATGATTGGGTCTCCATGGATCATTCAAGAAATGGAGACAAAAATCCTTGGCTTGTGCATCACATGACAAGAGTGTCGGATTCTTTCCATGCATTATTCAAATAAACCAATTACTCACTGTTGCGTTGCACAGTAACAGTTTGTTCAGATTCAAGGAATTTGTTATAAAGAATTCTCTTTGAATGCCACCAAACACAGAAATCCCCCCACTCTGGTAGTTCTATTTTATCATTTTATACTAGTTGATTCTCAGTAGGACCACTTTTTGAACTTTTGACTTTATCCAGGGTCTAGAATGGTTCTGGTAAGCCTCAAAAAGGGTTTGTAAGCAAAATTAATGTATGGTTTCCCCATTTGCAAAGAAAAAAAAATTACCCATAACTACATTATTTAGGTATTTGATTTTTCAGGTAAAAGATTTCCCAAGTATAAAGACATGTATAAAACAAACAAAATACGAACACAACTTGTATCAACACATTTCAGGTAAGAAAATACGATAATATTAAAATGAAAAAAATTCCCAATGTTGAAAGAAAGGAGAGAGAAGAAAGAAAGGAGAAAAAAGAAGAGAAGAGAAAAGAAAAAAGAAGAGAAAAGAGAAAAGAAAAAAGAAAAGAGAAGAGAAAAGAAAAAAGAAAAGAGAAGAGAAAAGAAAAAAGAAAAGAGAAGAGAAAAGAAAAAAGAAGAGAGAAGAGAAAAGAAAAAAGAAGAGAAAAGAAAAGAGAAAAGAAAAAAGAAAAGAGAAAAGAAAAGAAAAAAGAAAAGAGAAAAGAAAAGAGAAGAGAAGAAAAAAGAAAAGAGAAGAGAAGAAAAAAGAAAAGAGAAGAGAAGAAAAAAGAAAAGAGAAGAGAAGAAAAAAGAAAAGAGAAGAGAAGAAAAAAGAAAAGAAAATAATAAAAATGAAAAAAAAAAAACAACAATAGAAGAGAAAAGAGAAAAAAAGAAAAAAGAGAATTGTCCAAGAAGTGATTCTTGTTCACTCAACTATAAAAACAATCACTGACTATAGATTGTTATAGATACAATGCAATTTAACAAGCTGTCACAAGAGTAATACATGGGCGAGTGGATAAAAGCGTTGGTTAAGTGTATTAGTAACCTGCCTAGTGGTTTGAGGTTCAATCCTTGTGTCATTTATATATACACACACAAGCACATTGATTCAATGGAAAAAAAAACCAACATCACAAGGACAAATTAACTGATTAGAGATATTCTCTGGACAGTGAGGAGAGACAATGAATGAGAAGAATTCCCCAAATGTTACCAACCATGACAATGACAGACATCTGGAGGGTAAAACCACTGAAATGTAACTAACAACTAAGATGAGGATACTAGTCTGACAATGATTAAGTAGTTTCGCACGTAAATTCAATAAAACAAACATTCCATAGAAATGATACTTGGTTACTAACAAAATCTCAATAGCAACTACATAACTTCTGTACGTACTGAGCATTGGTTAGCACACTAACTGATTATAACAAATCTCTATAGCCCACACAAAAAAAAAAAAAAAAAAAAAGGAAGATTTTATCTAAAAACATTGTGGGTCCAAAGTAAACAGAGACACATAAAAGTACTTTTTTTGAAGAAAAAAAAAAGTTTTTAAATGGTGCTTAGTGGTGTACTCATACTAAGTTTCAAGGATGCAGCCCCCAAAATGTGACCGGGGGTGCACCAGCAAAGAGAGAAAAATCTGTAGCCCACTTGGCTGTGTGGTCAGGCTACACTGAGTAATCATCTAAAAATGGAAAATGCTTTTGATTCATTTTTCAGTATCATTAAAGGTACTTTATGGTTTAGTCCCAAATTGCAAAGATTCACCATAGAAATTTTACAGGTTCTGCGGGAATCTGCTAAACTAACCCTGCCTCTCAGTGTGGGCACTTTTCATATACGAGTTATAGATGTTTTGATACTGCAGTGTACACTATAGATAAATTCCAAGATCCACCTCCAAATTTAATCATTTCTTCATTGCCCTGTGGCCAAATATGGATGAAAATAGAAATGTATAATGAAGATAAAAAAAAAGTATCTCTTGAACAGAAGTAAATTCTTGGATCCTCTTGAAAATTTAACCACATGACTTACTATTTAACAAAAATTCATTGAACTTCATTCAAAACTTTTGGAGATATCATGTGGACAGACAGGAACGAATACAGAATAGACAAGAAAAAAAAAAAAGAAAACAAAGACACACTACATGCAAAAATATCTCTCAATCAAAAACAAATTCCTGGATCAAAAATTTAATCATATCTTCGTTACAATATGGCCCAACCTTCCAAGAAATTCAATGAAGACTTTTAGAGATATCATCTGGGCAGGAGTGAATACAGAAATGTATAAAGTATTAAAACGAAAAAAAATCTCATTCCTGGAACCAGCCCCAAATTCATTTACTTCTTCCTTACTCTGTGCTGTACTCTTCTATGAAATTTCATTGTAATTCATTGAGAACTTTGGAGGTATTGTGTGGACAGACGTGAGCTTATGCAGCAAGGTATAAAATATCTCAACAGATAGATTTACAGCTCTTAGAACAGTCATTGAAATGAATTCAAGGCTGACTTTGAGCCAATTGGGCCAATTGCTCCCAATTGGACCCCGCACTTGGGTATAACTAGTCTTGTCAAATACACACAACATCATGTTGCAGATGAACACGATGATTTACAGAAAACAGCAACAACATTAATTTTCTCCCGAATTCAGGATTCAACAGTGTTCGTTTACAGTTTATTTTTTCTTTCCTTCAATTGTACTTGAATTAAATAGTGTTAATCAATTACAGAAGAGTGAAAAAAAAATTTCTGTAAAATTTTTTGGTGCACATTTTAATTGCTTTCCATTGTACCATAGACAAAGAAAGTTTATTTATAATTCTAAGATTCTACAAACCTTGACTGTTGACCAGGAACCTCACAAAAATTGTTCCCTATTGGGTTCTGCAGCTCCTAAGGCTGGCCCTGACTGAGTTTATATAAATGCAAAAAAAGGTCACAATAAACACAGGTGCTACTGTCACGAGAATGGACTTGTGTGAACATCAAGAAGACTGAGGTGATCTGTTATCAGAAGAGCAAGATGAAGATATTGAAGGACTTCTCAAAGCAATATATAGAGAAATTAAATTCATCATTTTTAACATCATAAGTTAATAGAAAACTTATTTTGTTAATGCTTTGAAAAAATTAGACTGTTTATAGCTGTAGAAAGAATCAATCATTAATAAATATTGCATTAGGGTCCCAAAAAAGTAATACACACAGATTTTTTTAAATTGGAAATCTGCTCATTTGTTTCAAATATATTTGAACTGATTCGAGCAATTAATGATTACTTCATATCATTTTTTAGCGATCTTTATAATGATTTTGTGGTATTTTTTTCATTTTCTTTTCTTTACTATATTTCAGTCCACTGCAAATCTGGTCTGAATAATACATACAAGGCCATAGGAAAAAAAATTGGCGACTTATTTGGGGGGGGGGCAGATATTGAGGGAAATATAAGAATCTCACCAATGGGTTCTAATAAAAAGTTACCATGGAACCCCAGTAGAGCTACATTTCAGTTCACATTAATATAAAGATAGAAGGGAAAAATCTCTCTCAATGTTCAATTTATGTTGTGTGTCTAGAACTCCATAATTATCATTTCCATTCTTATCTGAACACATTGCTTTTTTTTACCTTACCTCATTTATTTTGGTCAATATGCGGATATATTCTGCACTTGGTAGTATATACACCGTAAATACTGCAGCAGAATATACTTGATATTGATTTTTATGAATTTAGCTTAGTTTGACACAAGATCACAGTAGTTGAGAAGTCAGTAAGGATCAAACTCATCTCAGTCATGATGGTCAGCTTCACAAACTTGATAATTATTACGACATCGATTGTATAGCTGGGGATTTCATGTAACAACTGGTATACTGAAGGATTTCAAAATATCTTTAGGGAATTCACAAAATCTCTAGTTTCACAATTCTACTGTAATATATATTAAAACATTACTTCCCATAGCAAATAGGACAGACACTATCACTCTTCAGTATTGCAGATTTTTCAAGTAGATACATATTGTAGATTGTTTTAATATATAGATGAAAATGATAATCAAAAGGTGAAGAGAAAAACTCAAGAGATAGGTGTTATATCACAAATTTTTCTATTATTCTGTGGGCGTATTTCAATGCAGTTCAACAGGGGCCGAAAATATTTGCAGCGGTTCACAGAAAAAAATTTGCTGTTTACATGTTTGATGCTGAAGAAGAATGGCTGGGCCCTCATTGAAATATGCCCACGGAATAATAAAAAATTTTGAGATGTAAATCCTATCTCTTGAGTTTTTGTCTTCACCTTCCAGTTGTCATTTTCATCAACATTCTATCAGATCACTCCAGCTCCATAATACAAACATATTCTAATATACATAGCTTCCTCGATGAGTTTATAGCCCAATAACAAAAAAAGATTTATTTTACACAACAAATATTGGAAACTGTCAATCAAACCTGACAACATAAGTTTCTTCAGTTTTCAAGTTAATCTGGCACACTGGCCATGTATGTGTAGATGTACAGTATTTTTTTTTTTTTTTAATTACAGGGTGGGGGGTAACATTACACTCAAGTGTAAAAGTAATGATAATACATATACACAGGTCTGGTTTGTCATTAGATAGAAACCGCCATGTGACAAGCATCCTTTTGCATCATGCTGTGTCAAGAGTGATCAATTAGGAAAAATTGGAAAAAGGGGTGATCAATGAAGTTACATGTCAAATCTTTTGTTGGATTACTAAAAATTCCAAATTTTCAAAAAGTAAGAGTGAATACCAGCAGGGGCACAAACCATGGACTAATTCAGCATAAACTTGCATTGTAAAGAAAACACCCCACAAAAAACCTATTCGAGAGAGAGGGATATTAGGTGGAAAAAAAGATTTTTTTTTCTAGACATAATGAGTAAATGTTAAAATTTCAGGCCACATTTATTCAGCCTGTTCATGTGATACATACATTCATAACCAACCAGTCAGCCAAACTTACAAAACTGAAGAAATCTATGTTGACAGTTTTGGTGACTGATTTAGTCCATTGATCTTCAGCTACAAAAAGTGGAGAGGTGCCATTATATTCGAGATCACTTTGTACTCCAGTAAATACAGTAGGTTTTATTCGAGCTTGAGAATTCGTACTCCCCTGCCCAATTGTCATCTATTCAACTAGAACCTACCCACTGAACAGAATAGGGTCAAAATAATATACACGGAACAATGATGGAATGTCAAGGCTATTTACAGTTGAGTAGTTAGTGTTTTGAATTCATAGTCATATTTATTCCATACGTTTACAGACTGAGGTTAAAGGAGATGGGGTAGAGGCTGGTCTTCAGTTGACTATCATACTTTTAGCTAGATTCTTCCATGATCTACCCATGCGTTCAGTATCAACACCGAAATAATTCATCTGGCACTCACATTCTTTCTCAATCTTACAAAAGAGAGGCATAGAAGTCACTTCTTATTTAGAAACTTGAATAACTTTTTTTAATGAAAAGGTGAAAAAAATTTCTATTCAGATATACAGCAATACTCAGAATAGTTTCGGTTAATGTGGGTTTTGATGTAGTACTGTTAGGGTATTACTACATAAATAAATTCAACTGAGTGAATACAAGCTGGAAGACAAAAAATTAAAAAAAATGAACTTAAAATAAATAACAATAAATAACTATTATAAGACCTTTTGAGCACTTGGGGAAAATTTTGGAAGAATAAACTGCAATATTCAAAGTATAGGTGTATCTATTTTGGACCTTGGAAATTATTTTGAAGTAATTGTGGAATATAACATTCTGCAATTGCCTTCCATCATGAGCTTGGCAGAGTCAACCCTTTCTAGACAGTGATCCATGACAACTTGTAATATATCTGGCTCCAATGTTCCAATTTTGTGACAAACCGGGAGTGGATGAATCTGGCGAACGTGGCAGCCAGTTCATTTCTGAACCACGTGAAATTAATCTGCCGTTGAATAATCGACGAAGGAGCTCTATTGTTGTTCTTGCTGTATTGGCAATGTCCCCATCCTGTTGTAGCCATGATGTGCCGGTGACCTATCTCTGAACGTAAAATTGGACAAGGAATTAGAGCATTGGAGTTGGATGAATTACGAGCTGCCACGGAACATTGCCTAGAAAAGGGTTTGACTTTGCGAAGCAGCTTTTCAACTAATTACTAGAATACAGCAATTGCATTATGGACCTAAACTATCTCCCCATGAGACCATTTACAACTTGAATGAGGTGCGTAGGTTCTACACACAAATGACGAATAGGAGGAAAGAAAAAATAAATAGATGAAATAAAGTGAAAAAACAAAACAAACAAAAACATGGAGGGTGAGGGGCAAAAATTGGGGGATAGCATAGCATCTTTTTTTTTTTTTCACCTATCTTGGGAAAGAGTCCACTAATTGGGGGGGGGCACAAAATACAAATAGTCCTAGACTCGAAACCAGGTTCCATTCTCACTATTAGGTCGTATCTTAAAATGGTTGTATGTCAGACAAACACATTGTCTCTTCTACCCTTTATTCCGCTACAAATTTTTTCAAATGAAATAAAAAACAAATACGTGATCATATTTTTAAAATGAAAGATAAGTAGAAATAAAAAATTTTTTAGAAATAGATAAAAATGAAGAAGAAAAAAATATATAAGATATAGATGCATTGGAAAAATATGTATTATTCCCCTCTTTATATTTTAAACCATTCCACTATCATTGTGTGTTTCAGAAGTAAAATATAGTTATACAAAATTTTAAAAAAACATTACAACACAGGTACAACCAAGAGTAATATGTATATATTGTATTTACATAGTATCTATTTTGTTTTTTTTAATCTACAAGTATAATCTATATACTCTCTTGCACTTCATCAGCTTTTATGCACACGTATGATTAAGTGAATTTTTATATTTACTTATAATTTTAAATTTAGGAAAGAATTTTCTTTATACCCACGTATTTTGGTCGTATGTATGGGAGGTCATAAGTTGGAGGCTGGACCACCTAAACTTCCTTTTTTTGCACCTATCTGTCTGACTGACACCTTACTAATAAACACCCAGTCTTGTGCTTCTGCTAGATTGGTCTGTACTAAATGAGAAGACTAAGGGGAAAAAAGTCTGGTTAGTAACTCAATAGAAACCGTCATGTGACCAACATCCTTTGATAGCATGTATTGTTTAAAGAAAAAAGGAAAAAAAAGGAGTGATCAACAAATAAGTTACTTATCTTGCTTATTCTTGTGTAGTGATTATTAAAACGTCTTAATTTTCTACAAACAAGCATGAACACTGGCTCACACCAACTAAGCAATCATTTTAGCATAAACTTAGATTGTCAGTTGAACTCTCCCGAGGTGGAATTTTCAAAAAATTCTCCTTAATACAAGGAGTAAATGTCCAAATTTTCAGCTCTCCAGCACCCATTGGCGTAGCCTACAATCCCTTTAGTAACCACAGGAAAATTTGGTAACCATAGCTCTAGCCACCTCTGAGTTACGTTAACACAGACAGACATCTGATGAATTAAAGTAATAGTATATTTCAGATAAATGTAAACACAGCAGAACACAAATAACTGAATTTATGCTAAATCGGCCATTGTAAATGTCTACTCTTCTGACAAGGATCAAAGCATCTGTGCTGCTCTCACACTTTTTTTAGAAAATACAAATACAGTTAAGTGTTAGTACATAAACAAATATCTCTGATAGAGAAGGGGAGAGTAAGAGCTGAAGTTCTTAGGACGAGAGTAAGGGAGAGATTGAAACACCAACTCCTCTTAAAGAGTTATACTAAATTTCTATCAGCGGGCGAAACATGGCAACAAAAACTGACCATTTTAGAATGAGTTTGAAATGTGAATCGAACTACCCTAACTACTAAAAATATGTAGGTGGGGGCATTCAGAAACTAACTTTCTAAAAACCAGCATGGGGCTTCCAAGAGTAACCACAGAAAATTGCAAGGGGTTATGTTGAGTGGTTTTTGCAATAGGCTGACACAGACAAACGGACAGACCTTTGGTGGATTAAAAGAGGCGAATTATTATTACTATTATGAATACTACCACCAGAATGAACTATTCTTTATACGATAATAGCCGAGATTACCAGTCTTCAAGAATTTATCATAATTTATCCTATAATAAGCAAAAAACAGTTTATTCCAAAAGTTGATGTGACTATTGAACTCATTCTTTGTGTTGCTTTTGTTGTGATCACAATGTTTTGGCCGATCCTGTTTACAGCCTTCTTCAGCTTTACGTACACCCACAGATACACATATTGCATTTTCTATATTTCTAGGACAACTTCCCCCCCCCCGGATAATTGAATCCTGATAATAGCACAGCAACTAATAAAACCAAAGTTAAAATTTGTGTAAATGAATTAGTTGGTCATGTAAATGAACATACCCATGGGGAAATTGTCCAGGGGGCAATTGTCCCGATACTGTTTTATATACGTGTATACTGGTTTTTCCCTGCCGTTCACTACAATAGCAGTCAGTCAGCGTGAAATGAATGAGCAAATAAGGATGATAATCAATTTATTCCATTCATTTTTAAAGACAGTCATTTTCATCCACTTTATGACCAAGCTAATACACTGCAGATAATAATCAGTAATTATTAAATAAGTCATTGATTCAATTAGATATCGGCATGGGTGAGAGAACTTAGTTACACAACATAAATGGGTAATGATTGGAGAATAGAATCTAATACCCCTCAGGTATTATAGATTTTATAAGTACTAAATGCACTGAATACTGCAGAGATGGCCAGAAAAAGCCATTTACGATTCAAATAGAAATGTTTGAATAATCAAAGGTTATGAACAGTTGGGTTTTTTCATATTGGCAGATAATAGCTGTTTATGAGACATATTTATTATTTTTACCTCTGCTAATGAAGTTGGAGACCTACGTGTATTACCCTTTATCTGTCCACACAATATCTTCTAAAGTTCTCAATGAAATGTTATCAAAAAGGTGGACAATGAGTTACAGAAGTAGTGAGTAAATCTGGGAGAGGATCCATACACATTCACCTCCCCTAAATTATCTGTCTACATCACACAATATCCTCCAAAGGTTCTCTATCCACATGACATAAAAGTTCTCAATGAATTTCAATGAAATTTTGTGGTGGGCAAAAGGTTACAGAAGAAGTGATTAAATTTGAAGCTGGATCCATAAACAATTATTTTCCCAGAAAATGGAGTTGGCAGAGGTAAGTGCTCTCTGACGGCTTTCTAGTTATCATCTAAATTTTTTTTTTAATGTTTAATTTTTCACATCATTTCAGTCAGGAAAGCCTTGACTACACCAATATGTGCAATGAGGAGGTACAACCTGTGGGAGGAAGTCTGCTGGAACAGAACACTATACTTTTTAGAGTGACAGGGAAAACCTGTGCTAGGTAGTACCGAGTCCAAGAAAAGTATCCGTCTCATAAAAGACAAGTCCCAAAGGAGTGCATTGGTAGTGACAAAATCCAGGTTTCCATTGTATGTGTCAACTTACTGATCCTTGCAAGTTTCAAGTCTGGTCCAGATCGGGATTTTATTCTTAGTAGTTTTTACGACCATCCCCTTAGTACGATGTTAGTCCACTAAAGGGATACCTCAACCTTAATCACACTGCTTATTGTGCGCTCAACTAGCTGCTGGGTGCACAGAGAAATTTATCTTAATGGAGAGTTTTCCACTCTCTTTGCTCATACCAGGAATCACATCCAGAACCTTCTGAGTGTGATTCAACCATTACACTACCTGAATGCATAAGGTGTGTAAGACATTCCTCTTATCTGTCGATGTTGACATCTATTGTTAACAATTAGTCAAGTGTATCAAGTGTGGGAAATTCCTTTTTAGACGTTCTATTTTTTATCATTATTTTCTGTCACTGATCTCAATAACAAGCGTTCCCTTTTTTATAAATGGTAGAGTTCTTACATTTTCCTTCTTAATTTTGATAGGAATGAATAAGAGAAAATGTCTTCAAACTCAGAATTTGTTTGGTTTGTTATTGAACATCTAGCAACAATTGAAAATATCTGTCAGTGTATGTACGCACTGCAATTACTTGACAACAGGTCATTGTACGTGACTGACATTCGCCAGATATATTAGTCAGCACACAAGGCAGTGCAGTGTAGAGTTTGAAGTTGAGGGTCTAGCAAACATAATTCTAAAATTACACGTAATAGATCTTTCATCTAAAATTATAGATCAGGATATAAAATATCTAAATTGGCATCAGTGAAAAGAAGTAACTGAAATACTTCGAAGTCATAGTTACGTACAGCGGGGGGGGGGTATTTTTTTTTAAATTCCATATAGCAGGCAACTCTACACACCATCACCATCAAGATAATATTTCTTTTAAGTTTCATTGTTTTTGCACATATAACATTTTAGGTTTTTTTACGAGAATATATTTTCATTATTTAATCCTCTTTCTTCCCCAAACAACTTAGAAATCAAATAAATTTCGTGGGAGAACGAAAATGAAGGTGGAATATGAGTAAATATTTGAGAATTTTCTCTTAAAAGCTGCAAGCGGGTCCGAATTCAACATCTTTGGTGGGGTTCTATTTAAACACACTTGAATAGAAAAATTCATAAAATTATGTTAAATATCAATTTAGCGTTAGGTCCTTCAAGGATCAAATAATCTATCTGCGTGACGTATTAAATCCATAAAACTAACAAATTGAATCATCTTATCGAGACATAAATTTCGGTGAATGGGGGGGGGGGCAAAATCTTAGGTCCCTCTGTAGCTAGCTGCACTGTTTCCACTGCCTTAAAGACGGCCCGGGCCCGGGCTGCAAGATTAAAATTTGTAAAGATTCCGTTAAGGATGAATTAATTTTTGAAAATGAAATGACGAAGTCTCTTTCGCGTTATTTTGTAAAGCTTTCTGGAATTTTTATGTCTTACACCTTCACTTTTAAATAAAAATCAAATGCAGCAAGCGATCCCCCTTTTTAATTAGGCATGACCCCAAAATATGGTCATCCTCTGAATAAACGCCGGATATATATATATATGTATATATATATATTCAATGATTTGTGCGTTAATTTCTCTTGTCATAATTTCTGTCAACTAAAAATCTACAGAAGAGAAAGAAAGACTAAAGAGGAAATGATGGGGAAACCAAGTAAATAAAGAAAGACGTAAACGAAAAAATTAATCAATAAAATTTCATTTAAAAAGACAATTCAAGATGCGAACACGAGATGGAAAAAAAATCAGACGACCCATTTCATTATGTAAGGCTTCTTTCTGGTTCATATTGTTAGAATAACAGTCACAGTTTGGTGGTTATGTATTATGAAATTTGCTTTAAAATAGATAAGCAAATAATCAAAAGAGAAAAAACGAGATGAAAATGATCTAAAAATAAATAACTAAACGATGTTATAGCCCCACTAACCTTCCGTAGTAAGAAAAATAGGTCAGTCTGGCTTTTCCAGTTTTTTTTTCCTCAAGCAAAAATCTATAAGAAAAGCAGCTGTCGTTTTCTTCTTTCTTCTCAAAGACATAAGATCCAGTTTCTTTTAGTCCAAGACATGAAATTATAATACTAGACAATAAAAATGAAGAGATACATCCGCCCACAACGTTCATTCATATCAACAAAATGAAAATTCCCAAATAGAAAGGATTAGAGAATACTAACCACGAATTTGGGGGGTAAGATGACAATAAAATAAGGATTTGGTAATCTTTGGTCTGACGGGTCTAAAATACGATAGCATAAGATTAGCTTTAAAAATGGCTAAAATTGGCAAGTTTTGTCATTTCCATCTAACTTAATGGCTAACATTTTGAAAATACGATAGCATGAGACTGGCTTTAAAAAATAATGGCTTTCATTTTATTTTCATTATTGTGTTAATATCTAATTCAAATGTTGTGTAATAATATTTTTTTGAATCTTTGTATGACTTTTTGGAACATAACTATGAATATAGTCATCTAGAAATGAAAATCTAGCCATTTTAGAGCCAGTCCTCTGCTACTGTATTTTAGACCCGTTACACCAAAGATAACCAAGATTTTTATTATGGATTAGGGAGAGAAGAAACAACAATGAGAGTTAAAATCTTCGAATAACTAAGCCCCTATCATTTTACAGGTTTTCATATTTTCTGTACTGAGAAATTAATAAATATTCAGATTTTCTTTCCTTGTCCAAGACAGAAACCAAAAAAGGTAAATTTTTTTTGTTGTCACCGGCGAAAATGTTTCAAAATGTCATGCCTGACTAAATGGATTCATAACCAAAATGATAGACAAGTATATTTGAAATGAAAATAACTTGTGAAACACAAGATTGATATTTTTTCTGATTTGTTCGAGACATTGTCTCAGTTCATCAAAAATAAAAGAGGGGGATATTACGATCATTTTTTTCTCAACTCATATTGTACACGAAGACGCGAATAAAATTAATCTAAAAAAATCATCTGCATAATTGACTAATATTTTGAAATACTTATCTTATGAACACATGGTTTTTATTATTGTACACGATTAAAGTAATTGTCTGGTTGAGGTTCGCAATAAGAAGGGAGGTAACTATTATAGACGCTGAACACGATTTGCTCGTATGTCTGTTAATAAATAATATTTATTTAGCCTCCACAACCTTACAATTACCCATGATTAATTGTAAGGAAGCAGACTCAAGAATTAAAATTAACATGTGATCAAAAAATTAATTTTTCTTCAAACAGACATCACCCCAACACAATAAAACAAAACAAATTAAAAATCAATAAGGTCGGTTATTCTATTCTCTTGGCGAAGAAAATACATACTATTTATGCCTTTTGAAGTTAAGCGGACATCTATGAACGAAATGTATGAAGTGTTTTATCTATTGTAAGCAAGATAACATCCATCAAAATTTTATTAGGTTCAAGATGCAAGTTGAATCTTTCTTTAAACATCAAGAAACACTGCGCATATTTTTATAAGTTGAAGAGAATTAAAATACTATCAAATTTTGACGACTATTTTCCTTCATCCTGATTTTTTTTATTCGCATAGGGAAATAGTAAAAAAATAGCGATAATGGTTTACAATAATTCACCTAATAAAAGTAAATAAAAAAAGCTAGATGTACTACTGTCAAACACGAGCTTCAGAGATACAAGAAAAATTGTTACATCTTTCTTTGTACGGATGACAATTAGGACTAAAAATAGTATTTGCCAAAGACAGAAACATTTAAAACAACGGTAGTGGTAAAATACGAGGAGCAAATGGGATGTAAATTAAAGAGGCTTTTATACGGTGGTTTGTAATGATGAATTGAAGAATTTAGAGTTAGGTTTTCATTTACTAGAGTAATTGTTACTTGCGATAATAAATGATATATTTCATTTGATTGAATCGGGCTAGTTTTCACCTTCATATGTGTTACTATATACTTCAATCAATAATAATAAATTGATATTTTTGCTTTGCTTCTCGTATTTCACAACAACCCCAAGACAATAAACGAAAGAAATCTCATTTGAATAACGAACTAAAATGTTGGGGTGGATGTATAGAATCCAAATTAATTAACGATACAAAAATTTCACATCGTGACATTATCATTGAATATCCAAATTTGACACAGAACTCATCAGAAGTATTTTTGATATCGTTCCAAGAATGAGACAAAACAAAACACTGTTCAAATCAAAAGAATCGTCTCAAAATAAAAATGCTATGATTGACAGAAGAACAGGTATTGACAATCTTTATCAGATTGAGGGGTCATGTTATAACATACTTGACCAATTGATTATTTGGAGAAAAAAAAGTAAGCAAATAAGGGAAAAAAAACTACGACGAAATTCTATTCTTTATTTTGGGGTGGGGGGGGGTTCTCTCCCTCTCTGTCTATATATATATATATATATATATATATATATATATATATATATATATATATATATATATATATATAAACAAATTGATTGATCTAGATCCAGAAATAATAGAAACCAAAAGAGTTAACAACTTTAGGAATACGATCATTACACGATAAAAAAAAAACAACAAATTAAAAACTTTTGAAATGAGAAGGAATAAAAATAAAACAACTGTCAAATGAGAAAAGCGAGATACAAGCACAAATATTTGCATAATTTTACCCGCTATATATATCGTGATCCTTATCTTTTCAACACAAGATCTGACCGAGCAAAAAATAAAATAAACGATTGAGTAAATAAATATTAGAATCAATAACTTCAATATACCATCAAATAGGTTTTAATGACAGCCGAGAGTCAAAACAATTATGAAGAAAATTGGTATACAAAACGAACAACTGTTATTTAATAGAAATACTCCTATGGACATCTCCGTAAAAAACAATTTAGATAGAAATACGTAGTCAACATTTAAATATCTGTCATTCAAGTTATAAATGTATGAAACTTGGAAAATCAAATGAGAAAAAAAAAATCAAGCTTACAATGCAACATTTACTAAACACATTTTATTTATCTATTTCTCCTAATTTCTTCTATACTTTCTTCAGATGATAATTCCAAAAACTACCTTGTCAATTCATTTTCTTTCGTATATGATCTAAATTTATCCAAGTTACCCTTATGATTATTTATACTTGTACTATTTTTACACAAAAATGGTTAACTATAACAGTATTTCGAAATTCTTGGCTGAAAATACTATCAACCAACTAGTAGTCAGTTGTGTGCATTCCCCTAAATATTAAAAGAAACTGAAAGTAACACGTATTTCACACAAAAATCAACTCAACGAGAATATTTTAAAATGTTTTAAGTTCAAATCTCAGTATAAGTTCGAGTTAAAACATAGAAGAGTTTGATTATTCTGTGTGTATCGCCAAATAACAGAATTAACATTTTAAAAATAATTATTCTACTACTGCTAGTTTGAATATTTATTTTCTTCCTCTTCTTACGATCAGCTGTCATTGTCTGGTCGTACATACGTGAGGATGAAGTTTAGACATAATGAAGTGAATTTAAAAGATATTTACGGCAATATTACAGAAAAATGATGTCTTGCCAAAATTTTTCGCGCAAAAAATGTACAACCCCCTATAAATATAGAAACAGGGGCCTTTAAAAGGGGGGACAGGAAAAAAATGAGCTTGGTGAGGTTCATTGTTTTAGCAACTTTTTCTCCTTTTGCCTTGATTTTAGCAACTTGTGAATTTAAATGCCAGGCTCTTCTTGGGAATGCCTTTAAAGGTATTTCTGAGGACGTAAATATTGGTAAATCATTCTATTATTTTGGTATAAATGGAGACGAGAGGAAAAGAAAAAAAGTTTAAACAAAAGGCTGATGAATAAAAACTGTGAAAAAGACAAAATAATTATTCTTACATCTTTTTTTTTCTCTGATATTTCTTTTGTTACAATTCTTTCTTATTCTCACCGAAGTCTTGGGAGATTGCTTCTTCCGTTCCCATTATTTTTGTTCATTATTGTAACTCGATTGGAATTCCCAAACTTTGCTGACTGAAATTTTTAATTTAGTTGTTTTTTTTCTCTCTACCCCCACTGAATTTTTTGGCAATCTTTCGGTAAAGGGACCCATACCATTTTCGGCATTTTAAACAATTATCGATATTTTCTATGGAAGATCATACACGTAAATATCTACTGCATTTAAGAGAAGATGTACTCACATTGAAAGTATGCAAAAATATTAGAGACGGGAAGTTAATAATAATATTTTTTAAATAAATAAATAAACTTACCTCTTGTTCGCTTTCGTCTTTAAAACACAAACAGGCCGCTCGTCTTTGAAAACCGTCTTGATCGTACGTCCTTAAACTTTTAGATTTTTTCTTAACCATATCAGTACTGTCCCGAAAAATTTTGGTGTGTTTCTTGGAGACCTTTTCTTTTACTCGATGATCGGGATGCGTGTTTTCTTTCTTTCCTTCTTTCTTTTTTTCCCCCTTATTATAACAACAGATAAATAAATATATATGTGTATATATATATGTGTTTTTCTTTTTCCCTTCTTTCTTTCTTTATGTACAATTAATTCAAACCTTACTAATAATACCAGGAATGATAGCACCGATAATCCCACGTGCAGCTGTGGTGGGTCCGCCGGTGGAGGTGGTCGTGGCTTCTTTTTGGTGGGACAGGGGGGTGGCTGTTGTAGAAATACTATTAGCGCTGTCGTCGTCTTCGTCGTAGTTAGAGTAGTTGTTGTCGTAATAATAAAAACTAGTGTAGGTAGCAGTAGTTGTAGAAGAAGAACTGGTATTGATACTACTAGATGTATTAGTGTGAGAAGCGGCAAAAATAGGAGTTATATTGGCGCCCAGTACAACACACTCAGCCATTTTTCGCCTGACAACAACCACGACGGCTGTGATGATGATGACTGCCTCTACGACGACTACGACTAGTTTTATGTATTATTGTTGTTGTTGATGATGGTGATGATGGCGGCAGCGAAAACCCGATTGATGACGACGACGATGATGATGATGTGCTAATAAGTGCTAGTGCAGTAGCAATGATGATATTGATGATGATGATGATGATGAGAGTAGTGGTGGTGATAGTAGAAAAAAGCAGTATGAAGAACTGTCCGACCAAATGAATGAAAAACTTCCATCAAGTGTGGAGAGAGACCAACCAACCACTGAATGGATAATAATTTTGATTTATACTTAAATACCCGCACCACACACGCACACACACATGGCTGCCTCACTTTTTTTTTAGCTGTTATCGATGATGATGATGATAGCGATGATGATGATGGTGATGTTGATGGTGACGGCCCTGATGATATTTAAATACCTCTGTTCTTTAAACAGGGATCACATCGACGACGGGGGTCAAGAAAGAAAAGGTAGAAAGTAGGGTCTCACTGGACTGGGGTGAATATCACAGGACGTCAGTGGCGGCTGCTTTGGGGCTCGAGACAAAGCAAGAACCCAGCTGGTCTTGTTAGATAAATAAAAAAAAATGTATTGTGATTGTATTATTGTTCGTACAGGTATACCTTGATTAGTGCGGTTGATTCGTTTTAAAATTTTCCGTACTGTTCAAAGCCGCACTGTTCAAGGTCTTATTATGTATATGTTTTTTCAATCTAGTTGTATCAATTTATACAGCAATACCTTAACCGTACTAACTCAAACCTCGCACTAATCAAAACCGCACTATTCAAGGTATTCCTGTAATCCACAAAACAGAAAGTTGCGGTAAGCTGATACAATCCGGGGTTGATTTAAAATTTTCAGAGACAAAACATGATGCTGTTTCTTGAGCTTAAGATGAATTTATGAAGGGAGTAACTCCAGCTTGTTTTTCTCGTCTTTGCAAGGGATGGAAAAAAATGAAATAAGTCCGATGTTTTGTATGTAAATCTGTCATCTGATATCACGTTGTTTTCAGGGTTTTTTCTTTTTGTCTTTCCTTTTTTTTTTTGCGGGCTATAGAGAGAGGTAGAACCGTGGAATAGTGTATATCTCACTCGCAAAAACTGCCTTTGTATGAAGTAAATAGGGGAAGGGAGATAAAAAAATAAACTGTAATCTATAGGATCCGGCCTAAAGTCTATACTGCCCGTGGCTGAACAGACTGGCGCTGCCCTCGTCTGATAAAAACTGGATAATACTGAAGTGTGCAGCTTTGAAAAGCCGCTCCCGACAGACAGCAATGGCTGGAATAATGAAGATGAAGACTACCGACTACAATGGCATTCAGAGTTATCTCCTTTGACTTTGAGCGCAAAAATTGAGTCAATAACTTTTTATTTTCCTTTTTCTCTCTCTACTCTATTATTCCAAGTTTCCAATTCCTTCTTTTTCCCTTTTTTTACACTGAACGGGACAATGTTGGCCATTTTAAGGCCAAATTTGACTTTTTGAGGAAAAATTCGAATTTTTTAGTTTGGCCATATTTGATTTTGTGGCCATTTTTAGGGGTATTTTAAAAAATTTCCTTCGGATTTTCTCTTTAAAAAATTAGAAAAAAAATTCTCATGTAATATTTTATGCTTTCCATTCAAAAATTTCGTTTCCTCGGGAAATTAGTAAGTTTGAAAAAAGTCTATTTTCAAAAGGTTCTATTTGCAATGAAATTGTCATGATAAACTGAACCCTTATTTTCTGCCATTTGTACGAAACGAAAGAATTAACTTAATTGCATTACTATTTCCCCTGCAATATTGCAATGTTTTCTAAACTATTTTGGCATTTGGCCATTTTTGGCGTGTTTCAGACCAGAAATTCTATTAACTATTTGACTACCTTGATTCTAGATTTCCAATTCATTTTTTTTTCTTTTCATAGTACCGGGCGACTCATCACATGTATTGGTTTAACCAGGACCGTGCTTAAGGCAGTACAAAATGTGCATCTGCACAAGGCCAGAGATTTTAGCCCCCCACCCCAAACATCTCTAAAAATATTTGAATATCAGTTCAATTTCTTAAAAAAGCGAAATGTCTCGACTGTTGTTCGTTGTTACTGGATTTATTGCTAAGAGATAGATTATGATCAATTCGGGTAAGAGGAGTCTTTACGTTCAATTCTGTTTTGGTTTGAAAATAATATTCGATAATAGCAATGATGTCACTCAAGCGCCCCCAAGAAATGTCATGCACGGGGCCCCATCAATTTTAAATTCTGTCTTACGCTTAGAATAATACGATACATCTACCAAGCTGAGAAAAAACTCGAATTATAGAACTTGTGCAATTAATTTTCCATTTATTTATTTTCTTTTCTCTACAAAACATTAAACAACCACTTTGATGCCGGTGGTGGGTGATGGTAAAATACGGCAAGCAACGTTTAGCTAGAGGAAAGTTAAAAAAAACATCAAAGGGAAGGATAGTCAGTCCCGATGGTCAAGTTTCACACTCTCGTTCACTCAATGTTGAAAACGGGGAAAAACAAACCACCAAACAAAAATGTTGACAATTTAACTCATTCAAAGCACTAAAAATATAATTTCTATCTTTACAAATTACTTCTCTGTTTTCTTTTTATTCGAGCGCTGTTTTGAACATTGAGTGAGCGAGGGTGTGAAACGTTAAAATTTACAATCGGGCAGGTCCCCCTTCCTTCCATTATATGCCAAAAATAGACAGATAATGGTGATTAATTGAAAAAAAATAAAATTATGGTTTTTCAGCGCAATAAATAAATATCTTTGCTTCGCTTCTCGTTGCTTCTCGTATTTCACCACGACCCCTTTAACGCGCTTGCAGATTTCCTATTCGCTTTTTTTTTCGATTAAATAACTTGGGTTTGAAGTCATTCTTCTGTAGTTCTCTCGTTTAAAAAGGTAGATCTCGCTGTTGATGCTGATAACACGACGTCCGTAAAAATCACTCACGGTCATTAATAACAACCCGATTAAACGAATTAAAAAGTGTAATTAAAGCCAAAACAAAATTAACATGTTTTTTCCACAATAATTAAGCTATTCACCGCGAGACTGAATGCGGTGTTTTTTCAATTTTAGTTCCGTTAAGAATTACCTGCCAGTGTCAAGTGCTCTTAGTACCCATAAAAAATGACGGAATTATTTACGTATGGACCGACATTCTGTCTTTTGGATCAGGATATCTTAGCCGTTCGTGCTATGTCTAGGAATAGTGCTGACCTCAGAAAAAAATGCTATGATTCGTATTTTTGTTTATATTTGGGTATTTTTTTTCAAGTGCTGAAAATGCTATTTCTGGGCGTTTACAAGGGCCAAAAATCAAAATAACAGGATTGGATATGTGGCCCCTTTCGCCCCCTTCCAGCTGATAATCTCCCGCAATTTACTCAACTGAACTTGGCAGGTCTGATTCAAAAGTGTTTGATCCTACCCACCCTGGTAAAAGCCAAGATTTAGAAAATTGATTTTATTTTCTCCAAAACGTAGACAGACCGTTTTTTGTTTAAACTGGGAAGATATTGGCACATCCTCAGCCTTGTGTAGGGCCGTATCATCAAGCTAAACTTGAATGTTTACTCCGTCCCGAGGAGAGCAACACCTATCAACCACTTTCAAGACTTTATATCAAATAGTTCACAACTTATTGAACTACCTTAACCACCCATAGAAGCGAATGGATTTGAACAACCAAAGCTGACGAAGGGTTCTACTTTTTTCCCCTTATATATATATATATATATATATATATATATATATATATATATATATATATATATATATATATATATATATATATATGAGCATGTGGTTGTTCATGTGTTGCGTGTTCCTGGCCAAACTGTTTTTGTCAGTACAGACTTGGAAATTAACCTCAGTACTACAGACAGCCCTTCTAATAATATATTTAAAAAAAGAAAAAAGGCTTTTTTTTGTTCTTTTGGGGGGCTTATTCTGACAGGTTTATTAATATTATTTAGATTCTCCAGAATCCAGATGTTTCTAAATGATTTTACTTAAACTCTATTTTTAGATGTTCTCCAGTGGAAAACACCTGTGATGTCACGAATAGAAATTATTCAAACCATGTTTATTCTTCCATGGAATTTTCTTTACATAACTTCAAATTTTGACGCTGCGGTTGTTCAATTATTAGCTGTGACGATAAGTTTGATTTCTCTTTCACGTTCCTAATTGGATACATGACAAAATGTTTAAGAAACGACAAAATCCTTGAAAACTTCAAATTTTTACTATGAACGGTTAGGGCTGTACATGTGACACTTATACAGAAAAATGAAACTATTACAATCACTAGTCCGAATTTTCATAAAATATCAGCGACATATTTCCATTTTCTTTCTTAAGTCCTCTCTTTCTTCCGTTCGTTGATTGATATCTCTTTCTCTTACCTTCTTTCCCTTCTTATGCATGAATTAGACCTTCTGAGTTATTGGTCTGAACTTGAACGTCATTATTGTTAGATAGGGAAATGAAGTCAACTCCAATAGCATGAATTTGACAATAACATTCCTTGTATTGTATTTGATAGATCCCTGCACGGGAAGTAGCTTCGAAGTTTGCTTTTACTGTTTGTGTTTTTAATCATTTCCGAAGAACTAGTTGCAATTTAGATATCAAGATGTTATATATAAGCCATGGTTCAATAAAAAAAATATCAAATTTGAATTTTAAAATACTAATACAAGAATGGGATCCACCGACTGAGGAAAAAAAAGTTATTCTTCTTGAATGTTTTTATTAAATTTTCGAGGCCTGGCATAAAAAGAATTCCTTCCAGGCCTGAGCGATATAACTGGATGCTAAATAAAGATATTTTCATTCAACTTTATTCGATGAAATATCATAAGCCACTAATATTAATTTTTATCGCTATTATTTACCTTTAGCGTAATTTTTTAGTTGCTTTTTTTACTTTTTTAAACGACCTGAATGAAAGTTGCGATAAAACTTCCCTTGTACAGATTTATTTACTAGTCACTTTTGTTGTTTTCCCAGATAAAAGGTAATTTACTTTGTTAATTTTAGTCATTTTAAAAACCAAAGAATTGATAAATCTAGTCACTTTTAGCCATTCAAAATGACCGATCTCTTACCGACGTCAAACCAAAAATTGCCGGACAAAACATGGCACTGTTTTTAATGCGTGGGACTAACAATTTCATCGTGATTTTTTATTGTCACCGTACCAGGAATATACATATATAATGTTAGTAATATAGTGTTAATCCGTGTTTTTTGTGTGTAACAATTTTCAAAGAGTGCACAGATACTACACTCTGATTGCCGGAGAGCGCACAAATAATACATTTTGATCCTAGACAGTAGTGCTGGGGAGCGACACTTTGATCCCAAGAAGAGCGTACAGATAATCTGATCCTAAGGCAGAAGTGCCGATCAATTCGTAAATAATCACGTCATCTGTAACGGGTACTATGCAAGTTAATAATAAGCTGATTTGTCTAAATACGATGATTGTTACACAAAGCGGCCCAAATTCCCTTCTCGATCGAAACCATTTAAAAGCTTTCTACATTGTAAATACATTACGTAAGTAAATAAATCAATCAAAATGCACGGATCAATAGAAGCATCGAACTTTTCAGCAGCTTTCTTACTAGTCGTAAATTACAATTTGGCGTTGCTTGTTAAAAAACCCAAACACCTTGCGTAAGTCACGATGGTCTAGTTCCTTCGACTATTGCCGCAAACATCAAGACGAACCATTGCCCATCTTAGTGCAATGTGGAGTTGCGATTTGAATGACAGACCCCTAGGCAGCAAGCTTCAACTTTTATTGGCTTTTAACCCCGAAAGAGTGGACACCGGCGGACTTGTCGAAAAGAAAAGGAGGAGACGAATCAGAGTATATATTTATAGCTGTACTTTCGAATAGCTGGGTGGGGGGGGGGTAATAAAATGCACTGAAGCATTTGGTGTTCCAATAAGTTCGTTCTGCTTTTGTCACTAGATGGCATTGGGAACATTGGGTTTCAAGTAAATTCAAAAAGATCGCTCTTGGTTGCACTGTGACAGCTATCATATCAGCATTTGTTATTTTTTTGAATATCGAAACTGCCGTGTTTTTGTTAGATGATTCTAACATTAAAGATGGAAGAAAATAAGCAACATTTTAAGAAAAAAACAAAAACGTCACAGACACAAAAAAGTGGTTTGCGAAGTTTCGTGCTGGAGTTTTCTCGCTGAACGATGTCCCATATTCGTGTAGACCAGATGAGATTGATAGTCACCAAATCAAAGCTTTACTTGAGAACAATCAATGTTATAGCAACGTGGGAAATAGCGAAAATACTGAACATATCAATAACAACCACTGATAATTATTACTGCAAGCTTGGTTATGTATGACTTCCACAAAAGTAAAGCGGGAAAAACCCCACTGGGCAGCATTTAAATGTATTGTTTTTTAAACAAATGATGAGGTATTAAAAGTGAATTCATTACGACAACATGGACCACGGGCGTCTGATAGGGGTACAAACGTGGCATCCCCATTCACCCCTGAATCAGGTCGTGGGCGACAGGGTTTGAAAGTTCGAACCTTAAAACGGCCGGGATTAGAGAGACACTATGAACGATTACTACGACTGCTCAGGGCGAGTCACAATTTGTGCACTCCCTAGTCCTTTACCTGACAACCAACGCCAGGATCTTTCGTTTTCCCTTACCCTGGATATACCTCGCCCCTAAGATATAGCTTTTTGCACCTCTCTGGAGAAGTGGCAGTAGACCTATATGCGGAACGCAAGACATCGTGGGGCAAGCAAAATGAACCAATCATCATCATCATCATCACCAAGTCTTTTAACGTCCGTCGTTTGACATTGACCTTCCTCAGGATTCGCCACGATTCTCTATCATGGGCGTCGCGAAGCCAGTATTTTCTAGATTTGTCTAGTTCATTAAAAATGAACCATTAACTGTACCAAATGTCGGTCTTCACCCAAAGAAGATGATGATGTATATTTAGTTGGATTTGAAGGAAGTTCCTTATTTATGTTTTTAACTAGTTTGAGTTGCGATCTCGTAGAATCGCGTCCCAAATTATCGCGGTTGTTGTGAGGGCGCTCGCCCAGTTATAAGAAAATACTACGCAATTATCAAATCTAATGGAATATTATCCAATCAATAAAAACTGTAATGTTACAAACATCTTTTGGGTGATCAAATAAAAAAATTGGAAAAAAGAGTGAAAAATAAGTTACTTTTATCGGCAGTGATCACGAAAAATTCTTAATTTTCTTAAAAAAAAATTCAAATAAGCGTGGATACTACTGAGCACAAACTAAGGGACCAATTTAGTATAAACTTATATTGCAAATGATTTGCCAACTAAAATCTTATATTGAGTTTTTTTGTTTTGTTTTTTTTCCAGACATAATAAGGAGTATCTTTAAGATTTCGGTTATTTCTTTTGGTGCGGTCTGAATGCCCGGCATTTTTAGTTGAACAACCATGGATTCCGATTTGTAGATTCTGCCTGTAAAGGCCATCCACCACCTGCAACCCATGGGTGAGGGTGACCCGGATTATGAGGCTAGACAAGTACTACAACTTCACCAAGGGTAATCTGAAGGCTACCGGACGGAAGACGCGCTTTACACTTCGTTTAATTTTTTGACCATTTTTTTTTAGCCATTTTAGGCGATTTTATTTAGTGATTTTTTTTATTTAGGGTTTTCAGGTAGACAAACTGGCGGGAAAATCTTTTCGAGTTGGTAACGCTGGTTATGGTCCATCACAAGTTTAAATGGAGAAAAAGGATCAGTGTAGCACAGACATGGTTCGCCAGAAGGATGCTACGCAGATCATATAAGAACTGGATAACAATGTAAGAAGTCCCACAAATAGCAAAAACGAAACGTCCATTACTTAATAAAATCAGGAACGGCAATCAAAATTCTTTGGACATATCACGCGAAGAGAGACATCAGAACATTTGGAAATTTGGGAGGAAGAAGTGGAGGCTGACAGCGAATAAAAATGATAGATGGACTAACATCATGGCTGGAAATAGAAGACAAATAAATAAGATTTGGAGGGCTGGAGACCACGGTGGATGGAGTGACCATGTGATTGCCCTCATCGAACGGTACGGCACAAAGGAAAAAAAACGCTTCATCAGCTATTTCAGCTTGTGGAGTGCCCGTATGGTTCTGCACACCGACAAAATATTTATATTACAAAGCGTGTTCAAAGTTCAATGAATCATTTGACAATGAGGTGAATACCGATAATGATATAATTTTTTATTTAAGTTACAAACAACGAAAGAAGTATCTGACTTGTGTGGGTCGCAACATTATGTGTTTATTCAAAGAGTCCGTAATGTATTCAATCGTATTTTCAATTCGATGTTCATACAGGAATCTATACGCTCATATGTTTGTGTGGAGGTAATACATATTTTAGAAGTAATATAAGATTGTGTACATGAGTATAGTAGTCGAAATATAGTTCAAAAAGTTGAAACTGGTAAGGATAATTGTGGGGAGAATACTCACTGGACATTGACGTTCGCGTAGGTAAGTGTTGAGTGAATACATGTATATTTTTTATTTAAACGTTCTGTTGCCGTGGAATCGTTGAAAAGTGTATACGGTCTAATGTTGCCCACTTCCTCTTAGTGAGAGTTCGTGTAGAGAACACTTCTGAAGATCAACTTGCCGGCTGGTCAACTGACCAACAGAATATTGACTGCCTAGTTATATGTGTCGATTTCCTTCCATCATATAAAGGGTATCTTCCAGCGGAAGCCTATTTTGCTTGCTGGGGGGGGGGGCTAGCATGTGACTGGTCAATAATTAGTTACCCTATCGTTTAATTTGATTAAAAAAAAGTTTTTGTTGGTTACGGTTCAGAGCCTATCCTGTACATTTTTGTTTAACTGAGTTTGAGTGGTCCCTACAAACTTTCGGTGTATATTTTATATCGTATCGTCGGCAGTGCACTATTTCTTTTGTTTTGAAAGCCGACATGTTTTTTACTTTCCGAAATTTTATGAATAAAAATGCCTGCAGCAGTAAAAAATAAATGTTATACTGTCGAAAAAGTTGACTGAAATTTTTAAAATCAGATTTGATATCAGGTTATTATTCTGTTGAAATTGTACGTAAGCAATATTTGTTCGGACAAAAATAGTTTGAATTGGCTTTGTTCAAGATTCAACGAAATGGACAAAAAGGCAAATATATATGAATTAAGAAAAACGACACCTCTTCCATTACCAAGTGTTTATGAATTGATTGGAAAGTTCTTTAGAAAGCTTCGAAATAACACTTGTTGCATAGTGTGTATATGTATGCATATTATTTGCTTCACTTACTTTCGTCGGCTGACGTGAGATTGCGCCCACAGGTGAATGCATGTGTATCTGTGTAAGTCAGTTCGACCGTGCCCTGATGCACGAATTCACGACTGACTTTGAAATGTCTATGATTTCCTTATATCCGAGACTGATAGGCTCCAGATGAAGAAGAAACTTAGACGCATTTTCATTGGTCAAAAAATAGTCTGTATTATAACGTGTTGTATTTCCTACTACGTCGATATCAAAAATATTAATTGAATGCAGCTGCTGGTTTTTATTTGGATTATGTAGTCATTTGAACTCGCACATTTCTGTATCCCGTTGGTGCAATTCTTTTGAGCTTGCAGGACTTTTATTAAAGGACCGACATAACTGACCATGAACTCGCAACAACTGTGATAATTTTTGACGATTTCTTTGAATAGTTAATTCGATGACTGCTCTGAGTAAAAAACAAAAAAAAGCCACCGCTAGCAGCTGACTGAAACAGTTGAGATAATTTACTACTACTACTACTACTACTACTACTACTACTACTACTACAAAATGCCCAATTAAATTATGGGCAGATAATTGACTTGCTTGTGGAATCAAAGTTGACACGCCTCTTTGACAAAGCATGAGAGTCAAAGTGTTGCGATCGATGGAACTGGCAATGGAGGCGTAAAGCTTTCAAGTACTCTTAAATTCCAAACGAAGCTGGCATCGTTTGATGGAAAATGAGTCTACCGCGTGAAGACGGAGGAGCCGTCTATGCGACATCTTGAAGCCCCGGAAAACGTGTTTGAGCGTGAGCTGACGGGCCTCCAAGATAGAGCCTTCTTTTTGAATTGCTAAATGTTTGAGAAGGCCGGCTAGTTAATGCTCGAATCCACTCAGATATTGGACGTAATGTCAAAAAGCTACAATCTCTCCGTGTGCGTCTTTCTCTATCCCTCTGCTTGCAGACTGGCTCAGCGATCAAACAAGACTGATCTCTGATGCAAAACAGCTATCGTATTTGCAAAGATAGATTCTTCGGCCGTACAGTCAACATTAGCCAGTAGATAACGATGGCGGGGTGGAATAGATACAAGGATATATCTCTGTTTTCGATTTTAGAGATTTTAATGCATACGCTGGTATCGACAAACAAGGGGAATGACGTAATGTTGAAAAAAAAAAGATGAGTTAGAACTGTAGAAAGCTCACCAGTAAATTTCGATGCAAGCTTAGTTTATTCCGGACCGCGCGCGCATACACGTTCGTGCGCACGCGCGTTCTTCAATCAGTCCATAAAGAGAATTAATGTGCGCACAAAAGGCTAGTTACTCGAAAATATGTAGGAATTTATGAATACGTTTTTAATCATAATCATTATGATAATATATTGTAATCATCTTTCATAAACAGCAATGATGTCGCTGATGATAACTACTTCAGTACCTCATCCACGCCAAATATTAACCGTCTCCAACCCACATGTATTTCATCACAGTACAACTACAAGATGAAACAAATTATACTCATGGAAAATAATCTCTTAGCAACTGTTTCTGTTAATTAGTAAGTAGGCTTTTTTTTCGAAAGCCACATTAGTATGACACTAATTTCTTGAAACAAGTTTACATTTGCAGAGGCATTCAGTGAGCACATACTTTTGTCACAGAGAAAAGAATTGCACAACATAAGATACTTCGTGCACACTGACGACTAAAATGAGAATGGGCACTTGTCGTGAGATTTCGCGAAAAGGAATCACTGCTTCCCAGGGTTTGGATTTAGTCTGTACTTCTCTCAAAGGTGAATAACCCTTCAACTGTGGATGACGCATACAGCTGATAACTCAATTCCTAGAGAATGAGACATCGAAAATCTCGATGGCGGCTTATGCCAGATGGTGGGAACAGTGGTGTGGTTGCCGTGAGAACGGTGTTCCCTTACTTTTACCGGGAGGGGCAACGGCGTTCCATCTCTATCTCTATACTACAAAAATTCTGTTAATCTGTTTCACTCTCAAATTACACGAAACGGTGCATTGTAACAATATATGTTGAATCAAGGTACCCCTACAATGCACTAACTTGAACAATGCGCAAAAAAAAACAACAAAAAAACGGCTGCAGATGCTTGCTCCAGTCACTGAATTGCTACGCTCGCTAGAGCAGACAACCCTGCATGCCCTCACTTCCTTATTTAGCAGTACACAACTCAGTTAAAGAAAATTGATAAATGTGGAGGGAGACGGGGTGTTATCAGATCACTGAAAAAAAAAACACACAAAAACCCCAGGTTTGGTTAGTCAAACAATAGAAACTGCTGCGTAGTGTGTTGAGGATAACCAATTAAATAAATTGCAAAACGGGTTGATTAATAGATAAGTTAATTCTATCGCTTTTTGTTGAGTAGTGATCAGTGAAAAAAAAACTGAATTAAAAAAAAACAAAAAACAAAATAAAAGCAAGCGGACACAAACTAAGGGATGAATTTTGCATAAACTTTCATTGTAAATTGAACCCCCTCTAAAAAAAGTTTGGGGGGGAGATTTTGAAAGAAAAAAAACACAGGAGAAAAAGGTTTTTCTAGACATAAGAGTGTGGAAATGTTTAATTTTTTTAGCCTTCTAGCCCTATTGGAACACTAAGGAATACAAATCAGGCGGAAGAAGACAGAGAGGAAACAATGAACACTTGAGGAAGACCGGAGCGCACACGACCGAAAGGTTGTGATGTTGCAACCTTCAGGGCCAACAAACAAAATTAAATAAATCAACAAAGCATTTAGGTAAGTAAACAATGTTTTCAATGAAAAAGAACATTTAAGTACGAAAGAAATTGTTAGTGAAATGGAAACAAATACAATACATCTGTATCTAGCTTAAATGAATCACCGTAACCCATACTGGTACCAGAATTAGTAATCTGAAAAATTATCTGAAATTTTTTATATCTTATATTGTCGAAAGAATCTAAAATTACCAAAAGAAATTAACAAAACAAGATTTGGGAATTATTAGTTCAAAATGCCCATAGAGACCAAAGAGAGCATTTTTTTGAAAAAAAAAAGAAAAAAAAAGAAGTTTTTAGGTGATGCTTAGTGTTGTACTCATGCATTTTTTCATGCTTGTAATCCTAAAATCTAACCAGGAACGCACGGACACACAGAGACGAGCAAATGGCGAAGAATCTATAGCCCATGTGGCTGGTTGGTTGGGCGATTTGTGGGCCTACGGCATTTCGATAAAAAAAAGCTCGAATTACCTCTACTTTTGAAATTCCTAGAATTTCAATTATTCTTATGAAATCCCCAATTTCACAATCAGTGTAATAGTTATTAATAAGCTTGCAATGCTGACCATTACAATTGTAATGAGATTGATCTTCACTAGGTGTCCCACTTCTATGGCCTTTTGTCAAACTAAGCAAAACTTAGTAAATATAAAGTACATTCTACTTCAGTATTTACAGTATATAAACTGCTTAGTTTGACACAAGGCCATGATAAGTGGGCATTCGATAAGGATCGAACTCAATGCAGCAGTAATGGTTAGCATCGTAAGTTGGTTAGCGATTACTACGCTGATTTATGAAACTAGAGATTTCACGAAATCACTGGTTTCACGATCTCACTGTAACATCCATACATACATTCGAGGGAATATCAAAAGATCACCACTCTGTCTATGCCTCTGTCTCTCTGTCTCTGTCTGTCTATCTCCTTGCTTGCAGACGATAGATTTGGTCACGGGCTCCGTGATCAAACTCGGCAGGTCTCTGATGTCATTGTCATGAATTCCCCGGTTTGAAGAGCAAAGCAGCGACCGAAGTATTGATTTGTAGACACATCAGGCATTCGTGATGGAACGCTGCCTGAAGCCTAACCTCGCTCTCGTGAACACTAACTAATCTGCCCGATGTTCTGATACGGATGTCACAGCAGGCGATGGATGCACTTGACTCGCAAGCACTTTGAGATGAAGAATGTAACTAGTCAAGCGGACTATTTGCTTGAGTTGAAAGCATGGAACCATGTCTGGCCTTAAGTCAATTGGGCCAATTACATCCTATTTGGCCCACGCATTAGAGGGCCCTACAATGGGGTAATCTACTCCGGTATCGTCGGATGCACACAAAAACACATTGTAACATACACCTAAAACTAGATTACAGGTTTTACGAAGAACAGCAACGATTTTGATTTTCTTTCGAATTCACGAAAAGTCTGTGAGTTTTTTTTCATACAGATAAGTTTGTTTATAGTGGAGTTTTTTTTAGTTTTTTTTTTTTACTGTATCTGAATTTAATAATACATCGATTGCCGTCTTTTCCGGCAAATAAGACACGCATCTATGTATATTTTTAAAAATCTATATAAATATTACACAACGTAAAATGTGATAGTATTATGACTAGAGGTTCGTCTACGTAAGCTCGAAAAAGATAGTTATAGGACTTGAGTGAGTTGCAGTGAGCGATAGTCCACCAATGCCTTTGTAAACCTTGCGTCACTTTTGACTGATTTTTGACTGCATATAATGGACAACACAGTCGTTCCCGTATTCATTATGGAGAACGTTCCGCAACGGACAACTGTCATAGACACATGCTGGAAGTGCCAGGTGGTCTCATGTGGTTCGTTCTGGCTTTGAGCGTTTTTAGAGCTTCAGCGGATGAGCTTCGATGCTTTGGGCAAATCAAGCCAGACGTCTCGAGTGCAACCAGTACAAACTATCGACCAGTGAACGATATTTGGCCATCTCCTGCTCCTAGGCCTGTTGGGCGACAATACCTGGCTCAATGTGATTAGTGAATGAATCACTGCAAGCAGCACCTCAAAATCCATGGTCTGCCGGTTGCAAATTCGAAAACAGTTATTCCATCCTCCTCCTCCTCCTCCTCCTCCTCCTCATCATCATCATCATTCTTTTAACGTCCGTCGTTGGACATAGACCTTCCCCGGGATTTGCCACACTTCTCTATCATGGGTATCGCGGAGCCAGTACTTCTTGAACTTGTCTAGCTCGTCTCTCCATCTAATATTCTGCCGGCCTCGGTTGTGCATGTGATCTCGGGGGATCCATGTCGTAAGTCGTGATGTCCATCGGTTGTCCGCCATTCGTGCAACATGGCCAGCCCACCGCTATTTGAGATTTTTAATGGATTCTATGATGACTCTTGTCTTTTCTTGGATGTACTGTACTGTTTTGTGGTCTCTCCATGTGAGGTCCAGCATAATTCTTTCATGTGCATGTTGTATGGTTCTCAATTTGCGGATCTGTCTCTTGGTTAGGTTCCATGTTTCGGCTCCATATGTGACTATTGAGAGGATGCATTGGTTATACACCCTTCTTTTTAGGATTAATGGGATCTTCTTATTTTTGAAGGTTGAGCTTGCTCTGCCAAAGGATGGTTTGCACACCAAAAATTATTCCGTCATATTGGTCGGCAGATATTAAGCTGAAGAAAAAACAGAGCTGGCAAGAAACAGCTCCACACAGCGCCTCGTGCCAATTTGAAACAGCCTTTCTAGTGATGTAGGAAGAGCTCTCAGAGTGAACATATTTAAAAAGAGTATGGTAGAGCTACGGAAGAATCAGGCTATTTATCACAAACACGAAAAAAAAAAAAAAAAAAGGAGTGACCCTCCCCAGCGGAAAAGTCTCAGGAACTGGGGTAAAAAAAACTAATTTAATCTGAATACGGTAATTATAGAACAGCGCAAAATGTATTTCTCTGAAATTTCAAAGCACTCAATTTGATTGCTTTTCAGTCCAACATAGAGACGAGAAGTCTATCATAAACTTTATTTATAACTCCATAGATTCTATAGACTGTGAACTTGAAGCCCAGAAAAAATTATTCTAATTGGCCCCGCAGCTTCTAAGGCCTATACTGTATACCAGGGTTCTTCAAAGTACGGGTTCCGACCCATCACTGGATTGCAAGGCCCTGCTGACTATGTCGAAGGTTCACAATAAATAAATGAGTGAGGAAAATATCGGTGACAATGAAATGATTTAGGTTTGAAATATGAATATATCTAATAATCTTATTTATCTTTAGTATAGGTCATTTGGTACCCAATTGAGATAATTAGATACTTGACCTTTTGTTTTAGTGCATAAGATGAGAAGCAGTTGCTATACTGCAAATCATTTTTCTTCGAATTCCTTCGCTCGCTTAATTTTTAATGTATTTATTAATGGTATTTCTCCCAAGTCATAAATGATTCATTAGTTAAACAAGTCATAATTCCGTTAGACTTCACCAAAATGCACATGTGAACATTTTATGTTTGCATGTATGTATATATGTGTCTATAAATCATACTAGTAAGAAAGTTTCGTATCATACTGGCATGAATAAATGAAATTTCTTGTATTTCTTCAATGTGCATATTCCACTCACCTCTTTTTCTACATACCACCAACTATCTCTAACACGGAAGCATAGGCAATTAATTTACATTTCTAGTTAAACACAATGTAAAAAATCCACGGATATAATTGAATTTCTATCAGATTATTTCTTTGCAGAAGAAACTGCTGAATTCATTTCATCTGAAGAGTCCATTGTTCCAAGTGACGTAAAGGAGATATCTCAGCAACATTTTTACATTCAAGTTGAAGACTCCATTGCTACGGACAGACAAATAGACAGATCGCGCTGTTTATTATTATACAAGAATACACCCGTAAAAATGTTAGGGTTGTTTATATATAGATCGGCTTTAAGGAGCATAAAGCTATTTCATTAGGTAAATTATTTCTATTAATCCAGGTATCCTAAATTCATTTTTTAAAAGTCTCAACTCGACTTGAGATGCTTTATTATGTGGTCAGACATAAAGTCTTGATAGTTTCCATGACGTAATATTTCATTTTTACGTCATAATAGGAAGATAAATTAACCAATGAGATGCGTGAGCACAAACACACAGAGAATAAATTTGCATATATGGCTATTATGTTTAGATTGCATTTCTGTTTATGCATGATTTAGGCACTTATGTGATGCATTTGTACGTGATGAGGTTATTGCACAAAATTGAATTGAGACACGATCAAAAACGTTTGGAATACACTTCGGTGTGGAAACAATTAGCACGTAGGTATTTAGCAGACATTCTAATTCTCTCCGGAATGGAGAAGTGGAAGAAGTGAGTTTAATTGTAGATTCCTGGAGTGCTTAGGATGTTCTCTGAGAGAGAGAGAGAGAGAGAGAGGGGGAGAGAGAGAGGGAGGGAGAGAGAGAGAGAGAGAGAGAGAGAGATGAAAAGAAAAATGGTAAAAACATTTTCATTTGTTCCATCTTTCGGAAGTGTTGGTTTTTCTTTAACGTACATATTCTAGTCGTGTCATTTTCATACGCCACCAGCTATCCCTAATACAAAAGCGTAGACAATCAATTTACATTACAATTTAAACCCCATGTAAAAGATTGACGGGTATAATTGAATTTCTATCAGATTATTTTTTCTTTACATAAGAAACGGCTGAATCCGTTTCATTTGAAGTGTCCATTGTTTCAAGTAGCGGATAGGAGATATTTTTACCAGCAACATTTTTACCTTCAAATTGAAGACTCCATTGTTACGGACAGAGAAATAGAAAATAATCACATTGTTTATCATTGTACAAGCATTTACCAGTAAAAAATGACGAGGTTGTTTATGTATAAATCGGCAGTAAGGAGCCTGATGCAGTTTGATGTTTCAATAGTTCCCAATTTCAATTTTTCCTTTAAAGTCTCAACACAACGCAAGCGTTTTTGATGTGTGATCAGACAGAAAGTCTTAGGAGTTTATGTGATGTAATCTTAATTGTTTTGTCGTAATAGGAAGGTAAATTAACCAACGAAATGCGTGAGTGCAAACAAACAGAGAATTAATTTGCATATATGGCTTTTATACAGATACAAGTATGTATTTAATCACTGTCCCACCGCAGCAATATCTGACACAAGGTCGGGCTTAACGTGGGAAGAAACAGTAACTTACCGCCAAAAAATGGCTCCAGCCGACGCAGTTACCTGCAAAAGCTGGGCCGAGTAATGATGGGAGAACCTAAGGACGAATCCAAAGGCCTCCCGTTGCGCTTAGCAAACGCAGCCTCGGTATAACTTCATTGGCCAACGTTTGCACCGGCGCACTCGGTCTTTGATACCCTGCACACAAACTCCGGCCCACTCAACGGACAAGCGTCAGTACCGACTCCTCGGTCTATGCCGTGGAGCAGATACTACACTTTGATTCCGAAGATTGGGCCAGAAACCTGTGCCAGGTAAGTATACAGATACAAGCATATACATGTCAAAAATGACATTGTTATTTATGTATGGATCAGCACTAAGGAACCTAAAGCTATTTTATTAGGTAATTTATATCTTTAATAATTCAAGTTTCCTAATTCAAGTCTCAACTCAACTCAAGTCATTCTAACGTTTGATCAGACATAAAGTCCCAACAGTTTCTATGACGTAATCTTTATTGGCTTGTCATGATGGGAAGGTAAATTAACCAATGAGATGCAAGAGCGCAAACAACAACAACAACAACAACAACAATAACAACAAAAAAACAAACAAAAAAAAAAACATTGGAGAAATTAGCAAATATGTTAATCATCATTGACAGATACTTGTTAATTAGAGAAGAGACATTATATTTTTACCACGGGCGCTCACCGCCGCTTTTTTTTTAGGACGGGCAACAAACGCAAATATTGCCTGGGGCATGAAAGTATATATTCGCAGGCCTGTCTCGAAGGGAAAATTTGTAGGTTTCGGAAGTAACTAAAATGTTTGGAGGGGTCAAGGAGCCAAACCAAATGAGGCTGGGGGTTGGGGTGCTGCATTGCCTTTAGTGAGTTCCAGGAGCGAATATTTTGTTTTATTCTTCTAAAAGTTTGGGAACCGGGCCCTCTTGCCCATCCCGCTTGTTATTAGGAATATATCTTATTGGAAACCCTGTTACATGGTAGCACCAGCGAATAGTATAATCTTTTTATATGGGGTCCTTAAGTTGGAGTTACATTAAAAAGAAGTATACTGCACTACTTTCCTTTATTGACTATAAGGTCCTAACTTTCAAAATCCCTTGCCCTGTCGATTATCTGTTGAGGGTAGGGAGGGGTCTTTTATATGTTGATGGACACTGTATGGATGAGTTGTGATTGGATCAAAATGGAAGATTATAAAAAAGAAGAGAAACAAGCGTATGTTCGGTTTAAATACATTGGGTATTTTTCGTCCGTCGTGTGTTTTTGTTCCTTGATCTGTTGGTGGCATTTGTTGGTATTGATCTGCTACGGTCATTGTGGGTCTGCAGTCGTTTGGTATAATGTTTTCATAATCGAACTTCAGGGTTATTTGTATTTGCTCTTTTGTTTTGGAAAGATGACGACAATTTTATTTTATATAATTTCCTCGTTCCATGATTAGTAAGTATGATTGCAGTTGTTATGGTCTCTTAATTATTTTACTTTTTCTATTCCGATTATTTTCGAATTTTATGTGCACTCTATCATATGGCTTTAGTATGGGTAATTCATGTGCTGATTGATTTTTTAAAAATTTCTCTTTGTGATGTGGTTAATCTTTTTTTACGATGGTTAATCTCTGAGAGATCAGTGCGTAAGTTTCTGTTCAGGGGTTACTTTGTGGGATTCGGGGCTCCATTTTCAGTAGTGCTGTGCGTGAAGCTAGGAGTGCCAAATTCGGATGATCATTGTTGTTCTTCAGAACTTTTCGAGAGTTTTCTTAATTGTTTGAATGGCTCTTTCTATCATTCCATTCGATTGCAGGTAATTTGGAATTGATTTGAAGTGTTTGAAGTCCCATTGAATAGCGAATAATTTAAAATCATGCAACTTAAAATCCAGTCCATAACGAAAAAAACAATTCAAATTTGAATGCCGAATTTTGCGAATGTTTTCTTTAAACATTTTATACCGTGGTAGTTTCATAATATTGAATTCGATATAAATCAAAATCTCTTGTGGTATAATTCGCGATATATATGGAATATATCTGTTCCAACTTTTATAGAATAACAGGAGACCATGTCTTATATTTGAGATCTCAAGCTGGGTCAGTAAACACATTCTTTAGCCCTTGCTAGGAATTTTCTAATGCCTAAATAATCCATACGTATACGTTGTAAAATCATTTACAAGTTTAGCACGATTATTTGTCTACCTTTGAATACGAATCCTTGTATGACTGAGATTTCGTTGCAGATAGAAACATGAGATTTGAGAAAAGAGTTTTTTTCTGTGCAATAAGGAGCAAATGTTATCCCGTGGGATTTTCAATGAAGGAAAGATATGACTACAGGGAATACATTGCTAATATGGTCGACTAACATGGACCTCCAGGGGTTTTGGCTAAATTTGTGACATAAGGTATCTGTGACGTCATTAGTCCAAAATAGTCGCCACTCATATTTCTATCAATAACAAGTGCCTTTTTTCAAAAATTTGGTCGACATAAAAAAGTAATTTGTTCAACATAAAAAAGAATCATCAATTGCTACTTTGCCATTGCGACGGGCCGTAGACGAGATCGCTCTTATAAAATGTATTGGACAAAGAACTTCCCCATATCTCGGAAATTATTAAATATAAAAGTATGCAGTTTTCATCCATCAATAACATGAGTTTTGAAGACTCAAAAAAAAACAACCCCAAAACAACGTGACTCGGCCCGAGTTTTAAAAAAGTTTAATAGCTCAGAAACTAATGAGGATACAAACATGGGGGTTTCACCAATAGATAGCCCATTATGATTGTGGCAATTAACGTCATTCGTATAAGCAAGGATTGTCTCATTTTTAGAGTATTTGGGGAACGGATAATAATGTTTCTAAATATGTTTCTGCAAAATATGGAAAGAAAAATAAGTAAAAACGATTCTTGGGAGTATTTACCAAATACTAAAACTCAACTATGTAATAGTGAAAATTTTTGTTCTCAATCATTGTGTAAGTGAGGGAGAATCATATCCTTAATTTCAGTGAGGATTAGTTCCTTGTATCTCTAATCGTTTACAAATGCTTATCTTCTAAATTGCATGGCACAACCTCGATTATTTGATCATTAAAAATAAGGATCTTAAATTTTCACATTGAAATATTTATTAAACTGAAACATGTATTGGTATTTAGATTAAGCAAAATGTTTTAAAACTCATTATCAAAGTCCCATAGGCCAGTTTCATCATCACCACCTTCAGTGTTATTACAGAGCCCTTCGTCACACCACACTTACACGGCTCAGTATATCCAAGCGACTGAGATCAATATTTGACTTGCACATCTTATTTGGGAAGACTCGGATTCCTAGATGAATTTACGAAGGATGTGGTGTAATTGATTGAGAGGTTCATTTGTTAAATCTACCTCCCTGGAACAAAGAGTTCCAACAGCGGTCTACTTCGCTGGAACAAATTCACCCAAATGACGATAAACTGAGAGAAAATCTTTCCCTTACAAGATCAGCTCTAACACCATTCATTTCAAGTTGAGTGAGAACATGCTGATCAACTGCACGTTAAATTACCAGACCGATTTCGTTTGGGATGGAAGTTGACAAGGTACAATTACAATCCAGTTAGGAGTATCCTTCCTAGTGCACCTGAATCAGTCATTCAGTTAGGGAGATGTTCTTATATCAAAGACTATGCGCTCAGCAGTGGCCGCCTGGCCCATCGGGATACCGGAAAATCTCCCAGTTGGCCCCCTTCAAGTTGGGCACTTTCATGGTAGATTATTTATTGGTAGATATAGTGGTTCGCTTCGTAAAATATCTATTTCGCAATTATTCTTGCTCACTCAAACATGTTTTATCATTTTTTTACGATCGTTTTTATTTATATAAATTAGGTTTATGTGATTGTTTATTATCGTTGTACAATATCTAGATTTAGATTTGTTTAGGTTCGTTTTTGGTGATTTAAAGCAAGACTTGATAGTACGCGTTAAATTTTGAATTGCATGCATCTTAATCTAATTGCAGGCGACAATATAATGAGAAATAGATACGAACCAAAATACAAGGAGCAATGCCGATAGGCCGTTTACTACAGTGAAAATTTGTGAACAATGTAATGTTATAATCTGTTTTGCTGTTAAATTTTACTGTTTAAAGCAATAAAGAAGCTAGTCATTTAATGAGTTTCTGATGTCATATAAGTCTATAAGGTATGTGGGGAGATATGTGTGAAGATACAAAGCTGAAATGTGAAATGTCTAATAAGGGGACAATGTGAGTTTTTGGTTCGCTTTCCGGAACAATGAACTCTTCCACGGGAGCATTGAAAAAAAACCCAATAAAACACTTCCTAACCACAGTCTCAAACCGTGCACTCTCCCCGGTAAAGAAATTTGGTATTTTTACCACCAAAAAATAAAAAAAACAACCCAATCCAAATATATCTGTGATTTATTACCCCACTTCTTTCTTTGTAGATTATTTATTTGTACATATGTTAGCTTAGTAAAGATTCATTTGTCGATTTTTCTTCCTTAATCAAACGTGTTTCATTTTTTATGATCATCTTTGGATCATATAAAAAAATGAACCAGAACACTTGACGTTTAGCATTGATAAGCCAACTCCTATTTACCCGAACCGTCACGAGAAAAAAGGGTGTGACACAAAATCAGTTCAACTCGGGAACCTCACACTCAGACGTGCGAGATAGGAACTTACAGGAAAATTCTCTTCAGTCGTTGCAACTATTGTCGTGACGTCACATAAGCACCCAGCTTGCTCACAGGACGAACCTGCACCCCTCTGATCCAGACTGCACGGAACGATGCAGGTATTGGACTAAATAGGGGAATGATAGAACCCGACTGTTTGTGTTCCTGCTTTGACTCGTAAAATGTAATAGCAAGATTCAGTTCTCTCAGGTTACTATGTTATGGCAGTTTGACTAAAAAAAAGAAACTCATCTTTTGGGAAAAGCTTCAAGACTTCAGATTAAGAAATATTGGGGGTGGGGCTTATCGAATATGCAAAACTGGGGAAAGTAGACCACTACATCTACCTAGGACAACGAATGTCTGTCTATGAAACCCACAAAAGAAGAAGTCAAGCGAAGAATCAACCTAGGATGGCAAGACTCTGGCAGAGCAAGCAAAACCTTCAAAAACAAGACAATCCCAATAATCCTAAAAAGAAGAGTATACAAGCAATGCATCCTCCCGATAGTCACTTATGGAGCTGAAACATGGAACCTGACCAAGAGACAGACCCTGCAAACTGAAAAGCATGCAGCATGCGCATGAGAGAATCACGCTCGGCCTTACATGGAAAGATCACAAGACAGCACGATGCATCAGGAAGAGAACAGGGGTCTGAGACATCATAGAATCTATTAGAAGGCTCAAGTGGTAGTGGGCTGGTCATGTTTCGAGAAAGAAAGACAACCGATGGACATCACGACTCAAAGCATGGATCAAAGTAGAGGTCGCATGCGAAACCGAAGCCGACAGAATACAAAAAGTTAGAGTTGAACGAGACAAATACAGAAAATACTGGCTCTGCAACGCCCATGATAGAGAAATGTCGCAGATGATGATGATGATGATGATGAGATACGAAGAAGAATTTACGAGAGACGATGAGCAATAGATTGAGAGGTTCATTCGTGAAGTCTACTTACTTGGAATAAAGATAATAGGTATAGCTCTGTTGGTACAAAGTCACCAAAAAGACATACGAAGCGAAAATCCCCCCACTCCGGTAAGACCAGCTCTAACACCATGCATTTGAAGACGTCATTACCAGATGGTGGAATGGGAACGAGCTGATCAACCATACCCAAATTTGCCAGACCCATCTTGCTTAGGATGGGGTTGGGGTTGACAGGGCACAATCACAATTCAGTCTTGTGTATCCTTCCTTGAGCATCAGAATTAGACATTCAGTTAGTAAGAATGCTCCTATGTCAAAGACGTTGAGCTTTGCATTGTAAATGTCGAGCTCGGTTGCTGAGATGTACAGAACTATGTGAGTCTGTTGCTGACGAAGGACTCTGTAATAACAAAGAAGTTGAAGATGATAGAACTGAACTCATGGACTCTGATAATGAGTTTTGGAAAGATTAACTGCTTTCTTTAAATACCAATACGTGTTTCAGTTTTATACATCCTATTTTACAATGTGGAAATTTAAAATCCCCATTATTAATGATCTGTGTTTATGTCTTTTAAACTGAAAGAGATAACAGTGACAAATCATTACTAAAAGAGAAGGTTCATTGCTCCCACAATGACATCTTAAACAATGAATTCAGACAAGATTTTTTTTCATAGTGTCATAGTTAGGATTCAGTACTCAGTAAATACTCTCAAAAATCGTTTTTATTCTTTATTTTTTTCTATTCTCTGATGTTTGACTGGAATATATTCTGGAAATCTTTCTCTGTTCCCAGAATAGACTGAAAAAAATAGGTAATCCTTGCTTATACAGGTATAAAAAAAACATTGTTCGTGTGCTGCATTTAGCTACAGTATTTTGTATCCGCTCAAGTAACCTGAATTATAAAAAGCCCACCATAATTCCCAAACTACAACAAACCATCACGTTAGAATAAATCTTAAAATAATCTGAGTAATTACGCTTCAAATACTGTGTCTAAATTCTTCTTAAAAACACATGTTTTGGAAGGGTGAAAACTGTATGCTTCTATATCTAATTATTTCTGAGATATGGAACAATTCTCAGACCAATACTTTTGATAAGAGCGACCTTGCCTATGGCTCAGTTGCGATAAGAATAGATATTAATCTTCTTTGTTTCCTTTTTTTTATGCTGAAAAAATACTTTCTATGCAAATCTTTCAGAAGAAAAAACTTTTTATTAATGAAATTCTGAGCGGGTCTCCATAGCAGCGGCCATTTTAGATTAATAACGCCACGGGAGACATTATACCTCAAATTAACCAAAACACCTGGTAATTCATGATAGCATACCAGATTAGCAATATAATCGCGGTAATCATTCTTTCCATTCATTCAAAATCCCACGGGATGAAATTTGCCACCTTACAAAATCGAATATTTGTCTTTCAAGTAACCTATATCCTTGTCAATACACTTGATCCAGTGGTGAATATTAATCACATTGGTCATACATTATACAGTGAAAAATTCAGATCAAAATTCAGCTACTACTTGCGTCAGACTACGTACTCATTGTTCAATCCTCTTACGGCGGGTCTTTTTGGGATATATGCAACTGCCTCAACCATCAAGCAGGATCACCAATCGATGTACTCAGAAGGCGGGAGAGTTAGCAGCCGGGTCCATTAAATGTTGATGAAAACCCTTAGTTCTTGGTGACTCTTCTCCCTCGCAAGATACGTGGCTCATAATAGCGAATGAAGCAGCTCCTACCTCTGCTAACGCCATTGTTACTAAAAATCTAAATGAGAATCAGTTTATGAATAGTTACGAAGAAGGGTAGGTAACTGTGAATAATTCCTGGATCTACCCCCTAATTTAATTGATTTTTTCTAGCCGACCTTTCTACAAAATACCATTTAAATTGATTGAGAACTTTCAGAGATGATGTGTGTACAAACATTAGTGAATACATGAATTTGTTAGAAAAAAGAAAACGTGTTAATAGATAGATATACTTGAAATAAAATGGATATTTCTTTCTCATTGGAAAAAGTTCTCGGGATCAACTGGAAAAGAAGATGTATTCCAATATCACAAAAGACAATCTTCACAATTTCACGCCTTTATATAATTTGAAGTCAAAGAATTTTTTTTACCTCTATTCTGTGTGTATCGTAGGTACTCAGCAGGTGAAAGAGTTAACAGCCAATCTAACAATAAAACTTTTCAAAGAGTTCTCGGTGACCGTACCCCTAAGCAAGCTACGTGCCACCACGATAGAAAATCAAATATTCAATATCTAGGAACCACACGCGTGAAAAAAATGATAAAAGAATTGTGTTCAATATAGAAAAAAGACCATTTCCACAATTTCACGCCTAATTTCTCTTCACATGGAGAACGTTTCGCCTTTGGTGTCTATGTGTGTTTAGCATTCATACAGATGGGTCCCAAGTAACGATTCCTACGTTTTATCAGAAATGAATGACATAGACATTTATTTATGAGCGTCTTGGAAATACACACAGAGACGAAATAATTGTTGTAGCAATGCTGCCAATTCTGATTTAATTTTTCGAATTTTGAAGTCACTCCTTAAAGTATTTGAAAACACCTGATTTTGTAACACTGAAGCTGCAAATTCAGAACAGTAAACTAAAATAAACATCTACATTTGCAACACTGTGTTCAAAAGAGTGGAAGAAAAAAAAAAAGAATCAAAATCTTTTGATTATTCTCTCTTGGGGACCTCTCTATTGTCTTCCATCAATTTATACTGCGTATCGCAATCCCAGGTTATCTATTTCAATTTGTACCTTATGAACTGTCTTTCGATCTTTCCCTGTCTATTTATATCGAGATCAAAATTGTAGGATTGGTCAAGTCAAATCGAAAGATCTATTCATGCACGACTGCATTGAACAAATTCAACTGATCATCGCTGCAACATCGCGAATCACTTCTTTTTGTACAAATGCAGAAGGTGCACGTGGCGGAGTGGTGAATGCTACAGACAATGGAATCGGTGAGTTCAAACTCCAACTGTTTACGTTCAATTCGTATCAATGCATTGGGAGAGTTATAAATCTATCTCTACTGCCTCCGACTATATCTAAATAGCAAGACAGACTAGGCTCCCTAACCATTGAAGGCAACCAGTGTAGAACAAGGACAACTTTGAATTCAAAATCAGGAACTGGAGTCCCTGAAGCAGTCCGACGTTGTCTTCAGCCTCGTTCTGGCAACCACTGAGACAACACTGGTGCCAAACTGTATCGGCTCTAAAGCAGTATATCCAAATTTTCAATATTTTGATTCATGAGAAAATGAAAGAAAACGTAAAATATGAAAACGCAACAAGAACTTATTGATCTTTTCGGTCGGAAAGTTGGACTGTTTAAAAGATTTTCAAAGAGCAGCCGACACACTGTAGGTAGAAGCCATGCTGGTGATACGCGAATGATTGTCAATACTTCCAAAAAGTATAAACCCCTTTATCGTTATAGTTACATTGTAAGTAGAAACATGTATTTTTTTTTTTTTTACTATTAACTAGCAAAATTCGGGATGGTACTCGGGGCAAATGAACTGAAGCAACCCCAAATTGAAAGGAAAAACATTATACTACCGATACAATGTGTATATTACTGCATGTATGTATGTATAACCTTAAACAGATGTGTGTTGATACTGTATAGATATTACCAAAGCGTTGTTTCGTTATGCATAGGGCAAGAAAGATCATGTTGCGTGTATTCTATTGAGCCAGCCTCGGACATCAGTCTTCGTGATCAGTATTAACCTATAGCCGCCAAGAGGGCATATGTGTGTGTGTGTGTGTTTGTGTGTGTGTGTGTGTGTGTGTGTGTGTGTGAGTTAAGAAAGGGATATATATGAAAGGAGAGAATGATTATAAATTGCGTTATATTATATAGAAACTTATTTGAGATGATCTCCCGTCGTTACACGGTTAATGTATAACTCACCTTAGACGACGTGAATTGAATAAACAATTGAAGAAAATGGAACTGCAGTAGGATTGAACCTACCACCAATATATATATATATATATATATATATATATATATATATATATATATATATATATATATATATATATCAGGAATACAATGTAATATGATACATTATCCGATGTGTAATAATGTGTTCATTTCATAAAGTGCACGATACATTCAACACTAAACATTAAGTTGGGTTAGATTAGAGCTTAAAATATGATGGAGTAAATGATTCACTTCATAAACACGTTTATGTTTCTTTCCTGTTCAGGCTTCTTGATTAGGTTTATTTTAGATTCCTGTTTGGGACATTTGGGGGTCTGTGTCTATATTTTAGGTTGTAGGATCTTCCTCTTATTCTTTTTGTATATCTTTTCTTTTTCTGTTTCTTTTTTTCTTTGTTCAGTGGTTACTCATTGCTTGTTATGCTTTTCTATTTTATCCAGTGGAGATACTGTGCTTGTTGGTAATAATAAATTATAAATTAGTAGGATATAGTATAGGAATTTTCTTTATCAGTATGCTGTTAAACCATCAGCTCTTTGTGGTATGTAAACACCCCTTTGATATACCGAGCATTGCTTAGTCTGGCGCAGGGCTGAAGGATGGGGATCTTGTTGCACAAGTATTCCTAGAGGGGTGTGCCTGACCGTTTTTAAGTCAAAACCCCGAACACTTATCCGTGGTTCTGTAGAGAAATACATAACTACCCAATCTACCAAGCTAGCCAGGAACATACATAGTTTTGAAGAAGAATCAGAAGTTCAACAATGCCTCCAGCATGCTTACGTCCATATTTGTCCATGTGGTTGCCTTGATTGGTGGCAACTTCTAAGCAATATCCGGTGATTAGCAACTTTAGCATTTAGTGATCTTTGTTTCTATACATGAAAAAAGAACAAAAATAAGAGTAAATCGTCATCGCAGTCAATAACTGAACAACCGTAGCGTCAAATTTTGAAGTCATGTAAAGAAATTCCATCGAAGAATAGATATGGTCAGAATAAATTCTACTTATGACATCACTGGCGTTTTCGGCGGGATAACATCTAAAGTGAGTAAAAAACTTTCAGAAACATCTAGATTCTAGATGTTATTATCAGACCCGTCATAATCGGGTTCAACGAAAGTCAGAAAACTTTTTTTTCCAAAAATTAAAAATGAACAGTTTTAGAAGTGGTCTAATGGAGTACTGAGATCGATTTTCAAGTCTGTGGACAAAACGGTATGGCCAGGAATGCTGGAAAACACAAACACACTAACAGGAGTATGCACATATGAAAAGGATATAACCTATCGCCATCTTTGATGGCTACGGTTGTTCAATTAACAATAAACAAATGCTATGTAAGCATTTTCTTAGATATCTAACAAGTATGACGAGTTTTTTCATTTATTTTTGGGAAAATTTATTCTGGTACCAAATACAGTCATCTGCATAATGGTATTAAAAAAAATTTAAAAAATGGTCTGATTCAATCCGATCGGATCATTTTTTCCCAGATAAAATTACCCATTTGAAAATTGTTGAAATATCTGCAGCCTTTTGAGAGAGAGAGAGAGAGAGAGAGAGAGAGAGAGAGAGAGAGAGAGTATTTAGCCTTTAAATTATCAAGTCTTGTGTGGATTTTGTTTGATGCGGTGTATCAATCATTATGTATGATATGGTTGGACTATTTTCCTCGTCTATGTGTCTTTCACAACGTTTCGGCTGTGAACCTTCCGGCCTCCGTCGGGTGTTTGTTGGTTCTAAAATGCAGAATCATTACTTAGAGCTCATGCTCGATTGGACTAGATACATCATATCCGTGTTTTAGTAAATTCTGGTTGTGTTATCGGGGTACTTCCGAGTTTCTTCCCTTGCGTTGGGTAATCTGTTTTACTTGAGAAGTCTCTTATGATAAGAAACTCCCAGATGTTATTGATATCAATCCGTCGACTCTCTTCGGTAACTGAGGGGAGGAAGAAAAGGATGATGATACATCCGAATTACCCAAAGGTGTGACCTAGATTTCAAATCAATCAAACTTGAAACAGTTTGAAGGTGCGATTCTCACTTCATGTGAGAGGAAAGAGAGGAAATGAAGAGAGGGGCAAGAAATGACTGGTGTTCAAAAAAGAAGGGATAGAAGGAGGAGGAGGATTCAGGCGTAATTGAATTACCAAATAATTCTTTTTTCCAATTTCAAATGTATTCTAAACGAAGAAATAATAGCATCAGCAGTAGCATCAGCAGTAGCGTTACTGGTTTTGGTACTAGTAGCAGGAAGAGGAAGAGGAAGAAGCTGGAGGAAGAATAAAATGAGAATGGTTCACTCAAAGGTCTGGATCTAATTCCCATACCAATTGAATTGATATTCAACATATTAGGGACCGACAGACTGACAGACCGAGCAATAGGATAACAGACCAATAAGTGTTTTATTGAGATGCGAAATGGATCAGGACGCATGTAGTATAGCGATGATCCGCAAGCTAATCTTGCTGGCTCTTAATAGTGAGTTCAATCTTCATTGGATCTCTCAGTATAGATGGTCTAATTATGAACTTATGCTAATATAACGGACAGCATGTATTTGTGGGTCACCCTCTGTCGATGTTCTGCTATCAATCAGTCAAGTTGATAAGTGGTATGACAAAAATAAAAATGGACCACAACGCACGTCGTTTAGCAATGGACAGCAAGCTCTCATTTACCCGAAACCCCACTAGGACAGGATGTAACACGAGGTCGGTTCAACGAGGGGGACTGCAAACGTTTGGGACAGGAACTTTCTAAAAAAATTTCTCTAGTCGTTGCAGCTATTATTGCGAGGACACTAGAGCACTTGACTTGGTGACAGGGCGAACGCTGGCCCCACTGACCTAGACTACACAGAGCAATGCCAAGGGAATCCCATCTGCGTGTCTGGTCAGAACTGACCTTCCAAAACGTAGGACCAGCAAGCTAATCCTACTGGCTGTTATTTGTGAGTTAGATTTTCATTGGATCTCCAACTAAAAAGGGCATAATACGAAACTGCTATGTTAATAAGTAATATTTAAAAGAAGAGTATGTATTCTCCCAATAGTCATTTATGGAGCTGAAACATGAAACCTAACCAAGAGCCAGACCAACGAACTGAGAGGCATGCAACGTGTACATGGGAGAATTATGCTTAACCTTACATGGAGAGATCACAAGACAGCAGAGTATACCAGGAAGAAACCGGGGGTCCGCGATATCATAGAAACTATTAAAAATATCAAATAACAATGGGCAGGCCATGTTGCAAGAATGAAAGACAACTGATGGACATCACAACTCACAACATGGATCCGCATAGATCACATGAGAAACTGACGCCAACAAAACACAAGATTGAGATATGAACTAGACAAATTCAGGCAATACTGGCTTTGCGACGCCTATGACAGAGAATTATGGTGAATCCTGGGGAAGGTCTATGTCCAACGACGAACGTTAAAAGACTGATGATGATGAAGATGATGATGATGATGATGATGATGATGATGATGATGATGATGATGATGATGATGATGATGAAAAACAAACAAACAAACAAAAACCGGATATACGTGGTATAGCTATGATAAGAAGGCTAATCTTGTATGTCGTTCTTAATGGGATAAATCGTTATTGGATCTCTCTCTCTCTCTATCGATTGTCTGATACCAAGGTGATTTGTTGATGAATGATATTTTAAAAAACAAGTCAGGATGCTTATCTTGCTCGCTGCCTTTAGTTCGTTCCATCTTCATTGGATCTCCCACAAATGATGGTCTGATACTGAACTATTATGTTAATGAAACTTGTAAAAAAAAAATAGACCAGGACGCAAGCAATAATCAGCAAGCTAATCTCGCTGGCTGTTGTTGGTGGGTTGATCCTTATTAGATCTCCCAGTATCGATGGTCTGATATTAACTTATCTAGTTAATTGATCTACCTACACATTGATCTGTGTGTGTTTTTTTCTTTCCGTAACAATGGACTTATCTATGTAAATGTAACGATTTTGAAGGTAAAAATATATCCTACCTTCCATTTGATACTGTGGACTCTCCCTCTGAAACGAATTTAATTTTTTTTTCTTCAAAATGTCTCACTCGAATATATCTGTGAATTTTTCACGGTGATCAACTAAAAATAGTAATGAAATGTAGAGCAACAGATCTAAAAGAATTCATATCTGAAATGATTCCGTGACCATAAATTAAGGGTTAACATATTTGCTAGATGGACTGGATTTTAGACGTTTTCCCGATGGAGAGTCTGCTAGTGGTGATGTGCATTACAAATATCGACCTCAGTCGTAGAGGTGTACAGAAATGTATAAATGTTAGGTATCGAAAAACTCTGTAATGACAATAAAGTTGAACATGATAAAACTGGCCTATGGGACTCTGAAAAGGAGTAATAAAACAGTACTTTCTTTAAATACAATACATGTTCCAGGTTAATACGTAATATATTCCAATGTGAAAATTTAAAATCCCTATGTTTAATGATCCAATATTCAAGGGTGTTCCACACAGTTTAGAAGATAAAAGTGCTTATAACTTGAAAACGATAAGAGATACTAGTAAGAACGGGTGGGTCGGCTCATGTAGTTTAAAAAAAAATCTGAATGAATCTTCAAATCACCGGGTGAAAACTGCACGCTTTTGTTCGTTCTGTGACCAATATATTTGAAAAGAGCGATCTTGTCTTCGGCCCAGTCGCAATGAAAAAATAGCTATTTGTCATTTTTGCTTCTTTTTTTATGCTAAACAAATTACTTCCTATACAAATTAGAACAAACTAACACTTGTTATTGATGGAAATCTGAGTGAGTCCCCATAGCAGCGACCATCTTGTACAAATGACGTCACAAGGTCCTTATGCTACAAATTCAGTCAAAACAGCTCTTAGTCAATGTTGGTAGAGCATGTTAGCCATTGATACCCGGTAGTCGTTCCTTCCCTAAGTTCAAAATGCCACGGATTGATATCTTGAAACATTTGCTCTCCTACTATTGTGGGGCCAATTATTTTTTGTGAGCTCTATGGGTATTCGTTGAGTTGGGTCGCATTCAGTGGCTTCCCTATATGCATTGATATTTTACAATAGAGCGTATATAAGTTTTCATATCTGTATCAGATATTCAGGGTTATTATCCTGGACGATATAATGACGAGATAATGTGTCGACAAAAAAATGTGTAACGCCCTAATTTGTAATTCAGTTCGAAATAACGATGTAAGGCTGACGAGATTCTTTGTATTCTTGGAGCTGATTTGTGTATCGATTTTCTGAAAATTTGTTCTAACGGTTTCTGATCATTTTGGATCATGAAATGAGATACATAGAAGAATTGGTGATTTTTTTTTTTTACAATGGAATAGTATGCTGATGGCTTCCCTTTTTAGGGGACGATAGTTTTGCTCAGTAATTGCAGTTGCACGCGAAGAAAACGTAACGAGTAGCCATTTGCTGCTGTATTTTTATTCCAAGGATAGCACCGATTTTTTGTTCGCCTGAGCAGGTGGTTATTTTTGTAGTTTGGGGGTTGTAAAACTGTAGAATAGGATATTTAGTAACTATCTTTGAGTTTTGCAACGACGAAATAGTGTCGTTACCGCGGATGATTTTTCATGCCTTGTCTGCAATCGAGTTTATCGAGTGTCATGTTGATGATACCTTAAACTTTGGATGGATCAGGTTTCAATCATTTGTTAGTGATGAGTTGACCCTATTGTGTGATTTGAGATTGGGAAAAAATATATATATTTGGATTTGTTTAATTTCAAACCGTGTTTACGTAATCAGTCAAAAATGAATTTCAATCTATCTAAATGTTCTTCTAGAGTATTAGACCATATTATAATGTCATCTTAGGGAGGTTTTGTCCCTTCGATTCCTTCAGTTATTTGTGCTACTTCGATTTTGAACACTTGGCTGGCACTGTGTTTTCTGTTGGGTAGCCTGGTGAAATGATATTTTCCAAAGATTAGTAGGTGAGGGCTTCGTCAACTGAGGTCTGCCAAAATCCGTTAGAGGCATCCAGTTTCGAGAAGTGTTTTGGGCCATGCATATTCAGCGAGTATTTTTCTGCGTATTGTATTCTCGTTTTATTGCTTTGTTTAAATCACTTGTGTCTTGGAAAAAATCTTAGTTTCCCACCGAATTTTTCAACGACAACGAAGGAGTTAACCCATTCAGTGGGTTCCCTGACAGAAACAATAATTCACATTCCCAAGTTCTTTTTTAAATTTGCTCTTCAGGAATTGTAGAACTTTCCTGGAGTGAATCACAGGAGTTACTTTTGAGTCTGAAGTGATGTGACAAGTGGAGTGTAAAGCGCCAATTTCATCGAAACAATCATACTTTTGTGAAAGATCTGGAGGATTTTGAATTTTCGATTTTAGAGATTCTTTGGATTATTTTCAGTTTTTCACATGTATTTGCGTCAAGTATTAGTTAAGACGGCAAGCCTTCGGCAGAGCAAGCTCAACTTTCAAGAACCAGATGATCCCAATAATCCTAAAAAGAAGAGTATACAACCAATGCATTCTCCCGATAGTCACTTATGGAGCTGAAACATGGAACCTAACCCAGAGACAGACCTGCAAACTAAGAAGTATGCAACGTGCACATGAGAGAATCATGCTCAACCTTACATGGAGAGATTACAAGATAGCACAGTATATAAGGAAGAAAACGGGCGTTCGTGACATCATAGAAACTATTTAAAAACTCAAATGGCAATGGGCAGGCCATATTGCAAGAATGCAAGACAACCGATGGACATCACGACTCACAACATGGGTCCCCAGAGATCACATAAGAAACCGACGGACGTTAAAAGACTGATGATGATGATGCTGTATCTGCAACGATGAAGAGTGCGGGAGTTTCACACTTTCCCCATACAGGAATTTTAGAATCATATGCTGACAACTTCACTGAAGTATTCTTTAGTTTGGGTTGGGGAGAGAGATTATTGTAATTTTCTTTTTGGGGGCGGGGGGCAACATTTTTTATTTTTGCACTCGAGTTTCAAGTTTACTGAGCAATTTTTTTCAGAATGTCAGTCGTTAGTTATTGTTTGGACCTTTTGTGATGGAGATTTTATCTCTAAGTGTAGATCTTTGAAGTCAATTGCATCGAAGGAGAAGTCTGAAGTGTTCGATTCACTTTCTTCTGAAATTTGGATTTTGGGTACCAATTTTTTTTTCAATCATACAACTTGGAATAATGTCTTTTTTGTTGCATTCATTACATATTCTATGGTATGCTGGATAGTTATTTCTTGGGTGACCACAAAATTTACAGAAGTGAATTTAGTTTTGAGTTATGGCTGGCTTTATTGCTATCAGCTCCAGATTGGCGATTTTTGACATTTTTAGCGCCTGTCTGTATCGACGATTATGGCAGCCATGTCAGTATTTTGAACTTCTGCCGAGGAAGCTAGGATTTCAGACTGGTGTCTTGTTTCTTCAGTTGCTTGTCCTGCCTGCATGGCTTTGTCTAGAGTTACTCCCGTTTCCCGTAGGAGACGCTCCTTTATGCAGGAATTTATCGAAAATATCTCCAAATTCAAATTGCAATACTCTGTGGTAGAGTTCCGTGACGTATTTGTGACATCATTTCGTTTATAAGTGAAAAACTTATGTCTTAAAAAAAAAACTCAAGTCCTTGCTGGTTTGACAGTAGGAGTCGAATTTTTCAATCACTCTTTCCAGATTGAGCTTGACTTCATTTTCGTCAAAGATAAAAGTCGTGAAAACGTCGCAGTCTTTTACTGCTATGCATGTCAAGAGAATTGAAGTCGTAATCCTATCTGATTTGGTATCAGATTCCGTTGCTGGCAAAAACAGGTGAAGTTCCGATTTCCATTTACACCATGCGCTGGTTAAATTTTCTTGGAAATTCTGAGATTTCAGAGGTGGTGAAGACTCCATGTTTTTTAAAAATAATTCGGTATTCTTGTTGATTATAAGTTTTAAACTTCTAACACCATTTTATATGTTGATGGACAGTGTATAGATGAGTTGTGATTGGATTAAAATAGAAAATAGAAATGAGGCAATCGAGACCAGCATGTGTCCAGTTGAAAGACATGTTTAATACTGCATTATGGGTAGGTAAGTAGCGTCACAGTAAATTGACGTAATTGTCTCTTAGCATTGATGTTATTTGATTATTTTGTAGCAGCAGCTTTTATTGGTTAGTCGGAGTAATAGTACGATTATATAACAGGGGCCAAAGCCCAGTCTACCCTCCCCAGCCTAGCGGATGCCAATGGTTGTTACTCTTTTTCTCCTCCGTAATTGTGTTTGTTTGCCAGACAAACACTTTTTTCAAAATGTTGGTAATTTTTCCTAAAATGATGATGGTGATAAATGAATAAATAAAGATTTAGACATAACAATCGATTGTCGTGGTTCATTGGCTTGGCTTAGTTCAGCTTACCTCAGTAATGTTATCTAGAACATGGTAAATCCTCTTCTCCAGACTCCTGTAATCCTTCATGGGTGATGTTTGTTTAATGTTTTGTTTACTGATTCAAACCACCCAGATCTGCTTCTGCTACTTAATAAATCTCTGGTAGGTCTGCATCTGTCTGAGTTTACTTCTTGGATATTGCCTTCTCACGTGAATTAAAACTCAGATGCCATAGAGAGGGTACATATGAGAAGCATCAAGATCAGACTGAGAAATATATCTCACACTGATTTAAAGACCCTGGAATACAGAAGAAAATGAGCTGACCTATAATACGTCTGTAGAACCCGGAACGACATTCCATTGCTTTGACGTCCATTGCTCAAAATTCCCCGGTGAAAAATGCTGACTTCATCTATCTACAGTAAGACTAGAGGGCACAGCCATAAATAACACATTTAGACCTGATCTTGAAAGAAGTTTCTTCTCGAAAAGAATAGCTAACCCATGGAATAGTTTGAGCGGAAAGACAGTCTTATCCGAAAATATCGATATATATATTTTTTTTTTTTAGAATAACCTTTATTCTGATATCAGTCATATCAAATCTAACTACCAATTTTCATATCAGTTTAATTCCACCCCATCTTAACTGGAGCTGACTTAATGAGGCAATTAACTACTGTCAAAAAGCTTATTTCAAGTAAATACAGTACATACAAAAATCCACGTATTCGCTCACCTGATGTTGAGTGCCGTTTTTATCATCGAGTGGAAGAGTGAGTGGGACTTTACAATTTACAATCTGAGTAAACATTTTATTGCCAATCAAAATTTGGTTACATATAGAGATGGTCTTATTTTTTCATCCTACAATTGTCCGAAACAAAAACGAAATAAAAAAAGGACCTCCCCATGTCTGATCAAGGAACGGTTGCAGTCCAAAACCTTCCTTTCCTCAGGGAATTCGTTTATCTTGAAAAAAGTCATTTTTTTTCAGGTTTTATAGAGGGGTTATTCTTACAATGTTGAATTTGATCTTTATATTATGCCATTCGTGCGGAATTACGGCTTACAATAATTATTTTCCCTTCGATTGGAATGTATGCATTTTATAAACTTTCGTTGGGAAAATTACAGGAAGTTGGTTCTGATGGTAAATTGTAAAGTTTCACTCCCTCACCAGACCGATCAAGTCTCCCGCATTTCGTGGGAGACCCCTGCATTTTGAAGCCAACTGCTGTCTCCATCACCCCCACCCTACGCAGGTAATTTAATTTGTATGGATCTTGAAAAATGTGCCTGTAAAATCCTCCCCTCTATTTGCAGACCTACCAAGTCTTCCATATTTCGCAGTTTAGAATTATGTTAAGATAGGTTTTCAATACACTGATATAGCTGTTTTACAGCTCCTAAGATTGAAAATTTTCTTGGCCCCCAATCATGGAGTGTGTGTGTGGGGGGGGGGGGGTATATTTTTTTTTTTATAAGGAAATCTCCCTCCTGGGACTTTCTGAACTTACGCTGGTCTGCATCACTGACTTGGTGTTTTAAACGGTGCACAAATGAAAAGAAACAAGATAATTAATGATAGAAAAACAGTAGTAAAAGCGGAAATTACATTGCTTTGCCTTGAATGAATTAAATTGTTAAATTGTTTTTATTTCTGTGCATTTGTGCAAACATCGATTGATCGAAGGTATGACATCATTATTATCATTTTGACTTTTAAAATAATCATTTCGAATTTTTAAAAACTTGCTTTTTCGAACGGTGTTTTGAAGATAAAAAAAACATCGCCAGAAATTTTTGTGCTTTCAGTTAGGTTTTAGGGTCCGGTCCACATAGTCTCCTAAAAGCTTAATGATAGTACAAAAATCATTTCGAAATTTTTTTTACGACCATTCTCAAGAGAAGTAGCCAAATACTTTCAAGCTGAACTTCCGTACGTATGGTGGAAAGGAAGGGTCCAGTTATAATTATATAGTAACATTGTAAATAGAACCCTCATACTAAGACCTTAAAAAAAATTCAAAACAAACAAACCTTCCTTGGGGGAATGAAAGTTCCATGAATTGAAAACACGAAAATTACTAACGCAAAAATGTTTTTTTCCCCCAATCTTTCAGACAGGACCGTCGTTGACAGAGGTGCGGAAAAAATACGAAACTAAATGATTACTGTGTCTTAACTCTGTATCAGTAAGCAAAATGGCGACTACAGCGTCAAGTCTCTACGAAGAAAATTCACGTAAGTTGTTTATTTCATTTTTTTCCCCTTAAATCTTTCATCGACCCATTTGTTCTGCATTCGTGAAACCCAAGGATGTCTGTGACTATGAATATACGTATATTTTTCTGCAGTTTTCCCCATACTTCTTTAGGTTTTATGTTGATAGTGAGAATTCACGTGGAATGAACTCAACACGTGTGTTCGAATAAGTGCGTAGAAAATACGACGACTTGATACACATTTTATCCCTGTTTTTTTTTCTTCTTTTTTTCCACATATCTTTGTATAAAGAGTTGATAACAATTTGTTGTTAGCAATTACTCTCCCTGCTTGACAGTTTGACACAGCTGTTTCAGATTAACGAATTCTCCCTTTCGTACCATGCTGAGGGCGATCTCGTAGTACAGGATCCCAAAATATCCACCGGTTGTTTTGATGGTGCACTAAATAAACAGATATCAAACCTTAAGAAAAATGTATTTAAAAAGAAATCCAAAATTGAAATGAAAGGAAACATCCCCTCGCCTATTTCAACTATAGGAGGACTTTATTTATTTGGTTTTGAAATCTGGTGTTTCCTGTTCGGAATTACATGGGTGAAAACATGGTTGAAAATACAAAATAGCTGTTGTAAATGTTGATCTGACGTATAATATTGTTTTATTAGATTTGATTTGTTAGTATTTTTTTGTAACTGAGTTCCCTCTCAAAAACAGCGATAATTTGGGACGTTAAACTACGTGATCATCCTGTGTTCAAAGTGATGATCAGTTTTGAATCGTCCGAATTTCTTAGATGAAGCATATGTCATTCTTCTGTTTTTTAAAATTTTATTCGGCTGCTTTCATCTCAACAACGCTTCGGTTGTTTTAACCATCTTCCTCTTTCAAGTATCAGCATGGACCGGAAATGAAGAATACTTCGAACGTGATTTGAACACGTATCCAAGAATAAAGAGATGCAAGTTCAAATCTCGTCAGAAACTTTTCCAGATTATTTCCAATACATGATGCTGATGTATACTAATATACAAATTCTCCTGGACACTAATCAATTGCTGCCGGCTCAAAAAAAAAAAAAAAAAAAAAAATTATCCCCCTCCAAGAAGGAGTAAAAGGGAAAACGTAAGACTGCAATAAAATAAGAAAAGGGAAAGAAAAAATTGTGCTAACTGAACTGAGTTGACTCATTCTGATGAGCCAAAACATTACGACCAGTGACATGTGGCAAGAATGACAGCTACAGTCTTGTAGTAAATGCACACGGGTATATAAAAAGGTAAGCGGGTTTCTAGAACTTCATTTTAATGGGTTGAAGGCCAAAGTTATACAACAAGATTTGTGTGACTTTGAATAAGGCCAAATTGTTATGGCTAGAGGACTAGGTCAGTGTATATTTTCGGAACAGCATGGCTTGTCAAGTACTCATTCTCAGCTGTGCTGAGTACCTTTTCGGCAGTTATGTAAGAATATAAGCAACATGGGTAGTATGAATATTTTGAATGGTAGTGTAGAATCAAATTTCTCATAGCACAGAAGTTAAAATGAATTGCGTGGTCTGTGTGATGAGAGACCTTTCAGGTCAATAACTGCTAGACAAAACAAACTTGCAACTGCAGGTGTTCATCTCAAATTGGGATTGTCGTTCTAAGTATGGGAAGATAACCTAACTTAAAACCTCTATTGTTATCTCAGACCCCTTGTGTCAACCCTTGATCCAAAGCAGAAGCTCTACCATGAGAACTGAATCCTAAGAACTAACAATGGGACTTTCCATTCCATACAATGTGTTGGTGTGTATTTTTGATTGGTTATTCAAATTAAACACATAACCCACATCCCACCCGAAGGATGCTTTCATGTATTGGACGGGTTTCTTAGACCCAATGTATATGGTGGGAAGGAGTGTGTTGGGCTCCCCTGTCAGGGGAAGGTGCCACTACGATGTAACTTTCTACAAGAGTTTTTCACTTTCTTTCTGTGCAGTCCATGTGCAAACTTTTGTTCTTTCAGAATAAATACTACAGAAAGTAAAAGAAGTGAGTCTGATTTATATAGTAGTTTTTACCTATTAGAAATTTCGTCAAGAACCCAACAGATCAACATCTCACTGATACATACACAAACCGAGTCCTTATTTAAATAGTTACAACACCTCTTGACCTGGGCAGAATGTTTTCAACCCACAAGAGCTGTTACCCTGACATCACTGCAGTGGTTTGAGGAAGGATAAATCACCAACCACCGACAAGGCATTGGGTGGCCAAGACTTATCTAAGCCTGAAGTGAACAGAGGCTTTCCCTCTAAGTATGAGCCAACCAAAGGGCTACTGTGGCACAAATCGCAAAGTATCTAAGCTAACCAATGTTAGTAACCAAAGGTATGTGCAATAGGCATACAAATATTGGAACTTGAATTTCCATCAATGGAAGAAGGTCGCTTTGGCCGATGGATCGTACTGAATAAGGTCGACAGTAGGGAATGTGTCCATCTTTATCCTGAGGAATCGATGGCACCAGGATGCACTGTTGGAAACCAACAAGCCAATGAAGGCAGCGGGATGGTTTGGGCAATTTTCTGCTGGGAAACACTCGGTCCTATCATTCATTCGGTATTTTATCATGTACTGACTACCTCAACTTCTTTGAAAACCAGGTAACTTCTTCGTGATATCAGTCTTCTATGGTGACAGTAGCATCTTTCAGCAAGACAATGCATCCTACCTCACTGTATAAGTTGTATGGGAATGGTTTCAGGAACTTAAAAGAGACTTCATTGGGTTGCCCTTGCCATCAAACTCCCTAGATCTCAATCTCACTTATGGGATGAGCTGGACAAATGCACGTCTGTTATTTAAGCTGCTAAGCCAATCTCTAAAACTTCATTTTGATGTTTTGAAGGCCGATGTTATGTGCAAGAAGAAAGATTTGAGTGACTGAATAAGGCCAAATTGTTATAGCCACAGGACTAGGTCAGTGTATATTTCTGGTATGGTTTGGCTAGCCAGGTACTCACTCAAGTTGTACTGAGTACCTTATCGGCAGTTGGATTAGAATATAGGCAATAAGGGTAGTATGAATATTTTTGAATGGTAGTGTAGAATCAAATTTCTCATAGAACAGAGGTTGAAATAAATTGCATGGTCTAAAGAAATGTGGTCTCGTATTATGCTCATGGAATATTACACCTCTTATCTTGACTAATTCTGGACACATTTCATCGATTAATACCGTCAGTTCATCTAATTGGGAACAGTAATTGTTCAAATCACTTGTTGGGTTCTCCAGAATGAATTTATTAGAGATGAATCCATTCCAATCACACCTTATACACAGCATCTCCTTGTTTGGATGTAGACCGTTCAGTAATTGTTTGGATAAGGTTTGCAAAGAACAGGAAGGTAACAAGTATAGACACAATTATTCAAAGTTGGTGCTGCTAACATATTACAAAACAAATAAGAACAGAAATTTTAAACCTTAAAAAGGGGATTTTATTGAATTTTAACTACAAAGGATGTAAATTTAGGGTTGATCTTCAGGTTTAAGACTAGGGTTGGGGTTTCAATTATCAGAAAAAAAAGGTGAGATATTTTTTTCATGGTTGTAACAGTAACACTAACACTAGAATGAATATACAGTTGAAATTAATATCATAAAATGATTGAATAATTTTTTTATCATTCCTCTTTATATTTCTCTATAAAAACTCCTGAGGTAACTAAACAATCTCCTATTTATTCCAAATTTACAGTGTCTATACTAGTTATCTCCCTTTTATTTGTACCCCCCCCCTCTAAATAATTACCAACTAGCCTTTGTTGCTGCTGAAGGTGGGTTGTTCCCCTTGCCCCACAATCTCTTTCATTTCACATAGTTGCAAAATACCACTTCTCATCACTCATTACAATTTGTTTCTGAGATTAAACATTTAAATGTGATCCAGTGTTTTTTTTTTTCAAGAATGGAGCATTTCTGTTTTACTTGAGTATTGAATAGCGCACTGAAATGAAATCCTACTTTTTTTTTTGTTCAACTTATGTGGAAGGTACACATCAAAGTGACTAACGTAACCAAGCTGGTGATTTTCAATGCTCGATAGGTTATGTTCAGTATGTTGGCTATCTCTTGCATCATGTAATGTTGATTATTCTTGAGTAATGTCTTGATGTGATCGTTATCAATTTTTTTTTCCGTTTGAGTTACATTTTTGCTATTCCTAAAATAAAAAGGCATGATATGATAAAGATCTTGCTTATTTTCTTCCATCTTTAATGTTAAAATCAACAAACAAAAAATATGCTAATTCTGTACAAATTTGATAAAAGAATTCACACTGATGTGATAGCTGTTTTAGTATAGTGAAAAACGATCTTTTTGTATGAATTTAAAACTAAACCCTCCAAACGCCTTCTAACGGCAAAAACTGGACCAACATTTTTAGCCGACCCAATAGGTATTGATCTTGATTACTGAAGAGGTAATCTATGTCAGTCTTATTCTATCATTCTCTTGACAACACTTCAAACTCTGGCTGGGACAGTTTGCATTCACTTCACACTAATGCCCTTGGGAAAGCCATGAAACCACTCCAGCTCCCAGGGAGATCATTTGAGAAAGAGAGAAGGAGAATAAAAAAGAATTGCTTCATCTGTTGTGCAGTCTGGGTGCAACTGAACAGATCTGAAGATTCTTTTATTTCATTCTACCTTTTCTCTCGTCTATTTGCTGACTTTCGTACAGTACATAAACACACACATGCAGAGGATTAGAATAAAAGCACTTATTTGTGCCAATTTTTTTTCATAGCTTAGAAATATACACTAGAGTCAATGACAAGATAATGCCGAAAATCAATTATCTTGCATGAATGACTGCTGATGTTGCCAGGCATGAATATGTCGCACACGCAAAACTGATTTTCTTCAGTACACTGGTATTGAACAGCTGCCAATTGAGATCTAACAAATTGGTTTTCCCTATGACATATATATATATATATATATATATGTGTGTGTGTGTGTTGTGTTTGTTGTGTGAATGGGAGGTGATCTAACAGAATGTTGATGAAAGTGACAATTGGAAGGTGAAGAGAAAAGCAGGTGTTACGTCTCGAAAATGTTTATTATCACATGGGCATATTTTGATGATTTCTTTTCCTAAGAAATTTGCAGCAGTACAGTGAAAATTATAAGCTATTTACATGTTTAAGATTGAGGAAAGAAATGGGGATATCTGTGTGATTTGATTTATAGATTTTGTCCAAGTATTGAACACTGTTGGAATTAAGATTTTCTGGATAGATATAAGCGACTTTGTAGTATATATATATTTGACCTGCATGTATTAATATATGTGTGTGTATATATATATATATGAATTATAAATTGCTTTTTATCATATAGAAACTTTTTTGAAATGATCTCCTGTAAATACACAGTTAATATATCACCCAACTTATTTATGTCGTCTAAGTTGAGTGATATATTAACCATGTAATGACGGGGGATCTTTTCAAATCAGTTTCTATGTAATAAAACACAATTTGTAATTCATTTTGTTGGATCACATATATCCATTTCTTTATATATATATATATATATATATATATATATAGTTGTGAAAGTAGGTATACAGTTATTATTGAACAGATACAGGTCTTTTCACATAGTTGTTTATCATTTATTTTATTATTCATGCATGCATTTCCTTTGTTTAACTAATGTATGTCATCCGTATTATAACTTAATATTATTATCATTGTGATAATACATAACTTTGAAATCATCAGTATGTTCTTTTAGATGTGTCCATACATCTAAATAAGATGCTTTTCGGTTGGTTGGTACAGATTATGTTAATCAACAGAAAGAGGATGGAAGAAGTGTGATTTCATTAAAATAACGTTCATTACGATCAATCCTTCCTACCAGCTGCTATGATGGTAGAATATATGAGGTTCACATTTTTGTATTTTAAAAAAGCTGAAAATGGTCCTCAAGATTCTTATTGAATAAGGATCAATTGACTTGAAGAAAAACTACTTGCTCCTCCTCCTGCTACTACTGCTACGGTTTGTGGACGCATCGTTGAACTTATGGTTCTTGTTAATTATAACCGCTGCAGTCCTACTTTTGCATCCCTGCCCTGTAAGGGGAAACATACATCGCTGACATCTTTGTCTATTAATCACGGGTGAAGCTACTAAGCATTGCTGGGGCTACCTATACACCAAAAATTATCTTGGGAAAAGCACCAAAATAATGTATGCGTTCCAGCTGAGGAATGTGAGATGACTAGTGTCGGACTTCAGTCATCTGTATACAAGAAACATATATATATATATATATATATATATATATATATATATATATGTGTGTATCTGTATATCACAGTAAGATTGTGAAACTAGTGATTGCATGAAATTACTAGGGATATTGTGAAATTCTGGAACCTTTCAGTAATTTCATGAAATTTAGTTTTACAATCAGTGTAGTAATAGTTAAAATGAAAAGCTTGTGTCAAAATGAATAAGACTTGGTAAATATTGAGTATATTCTGCTTCAGTATATATTTAGTGAGTTTAGCATGGTTTGACACAAACTCATTACAGTAGTAATGGTCAGCATCACAAGCTTGTTTTCATTACTACACTGATTGTGAACCTGGGGATTTAATGAAATAACTGAAATGTTGAGGAAATTTCACAAAATCCCTTGTAATTTCACAGTCTTTATTTGCTGAAAAAAAAAATGTTTACTTTGAAAGAAATATATTTTTCTGTTGATTTTCATTTAAGAAAAAAATTAGAAACAATAAGGCAAGAGAATTTGGCAAAAAATGAATTTCTTGGGAATACATCAGTTTTATTCATGATGTGTTGGAAGTGTCTATATTTTCTTCTATCCTACTATTGAGATATCAGTGGTATTAATGTTGACATGAACTCACAGCTATTTGCTTAAGTATGAGCAAACACAGTCACAAATTTTTATCCCCTTCTTCTCACTCTCTCACTTGCACACACACAACCATTGGTATCACTGCATCTAACTGAAACCTCTGACTTTCTATCTCTGAATTTTGTGGACACTTCTGACGAATTTACATCCTGTTTAACATTGTTGACAATATTGATTTGAAATTTTCTTTTTAAAAATCAAACACTCATTTGTCACTCTGCAGGCCAGCAGATTAATTCTTTGGTCAGCCTGTGTAAAAGCTCGAGTCATTTTCTAGATTTAGATAGAAAAAAATGTAAATATAAATGTATTTTATATATGACAATTATATATATATAATAAGTTTAAAAAAAATAATTCTGCTTTCTTGAGGCTCATTTTTTATTTGAAGAGTGTAATGAAAATATTGAAGTTTGAAAATACAAATCAAATGAATTTTAGAAAGAAGCAGATATCCAAGATTTGATACCCAACACCTACTTGCTGGAGAGAAATATAGTGTGTGTATATATGTATGTATGATATATATATATATATATATATATATATATATATATATATATCATCAGGTGAATGATTGGCAGAAATATGAATTAGTTTGTGTAGCGAATCCACATTCTACTATTCATTTCCAGCTCTACTTTAAAACAACTTGACTTTCATAGTATAGAGTTGAATGTATCGAGCACTCTATGAAATAAATCCATCACATATCAGACGTTGCTTTCTATCATTATATTATGCTATACTGCTAACCTGATTGGTACCATATGTATTATGTGTATATATATATATATATATATATATATATATATATATATATATATATATATATATATATATATGTACATTTTGGACAGAAAGTAAGAGTTCAGTTTTCCATTATAGTTACATTATAAATAGAGGCCCCCTCTGAAATATTCTAAAATGATTTTTAACAGGGAATTTTTAATTTAAAGAAAAAGTCTCCTTCATGTTTGAGGAGGTTCCCCTCACTTTAAGCCCCTCAAGAAATTATATATAAACATGTAAAATATGTATATGAGTGAAGGTTGGTCCCACTTCGGCAATATAGTTACATTGTATACCCCCTTCTGAAACCTTTTGAAAAATGTCTTTTCTCTTCCTTTTGTTTTAACACCCCTGTCCCTCACAGGTCCAATAATTTGGTATGTCTGTACCTATGTTAAGGTGCTTTTTATAACCTGACAGGCAAACATGCCTAGACACAGAAACCTCTTACTTAAATATTTAATATATATATATATATATATATATATATATATATATATATATATATATATATATATATATATATATCATGTGTATGTATGGAAGTGTCCATTGTTACAGACACGGAATCAAGAAAATCATGAAGTTCATTATATAAGTAGATGATATATTGTAGTTAGTTGTGGCTTATAAATAATAATGAATTGATTAGTCACAAAATCTGTTGTTTATCATCACTAAAGATTGAATTTGTCTTTCTATTAGGGGGGCAGAAAGTGACCCTAGATCGGTTTAACGAGAGGATTTCAGATCTATATGTGTAGAAAAGGACAAACATTGCCCAGTCTCAATGAACAGTCCCACTGAGACTTTAGGATCACTCCTCCCTCCCCCTCCCTTATAATACAGCGCAAAGGTGAGGGGGCTGCTCTTGGATATGAACCCCCAGGACCAGGCTCTCCTCTTTTTTGCTACATCCCATCCAAAGATGTGAACACAATTGAGGATTAGATACTCCACTCTGATCTCAATCAGAAGGTTGGGTACGAGTGGAAGATTGCAAATTGACAAAATTGAATTGACGGAAATAATTGTGGATGAGAAGGTGGAAGAAGTGATTGAATCATTTTCACTCAAGGGGGATTTTTTTTTCTGAAATATACAATGTTGAAAATGTATTTATAAATAAAATATTTTTTATGTTTGAAAAAAAATTATTCTCGTCTTCATATTTTAGAAGAGAAAGAAAATTATGAAGAATCCTCGAGTGACTCCTCATCTGAAGATGAAGAAGGGGAGGTAAGTTCAATTTTATACTCCGTTACTCAGGGGACGTATCTCCCGTAATGACACATTTTCACTTGGATAATTGAAAACTATATAGGCCAAAACAGTGCTAAATTCTTTAACGTTTAAACAAAGCAAGGAACTATAACTATTTTTATTTTGTTGAAATGGTAATTTTCGCGCAAATTGATGTAAAATCATTTGTGCCGTAAATGTCAACTAGAGTAGCCTCCCTTTGTGACCCATATTGGCTAAAAATGGCCAGATTTTTCCATTTTTCAATTGCAGCTACTTTCTGCTAACTGTACAATCAAAAATGTTAACTATGCTCTATAACACTGAATGGTGAAACCTTTGTTTCGGTTGTTTGAATTTATTCATAAATATATTAAGGAACACTGAACGTTTTGGGTCTTTGATTTTTAATTGTTGTGTGAGGAATAATAGGTATGCCCGAAAACCTTATAAAATCAGAAAATGTTTTCAAAAATCCAAAATTTGAACTTTATTCAGCACAGCCTCTTTATGATTTTTCATGAGTACTGATTAATTGTACACTCTAATGAATTATGAAAATAAAATTATCATTAGGATCCTTAAACAATATATTTTTCTATTAAAAACTTGAACATGAATAATTATGAGAGATTTAGTGTGAATTTTTGAGTGTTTATATTTACCTTTTCACTTTTATTTCATAACAAATGAGAATCACCTGTATTGATCTAATATCAATGCAATTATAAAAATAAGGAAGAGCTTTATTGGAATATGATTTTAAATTTGAACTTCCTAACATCTCAGGAGCCATCATTTGATTTTCCTAGCAAAATAAGAAATAAACAACAAATAATCCAGCCATTTTTGGGCTATAAAGTTGGCTGGAAATGAAATGAAAGAAATCTAGCAACTTTCAGCCATCTTCAACGAACCAAGGGAGGTAACTCTTCTTTATATTCTAGGAAGCTAATTCGCCCAATTAATTTGTCAATGGTATGTCACTGATAAAATTTCAACAATTTCTATTTTGGCATTTCCTCTGCAAGATGCACCAAATATTCCTTTTGAGATTCTTTGGATATATATATATATTCTGAGGTTTCTATGATTGCAGGTGTGTATATACATATATATATATATATATATATATATATATATATATATATATATATATATATGCCCCGTAGAGCTCTTTTAGAATTCTACTGGGATGTAATTGTTCTGAAAAATAAAGTGAATAAGATTTTCCCAACTTTTACAAGTGCAGACAATGATGTCATCAAAAGGTGAAATGAAGAAACCAGATGTAATTAGTGGCATTCTGATAATGAAACATTTTTGTTCTGTTCATTAATGCTTCTTCCAACATGAATTCAAAATGTGCAATACAGCAATGAACTTATGAGATCATTCTTATTCCATTTGAATTGTCTGAGTTGAATTGTTCATCGTTTTTCAATAACAAAGTTGAGTGAGCTCTAGGTTTTACTCTTAACTTACTGAAAAACCAACAAAACATATTGCTAAACAATCACACACTAGCTGAAAATCTGCCCAACAGGGCTAGTTCATGAGGAAGACCTGAATAGAACCTAATGATATTTGTACATTGAAATTATGTATGCCAAGTTTTTCCTGGACAAAAAAAAATCTATTTTCACTCCCAGGTTCAAAACCTATCTAAGTAATATATCTAAAGCACTAATCCGTTTTCTCAGAGTTGAACGGAATTTTCAGGGAGAAAAGACTTCAACCAGTTGCTGTGCTATTTGGTATCACTGAAACTTCAATTTACTGAGTTATATGCCAAAGATAAGGTGGGGTTATGTAGATGCGATTAATATAAATTATTCAAGAGGGAGCAAGCATTAAGCCGTGAAGAGTTATCTCCCATACATCAGGCATTTTGAACGCATTGCTGCTGCCATGAATCTGTTTTCCAAACGTCATTGTGTTCATCCTCATTGTATTTTCCGTTTTTTGAGAAAATAACTCACACGACAATGAAACATAGTACCTTGAAATATCTATAGTTTTTGATAATGAATTTTTGCCATTTTTTTTCTCTTATATAGTCTTTCTCTTTCCTTACTGTATGTGGAAATAACTTGGTTATTCTATTTAATAATACTAATTTATTTTGCCTCTGTTAATTGACAATTGATAACCATTATTTAACTTCAGTAACTATTTATTTATTTATTGTATGATCATTGCATAGGTTTGTTGAATCTTCTGCCCTTATTTCATTCAGTGGGTTATGTTGACACATTTTAAACTCTTTCTATTTAAAATATATTCAAATTCAAAGACAATTGTCATTATACGAATATTCATCTTATGCAATGATAGAAAATCAATTAGGTCAATCAGGTCAGTTACAACACATTTAGGTTGGTCATATCTTGTCAGTCAGTTGAGTTTTTGGCCTGTTGTTTTTTTTTTTTTTTTTTTTCTTTTCACGATGACAGTCGCTTTTTCTGCATAAATGTAGATCTACAGATAGAGAAAATATACATTTATTTTTTCTTCATCTTGATAATGGGGTTGAAATTTTGTATTGGAGATGATTTCTTTTTCTTTTCTCAGGCTGTCACAGAACAACTCGAAAAAGATTGGTTACGAACTCTGGCAGCTTTGAAGAAAAAAGATCCCAGGATTTATGACAAAGATATCAAGTTTTACCAAAGTTCTGGTGAGTAAAAATCCTTCCTTTGGAATAATGAAATCGGTAAAACACGGACTTATAGAATACCTATTCTTCAAAGTATGGGTCTTGACCATTCCTTGATCTGCTGACTGGGTCAGTTGTGATAATAAAGTGAGATTTGAAATATATATATATATATCAATTATAAATTGCGTATTATTATATAGAAACTTATCCGAAATGATTCTGGCAGCAGCCCCATTTTCTCTAATTGTTTATTCTATTTTCATCGTCTAAATTGAATGCTATTAATCATGTAATGACAAGAAAGCATTTCAGATAGGTTTTTATATGATATTACGCAATTTATAATTCATTCTTTTTGACCAAAATGTCCATTTTGGGGATATATACTTATAAATATACAGTCTAGTAAGCTTCACAACTTTGAACACTTATAAAAAAAATTTTTGTGGCATTATTTCCCAAAATCTATAAATTTAATTTATTTAATTTTCCTCTGTGTTTTTTATGTTTTACGCATACTTTGATATCATAGTGCGATGTCAGTTGTTTACCATGGAACCATTTTGGGGATTTAAAAACAAAACAGTTGTATTAACTTGGCATCCCAGCTGGGTTGATGAAAAACCACCCCCCTTTCAGCCAAATATATAGTTTCGGTCATTTATGTAGTTTGTCATTTTATATGTATCATGATTTATTGTATATGGATGTTTTTTTTATACTATACATCAAGTTGGTCCAGCTGATTCCACAAGTACATACTGCATCTGTGGGGTTTAGGGCTTATTTACGTAGGTCACCCAAACAATGTATTTAATGATGAGGGATCAATAAGTATTGCAACAGATGTGATTTGTTGTTTGTGTCACTTCTATTGAGTGTTTATATATGTATGTATATATATTATTATATATTATATAACTCAATGAGTTGACAGAAAATTAAATCTAACCATTCAAATATACCCTTCATTCTTCCCTCTTCTCTCTCGGTGCCATGTTTGTTATTGTTCATACACTAGTAATAGTGGCAAAGTTATGATGAAAAAATAGTAATAATGGTTAACAATGCTTCCTCTAATCCACGCATATAATATTTAGCTATGTGCAGATGTCTTCTATAACGCTTAGGGTCAGAACTGATTTGGTAAAATAGGTTTGTATTCTCTGATGACAAAAATTCTAAATTAAAAGAATGATGAACTTGTAAAAAGTAATAATAAAAATCCATTCGTAGTCAATATAAAATGCAATATGTATATCCATATATTTCATATATGTCGTCATTATTGACAGAACGAGTAAACTATTAAAGAATAATAAACAAAGAAAGAATCGGTGCTATTATTACTATAACTTCTAGGTGAATAGGAAGACATTTTTTTTTTGCAAGGGTAATGTGTAAGTTACCTCCCTTGGATTGTCGATTGTCTTGTTTTTATTATTTAGTAGACTCATCGTTGGAGACAAAATCATTGCCTCGTGTGTCGTGCTAGACTCATCATGGTGGCATGACTACTGTGACATCCTTGCCCCACCCACACTTCTGTGTCAACGTGTAATGGTATTAATTAACTAGTAGGTCATCTTAGAACATCTCTGTTGTTAGTGACTGTCTCCCCCTCCCTCCCTTTTGTCTGCTTCACTGCTACAATTTTCTAGGTCTCACCTGTTATTAACAACTTATCTATGAGAATAAATTGGTTTTGGGGATTACCCTTTTTTTGGAAACCGTCAACCAGAACTGTCAACATAGGTTTCTTCAGTTTTCAAGTAGGTTCGGCTGGATGGCTATGTATGTATGGATCAAAGGTACAGGCCACACCAATGGAGCTAGAGGACTGAAAATGTAAACATTTAGTTGTTTAAATACCCCCCCAAGCAATAGGTTTTTAATGGGTGTTTGAATTTGCAATGTAAATTTGTTAGATTGACCTTGTAGATTGTGTTTGCTGTTTATTTTTACAATTCAGACATTTTCTGTGATCACTGTCCAACAAAAGGTGAGAGAAGCAACTTATCCGTTGATCCCCACTTTTTCCAAATTTTTAATTGATCACCCCCATACATAGCATGCTACCAAAAGACTTTGATCACCTAACGGCTTCTATTGAGTGACTAACCAGACCTGTTTTTTTATATAAATTTTTTTAACTTTGCCCCCCTTTAAATTTCTGTTTTACTTGTAAAAAAAACAAAAACAAAAAAAAAATCTGCCACCTTCAACTGTCGAATGCTCACGTATTCTTCTGCATATTTCTTAGTTGACACCAGGGTGGCCATCTTCTGGCCAAATTTGACAAATCCGGCCTTTGAAGAATAGCATTTGGCCATGAACTTTTTGGTTCAGCCATTTTTGAATTTTTGTTCATTTTAACTGTTGCTGTTGTATTTTTGATGAATTATTACTTAAGGTGTGTATTGCAATATTTTATGAAAAATCATTTTTATTAACTTTCTAAATAATACCATTCACCTTCATCGTCATTCATCATTACCAGCAAGTTGTGATGAAAATATAACTGAAAAACTAAGATGAAGGCCAGATACTGTAAATAGCCTAAACTGCCGTATCATGTACATTAAAGGCATCCATCAATAAAAATTTCACACAGGACTGACTCACTTCTGTGAGAATTTAAAATTTTTTAGGTTTTTTTTTTAATTCAAAATTTTGAAATATCAAGAATTAATTTTAAAATTAGTGTCTAAATAAAAAGAAAAGAAAAATTATTTCCATCTTCATGATTTATTTATGTATGGTAACAGTATTAATTTACAAAAGAATTAATAAAAATGATTAAAAATGATAATTATAATACATCAACTGATAGAAATAAATGATGAAATAATTGGTTTTTTGAACAATTCCGACATTTGGCCATTTTATAGCGTGTTTTTAGCTAGAAACATCTCCAACCATCTGGCCACCCTGGTTGACACCATAACTGCCTAGCTGATCCCCTCCTCTTGATACATCAGGTTGGGGGTTTGATTTTACATTCCATTTGGAACACTCAGGTTAAGTAATGATTGAAACTTCTCTGTTAGAAACTGCAGTAGACAGCTGCTGGGGGGTTGGCACAATACAGTTGCCTCCCAGCATTTGCGTTGCACTTATAAAATGACGGCAGCGTTCAGAGTAAAGCAAGGTTGCGTCCTGTATCACGATATATGAGGCAATGATTTTGTCCAGTGACCTACAGGAATATCGATCCATTCGTTTTTTGTAAATCTGGTGCCTGATATTCAACTGGAATTTATATTCTTGTACATTGCTAATTTGTTAGCCCTTTCTCAAATGATCCACCTAGACGTAATCATGTTTGTTGCAATTGTGGGTTATCACAAGTTCAGGGAGCTAGCCCGATGCCCAAGATGGAGTGACTTACAGGGCTGCTACTCCCTTACTATTTACCCAAAGCTTGGAGATGAAGTAGATTCATTTTTTTCCGACGGGCATAAGCAAAAAGTGAATGTAAACTGTCCCAGCCGGAGTTTGAACTCGGTTTACTGATTCCACTCTTAGTGCCGTTAAACGCTTAGGCCACCTTTGCTGAACCCGAAGAACTTCATAATAAATGTTTGAGTTGAAGTAAAAACAGCTTTGAAACAAATCTTGATTTATGAACCAAAGGTTTTCATCTAAAAGGTAAGAGGGAAACTTTTTTTCAGTTTTCTGTTAGCCTTAAAATGAATTAAGGCTTAAAGGATTATCTCCCAAAGACTTGCCAAATTTTTTTTCCCTCGGCTGACAGTGTGAAGTTTTAAATTATGGCCAAGTAATTGAAAAGAAAAAAAAAATTTTAAATGAACATAAATGAAATTCATCAAATTTTGGATTATAGTTTAAAAAGATTACTTGACCATAACTCAAAACTTGGGAATGTTGACCAGGAAAAAAAAAAAGAAGCCAAATTTTGTTCCAAAGAAGCCATATTTGGCAAGTCTGGGGGAGATAATCCTGCAAGCCCTAGTCCATTTTAAGGCTAACAGAAGTTATCTCCTGTTTATTGTTTTTGTTAGCTGTGTCAGCTAACTGATGAATCACTAAAAATTTAGCAGAAGCAAGGAAATACCGCTAACTATTATGACATGAAATAAGCTACAATTTGTTCTTTCAGACCTGAAATTTTTAATGTTTTAGTTTTGAGTTGAATAGATATTGAATGTAAACTTATGTTTAATTTCGTTAGTTCATTTAATTATTCATGTACACCTGGATCATCGTCTGATATTGGCATGTTGTACCTATTTGGAAAGGATTATGTCTGAGCTACAACAAAAAAAAATAATCATTCATTTAAAATGGATTGCATTTGAATTCTAATATATGAACAGGTCTGTGTAAAATAATTGTGTTTCCTGACTGACACAGTTTCAAAACCAATGTATAAAAAATATGGTGATAAAAGCTGATTTGTTAACAAACCTCTCTTTCTTTTGGTGTGTGTGTATGTATATATATATATATATATATAATATATATATATATATATATGTACACACATACTAAAGAAGTGGGTTATTATGATCACTTTTTGAAAGAGATTTTTTAATGACAATAACTGACTAGAACATAGGATCTAAAAATTGAAACAATTTACATCCAATGTTATAAACAAATTTACATTGTAAAAAATCAATATGAAATTTTATGTTTTTTTTTCACTATTTTTAATTCATTTTGAATAAAGTGTTTGGAACTGGTTGATAACATTATCTGCGATTATAATAAACAGCTCCTTTTATAAATAGTAGAAGATAAAGTAACAGTTATCAATCTATAGAACTGAATTGGGGGTTTTGAATTTCATTTGAGGTTGTTTGTATTCACATAGCGCTTGCCCTTGAGAAAGGTATAAATCTACATTTCTGGACTCTGTTTCATCACCAGATATTGGGTCAAGATATCGTGTTTCTTGCATGCCATGATGATTGACTGAGGATAGAGTGGGTGAGTGAGGGTTTGAGTGAATCACTCTCTTATAGCTACTGACCAGGTAGTAATGATTGAAAAAAGGTGTTACACCCATCTTCAACTTAGACTGTGGCCTACACAGCTAAGTAAATTACGATGCAGGTGAAGATCCAGGGGATTAAAATTCTCCCTTGCTTCGGCAAAAGCACAATTTGAAAAATCTCTCTTGAATTTCAATATAAAGGATTTAAAAAAAATAAAAACCCTATATAACACCATAGAATCGTAACTCGACTTCAAAAACTTCAATTTACATCCATTATCTCGATACACTAATGGAAAAGGAAAAAAAAAAAAATTGACCCCCTCCCCCCACACACACTCCTGCTCAAAATCCTGGATCCGCCCTTGTGATGGTTCTGAAAAGGATTTTTTTTTCCCCTTTTAAGAAACAAAACAATCATGATAGGTTTCTTTGGTTTTCAAGTCGGTCTGTCTGGCCGGTTATGTATGAATGTATGAATGGAGCTAAACAGCTGAAACTTTCAATATTTATTATCACTATTTATATTCGGACATTTTTTAGTGATCACTGCCCAGTAAAAGATGAGAGATTCAACTTATCCATTAATCACTGTTTTTTCTAATTTTTTGATCGATCACCCCCAACACAGCATGCTGCCAAAAGACATAAGTCATGTCACAGTTTTTATTGAGTGACCCCACCAGACCTGTTTTTTCAAGTTACTTATTTTCATTTTTCTAGATGAAGAGACCGAAACAAAGAAGTCCGAAAAGAAAAAGGAGAAACCAATTTTCTTACATGATGTCCAGAGGAAGACTTTGATTGAAACAGAAGGGTTGGTACTTGTTAGATCAATATTTGGTTATCAAGTTATTTTTCATTCTGTGTCCACTTGATTCCATTAATTCTTGGCATCCAGTGAACTCTCAAGTGTTTATCCCAAACAGGAGACTGACATGTTGATATTAGCTGAATTTTGATCTCAAGTTTTCACTGTATAACATTTGATCTATAAGTTCATTAAGAGCACTGATGTTGAAAAATATTTGCTGTGTAAAATAAATCTTTTTTCCATCATTAGGCTGTGGACTTATTGATTTACTTGTACATAGGACTTTTTTTTTGCCCCTCATTTTTTTGCCCTTCATTAGTAGACAACTATGCCATGGCTGATACTTTTTGTGCTCATTCATTTGTGTACTTATAAAATCTATAATTGTGTTGTGCATATTTTGATACACTTGTATACACATATTATTTGTATATCATAACATGTACATAGTGTGCATTATGTAAGTGTATATACATTCAAGTGTTTGTGTATAAGAATCAATTAACAAAAATTTACCCTTATTTCTATTATTATTCAGACCATCCTCATCTTGGTTGTTTTTCATACAACGTTTCGGCCGTTGTACTCTACAGCCTTCATCAGGTATCATCTGGTAGGTGTGAGGAAGTAACGAACTGAACCCTTAATTTAACCGATGGGAGTATATTGACCGCACTCCCCTCTTAGCATTAGTAGTAGTATTATTATTGTCTCACACTGGGATTGAACCTAGAACCATCAGATTACTTGCAGTAATTTTGTCTGATTCTGTAACCACTACGCTATGGTCCAAATAATAGAAATAATAATAATAATAATACCTCATCTCAAAAATTCAGAGATATACTAAAAATTTACCCGTTCTGAAAATTAAAAAAAAAAACACTGACATGATGGCTTTTTTAATACAATTAAAATATTTTTGCATGAAGTTAGTTTAAACTAAAAACTCTCAATGCAATTTGGTGAACAAACTTTTTAGATGCCCAGTATATTTATTGTATGCGTGTTTGTGTTATTACTCAATCAAATTTTGACCATGTCCATTGTACTGAGATATCTATATCTATTATGTCCTTGATAACATTATCTTTGTTATTTATCTCTCATTTCCTTGTGTTTTTTTCCAGAGCTCCTCCTCCTGATGAAAAAATACGATATGAAGACGAAGAGGAAGAAGAAGAAACCATTGCAGTGGCTCCCAGTTATTTTGAAGAACAGAGTGAACTCAAGCAAAAGTAGGAAGACATTTTTGCTTGAAAGTTAACTTATTTAGTTGACATCCATACAAAATCATTCATCCTCTGTCAAACAAAATCATTCATCCTCTGTCAAACAAAATCATTCATCCTCTATCAAACAAAATCATTCATCCTCTGTCAAACAAAATCATTCATCCTCTGTCTAACAAAATCATTCATCCTCTGTCTAACAAAATCATTCATCCTCTGTCAAACAAAATCATTCACCCTCTGTCAAACAAAATCATTCACCCTCTGTCAAACAAAATCATTCATCCTCTGTCTAACAAAATCATTCATCCTCTGTCTAACAAAATCATTCATCCTCTGTCTAACAAAATCATTCATCCTCTGTCTGACAAAATCATTCATCCTCTGTCTGACAAAATCATTCATCCTCTGTCTGACAAAATCATTCATCCTCTGTCAAACAAAATCATTCATCCTCGGTCAAACAAAATCATTCATCTATTGTCTTATAAGATATCAAAATGTCTGCATTTGTGTTCACACCAATCATCTAAATCAGTGATTTCAAAACTTCATAAACTCAGGAACCCCTTGAGGAAATATTCTGATGGACCCATATTCCTAGTATATAGTTTTTTGATATAAATTACATTCATGGTATCAATTTAAATCTCCAACTGTGGACCCCTGATCATTTTCTGGTGGACCTCAGTTTTGAAACCATTGATCTACATATTTAAATGGGCTGATTTCCCAAGGGAAATAACTCAAAATATATTGAATGCTTATTGAAGAGTAGTTTTCCTTATTCATGTATTTATTAGCAAATACTTTATATGCTGGCATATATATCGACTTTTTAATCATCAGTTATTACTCTTAATGAATCATAGTAGTCTGTTTAGACTCTATGAGCTTAACACGCAAGACTACCCTATTTTGGAGAGTTGACTTGACTTATCAGATAAATGTTTGATTAAACTTGAATTAACTTATATTGTATATTCAAATCAACTAAAAACCTAATTAAGTGTAAAATTTCCAAAAAACAAAATGTTTGGCGAATGTTGACATTTTTCAGCCCTCTAACTTCATTGGTGCGACTTGTAAGTGCTTTATCTGGAACATATCGCGCTTACAGTACCATTCTTTCAAGTAGGCACTCTGCATTTTCAAAACAGTCTGCAAAGTCCTCTTTTAGGATCACCATCAGTTGCATCATCGTATTCACCTTAATTTAGTCAGGACTTATATGCTTGCATATATAGTATTCTACTTATATAAACACCACCTTCGTAAGGCAAAAATAATCAGATTTTATTTTTGTTCAGATTCAAGTATCTAAACCAGCTACAACTTTCATATTTTGGACATATCACCCCAAGATACGTTTGAATGGAAGTGTATTAAAAGATAAAGAATTTGCATACTTGAAGCAGTTTTTATTTTTTTTGTTTTTCAATTTAAAAAATTTTTTTTTTTTACTGTTTGTAAGATTTGTGCACATGAAGTGGGGAATCAATAAAATGGAAGATCAGTTTTTTATTTTTATTAAATATAAAATGATTCCTCTATGATTAATACATCTTCTCACACAATGTCCCTGGACAGAAAGGGGTCAATAGGCTATAAACTGACTCCCCAAATGCTTAATACATCTCTATCTATTACTTTAAGTAAGGAGTCTGTATCTGTTTTCTATTGTTATCAACTGATAAACTGATCCCTCCAATGATTGATAGATTATTCATATTTTACTCATATAAACATCCATAATTGACGAAAAGCTGCTTCTATTTATGAGCTTTTATGGGACAGCTAAATGTTGTTGACCAGTAAAGAGAAAACTTGATGTCATCCAAAATATAAAATGTATGAAATATCATCATATGATGGGTAATATTCTAATTATAATATAAGTTCTACACACAGTGACTTTAAATTGAGTGTAATGGCTGATGAAGGCAGCTTTTAAACAAGTAAAGAATAACACGCAATTCCTGTCTCTTTCAATGGTACTGTTCTATCTCTAAAACTGTCAATTGAAATTGTCAGCATAGGTTTCTCTCAGTTTTTAAGCTGGTCTGACTGGCTGTGTATCTATCATGTGCACAGGCTGCACTAATGGAACTAGATAGCAGAAAATTTGAACATTCCACTCCTTATTATGCCTAGAAAAAACTTCCTTGAAAATTCCCCTTCGAAATACGTTTTTAGTTAGGGGTTTCAATTTGCAATGCAAGCTTATGCTAAATCGATCGCTTGGTTTATGTCTACTTGTTTTTTTCAGTGAACACTGCTCTAAAAAATAAGAGAGAAGTGAAGTAACTTATTCATTGATCAGCCATTTTCCCAAATTTTTCAATTGCTCAGCCCCCCACATGGCATGCTGCCAAAAGACTTTGGTTGCATGACGGTTTCTATTGAGTGACTAACCAGACCTCTTTAGCGTATAACTATTTGAGACTAAGATGATTTTTTCTAACTCTTTTCACCTCGTAATTCTAGGAATCTTTCTCTTCAGTTTATTGTTTTCTATCTTTGCACAGATTCATGGAAGCTGCTCCGTCATCTGACGAAGATGAAGATCTTTTGGTGAAGAAGGAAGGTGGAAACATGAAGGTAGGATACTATGGGCACTTTGCTTGGGTGCCTGTCAACACTAACAATGGATATTTCATTCGTTGCTTTGTGTTGGCAAGTAATTTAGATTTCCTCATATCCACCCAGCTTAGTTTTCTATCATTGTGACGTACCCATTCCAGTTCAATCCTTCACCTAGTAGATTACTTGGGTACCGTGCTAAATATTAATCCTTCATGACATTTCTCACAGCAATGACATATATTTGGCTGTGTCCATCTTGTCTCCAAGTAACATGCAACAGGTTGCACTGGGTTATATGGTACCAGAAGCAAGAGGTAATCCCTGACCTATTGGAAGAGGTGGAACCAGGGTTTCCACTCCTGGTTCGGAGTCAGTGTCACGTAAAGTTGAACGGTTTGGACGTCTTGGCATGGAGCAATGGATAACAAATTAAGTCTCTCAGATCATTTACTGTTGTAGTGAGTTCAGTCCTTACTGAGCGCTCAGTTCTTGTGACCTTGTGCTAGTTACTGTTTTACTGTGGCTTTCCAGCTCAACCCAAGACTCAGTAGATTTGGGCACTTCCCTTCATTGCATTTCGGGGGTGGTGGTGATTAGGGGTTACTTGGCACTGTCTATCTCTTCTTCTAATAACATGAATACTGTTGCACTGGGTTACATGGTACCAGTAGCAAGGAGTAATCACTGCCTGAGGGGCTCTACTCCTGGTTTTGAGTTGGTGTTGTCTTTTTCCTCTCCTATTTACCTATGGCTGTGTGCAGACCAAGGTTATAAAGCCCAGTCTACTTTGCTCTTTTATCCATTGCTGAGGGAAGGATTGGGTTCATGTCTTTCCCGAGGGCATTTGGTATGAAGTAAACACCAATTGTCTCTACCCGAATCTGAACTTGGTTACTGTAAAATTACAGACGTTAGTTTTTAGTAGGATCCATCAAAAAAAAGACCTGACATTCTTTATTCGTTTTCAACTTAATTTCCATAAATCAATTCTTGGAATGTCTTTCTGTTACATATTTATACCATGTCAATCAGTAACATTTTCAGTCTTTTCTTTCTAGTCTTTGGTACTTTGTCTTGACAAAAAATTCCCACTTGCTCTGCTGAATCCAAACTAATTTGATCCCTGCTTTTTATTCTTCAGGAAGATGACGATGGTGAAGAGGAGTATCGCATGTTCCTTAAAGGCAAAAAGAAGAAATTAAAAAGAGATAAAAAATTGGCTCCTGAATTGGTAAGTTAAAAGAATTATTGATAAATATTCATACTTTTCATATGAATTACCATAGTTCTCGTGTATCAAAACTAATTATCAAAAAAAATTATATAAATCTTAAAAAGTGTGATCAGGAGCACCTGGAGATCCCACCTGCACAGATACCCAGAGATTCAAGAAAAGAAGAATTTGTAGCCCACTTCGCTGGTTGGTCAGACAGCCATTTGTTCGACTACGGTGATTCAATAAAATCTGTAAAAATTGCTTAGAGTGATTTAGATGATACACTGAAAGTGATCTAACCTTACATATAAAATGGCAGAAAATTGTTTTGGTCAGAATATTGGACAATTATTCATGTATATAAAACTCAGTGTGTATCCATATATATATATATATATATATATATATATATATATATATATATATATATATTTTTTTTTCTTGTTTGCACAAATACTACAGTTTGATCCTAGACAGAAGTGCTGATCCATACGTAAATAATCCTGTCATTTTTGACACTTACTATGTTTGTTTATTTTATAGAAATTTATTTTTCTGTCTGTTATTGTATATCTATCTAATAGTAGGCATACACAATTTTTTTTACCTGAAAAATCTCTTTGAGTTGATAACTTTTTGATGATTTTTCTTATACATACACTAATTAATATCTTATTTCTGTATCAAATACAATTTCTGAATGATTACCCTAATTGTTCCTAAAATTATAAGAAGGACAAGTTATCTGGTTAGTTTTAAACAAAATTTAAATTTTATTTTTTTTCAAGTTTAATGAATCAACCTTTGATAAAATTCAATTTTTTTGCAAAATCAGATATAGATATTTTAGACAATAGATATATAGGTTCGTGAATAAAACTCAAATATCATTTTGACGTAACATCTGTTGGCAAACTGATAATTTCAGAAATGAAAAAAAATGTCTGTCCACGTAGATGAAATGTTCATTGACAAAATACCCAGTAATGGTTTCATAGCATGTCAGTAGCAGTTCTTGTTACATGTACTTAGACACATTATAAAGTGGATTACTTTTCTAATCAGATGATTGAAAAGTCAGTAATTCAATAACTGTAGCATCAAAATTAGAAGTCATGTACACAAATTCTATTGAAGAATAAATATGGTCAGAATAAATTCTATTTAAGACATCACTGACATTTTCCACTGGAAAACTTCTAAGATAGAGTAAAAAAACCCATTTTGTAGAATCTAGATGCTATAAATGAACCCGTCAAATCAAAGCCCGCCAAAAAGCTTTTTTTCAAAAAATCAAAAAAATATTTTAAAAGGGGTCTAGAGAAGTATTGATGCCAATTTTCAACTCAGTAGACAGAACAGTATGGCCAGGAGCACTGGAACACAAACTGATGCACGTATTAAATAAAGGATAGAATGCTTTGCCATTTTTGGTGGCTATGGTTGTTCAATTTCAATCAGATATTTTTGCCTAATTTTTATTCATTTTTTTTTCTATTTTCTTTGCAGTCAATCCTGAAAGATTACTGGTCGAAACCCGACTTGGATGAAGGGGAACAATTCCTACGAGATTATATCCTCAATAAAGGATACAAAGATAAAGACAAAGACAAGTTTGTAGACTTCCAAACTTTTTTTATTTCTCTATAACCTCTTTGAAAAAATTAAACAAAGTCTTGAAGTAAATTACATGTTAACTAGTTATTGTCTAAACTGGATCCTTTCCAGACTTTTATCTAAACATATAATAAGCTTATATGTTAATTTCTTTTCTGTTTGTGTATTGATCTAATTGCTCAATTTATTTTCTTATGGTACAACAATGAAGATTATGTCATAAAAACTTTCAAGACTCAGTCTGATCACACATTAAAAGAGCTTTAGTTGAATTGAGATTAAAAGAAAACAACTTGAAATTAGCATACTTGATTTATTAAAAATATAAATCATCAATAAAATAGCTTTAGGTTCTGATCCATACATAAATCTTTTTTAACGGGTATATTCTAATATATAACAAAGCTAATGTATGTCAGGCTGTTCAGTCTTAAATGAAAGCTAAGGCTTTTATTAATTTTTGACTAGTATTTTCTTTCATCTTGATTTTAGTTGCTCCTCATTGCAACTTTACTCAGGCTGTCAATATACAGCAGTGAGTTGAAATTGAAGACTGGAAATTAAGTATAAGATCTTGGCAAAAATTGAATTTGCATCTTTTTTTTTTTTCATCTCAGTTAATTAAGCCTGGTTAACTGCACCAGCTGCTCTTACTGACTGAGCTATAAGCTGTTAACTCTTTTTTTTCTCTCTCTTTTAACTTGTTCTCACCGTGATACTAAATACTAATATCAATTATTTCAATATTGATCAGTGATATGTTTGAACCGTGTACCTGCTAGCATGATGAAAAAAACCTATTTGATCAGTTTTGTATTTCCAGTTGACTCAAATCTGAGCTTCTTCTACTGTAGCTTTTATCTGGGTTCATTTTCTTTCAGAAACCATCAACCAAATCTATCGACAGAGGTTTCTTCAGATTTTGAGTTGGTTTGGCTGGTTGGCTATGTATGTTTCATGCTATGAAGCTAGAGGGCTGAAAATAGAAACATCTACTCCTTATTTTGTCCCTCACTCCAATTCAACTTGAATAGATTTTTAGTGTGAATGTAGGGGGGGGGGGGTTCAATGATCTCTTAGTTTGTGTCCATTAGCTTTCATGATTGTTTTTTTGTTTTTTTTTTCTCTGAAAATTCAGACTTTTTAGTGCTCATTACCTACCAAAAAGCAAAAGAGTCACTTTAATTGATCACCCCCAAGACAGCATGCTTCTAAAAAACATTGGTCACGCAACAGTTTTCCTAGGTTGATTAACCAGACCTGTTTTGAACTTATTGATAAAGAGGACCGAATTAATGATTATCATTTGAAGGCAAATTAATTTCTTTTCTCACAACCAAAGTTACAGTTCAGCCCGTGCAATTTAATACACAATCTCCATTTGTGGAAGAGGACTATAATTAAACACCATTGAATGAACATATCTACTCATGTTTAGAATCATTTATTTTCTCATTATTTCCTTTTGATTTCAGGTTGCCTTCCTACAAAGACATCGTTGAAGATGACGAATCGTTCGATGAGGAAGAAAAGATTCTTCAGAAACAGGAAGATTATGAGCGAGAATACAACTTCAGATTCGAGGAACCTGATAAAAATTTTGTAAGTTCAATTTTAACTTAATATTTCTTAATAACATTTGTGCAAGAAGTTTCAAAAAAATGTGGCAAGATTTTATTCAATTTATTGTCTCTCTTTTTAGATCCATTATTCATAATTAAAAGATTATTGAACATGACCTTTTCTATTCACAATGTTAACTATTTCAATTTATACACATTCATATATGAATTATAAACAAATTTCAACCATTCGAAAGTAGTAGATATTGAAAAATTTATTGTAATAAGTAATCATTTGAGAAGAACATACTGCAATCAAAAGCATTGTTCAAACTTAGAGAAAAGCTGGACTTGCCCCTGAAATAGATAGGAATAGTAAATGTCCCATTTATGGTTGGCAGACTATTCATTGTGGGACAATTGAGCAGAAGACGTTTTCAATCTCACAATGATAATGTTGAAAATGAAAAATTGATGAGAATAGTATTTTAAACAGGTAAATAAGAAACTGCACACTCTTTTCATGAATTCTGGTTGGTACTGTTGTCTTAGTAGTCAGGGAGAGCCATGAAAATCATTCATGTTGATCAGGGTGTGCTGAACTTCAGCGCTGTTTGATATATGATATTAGAATCACTATTGATTTTCAAAGCTATCCCTTACTACTAAGTGACTTCAGTGTCCTCATGCTCAATTGTTACTGCTCAATAGTCTCTCACTCAATAGTCACCTCACACCCATTTACATCCTGATTTTTTAAAATACAGAGGAGGCCATTTATCCTTATCAAAGATAATGTTATCAAAGTCAGTCGGTCTCAAACACTTAATTCAAAATCCATATTATTTTCCTGTTTGTTTTTCAAAATGTTGAGTTGTTTTTAAAAATGAATTTGAACTGCTCCAATTTTTATATCCTTTACTTGATATTATCTGTTGATTATTGTTATCTAAAAGACCGTCTCAAAATGATTAAAATAAGTGGATTGTTTAGCATAGTGATCAATTCCAGTCATTGCAATTGACTGATAAAAAGTTTTTAACCCTGACCAAACAAGCAACAGTTATCGGCTGTGACATCAGATCATGAGTTTGATTTCTTTCACATCTTCTTGCGTATTCAACCCAAACAATTTCAAATGCAAAACAAAAAAGGAGTGAGTTAAATAAATCCCTTGCAAACTTGATCTAAATCTAGGGACCCACAACTTCAGCTCCACCGTGTTGTAGTAGTATTGCAGCTTACTTAATCAGTAAGCAAGACATAACCTCAGATGAAAATCAGGTTTTATTCGCAACACAATCAACTAAATTAACCAAACTCTTCATCAATATCAGTCCCATTCATATCAAAGAGGTGGAGTCGACTCATTTGCATAAATTTAATTTCTAGCACCCATAATAAATTTTGAATGGAATATTTTTTTATTATCACTAAACATTCAAATATTTTAGTGTGACTAGTGCTGATTTTGACTGTTATAGAGTTTCTGCGCTTGAAAAGGTGGGGGATCAGTTTTCTAAGTCAGAATAAATGGGTTATTCAAGTAGATCCTCCCTTTGCTTCAATAATAAATTTCTGATTGATATCTCGGGGAGGTAACGTAGCTAATTCAGTTTTCCTTCATTTAAGCCAAAATTCTAACAAAGATAATAGATGCTAAATCACAGTTTTAAGGTTCACCTTAGTTACTTAAATATGGAAATTACTAACGAGAAAGATTTTACTACATTTACAAGGGTAAGGAACCGAATACTTCAAAAGTGTATGCATAGTGGAAAGTAAGGTCTCCAGTTTAGCATCATAGTTATATTGGAAATATCCCCCCCCCCTAACTCTGAAACTGTACGGAGGCACAATAGACAGCATTTAGAAGCACCAATTAGCATTGATATCTTGAAAACTGTTAAAGATGTGTCATGAAAAATGATTTTGATAAAAAGGATTGAGAGGAAAACCAATCACACTAATTGATAATAGTTGGCAATACTTCATTTACAACTACAACTAGTGTACATAAAAGCAATTACAAATATAGTACCAAACAATCAGGTAGAGTTGAAGGGTGAGTTAAAGGGTTCGATTTAATCTTCTGTCAGGGTTAAAAAGCAGTGAATTGAATAACCTGCTCATTTGATCTAAGATTTTGATAAATATCTTGTGGAACTAAAATGGCTTGTTTAGATTTCGTATTTAAGCCACTATCCATACAAAGTTGATAGATGCTAAATTTAGGCTTTAAGGTGTTTCTCAGTCACCAAGATATGAATACTTAAATAAATATACGAGTTTGAAGTAGCGATACCGTCTATAGTTTCAATCGTCTGAAAAACTCTTTGAAAGTTTCAAGTAGTTTTTTCATGAGATTGTTTCTTCAGCTGTGAATACAGAATTCTGCTTGATATTTGTTCATTACTTAATCAGAAATTTGTAGTATCGTGTTTTATGATATATAAGACTGCCCCTCCCCCACAAAAAAACAAAAACAATGAATTGCTTAAGCAGGTAAACATAACCTTCATTTTCCATCTTCACATAAGCCAGGTATGGAAAAATGGGGTGATAGATAAGAGAAATCAGCGAAATGCGCTTTTTTTTTTTCTTTTTAGTATTCCCTGCTAAAATAAGTGGGGTTGGGGGGGTTCTGCTGTACCATCAAATATAGTAGTAATTATAAAGAAAAACAACTTGTAATGAAATAATACTTATACAATAGTTCATGTCAGTTTTTTGTGATTGTGATTTTTTTTTTCCAATACTAAAAAAGCAAAAAAAAAAAAATATGTCAGTGAATAATTAAAACTGTGTATGCTTAGAATTCCCTGCAAAAACTTTTTTGTATTTTCAGATTAAAAGTCATCCTCGGAAAATCAAGGATTCCGTGAGACAAGAAGACATGAAAAGAGTCGAGAAAAGGAAAAAAGTCTTGGAAAGAAAAAAAAAGGTTTGTAAATGTACAAAAGATTTTCGATCAGTGATTTTCATGTGGGAGGAACTTTAGCTTGGAGAGTAATTGGGGAGAAATTTCTGTTTCAGGAGGAGTGTATAATGGTGAAAAAAATGACCAGATTTCAATTCAAATGCTGGAAGAATTGAAGAAACCTGAGATCAAGGGTAGGGGGTTGTGACCCCGGGTTCTGAGAATCACTGATTTAGATTGAGTTTTTATTCACGTTTATCTGGTTTTATATTCAATTTCCATTGCATCAATTTCTCTTCACGTTTTTTTAAAATAAGAACCAAAATCTTTTATAAAATTCTTATGCCAAGTTTGAAATATTTCTTACTGGGTCCAAATTTTCAAGTCCTGGATCCGATCTGTCCTTCAGCTTGTATGCTGATCATCTTTAGCAAGTGTGTTATTACTGGGCAGGATTATAAAACCTATCCCCAACTTTTTTTGCCCATAGCTGGCGGGAGGAATGAATTCCACTCCTGGTTTTCGGAGTTGTCTTTTTCCTAGACTGGTTTGCCAACCAAGGCTGGAAAGCCTGATCTGCAATCTTATTTCACGCATAGCTTGGGGAAGAAGAGATGGATTCATGCCTTTCCCATGGGCATTATAGTAAGGTAATGTGAACAGCCTTTACCAGAATTCGAACTCCGCTCGCCAATTTCATTCTCCGTGATGGTAACCGTTACACCACTTTGACCTCCAGCAATAGACTGTAGAAACACATCTAAGTTCTTCATATGAATTTGATTATCCTGGAAAGATGGTTGTGGAAATCCATGATCCCAGCGTACTCCAGTTTCATGGTATAGGGGCCTAAAAAAATGTGGAATCCAGTGATGCATTGAGTCCTGTTTCAGCATGGACCTCTGTTCTCAAGGGAATATGCTACTACTTCAGCCACAAGGCAAGCTTTGATTAATTTGTGAATGAAAATTATCATCTGTCCTCAATTGTACTTCATATGAATGTATCATGTAAAAGTATTTATATGAATATATTATGAATTTATTATATAGAAGTATTCATGTAAATATATGAATTTATCATATGAAAAGATTTATGTCAATGTATGAATTTAATAATTGATAGAAGTATTTATATATATACATGAATGATATAAAAGTATTTATATAACTATTTTATCGATGTGTTATGTGAAAGTATTTCTATAAATATATTATGAATGTTTTGTATGAAAGCATTTGTTTCTCTGAAAGTATTTGTTCAAAAATTCTGTGAATCTTTCTCTTTTTTTTCTTTCAGGAAATGGAAAAGAAACAAGAAGAATTAAAACAAATAAAAAAGAAGAAAAGAAAGGAAATAATGGACAAAATTGCTGAATTGAAAGAGATTACAGGGAATTCTTCCCTTGGAATTCAGGATCTTGATCTTGACCGAGAATTCGATGCCAAGCAGCACGATGAAATGATGCAGGTGAGAGTAGAATCATTCCTTCTGTCCATCTTTTGCATTTCCACTCTCTCTTCTATCTCGAAAGGTAAATTGGAAATAGTATAACTGGATTAAAGTTTTAGTAGTTTTATTATTTTGCTTCGTAGTAATATTCCGATAGTTATATTTTAAAAAAAAACATCTCTGAGATTCAAGAAGTCTGTTTAGAAAGTATCCAGCCATTTAATAATAATGCAAAAACTAAGAAGCCTAACTAGGGCAATGTCTCTTTAATCCACTCCAATGTACTCCCTTTATCCCAGCATCTTTCATTTTCCAGTCTGCAAAGTCCTCTTTTGGGGATCACCATCAGCTGCCTGGTTGCGTTTTCTTTAATCTCTTCCAAGGTCTCAAATCCCATTAAAAAAAAGACAGAAGTTGCTGGGAGCCAAATCTGAATGGCAGGGGTGGGGCGTGGGGGTCTGTGAGACCTGGGTGATGCGCAGTTTTGACCCAAAAACAAAGCTACTGGAGACTTGAAGAATGTTTTTTTTTTTGTTCAGTCATAGTGGAAGTAATACTCACATAGTACACAAGCTCACTCAATAGCATCTCTGTCAAATCAATTGAATTATTAATTGGCACATTATTCAAATCTCTACTATTTAAAACACTTGATATCATTAACAATCACAAAACCTACCCACAACCAGACATAGACTCTATATAACAGACAAGTATCTCTATCACCTTTTTTCTGAAGACGCCAGGATGTTATTGGCCAAATGTCAAATAAACTAAGAAACCTTATTTGTACACAAGGTCTTCTGAATTGCAATTTCTCTCTAATATTGTTGAATAAATCATAATCCATATCAATGCATTTGGTCGTAACTATTCCAGCCATATTAACAGCCTGTTGTCATTTCTTTCTGATTCTAATGCTGCTGTGGAGAATTTAGATTTTATCTTTTGTCTCTTTCAGAAAATGTTCAATGATAATTATTACAAAGAAGAAGAAGGTGAAGACATGGAAAAACCTGTGTTTTCTGATGATGACTGGGATGAAACTTATGATGGTAAGTTCTTATGTTTTTTTACTTGTGGGGATGATTTCTTCTTTGAAATTTTGGTTCTGAAGAGGATTTCTTCTGTAAATTCTAACAATTTTTCCAGCAACCATCTTCTTATTATATAAAAGGCCTTGTCACTTTCTTTGTTGGTTTTCTATCATGCTAAAGCAAACAGAAAGAGAAGTGGGTATTATTTGAAAGTAAGTTGGCAACTGCTGCTGGTAATATCCTACCACTATTGCAAATGTTGCTGATGTCTCAGTTTCATTCTTTAGCTAATTCTGTTTTATTATTACTTATTGAAAAAATAGAAAATATGAAGAGATGGAAAAATTGAGAGAAAAATAAATTTTCTGTGGATAGTAATTAAATTCTGTGGCAGGTTTTTAGCATACTAGATTTTGGCAATTAAAAAAAAATTCATTTTTTGAAATTTCTCCTGATATTTTAATTGAATGTGACCTTTATGATGATGATTTTCAAATAAGGTATGATTAAATAAATACATAAATTAATGATCTCTTGTTTGGGCCAAGAATTTCATTTAAGCCTTCAGCAGTTACTAGCTGAATTTTCAGCCTGTAAGGAGGATTTTCAGCTTGTATTCTTAACTTAGCTTCATATCTTTTGTAGGGTTTAATCTTCAGCTCATTTTTTTGTCTACTCACTGTAGATATCTATGTTTGTATTTTTGTTTTGTTTGCAATAAATACTTTTATTCAAGAATGTATATTTGTGTAATTTATCTATGAATAAATAATCCTGTCATTTCATTCTTAGGAAAGATGCTGGAGTTTCTATATTTCTGAATTCTTGCTTCTTTCTTATCAAAAATTTAGATGAATTCATTAATGTCTCTGTTCATTGTTTAGGACTAGAAATCAGAGTTCAATGGAATGCTTTATAGAACTAGACTTTATTCAAATATTCATGAACTTCTATCTTTCCCTCCTGCTGTATTCTCTTCTTCCTTGTTGTATGGATGTCTGGAATGGTGTCATACCACTCATACTATAATGAAGAATATTGAAACTCACCAAAATACAGCAATAATGATTATAGCTCACAATGATGATACTATATAAAGGGTGATAGTTTTAATGCTATAATTAATCATAGCATTGAAACTATCAGCCTTTTAAATTAATGATAATGACAATATATTTTCTGAGCATCAAGGGAAGCCTTATTATGAGTTCTTAAAAATCTTTAAAATGAAAGAAATAATTTTAAAAAATTGTCAACTTGTATATGATTTTATTCATCAAAATCTTCCCTATAGTTTTTATAATTTTTTTTGTTTTCAAGCAGAAAAAAAATTCTTAATCCTAGAAAGTCATTCAAAGGCTCCTTCTTTTTGACACACATAAATACAAAAAAATATACAAGAAATTCTTTTAAACATAAAGTAATACTTGCTTGGAATAATTTCATATTTTTTTCTTTTTCAAAAATATATCTAATAAACATAAGGAGAAATAGTCTCAAAATAACCATCAAAGACAATCTTATTAAATCATATTTATATCCATTCTCTGTTATAAAAATGTTATACTATTGATTTTTCTATTTGATACATGAATTTATAAAGTTTGGTACAGCTTGTTAGACAATAAGCCTAATTAGTACCCTTCTTACCAATGTTGTAGTTATGGAAAAATCTTATAATTGGTATGTTATTACTAATTGTTGAAATAAAAATGTATTCTATATCTTGCTTAATCAGATGATGTTGATGGTGCTGCTCATAAAGTTGCCGATCAGGGAGGATATAAAGGTGATGGTGAAATACCAGGATGTAGTTACGATGCCCAAGAAGAGCTTGACATTGATGATCCAGATTTCAACGTGAGTTCTCCATTAGTCGTAACATTTATTAGAAATCATCTGCCCAAACTCTCAATAACTCTGTTTTTAAGTGGATCTGGTGAGTTGGCTCTCTTTCTATTGTGCATACAAGCCACACAAACAGAGCTAGAGGACTGAAAATTTCAACATTTGCTTCTCATGTCTATAAAACCTTTTTCTCAAAATTCCTCCCCAAAATAGGTTTTCAGTGTTTGGGGGATCAATTTATAATGTAAGTTTATGGTACATTTGTCCCTTAGCATGTGTCCAGCTATTTTCCTGCTTATTTTTTGAAAATTCTGACTTTTTCAAGATCTAACAAAAGTTGAAGTTAAGATAGCCTGATGGAGTCCATCCTTCTCCGATCTGGTTTTTGAATCAGATGTTTGTTTCTTAGACTGGTTTCCAATCTTGGCGAGAGAGACCAGTCTGCCCTACTATTTACCCATAGCTGGGAGGTGGATCTATATCTTTCCCAAGGGCATGAGTGCAATGTGAATACAAACTGTCTCAGATGGAGTTTGAACTCTGTTCACCAATTCAAGTGTCTGTGCTATGAACCGTATGGACGTTCTGCACTCCTACCTTCGTTTATTGCAGTTCTGAAAATAGCGCAGATACAATGACCATTGTACACTTGCTAGAATGGCTTTCAGAATGTTCTTGCTCCTATAAAAATGATTAATTTCAGTTTTTAAATCTGTGCTTATTTCATTTCTGCTTGGGTTGAAACATGAAAATATTATGTATGTATGTTATGCTGATTTTATGAAATTGTTCAATTGACAAAGTTGTTACATTTTTTTGTACAAAAAATAAATAAACACGTAGCTTTAATCTGATCAAAAGTTTTCATCAAAATAAGGATATAAAACAACTATTTTTTTTACAATCAAAAGTCTAACATTTTAAGTGTTGCTACCATTGGAAAAATCGTTCTGCTCACCACCCTCATGTTTGGATAGTACACCTGATGAAGGCTGTTGAATGGATTGGTCAAAACGTCATGTTAACAACACGAACAAGGAGGATTTCAATTGTTTCAAAAAAACTTTTTAAATGTCAAGACCCTTCTCAAAACTCTAGACAATATGCATGCCACTATCTCGGCCATGTTGCTGGATCTTTTTGTATTGAGTTTTGGTTAGTTTGGTATAAAGCCAAATGAGTGGACAAGAGATCTAGAAATATTATGTTATACCAATTCTCCAAGTAAGGGAAGGGTTAGAACCCATCTACATTGAAAATCACTACTTGTGTTTCTTACTTTTACCTGGGCTCAACCCATGACATTATTTCTTACACCTTTATTATGCTATAAAAGAACATCCTGTAAATATTATATATGCTATGAAAATTGCATGTTAAATATGCTAATTGGTTAAATTTATTTATTTTATTGTAAAAAGAATTCGATTTCACTTTGATTAAGTAAACGTTTGATTGTAAAAAATGGTTTTATATACTTGCTCTGATTATATCAATTTTTTAAATCAAAACTACGTAATTATTTTTTGTGAAATAAGTCAAAATCTCGCCAATTAGGCAAAACATATGTACGAAGTCGTTTGCATTATTTGAAGTTGAAGCTTTGTGCTGTATATTTATGTGCTGGAATTTTCTGAACTTCATGCAACGAGTAAAATTGAGAAAATTCCAGTTGTTGAAAAAAATGAAAATAAAGCTTCTACTAGTTTTACATAAATTACCTCCCTTTTTATACTTAATCCAGTTAGCATGAAACAATGGAGGAAGCGCAAAGTGTCTTGATGGTTACTAGCGCGGAGAATGTTATCCTCAAGCTGAGTTTGAACTCTGGCAGAGACAGTTTGTGTTCACTTCATACAAATACCCTTGGGAAAGGCATGAATTTATCTCTTCTTCACCTAGTGTTGGTAAAGACAGACTGGGCTCCTTAACTACTGTTGACAGTCCATCGAAGAGATGAACAACTCTGATTCAAAACCAGCCTGAAGAGGATGGGCTATCTTCCCCTAGACACACCCATCACTAAATCATCTGTGGTGCTCTTGCACTATTTTTTGGGATACAAAAAAACGAATCAAACACTTTAATTAGTAAGTCATCCACACACATAATAATTAGCAATACGCTCATGTCTTCTGTCACACCAACTGATATATTGAAGTAGAATTCCATTCATGTTCTAATGACAAAATAAAAATGCTGAATTGAAGGACAATAAAAAAAGATCTGTTTTTGATTAACAGAATGCTTCTCTCCAAGCTCATTGCAATGCAAATGTTTATTATCCACATATATAAAATGAAATTTGTATATCTATATACTTTATTTAAGCTGTCATTTTTGATAGGACAGGTCAACTAGGTAATGAATATGAGAAATGGGATCAACTTATGAACGTTTATTCTATCGAAAATGATGACAGTATATCTGTACCTCATAATAAATTACTATAGCCTGTGTGTGCACCAGAACTTATTGTCCAAAAAAATTATAGATCATTTATTCAAAATTGTTTAGAAAATACCAGCACAAGATTTGGGCTTTATTGGTCCCAAAATGACCATAAAAACCCCAAAAAGCCTTTAAAAAAAAATGTTTTTGGATGATGCCTAGTGGTGTACTCATGCAAATTTCCAAGGTGCTAGCCCCCAAAATGTTGCAAGGAGTGCTTGGAAACACTCATACGTCCACACAAGCAATGAGAAGAATCTGTAGCCCACTTGGCTGGATGGTCGGTTGGGTGGTTTCTGGGACTATAGATTCATTTTTTTTTTTTTTTTTCCATCCTAGACTTCACTGGTTCTGAAAATTTGCTATGGAGGTACATGTGGTCCTGAGTTTGTCAGATTAGTAAGGTTGAATCTGTACAGCAGAAAGCCTAGTTAGCGTAAATAATATGAAGGAAGATTGTGTTGAACCAATCGGGGGGGGGGGGTCAACAGTGCCCTGCTATTTACCAATAGCTGGGATGAAGACAGATGGATTCAGGCCTTTCCCAGGGCCTCTGTGCAAAGTGAAGGCAAGCAGTCCCAGCCAGAGTTTGAACTCGGGTTGCCAATTCCATTCTCTGCACTTTCAACTGTTGAGCCACCTGCACCTCCTGATTTCAACTTCCTTTTTTCTGAATCGTCTGTAAATTTTGGTGAAATGTGTTTCTGCCCTGCCTTCTTGCAGATGGATGCTGATTATGATCCGTCACAGAATCAAAGGAAAAGTAAGAAAGAAAGGAAACGGAAGAAGAAATCAAAGATGGAAAAACCCAAGTTTAATTCAGGTAAGAAGAAGAAATTCTTTTTCTGGTATTTATCTATAAAGTAGAAATGCCTTTACAAGCATTCATGTAAACAATTTACATTAGAAATATGTATTCAACATTAAAATATACATTAATTCAAGTTATTACCAGAACAGGAACAGTCTTTGTTGAAAAATTGCAAGGTTTTTAATACAATTTTTTGACCACATTTGTTTCTGTAATAAGACTATTTCATTCCAAATGTGTTTTCAAGTTTTTTTTTCTATCCCCATTAAAATGAATGATCATTGCATCAAAAATAAACTGGAAATAATTGCCCGAAATGCATCATAATTCATTGTAAAATGAAAAACTTATACATACATACGTACATACATACATATATATATATGATTATTATTTTCTCTTGTTTCAAATGAGTTTCTATATAATATAACGCAATTTATAATCATTCTGTTATATCATATATATCTATTTCTCAGCACATATATTCATGGAGTGCCTTGTTAATATAACTGTTTTGGTTTTAAAATCCTCGAAACAGCCCCATGGTAAACAAGTGATGATCCCAACAAGAGAAAATTTATCCATTGCACCATAGTAAAAAAATGTATGTGTAACATAGAAAAAAAACTCTGAAGAAAATAATTTTCCTCTTTCTTTTTCCATTCACTATATTGTCTCTTTCTATCGTTTTTCTCTCTTTTATTACCCTCCTCTCATTGAGATAACAGCTTTCTTCCTTAGTTACAAATATTGCCTATCTATGAAACTTACCACCATTCTGAGAACTGTTGATTTATGTCACAGTCAAAAATTTATGAAACTTTATAAGAAGTTATAATCTTACCAGATCAGAGAAACACTCACCAAGTGCATTTTATTTATTTATTTTTTCTAAATTCTTCTATAGATCATCATCAGTCTTTTAACGTACCAGCTGATAATTCCAAGAATTGCCCTATCAATTAAATTTCTATTCCATAGTATCTAAATTTATCCAAGATATTCTTAAAGTTATTTATACTTGTACTATTTTCTTTTTACATAAGATGGTTAACCATTCCAGTATTTCAAAATTCAGTAGGAAAAAAAATCATTTTGAATTCTTACAAGAAGTTATGAAAAAAAAAAAGAAATGCTTTGCAGAAAGATCTGACATTAATGCAGTTTTTGTTCATTTGTTTCTTTGTAGATGAAATGACATTCGATGAATATTTTGATGAATATTACAAACTGGATTATGAAGATTTAATTGATGATCAACCTTGTCGTTTCCAGTATCGATCAGTTATGCCAAATGATTTTGGTTTGTCAACACGAGAGGTTGGTGTTTTGTTTTCAGGACTCAGAATTGACTCCAACTTTTTTTAATCTTGTTTATATATGATGAACTAAACTGAAGATCTTTCCAATATTTCTTATTTATGTTTGTATATCAAATTTGTCCATTGATTCTTCAGAGGTTTTACTTGGGCCACTTTGGTTGGTCAATGGATCGATTTTGGTCTGTATGCTTGATAAATATGGTTACCCATATGTGCAAATATTCCAATTAATACATGAATGATCTAGGCATTTTTGACTGGTTTTATGCTAGGATGACTATTGAAACATTGTTATCTACAATTGTAATAATTGATGTCTTTTGATCTACTCATATAATGAACAGTGTGATTTTTCTGTTTTTCTGTCAGTAAACGTGTACTCTTCCACTTGAAAATACTTTTGCTGATGAAAATATCTTCTAACAGCCATTTGAAACCATTGACTCTTCCACTTGAAGGAATTCTGTAGCTTCTATCCTAAAATAAAAATCTTCTCATTGGAATTCAGATATATTCATATGATACAAATTTTTTCACGTGGATGAACTAGTATTTATCAGATATTATAGGCATTTTTCTTTTCTTTTTAGATTCTTGACACTGATGACAAAGAACTCAACAGTTGGTGTCCACTTCGAAAAATTGTTTCATATAGGTACTCCATTTTTGTCTAATGATGGACACTTCTTAATTTTTATCATTTTTATCTGTTTGAATATAACAGCCAACTTTTCTTCTGATTACTTTTGTATGTTTATGTGTGTGTGTGTGTATATATATATATATATATATATATATATATATATATATATATATATTGGGAAATCCTTGGTTTAACTGAGTGATTATATGCAAGTGTCCATTAAATTGAATGTTACCCATTTTTTTTCCCTTTTCACACTCAAATTCAAATATTTTAAAGCAAAAGTAACTTTGATATAACATAAAATACAAATTTATCAAATTGTGATACTGAACGCATCAATAAAATTTGCTAAAAAATTAAAACTCACTTGATAATCATGGAGAAGTGTGAAATGAATTTATAGTGAGGATTTTGTAAATGTATATGGTGTGTGAGAAGCTAATGTGTATCCAACATTATGGTGGGGAAAAAAAAACAACAACCTGGAAACAGAGTTGAATGTGAATATAAATTATTCTTTCATAATTGTAATGATATTTTGGCAAGGAGGGCTTTGACAGAGTGAGAATGACACACATACTACAGCCTCAATGATGTTCTCTTACCCTCACCTAGATACAACTTAACCCTCCTATACGATCACATAGATAAGACTTTCCATTCCTTGTCCTGGTTATCTGGATTCTGGGCCATCATTTTATTATTCTCAGTCTGTCAAAACAATACCCGACAAAATATTACCACAAATATGAATAGATAACATATTCGTATTTAATTCAGATTCCATAATGTATTTTTATATATATATATATATATATATATATATATATATATATATATATATATATATATATATATATATTGTTTATCGGCAGCAATTTCATTAGAACAAATTTGATTAAAGACAATAGACAAATGTTTTTGTGATTTTTCATCAACATTTCTTGTTTACGTACATGGAGATCCTGTGAGTGCCAATATTGTACTAACATTTCTGATTGAGTGCTTTCAACCATACTTTTGGTTGTTATTATGACCAGGGAAAGATTGTGGGTGTTATTTATTTTTTAGTTTAATACTTCATAGCTACATATTCATTTCAATAGTTTTTTGCAAAGCTTGTAATAGATGCATATCACTGTCATTATGAACCCTGAAAAACAGATTATCTATGGTCTTCAAATAGAAACACTTGAAAACTAATGTTTAACAATTGTTAAAACCTTTCTATCTACACACAAATTCATTGTTAACTCTGAATAAGTGTAATATGATACTCATTGAAGACACATTGTCTTGAAAAATATGAATCCTTTTTGCTTACTATTAAGTCTTGAAGGTGTGACACAGACCATGTTGAAAACTATGATAGCAGCAATTCATACCACTTCTGTACACCTTTTTCTATAAAAGACTTTTGCAAAATACAATCTTCGGCAGTTTCCTCTTGTGTATAGCTGTGGGTAGATATGAGATGATTTTTCCACTGTCCACTTGCCACAATGTGCATTTCTTCCTTACAAATCAAATTACATTTACATACATACATAAGAACTAATATATATGTCCTTTCTTCACAAATAAGTATGAATCGTATGCTCTTCTATCCATTTTTACATCCATAATGAACATTAATAACTTTATTTCATTGACTATGTAGAATACTGAACTTTGAAAGTATATTTCTTCTTCTCTGTTAATGAGAACTTTAATTGTATTGATCTAGTTTGTGCTTATCTCTAATAAATGCAACTTATATTACACTGTATTTGTATCTTTATTCTGCATGGTTCTCTTTCCATTCAAATGCTGCATGCTTCATATGTTCCTGTATGCATTCACTTTATTGCTTTATTTACTCGATAATGAAGGAGAGATCTTCTTTCCATACGTATAAACTATTGTTCTTTTTATATTTCCAATACTTGCCTCAGCACACAGTAAGGCCAGCACTATTCCAACCATTGCTATAAATACCACTACTACTACAGCAGTAGTTATCACGACCATTGTTTACATTCATTTCACTTCCTATATAAAGTAATTAGTTTGATATTAAATGATAACAAGGTAGGATTAAGTTTTAAGGTAATCAATAGTCAAATAGAATTAGACCTAATTAATTTTACCCACCACTTTGTTCCAAGTTTTTGTTTTCTTTTTTTTTTGGTCTTATTTGATTTGTGATTTTCATATTTTCAGAACCGAACAGGAAGAATTCAATGATGAAATGATTTATTATAAGAGAGGAAAGAATCTGAATCGAAAAAAGAAATTTTTACCCAGTTATTTCAATAAAGGGTAAGTAAAGTTTTAATTATTCATAGGAAAACAAAATCAACTTGTAAGCAAACTTGAATTATACGTAAAATCGACCTATTCTGTCAGTAATTGATACATTAATTCCTCACTACTGACAATCATTTTTTTCTCAATACAATGTGTTTCTATTGTAAAACCATTTACAATGCATTTCTATGATAAGATCATTTAAGAAGAATTTCTAGAGTAAAACCATATATAATGCATTTCTGTAATGGAATTATTTACAATGTGTTTCTTCAATAAAATCATTAACAATACTTTTCTATGAGAAATTCTGTGTTCAATTTTGACTAAAGCCAAGCTGTAAAGTGGTGAAGTAATGGTAAAGCCAAAAGCTTGCATTATATTATGTGATTTATATATTTATTTACTAAGCATAGCTTCGCCTGGCACAAGGCCACCGTAATTGGGCTCTCAGTGGGGATCGAATTCATAATACCAATGAAGCAGCCTGCAAAATAAGCTTGCTAACCGTCAGGCTATTATGGGTGCCCAATTTATTTATCAAACTTAGTCTAGCACAAATCTACGAAAAACTCGAAAGTGTATTCATGCCTTGCTCAATGTCATTAGAGCGAAGTGGATTCCAACTGCCCCAGTTGAGATTTGAACTCTGTTCAACAATTCTATTCTCCATGCTGCTAACTGTTTGGCCAATTGCACCTCCTGAATTTCTAAAACAAAATTTTTATTTCATGCAATTTCTTTTTTTTTTTTTTTTTTTTCTCTCCAGGGAAGAGTCTATAAATGGAGAAAACTATGAAGATGAAAATGGTTCCTGGGAATATTCTGAGCAGAAGAAGGGAACCTCTAAGAAGAAACAGAAACGCTTGGCAAAGGAGGAGGAGGAAGAAGAAGAAGAGGAGGTGGAGGTGGACGAGGAGAAAATGGAAGTGAGTGATTCTGTGGACATTGTGCCAGACCCTCTCTCCACAGAAGAGGTAGAAAATGGATTGCCTAAAAAGAAGAAGCGAAGGAAGAAGAAGAAACTACTACAAAAAGTCCAGGGAAAGAAAGGATCAAATGAGAAAGAAGTTCAAGAGAATGGAAAGATGAATGAAACTCTCTCGGAGAGCCCCAAAACAAAGAAAGACAGAAAGAAGAAACAAGATGAAGAAGAAGAAAAGGAAGAAATCAAAATAGTAAAGACGGTGGAAATGGACGTAACTCTTTCAGAGAACCAGAATCCAAAGACGCAAAATAAGAAAAAGAGAAAACGAGAACAGAATCTAGAGGAAGAAGTGATTGTTGAAGAATCGCCAAAGGATAAAGAGTCTTCAGAAAGCGACAAATCAATATCGGACAAGAAACCGAAGAAAAAACAGAAAACCAAAAATGAATCTAATGAATCTAATGAATCAAAGACCAAGTCCAAAAATTCTTCATTATCAAAAACTCGTTTGAAGAAGAAGAAACGAGCTGAAATGTGGAGAAAGAAATCTGTTGGGGACACAAAACACAATGAGGATTTGAACATTTCTCTTTCAAATGAACGATTGAAAGCGTATGGACTGAACCCCAAGAAATTCAAATACCTTAAAGTTGCAGATCACAAATCATCACATTAAGAAATATTTTTATAAAATGTTTTATTCCAATCGATGTAAAAAATTGGCTTTTGTATAAAGTCCCTTTTTTCTTTTTTCGAGTTTTTTTTCTCTGTTTTGTTTCTTTAGATTAAAATCTATCCTTATTGTTTTCTATAGATATAGAGGAAGCTGTATATTGTGATCACTTTGGGACAGAATTTTTTAGATGACAATAACGGGTTGATAACATTTAGCAAAAAAGGAAGTTATGTATTGTGATCACTTTAGGATGGTGTGTTAGATAACAATAACCAGTTAACATTAAATGAAGGATATATGGAAAAAACCACTTATTATGAACACTTGTGTGTGGGACTGACTGATTTTAATAGCAATAACCGTTTGATAACATTAACAATGGCTATAATAAACAGCTTCCTTTGTATTTATTAAGCTCAGATTAGTATGACACAACATTAGAAAGGAAAAAATGCTGCTACACAATCTTTTCATCACATTTCTTCCTATATAGAAAGAGAGAAACTGGTTAATCAGGCGGCCTTTAGATCATCCATAGTCACCTGAGAAAGTTTGTTCGTATCTATGCGTGGATACCCATGGTGGCAGCACCATTTCGACTTAGTATGTAAGTATAGTTCACATATACCCACACAAAAAGTATCTTTAACGATGGTGTCGTTAGAAAATCAAATCAAATATTTGAGAATAAAAATATACTATGAGGACTGTTTAGTCCTCATCAACCCTCAGATGGTAACCTGAGCGGATATTATCATCTGTGTTATTATCCTTGGTTTCCTTTCAGGCAGACTTGTGGTAAGCTTTTGAACGCTTGAATAGATCTGCATGTGAAAATTTGATTAATAGTTTCTAAATCTTCAGCGTTAAGAGCCGCCCCCCCAACACACACACAAATTGAAACAGATAATGAAGTTCGAAAGTGGGATTGAATATCGATCTTGCATTTTTTTTTTTTTTTTTCCGTAAGAGGTTTTCTTGCTTCTCCGTAAGAGAGTCTGTCTGTTGGTTGGTAGGTCTGTCCCCATATTATTTCTCGGTTGTTTTGAATCTTCTAATCAAGGTAATATAATCTGGCAATAATGGCATTTAAATTTTATGTCCTAAAATCCATTTTCTCAGCTATTTTGAGTAAGATTTACTTGAAACTTGACTGAAAGATGTTCCTCCATAAGATACTTCTTACCTGAAATTATCTTTTACTTTGGGTCACATGATCTGGCAATAATGGGGTTCAAACTTTTTGGTCGATGCACCATTGAACTTTTGGTTCTTGTTTTAGAAGTTTAAGCTTTTAAAAGTTTCTTTCAAATGTAGTGAAATGCACAGAATAGAATTGGCAAGAACATTTATATCTAATTTTCTTGGATGAATCAAATTCAAAAAATATTTTTTGCAAGTTTGACCACCAAAAAGTGCTAAAAATGCCAAAAAGATGCTAAGAATGGCCAGAAACATTTTAAAAAGTGGCCAAAGCATTCAAGAATACCCACTCCTATTTAACACTTTTTCACACTCCCAAAACAAGAAACGCACTGAATTTAGATTGGCAACACTAATCCCTCTTGACAAACATTTCCTTTCAGTTCAATGTTGATTGATCGATAATTATTGTATATAGAAGTCGTATAAACTATTTTGACCTTTTTAAAACTAAATTTTATTAAATCCAACTACAAAGGATAGGTTAAGTTTAGGGCTTGGATTACACTTATATAAGTCAATTATAAAACACATGAAACAGGAAACTTGTCATTATCACAATGTTGGTTTCACCACTGAAATTCTGAGAGAGATATCTGGAACAGAGCTGTATATGTCAAAAGTAGTTTATGCCCTACAAAAATGGTGAGGGTATGCTGTATATATTCATATATATTTGATATATAATAACCATTCATTTATACCAGATTGTTTAAATTTAAGCAGTTTGAATGCTATGGTCTTCTTAATGTGTCTACAAACATAGTGAGAAATTCTCCTCTAATATTATTTCACTATGGTTGATTTTTGGCTAAACCACAAAATTTTGACTTCACCCAGTGCCTAAAATAGTTCCAATAGGCCCTGAATTGACTGTATTTTCAAAATTCACATATGCACCCCACCTTCAAAAAAAAAAAAAAAATAATTGTTGGGTCTGCAATCACTCTCACGTGATAATAATTATCTAATTTCCATCTATTTCTATATGATACTAAAATTCAAATTTTGCATGGATACTTAATTGACCCAGAGGAAGATTTTGAAGTGAAACCTCTGCAATGTCACTGGGTCAACTAATTCTCCTTTAATCTGTGATGGAATCGGTAAAAACTCCGACTAGGACATTTTTATTATTGAATCTCACAATCTGAATTTCTGGGAAGGTAACAGTGATCACATAGTTAGATCAATAAGTCTGTAGCCAAACAATGAAAAATATATCTATTTTAATTTAAAAAAATAATCATTTTTTAACATAGTCTCCTTCTCTGGTTATGCACTGAATTCAGGGGTGAATATCAATCACATAGATCAGAATTCAGGTTATAACCATGGTGACGAGATAGAATCCTGGTTTTTACAAACATTGTATACTGTGCTGGGATTTTGACCCATAAAGAATCTAATTGTTAATAAGTTCTAAGTAAGTTATAGTTTGATAAGTGGTGGAGGGGTTTTCTTTTGTGGGAGAACATTCCAGGTGGGGTTTGTCACGGTGCCAAATACCTTGGGAGGTCATACACGTGATAGATAGTTGTCCTAGAATTCGACCTGGGGCCCATCTTGGGTGGGAGTTGTTGCTAAGGAAACTTCAATTGATAACTACTTGTGGTTTGGGAATGAATTTTTTTGAATATAGAGATCTTTCAGTGGAACCAGGACTTGTTGGTAGATGCACCTCAACCTTCCTTCCCTGGGGGGATTAGGGTGGGGTGGGGTATCCGGAAAAAATGAGCCTTTGGCATGGTGGAAAAAATAATCGTCACAATCCTGTCCTATTTCTCATTGAAGTTGCAAACTAACCAGCACTAATAATTAGCAACATTTCTCTGCATGTTATGGAATGCAACTTATCTTGTCCTTTGCCAGAGAGCGGAGAAAAAGATGAGATAAGAGACAGGCTACAACTGAGTCCCACCAGCAACAAAGCAGAAATCAAAAACGGGTATTAGACGATCACTACCAAAGTTGCTGTTGTGGGTTTTACTTCACATGTCAATCTACAAGGTTATTGATCCACCTTATGGTGGATATATATATATATATATATATATATATATATATATATATATATATGTAATGCTCTTCCAACGTAGGAATAGAGCACTCTGGTGGATGGGGAAAATATATGCATGAGTAAATATATTGCTTAAATTCAACCTCACTGACCGTCCAGTTCTGCGTAGGGCAGAGGTAGCATACCAGCCTCTGGGTCTGAAGCGAAGATTTCGATCCTACCTTGTGGTACTGGATGGGATAATGGATAATCTATAGCCACACTGAAGAGTTATAATACAACGAAACAGAAATGGATATGACACAATTATTTGTGTGTGTGTATATATATATATATATATATATATATATATATATATATATATATATATATATATATATAATGTGTGTTTATGCATCCAATCACTGACCAGGTTCCTATGCCCAACTTCAGCATGTAGAGGAGAACTTACTTTCAGCTTGACTGTGGGCCTTGGGGTTCCAGCTGCCTATTTGAGCAGAACTTCTGCACATTTCAAACTATGATATTATTTATGTTTTACAGCAAAAAAAATATGAATATACTGGAATAAAAAGTTTATTACCCTGAAAGTATTCAGCTGTCAGACATTCCCGAAAAATCTGACTTGGTATCCGGGAATTTTCTCATTTTGGTCATTCTTATTCTGTTCAATTTATCAATTTTTCCATTTGTGCTTGGAAAGCCCTACTGTCTTAGACACGTGACAGATGCCCCCTAATACTTGGCTGCCTGTGTTGCTGGGTTACTTAGGCTGGTCCTGAATGGCCCCTAGTTTAGTCTGGTACGAAGCCATAAGTCTAACCAGTAACTGATTATGTTTGTATTTCTTAAACTATTTCAGTGTCATTCACTCTCGAGTCTTTATCAGAAAATTTCGTTCCTCCCTGATTTCAAATTCATCTTCTCCTTTGTGTATAATTTTATTTAGAGTTTTCTAGGTTACATAAATTTAGTAAAGAACAATCTTAGAACTTACAATTAGATTTTTTTTATACAAAAAACGTTTGTATGTTTACCATAAAATTACTTTTAGAAGAATAGAAATTCATAAATATCTGAGTGAATTAAGTCTTCCCCCTTCCATGATTCATTCAGCTTTCATGTTTCATTCACTCTTCAATAATGTCAACTCCTAAGTAAGAATATTTTAGCTGAACGGCTACTAATTAATTTAACTTAGTACTTTTTTGTAAATTTGAATGAATAAAAGTCTGATTGTGATTTTTGTTTTTTTAAAATAGTTGAGTGGATCAGCCTGTACATTTCAACTGAAAAAATGGTTTAATTATTTTAAAACTATCAATATTAGAACAAATCCCTTCAACCAAATCTGAGTAAAAAGAGAAGGTCCAGTCCATTTCATATGAGTGCCAAGTTTTGTTGTTAAATTCGAATACCTATGTATATTGTAAGAAATCTACTCTATTTATTTCTGTCTCTCAAAAACTTAAAAGATTCCAAGAGTCTTATTGTAATTTGTCACTAACTCCATATACATTGAAAGCAAAATGAACAAAAAGTAACTTTAAAACTTGATCAAGACTGCTCTAGTGTTCCTCCTTCCATCTCTCTTCTCCCCTACGTCGGTTCTTGCAAAAGATGAAATCAGGTGAAAGGACTTTATAAACGATATAGGAAAGGAATCTATCCACAACTAGTAATAAGACAAGTTGAATGAACCATCTTAGTAGTAATAGTTTAATTCTTCCAAAAAGATCAATGTTTAAACGAATCTTTTGAACCAAATCCAAGTAAAAAGATAAGTTCCCGTTCAGCTCAGTCATATGATAATATACCGTCAGAGCAGCTCCTTTATCAGGCTACATAAAGACCAAGAGTCCTTTCAGCTCCAAAATGGGGTAAGACGAAGTGATACCAGATCACACAAACTCTTCATAGTCTGCCTCGAGGTGTTCTGAAATCTAGACTAGGAAAATCAAGGAATCAGAATAGACTGCAAATACTTAAGCTGCCTCAGATTTGCAGACAGCGTCGTCTTTTAGCCGAAAGCTAATGTTAGCTGAACTGAATAAAAGGAAGCAAGAATGATGGTCTTCACGTGAACTTCAGCAAAGCAAAGATCGTGTACAACAAACATGTCAGAAATAAAAATACAACGATCAAAATCGAAAACGCAAAACGAGAGAAAGTAGACCACTACATCTACCTTAAACAACGAGTCTCAATAAAACCCTCATGAAAGAATTATGCTCAAACTCACAAGGCAGATAACAAAACAGCACAGAATATTACGGGGAAAAAACAGGAGTCCGAGACGTCACAGAATTTATTAGAAAACTCAAATGGCAACGGGCTGGCCATGTAGCCCGAATGGTGAACAGCTGATGGATATCATGACTCACAATATGGATCCTCAGAGATAACATGCTAAACCGAGGCCGGTAGAATACAAGATTGAGAGACAAATTCAGAAAGTAATGGCCCTTCGACGCTCATGATAGAGAGATCTGGTTAATGCTAAGGAAGGTCTATGTTAAACATCGGACGATAAAAGACTTATGATGATATGTCAGAGGAGGAATAGAATAATTAATATAATTTATAATGAAATAAATTGGGACAATTTTAATAACTAAAATACCTACATAATATCCGTTAACCTTCAAAGTCACTTCAAATTCATACATAGTCTCCAAAAAGTATAATTTTTATTTGAAAGGTTTTATTTAGCCAACCTTGTCATCAGAAATTAAATTACTTACTAAATCAAATTACTAAGATTGTTCTAACTTAAATTGTACTTAATATAAGGTTGACATTATTGGAATCCAGACAAAGGCATCAAGTCAAAATGTGTAAAAGCTTTATAGTGATTTTATTTCTTTATTTCGTATGTCACTGAAAGACTGGAATAATTGATTTGTATTTTTCAAATCATACCTTCATAATGAAATCGTTTTTACGATTAGAATATTTACGTCAATATGGTATTCTTTGCTTCACAGTCGCTACAAAGTCCATAAAAGATTTTTTCTGATTAAAAGGTATAGTTAAGCAACATAGCCACTAGAAATTATATTTTTGAATTTAATTAAAAAAAATTGAATTAATTTCCTTTATTATAAAGTCATACATAAACGCTAAAAAGAACATTTTTTTAAAATTATGACATCAGACATGTTCTTAATATGTGATGTTCCGAAAATTAAATTAAAACCACCGATTCCTTCACATTTACAATACTAATTGTACTATCAAAGACATAATTGTACTTTTTAATTTAGAATTTGGTACGAATCCAGGATACGAAATAAACAATAGAACGTTTATTCATTTTAATTTACAAAAGAAAACTAGATAAAATTACTTGAATTGTACAAATTAAAATATTCGTGACTAGTTATTCTTCGGAACTGATGCCTTTCGTCCGAAAGCGATTGTAACTTGTAGTAATCTGTATGACACTATTGTCCTTTGGTCTGATGCCTTTTGACTTGATGCCTTTGTACCAACCGTCTTTCGACTGATGCTTTTTGACCAAACGCGATTGTAACTTGCAGAAGTCCGTACTGTAATGTTGGCCTTTTGTCTCAATGCTTCTTGACCTGGATCCATTCAACAGTTTAAAGAAATGCTGGTATATGTATCTAGCTTCTCAGCCACTCCTCAATAGCGAAGTTGTCTGACCCAGCAGGAATTCCTGTCCAATAGCCCCTTTCTACCGTTAATCGTTTTCAGTGTGAAGCAATCCCTATTGTGATAAAAATATCCTCTCCTTTCCTTTGATGATTAACAGTCGACGAAAGCTTCCAAAGATAAGATTGCGAAAAAAATGTAAAAAATGTAACAACATCCATTCTTTTCATATTTTTGTCTGCACCGAAATCGTACTCTAACCCGAATACACAATTTAAACTGTCTGACCCCATCACAAAAAAATTTTTTGTAGATATATTGTAAGTTGATTCAGTGCAACACATTGCAAGTATTTAAAAGGTTTACCAAGATGGGTTTAAGTAGGTCGGTATACATTTTATTTTTAGTAAACGAGCACGTAAAGTGTATTGTTTGTGTAAAACAAGGAATTATTGTTCATGTTGGATGTTTTCTTTAGCAAATGCCGACAGACATTAAAGGTTTACTACGACAAAATTACGATAACCTCTCCAAGCCTGTTTCTCATTCAGACGCTTATCAAATTCCGATGTTTTTTTTTTTGTCTAGTGCTAAATTTCATAACCTGTTGATGACAGCTCAGTGGTTGAAACATTACAGCAGTGTTATCAACTCAATATTTTTTCGTGCAAAATCGACCTCTAAAATGCGACAAAAAAAAACGCCAAAACGTGGTAAAAAAAAAAATAATCAGCCATTTTTAATAGCTAAAAATGACCTTATTTGCCTCAAATGGCTAAATAGATAAAAATTGGCTTAATTGTCAACAGTACGTCTGACCGAATGGCCCTCTCCTGAGACGTAGCTATTGGGATGCGATATCAAGTCAGAGTGCTCAGAATAGCAGGGCCTCATTACATCATGTACTTTACGTGTACTTGTATATACCCGTATTTAGATCAAATGTATTTAGCACTGATTGCAAAAATACTCAACGAGCAGTTTGAAATGGGGCATTCGATTCCCATCTGGCCAGGTCGGTCGTGGTTAGGATTCGGAGTGAAAGAATCTTCCCATGGATATTATTTTGCCCCCAAAATCCAAGTTAGATAATCTCTTGGTGCATTTTAGTATGAAGGATTTTACAAGTAAAAGACATGGACAGTCCTGGATTAGGATTTTGTAGGTCACTAGGCTACACCGACTACGAGGATCCCAATTATGTTTTCAAAAAGTAAAAAGGTTGGAGAAAAATGAAATTTATTCTTACAAGGCTAACAATAACTGAAATTAGAATAATTATTTCGTGTAATTTTTTGGAAACAAATTTCAGTGAAACATCAGTGAATTGTAAGTTCTTAAGAACGTTGTTTTCAATTGTTAGGAGAGCAAGATTGTTTCAGTCGTTTTTGTGTCATTGTCGACCGATATACATTCTTGAGCTGTTTTATCTTGGAGAAACTTCTCACTCTAGATGCATTAGTTATCGTGAAACACGAGTGAATCCGTAACGCTATTTCAACATTAGGGAATGAAGAAGTTAATCCTTTGTTTACTATGTGACGGCTACAAACCCACCTACGATAACTTCTCATCGGCTCCCAATCCCCAATGTTGTGCTTTTGTTTCTTAGTAGAAAGGTTCTCAGTTTGGTAAGCATAGCAAACGGGCCGTGGTCGCACTAAGAGAATAGCATGTTGGTAATCAACTTAACAGACAAAAATGGTACTTACTGACGATTTTGTTGTTTTTTTTTTACCTACGACGAACGTCGACAGGTCTATGAAAGCCCCCAATCATTTCCTTTCAGACCAAAATGAAAAAGGTTGAAAGCGTTTAGAGAGAGAGAGAGAGAGAGAGAGAGAGAGAGAGAGAGAGAGAGAGAGAGAGAGGGGGGACGAAGAATGATGTCGCACAACACATTCTTTTTTTAAGAAATCAATGCTCGAAATAAGAAAATGTGACGTAAGAAAGCGTTCGTAAGCTAGGATATTTCAGCATATCTCATATTGTAAGCGAAGAATTATGAGGGACACAAATATACACCTAAATTCAAACGAAAAGTGTAACAAGGCTCGTGAAAAGTAGTGATTGTCCATTTTCAGAGTCTTTAAAAAATCTCCAAATTTCATATCATTACTTTTTTTCCAATCAATGGGTGTGAGTATTTTTATTATAGGAACAAATATCAAAAATTGTGCGAACAATGTCACAGTTCATTGAACTGAATCTGTTCTTTTTCTTGTTATTTCAGTGAAAACAAATGTTGGTTCCTTCTGACACTTCTAATGAGGAAATGTGGCTTTTCTGAGTCCCAAAGAGAGAATTACTTTCCACTTCTCTATCGTCATATACATGAGAGAGAAGAGAAGCGTGAATGGGAGATGGGGTCATGTTTCCCCGTTGGTTGATTCCTGACTATCAAACTCTTTCATCATCATTATCAGTCTTTTAACGTCCGTCGTTAGACATAGACTTTCCCCAGGATTCGCCACACTTCTCTATCGTGGGCGTCGCAGAGCCAGTACTTTCTGGATTTGTCTGGCTCGTCTCTCCATCTAATATTCTGCCGCTCTCGGTTCCACCTGCGATCTCGGGGGATCCATGTCGTGAGTCGCGATGTCTATCGGTTGTCCGCCATTCTCACAACATGGCCAGCCCACCGCCATTTGAGATTCTTAATGGATTCTATGATGTCCCTGACTTTTGTCTTTTCTCGGATGTGCTGTGCTGTCTTGTGGTCTCTCCAAGTGAGGCCCAGCATAATTCTTCCATGTGCACGTTGCATGGTTCTCAATTTGTGGATCTGTCTCTTGGTTAGATTCCATGTTTCAGCCCCATAAGTGACTATTGGGAGGATGCATTGGTTGTACACCCTTCTTTTTAGGATTAATGGGATCTTCTTTAGGATTAGTTTGTCGCTAAACGGCCAGCTGTGTCATTAAGGTTCGAACGCTGTTTACCAGTTCGCTCATCTGTCACCCTGTCACTAGTGCCTCAAGTACCAGGGTGTAGACACAAGTTGCTTGGGATGTTTCATGCTTGTGTTTGAATTCATCAAATTGCACCACTGACTAAACCTAACCCATAACACCAAGCTTTAATTATTATCTCGATAAAACTCCAGTCGCTTCATTTTTTAAAACAATTCTTACACTTATTTGCCAAATAAAAGTACGATGAGCTGCAACAGCTATTTTTTCAGAACGAAAAAGAATCAGGACCAGCTTGGTACTTGAAGTAGTTACACATTTCCAATAGGTTCCAGTGATCAATGTTCGAGCCTAGATAGAGTTCTGTATGCTGATTTACAAGGTAGGCATACCCTTGTAGGGAGTAGGGAAATTCGTCTCTTGTAAGTTCATAAGCGTATGGTAGCTCATCGGTTGAAGGCTGAGCTTGCTCTACCGAAAGCTTACCAACCTTAGATGATTCTTCGTTTTTTTCTCTTATGTTGGGGATTTCATGTAGATTCTCTGTCTCGGGTAGATGTGGTGGTCTACCTTCTTCAGTTCTGCTTTTTTTATTTTGATTATTGTCTTCTTAACGTGTTTATTTATCATGATTTCTTTTTTTTTAAAGTTCATGTGAATGTTCGTGCTCAAACTAAGAACCATGCAACATACACGGGAAAAGGCCATGCTTGGAATCACATTGAAGGATCTCAAGACAGCACAGTATGTTAAGGAAAAATGGGGGTCGGAACTATAAAAATCATCAGAAAACTCGAATGGCAATAGGCAGGGTATATAGCAAGAATGTCAGACGACCACTGGACATCACGACTCATGACGTGGATACCCGGAGGTCATGTGTGAAATTATGGCCGGCAAAATTTGATGGTGAGACGATTTAGACAAATTCAAAAGTTATTAACTCCACAACCAAGAGGTTTGGCGAATCTTCCTAAAAAGAAGAGTATGCAACCAATGCATCCTTCTGATAGTCATCTATGGAGCTGAAACGTGGAACTTAACCAAGAGACAAACCTGCAAACTGAGAAGAATGCAGCGTGCGCATGAGAATCATGCTCAACCTCACATGGAGAGATCACAAGACAGCACAATATATCAGGAAGTAAACAGGGGTCAGAGACATCATAGAAACTATTAGAAAACTCAAATGGCAATGGGCTGGTCATGTTGCGAGAATGAAAGACAACTGATGGACATCACGACTCACCCCAGAGACCACATGCGAAACCGAGGCCGACAAAATACAAGATGGAGAGATTAACTAGACAAATTCAGAAAACATTGGCTCAGCGACGCCCATGATAGAGAAATGTGGTGAATCCTGGGGAAGGTCTATGTCCAATGACGGACGTTAGAAGACTGATGATGATGAAGAGGGAAGGTCTATGTCCAATGACGAACGTTGAAAGGCTGCGGCTACTTTCCGTTGTCTTCCTCGGACACAGACTCAGCCCGTTTATTTTTAGCTTAACTCATAAAGCATTTGATTATTCAACAAGTTGACAAGGATTGGGTATCTAGTCACTCATAGCCCAATGTATTCCCAACCGCTTATGCACACGCACGTACCACACACACATACACTAAATACCTACGTGTACATTCGTAGTCATGTCCAAAAACATACATGGTTTCCCTCTGATTCTTTCTTTTTCAATTTCTCTCTTTCTCTCTCTCTCTCTCTGAACACAGTACGTACGCTTCATGTGTGATTATGTGCATTGAAATTAAATCTATCCGTTTTTTTCTCAGAGACAAGGAAATGTCTTTTTCACCTTTTCGCCAAAACAAGTTCTACAATTCAAACAAAGATCGTCAACAGTCCGCGTCTGACATTAGCCCGAAGAAAACACTTTCAGCCAATCAGAAGCCAGCGACTAAGATTCAAACATACATCACGGAAGGATTTGCTTTGTCGAACAGAAATCCAACGAAAGACGCTGATGAATTTCCCATCCCAAATAGATCAATATTGATTCAGATTTCTATCTTGTTTTCCACCCGGATTTCGTTTTCTTGTCGCGTCTAATCTAACTAGAAAAACTGGTGAGACCATCTTATATATATATATATATATATATATATATATATATATATATATATATATATATATATATATATATATATATATATATATATATATATATATATATATATTTTTTTTTTTCAGTTTGTCTTCCTTGTTGATTCTATCTCTTCTTTATTAGAGACTATCAACCAAATCTGTCAAAAATAGTTTTCTATCAGTTTTCAGGTTGGTCTGGCTGACTGGCTGTATCAGGCCGCACCAATTGAATTAGAGGGCTGAGATTTTCAGCATATACTATTCAAAATGATTTTTAAAAAATACCTCCCCCTCCTAATTCAGATTTTTATCGGGTGGGCAATTTCCAATGTAAGTTTACAACAAAATGATTCCTTAGTTTGTGTCTAGCAACATTCACGTTTTTTAAAAGATATTTCTCAAAATCTTGACTTTTTTTAATGATTCTATCAACAAAAGACGAGAAAGTAATTAATTGATCGATCACCTCTTTTCCCAATTTTTTGGTTGATCACCCCCAACACAGCATGCTGCCAAAATACGTTGTTTTTTATGGTTTCTATTGAGTTACTACCCAGACCCGTTCTATTCTACTTTCTATTCATTTGTCAAAAATGCTTGTCCAACTACACGTTTTTATCTTTCGTCGTCCGATAAACCGGCCTTTTTGGATTGGTTGTAACATTATGTTCGGCGAGTGCAAGAATGTGCGTGTGAATGCTCGCAATTATAAGAGAGACACGTCTGGTTAGACACTCAATAGAAAACCATCACGTGACCAACGTTTTTTATCAGTATGTTGTGTTGGGGGTGATCAATGAAAGAAAAATCGGAAAAACGGTTGATCCATGGATGAATCACTTCTCTCTCTTTTTGTTAAGTCATGATCACAGACCCCCCCCCCCAAAAAAAACAAGCGTGAACGCTGTTGGGCAGAAAAAAAGGGGCCAATTTTGAATAGACTTTTATTGTACATTGAATCCCTCCTCTAAAACCTATGGGAGGGGGGGGGCGGTTAATTTTCACAAAGACGTAAAACATTTTTTTCTAGACATAATAAGGAGTGAATGTTTATATCTTTAGTCCCCTACCTTCACAGGCGCAGTCTGCACGCATGACACACACACAGCCAGACTCAATTGAAAACTGAAGAAACCCATTTAAGTAGACAGTGTTTTAAATATACAGAGCTCTGTGTACGAGACCTAAGCATTAGAGAGAGAGAGAGAGAGAGAGAGAGAGAGAGAGAGAGAGAGAGAGAGAGGGGGATAGAGAAAGGAAGGGGAGTAGGGAGAGAATGAGATCGTAAAATGAAATATTTTCGTGTGTGATAGAAAATAAATCAAGATATTGTATTTTGGGTGTCACCATTCCGATAGAGAAATTGACTCAAGGTTGTTCCAAGTATCTAACCTTGGGCAAAAAGCCAAGATTTCAAACGCTGACTTTCAGAGCTGATAGACTATTCATATTTGAAAGATTAACACAGAAAAGAAAATTTAGAGATCATTATTGAGAAATAAAAACCTTACAAATGCTCGAGTAAAGAAGAAACTGGAATCAGGCAGATTTCATTATTTTCTTGCCAATAACTTGGGAAATAATACACCAAAAATATGATAAATCTACACCAAGGGCAATCATCAGAGAGATTAGTAGAATAATATTTGATATGACTTCCTTTAGTTGTGTTTGATTGCTCGATTCTCCTGGTAATCATCGAATCGCTCAGCCTCTTGAAAAAAACAAAAAAAACAAAACAAAAATAAAACGTTGAGAATTCCATTGTTCTTGGACAGTAATCCACAAACTTTGTTGGAGAACTTCATATCTGCTTGTTTTGATTGTATAAAACTTCAAATGTTCTCAATAGTGATTGGCCAGGCCAGACCATGATTACAGAGCTTTTCTCTATCAGTCACTGTGTGGTAGATTTATAGCAGTTTGGCGAGGAACGTTCAGATGAAATTGAAGTACTGAGAAATGAACGTCAATAAGTTTTGTTTTAGAATTATTAAAATTTAATTCCGACGTTTCGTCCATTTTTTTCAATTTGTTCGTAGGTCAAAATTGATTTTTGCCCGTGAACAAGTCCAGAAAATGAATTTTCCTTCAGAAATAAGCGAATATTCCGATCTGCACTGTTAATTTATTAACTCACTGCTTTAAAATAAAACTTCCAGAATGGACATTCATTTGAAGGGAAACCAGCCTAAGTTTAGTAGCGATAAAATGCATCAACAATTAAAATAAAGGTAAATTGTAGTAATAGGATTAATAATGATGAATTTTAAATTCCTTGATCATTTTTCTTTCTTTCCCTTAAAAACATCTTCTGATGGATTTGTCATTCTGTGGTACGGTGGATTCAGATACCATGGAACCTTGATATTTTTTTCAGTCTCCTCTCTTTTCAAATCTGTGGCCGATTCTTGTTAAAGCAGACAGGGAAACTAGGATTTTCAAACGATCCTACAAGGGTCGTTTGACATGTCATGCACGCTTGGTGAAGACCTGCACAGCGTCGCCCATTTAGATGAGGTTTTTCAATTTTTGAATTGTGGAAGTCACTCGTGAAAACGAAAAACTAAAATCTCAATTGGCAACGCTGGATTTTTAAACGAACAACGAATTTGAAGAATCTAAATAACGTCAACACTGGACTCACGAATTCGAAACAAAACAAAAAAAGACTCTCGAAATTGACAACCCTTCAAAGCGATTGTCAGCATGGAATGTACTACTTCTCGGGGGACATCTTGTTCGAGAACAAAAGAATACCAACTCTAAACTCTTAAGCTTATTGCTATGAATAATTAAACAATAGCTGGATGTAATCTTTTGTTATCTGAAAGGTATTATTTTCAAAACATGACTTATTGTGGAAGATCATGACTAAATGCATGTTTGCGTACTTGTAAAGACTTACGCAGAGCACTTGGGATATACTTACGGCACACTACTGTGCAACAGCACACAGTTTGAGAACGGCTGGCTTAGAAGTTTCTCTAAGTCAGATGTTAATTAGAATTAAATCAAAGCAAAATATTTCCCTATAAACTGTAAATTAAAAAAAAAAAAAGAAAAGAAAATGCCACACAAGCCATTAAGTGAATCACCGTGGTATGTCCAGTAGCGCCGGGACAATTGCACAAACGTCCCAAAGGACACCTTAATTTTTTGTTTCGGAGGAGGAAGCATTTCCCCTCAGAAAAAAAGGTTTTCTGCGACCCACAACAATCTTCACTAATTATAATATAATGAATAGCTAAACATTTGTTCCTAAAATTTTGAAACCCTTCCTCGTCCTGCTAACTCACCAGACCTCTCTCCGACTGACTACCACTTTTTCAAACATTTCAAACAAGGGAAGGTCTTCAACAACCAGACAGCAGCTCAAAACGCCTTCGAAAAATTCACTGAATTTAGAATCCAACATTCTATGCCTCCGGAATAAATGGACTCGTTTTTAGTTGGCAAATACGTGTAGAAACTAAAGGTTCTCACCTCGATTAAGTTTTATTCTGAGCTGAAATGTGCTGCTTTAAAGTTGATAGTGAAATACAGCAATTATTTTTTCATCAACCCAAGAGAAAGCGTCAAGTGCAGTACGAGTTTTCTAATGGTGAGTTAGATAAAAAGAGTAATGGAATTTTCGGAGTCTTTTTCAAGAGAAAATTTACAAGATAAACGTTTTTAAATGTCTAGTGGAGTACTTACGCGAATTTACAAAGTTCTGGGCAAAATAGTGCATCATGTAACGCTGACACAAAATTAAAAAAATATGTTAACCCCCCCCCCCAAAAAAAAACTCCATAAAAAATTCATGAAATCCAACCCCCTTAAAAAAACAATTTGCAAGGTTCTAGACCAAATAATGGGACCGGTAGCGCAACAGAAACAACTTTGTGAAAAGGGAAGAATATTCTTCCAATCGTCTGAATTTCCAGTTGAGTCGGACGATCGTCGCTTGGGTGATTCAACAAGAAAAAGTGCATCATTATAATTCTGATAACATTCACCTGTTTTTTCTCATTCAACTTAACGCTTTGATTTCCTTTCCCAACGTAATATTGTTTCGTTCGGAAGAAAGTGTTTGAAATTTGAATCTCACAATAATACCTCAATGGCCCAAACAATCGTCTCAGAGAAAACCTTAGAAGCCACCAGGGATGACTAATTGAGCAAGCTTTAGCGTTTTTCTCGTTCTCACTGGAATATTTGGTTTATAAATTACTTCCACTTTTGGTGGTTTCTTTTGTTCTCAGCAATTACTCATTATATCTATTGATTACGTCACCGGTGCTGTTTATCCAAATGTCTCCTTTTCTAAATATGGTTATGACGAATTTACACGAAAAGGACCAGTCCCACATAGTGGTAAGTGGGTAAATGCCCTTACGCTGGTTATGGCAACAGTTTCACAAGTTTCTCTTTGTCCTGTGAAATATACGGAGAGGCGACAAGCACCAGGAGGACGTTAATCACTTCACCACACTGGCATAATAGCAAATGAGAAGTGAGCGAACTTAAAACTACCTATATATCCAGACTTCTCCCAGCTCTAAGCGTTCATAGTCGAAACTTGAAATTTTGCGAAAACACTTCCCTCAAAGAGTAGGGAAAATGTTTCGTTTGTTCCGGGTTTTTTGAATTTCCCTCTTGAATGAGGTTTTATTGAGGGGTTCAATTTTCGATGTGAGTTTGTTAGTTTGTGCCCAACTATGTTTTTTTTTTTTTTAATTTGAATGTTTTTGCGCCCAGTAAAAGGCAAGGGAAGTTACTCATTCATTGATCACTCCTTTTTCCATTTTTTTAACTGATCACCCCAACACGACATACAGCCAAAAGAAGTTGGTCACCGGGTGGTTGAGAAAAAACAAAAACAAAACACAAACACCTTTTCACATATATCCCAGGTTATTCATGTTCTGACAACAATATATATTTATCCAGATATCTATGTATCTGGACTTCGCCAAGCTCTAAGCGTTTACAGTAAAAATTTGAAATTCTTCACGTCCACACTTTCTTCAATTCGTGGTGAAATTGTTTCGTTTTTTTTTTTGACACCCATAAATTTTCAGTTGAGGGTTCAATTTACAATATACGTTCATGCTAAATTTACGGAATGAAAATTAGCATATATGGGTGGTGGTGATTCATAATTTCCCTTGATATGTTAGTTCAAATGTGAACAGATTTTTATGTTACATAGTTAGTGAAGGGACGCTGTTGACCTCTCCAAAAGTTACCACAATACTCCACCACTGGTTCTAAACCTTTGTCGGGTGTCATTGATTGAGAAATAGTTAAAGCTTCCTTTCTGGCAGATACAATATTAGCACATCAAAAGACAGAATTTATCGAGCTAAATATTAGTATATTTTGTATTATATAATGTTTTTAATAAAGCTAATGTTTTTTCCACTGACATACAAGCCAAGAATATAATAATGAAGATTTTACACTAAGTAGCATCGTTGGAAAACAGGTAATAATCACATCAGTGTGCGGGGGGGGATAGAATGAAGACAAGGCACAGATTTAAAAGACGGGGAGGTCACTTAATCAAAGTCATTTGGTGCTGAGTGCGTAAATGCAAATACCACGCGAGAGCTAGAATTTCAAAAGAATAAAGAAAACACTCTGCAGTGGTTGGAGCATAACTCTAAAACATTAACCCTATTGCAACGTCTCATAAGGCAGTGAGGCTAATGACTTTAACTCTTACAGTTTGCAATGCATTCACTTTGAAAATTGTCCGTATCTAATCACAAAAATTGGTAACTGCGTTCCTTATCAAAAGCTTGACCTTGTCATGAAAATAATACAGCGTTTCATTACAAAAGATTGTTTACTGAATAAAACCAATGAGTCAACAGAAAATACTGATTTTTATCACACAATCTATACATCAGATTACACAGATTTAATTCCAAGACTGGCCCTGGCGATGAATAAGACAGTCTCAATGGAAAATCTTGAATATAATTCATGCCACAAAACCTATTACGCTTATGCAATAATAGACTGCAATTGAAAATAATTCTTGCACAGTTAGAAGAGATGACTAGAATGTTAACATGCTTTGTCCAACTTACAGCGTTGCTGTGAAAGAACATTCTGAATATATATATGTATATATATATATATATATATATATATATATATATATATATATATATATATATGCTAAGAATGTTTAAATAGCACTATATATATATATATATATATATATATATATATATATATGCATTAATTATTGGCACATCCACAGACAGCTGTTTCGTTGTATTACAACTCTTCAGTGTGGCTATAGACTATCCATTATCCCATCCAATACCACGAGGTAGGATTGAATCCTTCTCTCCCGGAGGCCGGTATCCTACATGTACACCAAGGAACTGGACGGTCAGTAAGGTTGAATATAAGCGATATATTTATTTAGCACATATTCCCCATCCACCAGAATGCTCTATTCCAATGGAAGAGCATTGCATAAGCTTACAATGAATGAGTTACTTCACTTAGAGAGTGCTCAACCTTATATATATATATATATATATATATATATATATATATATATATAGTGCTATTTAAACATTATATATATATAGCGCTATTTAAATATTCTGACTATATATATATATATATATATATATATATATATATATATAGTGCTATTCAAACATTCTGAGCATATATATAATTATCATTTTCTTATCGATTTTCCTATATGATGGTAGACATGTTTAGAGACTTGATTCCTAAATTAAAATGGATTTGTAATATTCAACAAATTATTTCATTTACTTGTTTGACATCAGTATAAGCCCTGGTTGATCTTAAACTAAAAATCAGCAAAGCCAGTTGTATCAACCACTTTGTAATGTCTAGATTTCTATCATTTGTGAGAACACCTGCCATGATGATGAATAAGATAGACTCATTGGAATACCTTGAATATACAATCCATGCCATGAAACCTATTACACTTATACAATAATAGACTAATAGTAAATAATTCTGGTTTAGTTAGAAGAGATAACTAAATGAATGTTAGCATGGATATAGTTCTTTTCAATCTTTTCAAGGTCATTCCCCGCTTTCGTCAACAAGATTTCTAGCTTTCACACTTTTCTTTTCAGTGAGTTGCAAGAAAGAATAATTTCAAATTATTATTTTATTCTTTGCATAATTTGACAGCTTTATGATAAGAATTTAATTGAATGAATGTACAGCTGCAGCTGTGTATTTGTTACTCAAAGAAATTCCCCAACAGGAACCACTGGTCTAAACACTGAGTTGCAATGTATTTTGTGAATATTTACAACATGTAAATTAAAATACGTTTTAAACATAAACATCGGATAAGTATTGTCAATTTTCATACTAATTGCAGACGTGTTGAAAGACCTGATTACACAATTAAAATGTCAAAAAAGAGTCAGAGTGGTGTCAAAAAAGTTCACGGGAACGCCCGGACTACTTTTTGCAGCCATTTTTATTTTTTTTATTTCAATTTTTTTTTAACCTTTGAATTGTTTATTTTATGATTCTGCATGTTTCGATGTGAAATAATGTTCCAGAGGGGTCATCTTTTTTAATCATATATGGCACCAAGACACGGAAAAGATCTCAGAGGTTCCCGTGAACTAGCTTTTCCAATATAAACAAATTATTTCCTTTGTTCAATAAGAGTGTTGTATGAAACTAAGTTACTTATAACTTCATCTTATGATGACCATATGTATGACGGGCAACACAAACATTCGGCAAAAGTGCACAGAGCACGAACTAAATTCTGGAATGGGCAACCTTTTCCGAGAAGTTGGCCACAGGAGATATGGCTCATCATTTATCGGGTCGAATCACTAAAGAAGAATTAAACAAGCATCATATTTTGTACAAAGTGCACCAAAACAAATAAAACAAACTATTTGTCAAGAAAGTTCATATAAGTTTTATGCGACAAAAAATAGAAAGAATCTACACACGAATTGTGGTATTGGACATTTTTTATAGGCTTTTAAATATTTGGAAATATCTGAGATATATGATTATGAAATTTAGTGTGCTATACAGAAAGTCATGAGCGACATGTGACCCACAGGCCGTAGGTTTGCCATACCTAGTCTAATCTTTCAAATTTTTGTGTTGATATAAATAACTGTGTGGTACCATCAAACGACAAAAATAGAAGGAAGTTTCTTGGTCATCCAATAGCTCTATTGTATTATTTGACAAAGGTTGATCTTCGGTTGAACCATTTCTTGAAATTTCGACTTTGTTCGATGCCTAAAATGGTACCAGTAATTCCCAAATAAGCTGTTGATGCAGAATTCACACATGGTTTCCATGAGTCCGAGTTCGCACTCAACCGATAATAATGATCTGTTTTCCATCTGTTTATATATAATGCTAAAAGTCTGATTCGCCCAATCAAAATTGAAATGCATACTCAATGGACCTAGAAGGTTTCAAAGTAGAATATATATGATACCACAAGGCCAACTAGAGCCAATTATTAGAATTATTCAAAATCATTTCGCGTAAAAGGCTTCTTTCATCTCAGATTCTATTTTCACAAAAGATTTTTTCTCAAAATTTACTGTGATCTCTCGAAGTGAGAACGAATGTCAGTGCCCTTTACCTACTGAGATTTGTCTAGTTTGGCACTAGGTCATAATCTACTTATATTCAATGGTGTTCCTAAAACAGTCACTAATCTAAGTACTGACCACGTTCGACACCGCTAAACACTTTAACTGCCACACGTCGTACATGTGACATTCTGCGTCTTGCATTTGATGCATATGTGCGTTCATTATACTCAATTTTTGCCTTGCACTGAGGAGAGAACGTGCTTAATTTAATTCGTTGTATTTTACGCTATCCAAAGAAGCAGTTAATCTTTTTTTTTTTTTTTTAATTCGGTGATCTGACGAGAACAAGGGCATTCAGTTTTCGGGCTCTTTGCCAACCGGCAGGCGTTTTGTCGGGCAGACGTCTCGCTTAAAACCGATTTGAGGTTTCGCTGACTCGGCTTTTCGCCGACAGGCGTTTTTCCCGAAAACATTTTCGTCGGATGGAGATCTTATTTTTGTTCTTTTTTAAAAATTTCTTTTTATTAATGAATCTGCATGTATATTGTCTCAAAATATAATAGAAGTATTTTGGCGAAATGTTCACCAGATGAAACGTCAGTCAGCAGACTCTCAGTCGGTTTGACCGTCTGTCGACGGAACGCCCAGACACAGGTGCTTGCAGCTTCAAGCGTGAGTTGGTCACATGTTACTCGATGATTGCGTTGATATGTCATGTTTCGGATGCCAAGTGACCGGCATTTCTTGTCGGGTTTTGATAGATAAGGATCAGTTGCTGCAATATTCGCTGCGTTGAATTTGCTTAATTTGTTTGGATTAGGTAAGACAAGTAAATACAGACGACATTTCGAGGAGAGTCTTGGGAGGGGGTGTCGTTGGGGGGTGGAGGTTTATACAAGGTCAGATCAAAGTTTTATTGTCAGACACATACTAGGTGGTGTGGGTGGCAAAACGGTTAACAGCACGGAGAACGGAGTCAGCGTCCACTTCGCACTAAGGCGCTTTGGAAAGGCATGAATCCACTTCTCCCCCATACTATGGGTAGTTGGAGCCCTTTAGCCATGTTAGGCAGTCCATCTATGAAACGATTACTCTGAAGTAAAAAAAAAAAGCTTTTGCAGTCGCCATAACTGGTCCTGAACCCGGGTTAAGGACGGAGGTTGGATGCTGGACTAGCAACTCCATTCCGTAAAACCTATTTGCTACTGTGAGCGTTTGCGGTCCTATGCTCCAGAAGAATAAATAAAAAGAAAAAATGTAACAGATTGACATAATGTTGTGCACACAAACGAAAACACACGCACACCCGTATTTTACAGCATATAAGATGCAATTTTTTCTAAGTTCTGCCTCAGGAGCAAATGCTTTATCACTAAAGTTACTCTGCTATGCAAATAATGCGAACGACCAGCCACTGTTGGGGTTAATTGAGATCCAAATCGATAAGAACGTTAGAATAACTCGATAGTGTGGAGGGCTATGAAGATCAGAGAAAACGATGGGGGTCTCACACCAACTTGTGCCTCAGTCAGTCGGAGCAGCTGGTACGATCAACCAGACATCCCAGAGGCAAAAATTTATATGAGTTCGAATATTGCCGAGAGCCTCTCCTTCATTTCCAATCCGTGCTGTTTACACGTTGTCGTAGATTGACGGTCTGAGTAAGTTGCAAAAGTAAGTAAAAAATTGCGGATGAATGGAAATGTCGATAATCCCAGAGAGAATAGTGTTTGCCTTTCTCTCTCCAGATATGATCCGCCATGCCAGATCTTTCTATTCCGCCTTTGATTATGGCTTTTTTGTGCTCATCTAGTCGGATTTTGAGAGGTCTGTCCATTTCTCCAGTATAGATCTTCCCACATTTACAAAGAGTAAAGTAAATACAGTTCTTGGCCAGATTCTTCTTGCGCGGTGGACTCACCTTATTGGGCTAATTTCGGAGAGTGTGAGACTAACAAAAAAATTCACGCATATGTTATAGTTCATACTTTCATGGCTTTCTATATCTACTCTGTAGCCCCCCTCCTCACGTAAGGAATTTGGATCATTAAAACTAAAGGGGGTATCCTTCATGGTATCTTTAGCGTTCACCTTTTCACATTTCTCCCCCTGGAGATGACATGTGGTGGATAGCCATTTCATCTGAGTCTAGCTTATGTTATTTAACTCCTTTTTTTCTGTTTTAAGGGTGCCACTGACACCCACTGCCCGTCTATCAAACAATTTTTGACACACAAAAAATGGTCTGAAAAATTCAGATGTACACCTATATGCGTATAAGTCAGGCTAGTGTTGAGTTATATCTGGTGTGACTTGTGCTACTCAACAGGGACAAAGTATAACAAGGAAAGGGAGAGATTTCATCCCAAATCCATGTCTGTCTACTACCCTCACATTCGTATAGTACATCTAAAGAAGGCAGTAGAACATATTGGCCAAAACGTCGTTTCAACAACACAAGAAACAAGGGATCCAATCGTCCAGAAGTCTTGATGAAAATTAATGGCCCTTCTCAATACCATAGGAAGAGATTTTATTCAAGGAAATCAAACAATCCCAAGTAAAGACAAATTAATCATAAAAACACAAATGATATCATATCCATTGTCTGGCGGATGGAGTAATAAAAATATCTGGACCCCCTCCCAGCTCAGAATTCTGGATCCGCCCCTAACTAAGCTTCGTAAATACCCAGATTATTATTCCACCCAACAAATTTGTATTTCGCTGTTTTGCCTCGTTGGAAACATGATCGGCCTATCAATAATGCATGATCCTATCATTAATTAATCTTCGCTACCCCCCCCCCCCAACCAACAGCACCGATTACCCCTCCTTTCACTCACGTCACGGGGTGAACATTTAGGAAAAGGGAGTAACGATATACGATTGCTTTATGAGTTACTGGCCTTTGTTAACCTTGTATTTAACAAGATTTGTTCAAGCTAATCTCATTGGTTGTTGAAAAAGGCGTCCTTATAAATTTCGTGTTAATTTGTATTGTTATTGAACGACAGCGAAACAATGCAGTTCATTTTCCAGGTTTTAGACACTATGATCGTAAAGAAAGAGTTTGGCGAAGTTAATGTTATTGAAAATAGCAGTTCGAACTGGTTGAGACTGTAATTACACTTTTCCGATGTGGAACAATGCCAAAAAAAAAAAAACGTTAACTGAATAACAGTCGAAAAGATTGATGGATAGGAAAATGGCTGATGTAAACACAGACACAGACACAGACACATATATATATATATATATATATATATATATATATATATATATATATATATATATATATACGTATACACATTCACACACGCACAAAACACATATATAGTAAAAGAACTTTGATAGGAAGATCTAAACGATTGAATGACATATATATGTATATATATATACTCTCTCTCTCTCTCTCTCTCTCTCTCACACACACATGTACACTCATATGTGATATTGTTTTTGTCATTTTTGCAAGTGATTGCATTTTAAATGCCTTTCAGCCAGGGGCTGTTTATCCTGAGGGTGGTCATCTCTCAGTGTAACACCATCGATCAAAGATCTCGCTGCATCAATATACTTCCCAAACTAACCAAATTTGTAATCAAACAATGCAGATTGTCATGTTCAGCCCCAATGCTGAACCTTACTGACCCTCGAATCGTTAAAAAATCAAACCCTTCTTTTAGCTAACACATACACCCCCTAACTTATTTTAATCGCCCACACTCATTAACTATCTTTCGAATATTTGAGCATTATATATAAGAAGTATTTTTAAAAAATTTGTCTCGTACTTTATTGTACTTATTAATATATATATATATATATATATATATATATATATATATATATATATATATATATATATATATATTTAGGCATATAGATAGTATCCAAAAAGCTTTACAGCTTTGAATACATTAAATACATTAAAAAACTTTTTCAGACAATTATTTCCCAGTTTCTTTTAATGTAATTCATGTAATTTTCTTTGGTGTTATTTCTTGTTTCATCTGTCTTGATTAAACACGACCTTACTGTCAGCTGTGATTTCAATATATAGCTTATATCATACCACATGCAGTTTGCTATTTAATATAGGGTATTATGATGTATCTCTATGGATGTTATCTCATACTAGCCATCATCTAATAATTTTGAAACACGGGGATTACTTACGTGAGTTACCCCCCCCCCCCAACGCGTTTGATGTGTATAACAACAGACATCACTCGTTTTTTGTGTCACTTCCATTGAGTGTTCTCCAATGTGAATATCAAATCCGTTGTGTCAGTTTGAATCTCGGAATACATGCAAACTAACTTATGATATCATCTTTGAGAAAACTAATCATGCAGAAAGACTTCTTCGAGTTGATTTTCTACCAACATATTCAACCGAAGAATTAGATAATTTTTTCCCACTAACCTTAGACTTAATTTTTCACGTCTAACACCTTCTTGCTTCCATCAATATTATAATCTCTATTTAATCACTGTCCCACCTCAGCAATATTTGACACAAGGTTGGGCTTAATGTGGGGAAGATTAGAGCAACTCTTTTAAAAAATGGCTCCAGCCAATGCGACTTCGATTGCCAAGCGACCGTAGAGGCTAGAGCAACCCCCGTCACAAAAGTGTCAACCAGGGGACCTGCTCCTTTAAGTGCAATGGAGCAGTGCTACTCCGGGGAAACTGACCCCCGCAGCTGGGTCGAGTAATAATAGGAGAGCCGAAGGACGAGTCCAAATGCTTCCATTTGAACTAACCCGGAAACCAGAGTCAATATCATAATTTATAAAAAATCAAATAAATTGGCCTTATATATAGTTGAGACGAAACCAAACAGCATTCAAGCTGGTAGAAACACCTAAATGGACAGTTCCATTATTATACTTGGACATTTGTCACTTGGCATTTCGTGTTCAATTTACCATTCAATTCAGTCAGACAAATAGACCAGAGTCAAATGTTTTCCCCCTTCCTCTCTTTCGGTTATCTTATTCCCTTAAAATTAATACAAAAATATTTGATTTGATAAACATTGATCATTTATTCTATTCTTATACTCTCATTAACATAATCTTCAACTTTTGTTATCATTTCATTATGGTCAAACTGATAAATTTCAAAAGGGTCAGGATATCTAGTGGTTTTATTAAATTGTCTTAAATCTTACTGATTTCGCTGCCTTAATTGACCATTCTTATGACTAAGGAAACAATTGTTGGTATAAAATCAATATATCTAAGTGTATCTCCTGTTATCTTTAAATATTCTGATAATATAGTTCCATAAAATATATAAGATGGAATACTTGTTTCAATAAGTATATGTACGATATGGAACGGAGGCGAGTCTCATTCGTCAAACAATTTATAGACAAACGTTCCATTGTCGATTTAGCACTATACGATTTCATGAATTCTCCTCCATCATTATGAGAATATAAATCAATAAAATCAATAAAACAGGTACAATCCTCAAATACACGATCTCGCTTTATATTAGTTTTAATTAAAGACGACATGAATGTATGTATTCGTGTCTATGTAGATACAAATATGTCCAGTAGGGCACAGGATCAATCCCCATTGGGACACCTATAACCTGATGAAATAATTTATTACTTATTTCTAAGTAACTGTCCCCAATAAAATGACTAACAATCGCATTAAGAATAAAACAAGTAAATCTTCACTTTTTTTGTTTTACACCAGAAAGCTTTAGAGTTTTACGGGTATGATAACCGTTTTTTTACGAGAGTAGAATTATTTACTACCAAGAAGGGATTTAAATTACAGTAGAATTTACTTTTTATAAGGAATTTACGTACTTGGTTGAAGATTAAATTATAAACTTCAGAAACAGCTTTGCTTGAGGCTACAATAAAGCGAGCACCTATTGGATTTTTTGCGCATTTCAGGTATTCAGTACATCAATGGTAACTTTTGCATAATTTCATCTATCTTAAGTCCTAACTTTTCCCATAACGCATATGTATAACGCTATGCAAGTAAACGCTCAAGTTTACTCACACGAACACTGAAGTTCCACAGAGCATTTAAGGTCTCATTCTTGGGGGAATGCAACGCCGAGGACCTCGACTTACGTGGAAACCACTGGAAAGTTCAGTAAGCTGCAACCCTCTTCTATTGAAACAGCTCCAATAATATCACCAGAGATAATGGAATTTTGAGTGCGGGGGGATTATTACGTCATTGTTTCTCTACACGTGTTCCTTGTTGATCGCGTGATGTGGCGTCTTGGTAGAGATTTGAAATATTTACATTTGTCGTCTGACTTTGATATTGCGTTGCCAGGAAACGGAAGCCGATAAAGAAAATTCAACACTTGAAAAATGAACTGTACACTTTCAAGACACATTTTTTGAACTTCCACGTTCAACTATTTCTTGTATCTGAATCACCTTTTAGTGAAAAAAGCCAGGCTGAACCAGCGGAACGTCAAATGAGCTACGTACACTATATATATATATATATATATATATATATATATATATATATATATATATATATATATATATATATATATGTGTTTATATGTTTGTATATATGTTTATATGTTTGTATTGTGGATGTGAAGTGATCCGACAGAATACAGATGAAAGTAACAATTGGGAGGCGAAGAGGAAAAACTTGAGAGATAGGTATTACATATCAAAATTTGTGTTTGCTTCCTGTTTCTGTGGGTGTTTGCTTATGTATCAGAGTTAGGAACAAACATCCCCTGAGCCTGCCTCTCATAGACTCATCTCATTTCAAACCAAATATTACCCTCATTTACACAGAAACAAACACCTCTACTTCCACTCCTACTAAATAACCGAACAATATAGAAATATTCACATTCTCTTCGTCAGCATCAAACATGTAAACAGTGAATAAACCACCGAAAATATTTTCTCTCTGAAAAAGATAGCTGTCCCCCGTCGAAATGCATCGAAATACGCCAACAGAATAATAATAAAAAAAATGAGATGTAACGCCTATATTAAGTTTTTCTCTTCACCTTCCAATGGTCGTTTTCATATATATATATATATATATATATATATATATATATATATATATATATATATATATATATATATAGTTCTGTCATAAATACTGTTACATTATGGATTTTCTTCAAACTTTTCCATATAATCGATGATGTTTTGTCAATAGAAAAGTTGCTAATTCTCTGTTCTTTTTTAATTTTCAGTTGTATGATTTAGTAGTTTGATCATGGAATATTTTGATATAGAAAACAGAATCACAGTGATCAGCTTTCATGACGCTAGTCATGAACCTTCCGCTGTTTTCAAACTGCTCCAACCACTTGGCGATCTTGAACATAACTTTCAATTTTAGTAGTTAAAAATCGATATCATATGTTTTTATGTGATCATTTTTCCACGCTTGAGTATAATGCTACCCCCAGATTTTTTCGAAGAAAGTCTTATGCAGCTGTTAAGGTGAACTTGGCCAATCTCCAGATTGACCCTAGAGCTACATTTCTGTGTATTTTGGTGTCTCTCACACTCTTACTTATTGAGTTTTAGGCCCAAGAACAGTTGTATTTATCAAATTTAATTATATCTAAAATTATCTAAATTTTCATGCTATTAATGTAGCAATATATCTGGATACTATATTTTTTAGAAAGTTCTTCCCTTACATCAACCTTTCGATGGCGTCTACAAGAATTGCTATTTTTTTTCATGACAACCCTCGAATGGCATCCGTCGAAATTGATATTTTTACGCCAATCTCCGATGGCGTCTATCAAGATTGTTATTTCTTTATGCCAATCCTCGAATGGCGTCTATAGATTGCTATTTTTTTACGTCAAACCTCCGATTGTCTCTACCTAGTCTGTTATTTTCTTATATCAACCATCCGAGTGCATCTATATACCCTAAACTGTCTAGCGTTAAAATATGTCAGAAACAAGCTGTCCATACAAAAATGGCGATTTTACAATACTCCATAATATAATAACCGATATTTGTCCAACTGAATAAAAAATGGAATGAAAAAAAAAAAATTATACGTATGGCTCACAATGGCGAATGAAGGGGGGGAAACACCCACATTTTGAAATTAAATAAAAAGCTGGTTTTAGCGTGGGATCCTCCCTATCCATACTAGAGGAAGAAAGCCCTTGGGGGGGGGGGTAAATAGGAGACCAAATAACCGACGGGGAAGCAAAGAATCTGCAGATTTTTTTCTGATCGTATAATCATAGTTTCTAGACGCGTAAGCATCTCTACCATCGATTGCAATCAATGTCTGGCAGGCTGACATACCGAAATGTGAGGTATGTTACTTGCTCAATGTTTCCTATTTAGAAGTTTTTTTTAGCAAACTGAGATCGTGCACATGAGAAAATCATGCTCAACATCGCGCGAAGAGACCACAAGACAGCACAGTATGGAAAGTAAAAGGAATGACCCTTAAATATCTACCTTTTCCTTTTCCCTGTGTAGTTGGCAAATTGAATAATCAACGGTTTTGTATTGAAGTCCGATGGCTTAGATGTTTCAAGACATCCCTTTAAAGTTTTTCGCTTCTGGACGCAGGGGTAACTGAAGTGTAATACGACTCCGCGTAAGGGATAACTATCCATGCCAATCTTGCTCAGTACTCGTCCTTTGATCAAGTCAAGCTCGCTCTAATGTCTCCACAACTCTAGTTGTGTGGACCAGAGCCATTTTGGGGCCAGACAGGACCCCACCCTGAATTTGACTTCATGTCACACTTGCCACTGTGGGGAGGTGAGTAAATAACATCCCGCTAAACCAGTCAAGGCAGAATTGCTTTCATAATATTAAATTTCTTGCATTATAATGCGGTAAACACACACATACATACACATACATACAACCACATATACACATGTACACACATATACACACATACATAAATACATACATACATACATACATACATACATAGATATAGAAAATTCTCTTTCACTTATGTGTGTGTGAGGCACAGTTTTGGCAATTATGTATTTGCCATATTTACCCGTGAATAATGCAAGAAATCTAGTATAAAAACCCGGGTCCCAATTGCATGACATTGCTCATTTAAATAAATGTTTTCAGGGTGGTTATTTTTTATATGTCAGATGAGAGCGAGATATTGTGTCATATGTCACTTACCCATTTGACAACAACGTGTCATGGCTGGCCGATTTCGAAGAGCAAGTCTCACAAGAATGATGTCATCATTTGTTTTCATATCATTATTGAATCATTAAATGTTCAACACCGATGTACAGCACCTATTTTGAGTGTACTCTTGAATTTCTCTCAGATCTCTTCACATTCACCGAGTGATCAAAGGTCGAGGCAAATGGAACAACTTCGTCAAAAAGATAACTAAGTTTCCAGCCTGTGCACCTGCATCTACAAATCCTTCAACTTCAAATATGTCAGCTAACTCAAGTCCATGATGCAACGATCAATTGTGAAAGGACCAGTATTAATGACGGTCGTCCTCTTCCAGATCACTTCGATTAGTTTATAGAGTAAAAAAATCGTACTATTTGTCAAGTAGGGAGTTGTAGTGCATTAGAATTCTTTGTATGTACTTTACTGTATTTGTTTGATTAATATACCTGTATCATATTTCATTTACATCAATTAGGTACCCACATCTTTAGCTTCATCTTGTTATGGTTGTATTGCAGTTCGTTTAATCTGTAGGCAAACCATAACCTTCAACGAAAATCAGGTTTCTATCCCCAATCTATTCCCATTTACCTTAACCCCCACGAGAATAAAGTGTGACACAAGGCCGGTTTAACGCTCGGATAACACACATGCAAACGTGTGGTTATGGACTGCTATTAAATCTTCTTCGATCATCGCAATTATTACTGCAAGTGCTGGTCTTTACGTCTCTGGGCGAATCCTGACCCCCATGAACTTGACTACACAGAGCAATACCCGGCCTCATGAGGCAAAGCCCCAATTGGTTATAGCGCCAATCTACGTTCGTCTGGTCTTTAATGGTCCTGTGAAGGTCACCCTATTTGTCTGAGCCTCCACGAAAACAGAGTGTAACACAACGTATTTTTAATGTGGGATACTACACACGAAAACCTGAGGATAGGATGACTTAAAAAAATCTCTTTAGTCATTGTTGCTATTGCCGTAAGTACATAAGAGTGCTGTTCTTGAAGTCTCCAGACGAATACTTAGCCCTTTTGGACTTGACTACACAGAGCAGTACCAAGCTTTATGAGGCAAACCCCCAGTCGGCAACGGCATCATATCTGCGTCTGTCTGGTCTTAAATGGTCATTTGAAGGACGGAATTAACTAATTAATACTCCATTATATTTTAAGTTCCATTTGCATGAAAGAGGTGGAGTCATCTGATATGTATGAATTTAGTTTCTAGCACCTAGTCTCTGACCTTAAAATGGTGGTGGATCAGTTATCTAAGCAAGAACGGTAGACAGCGTAAGGACTCTTTTTACAGTTCGATGTATGCAAAAGTTGCACCGAGGTCCCAAAGTCTGCAAATTTCAGCTAAACCCGACAATCTATCAGGCAACATCATTGAAAAAAACTGCGAATGGTGAAGACCCCTTACCAAAAGGGTTCTGCGAATAATTCTTCGCTTCGTTCTGATAATAAACTGTATCATTAACTAGAATATTGCATTTGACCGTTTCATTCTTATTTAATATTTGTTTATTTTACGTTCCCAACGGTCTTGATACTTTGAAGCCAGGAAATGTCCCCGGCACCCAGGGGCAAGCTGACCGGAAAATCCATGGTAACCTGTACGTTGTCATTAGATTCGATGAAATTCATTTCATGCAATTACGATTTTCAGTTATTTGTGCTTTTATTTTCTGTAGGGAATTAGTCCAGCCATATAAAAGCAGTAGAGATTATTTAATAGAAATGTGGGTATGGGAACGTACAAACATTTTGGCCACCAAAAACGTATTCATCAGAAACCGTCAACCAAAGCTATCTATGTATGTATCTGTCATGCGTAAATTCCACACAAATAAAGCTAGTGGGCTAACCATTTTCCCATTATAATGTCTAGTGAAAACTTTTCTTTTTTCTTTTCGACACCCTTAAGATTTGGGGGGGGGGGTCGATAAACAATGTAATTATCTGCTAGATTAGTGCTTTAGTTTGCGCCTGGTAGTGTTCAAGCTTGGTTTTGGAAATTTGTGGCCCAACAAGAGGCGAGAGAAGAAACTTATTTATTGATCATTCCCTACATGGCACGTTGCCAAAAGACGTTGGTCACGTGGTTCGATTGAAATTTTCTCAGATTGAAGTTTTATGGTATTTATTCTACCAACAGAACTATTTTATTAAACTCGTTTTCCAACTTTCATATCTCAATTAAATCGCAAAAATGACTCATGAAATTTTTGAAAAAACAAACAAACAAAACAAATCAAAAGATATGTCATAGAGATAACAGATATTCAAGAGAGTAGATCAATAAGTCTGTCGTCTGTCACTGTATAACGTTCGATCTGATTAATATTCTTTCAATATTGGGCGAAGTTTCCTATCTGGGAGTAGGTAATGACAAACCACGGCTGTGGCGGAGTCTTCACTATATAACAGGGATCTTGAAACTTTTCGATCGCGATGCAATTCAATTTTATGTACTTAACTCACGAACACTGACATATAATTAACGTTCTATTCTATCTCAGGCTGAGGGTATAGAATTCATGCAGCCAAAAAAGGGGATCACTTCAGATAATCGTTTGAAATAGGTTCACCAAATCTGTACGTCGAGTGCTTCCAATTTTTCCGTTATAATTCAACAGCAGCTGTTGTTAATAGTATTCGTGGAGATATCATCCCTTTTGCAAAATACCGACATAATGTTCTGATGAACCAGTTCCAAATAACTATCCCGTTTCGCATTCTCGATATTCAAATGCAGGTAAACTCGTGTTCGTTTCAAAGACCTAGATGTGTTCAACGTACTCGTACTGTACACATTTTAATAGTGGCCAAGTCATGATTTGATAAGTTTATTAAATAAATCACTGACGGTAAACGTAATTGTAAAGTTGTTACATATATTCATACTTAAAATCAGGAATTATTTCATTGTTTCCAATATTTTTCTCCATCCCGTTTTATTTATCCATTCATTTATTGTGACTCAATCTGCAGAATCGTGCTACCCAGTAATCGGTTCTAGACCTAGAATTCTGCTATATAATACCCCAATATCTGCTGTTTCCGTCTGTCGTCTTAATGACATATTTTCGAGAGGAAATTTCTTTTTGTACATCATATTTTAGGATGGCATTGTGTACTATAAAAAACACTCATGAATACATAACGAGGAATAATATATTTTGAAGAATGACATGCCAATGAACTGTTTTTTTTGGTTTTATAAATATACAAATAAAATGACTGGATTATTTACGTATGGATGAATTATGCATATATATATATATATATATATATATATATATATATATATATATATATATATATATATATATACACACACACGCACACACACATATATATATATATATATATATACACACACACACACACATATATATATATATATATATATATATATATATATATATATATATATATATATATATATATATATATATATATATTTACGAATGCATTTAAAAAAACGAACTTTTACCCTGAACAAAATTGATTTTTGTCTTCATTTTCAACAACTCTACACCTTTAGAATTAAAAAAACAACTATTGCCAAACAATAAAACGGCTGGATGTAAAACGAGTCCCTTCTGGATATGAAAAGAACATCAGTTTTATTCATGAAAATCAGAGATGCCCGAATTTGTTTTCTGTCCTACTACGAAGATAGCAGCAGCAGAAGTAATGATGCAGATACGGACACGCAGATACACCAACACCTAGACAAGTTTTTTTAAACTTCTCCCTCTTTTTATTCGTTTCAGCATGTGATAAATCAGCAGACAAAAAGTGGCATCATCGTAGCCCCACAAATTGTCCAACCAAATAGCCAAGTGGGTCACATCTATTTAATCACTATCCCACCACAGCAATATTTGACACAAGGTCTGGCTGAACGTGGGAAGAAACAGGAGCAACCCTTCCAAAAATGGCTCCAGCCGACGCGGCTACGGTTGCCAAGCGACCGTAGAAGCTACATAACCTCCGCCACGAAAGCGTCCACCAGGGTACCTGCTCCTTTAAGTGCAATGGAGCAGTGCTGCTCCGGGGTAACGGATCCCCCGCAGCTGGGCCGAGTAATTTTAGGAGAGCCCAAGGACGAGTCCAAGGGCTCCCCGGCCAAGTGGGTCACAGATCCTTCTCTCATTGATCGTCTTCTGATCACTTTTTTTCCAGGGTTACAACCATAAAAATTTCCATGAGTGCATCTACTAAACACCATCTAAAAACGTTTTTTTGCTTTTTTTCAAAAACGTGTTTTTTGGGGTCATTTTGGGTCAACAATGCCCGAATCTTGGCATTTTTTTTTAGAGATAACTTTAGATAGAAGATCTTTTTTTTATAGATTATTCTAGATAAAAGATTTAAATATCAGAGAATTCTTTTCAAGAATTTTGGATAATCTTCAAGATAATAAATTCTGACTCGGTGATTCATTTATGCGAGGAGCGGATTTGTTGATTTGGTCTTTATTCTTAAGTTGTTCGAATTTTGAGATGAATTATTTTCATTATTCACAATTTTGGGGTAGTTTTAATGTCGCTTTTTATCACACCATTTCAGGTTGACATACTCTTCGACCGTTCATGAAAGCAGCTTCAGGCAAGAATGGAAGTAACATTTCGTATTTCGGGAGCTCGTTTTACATGGAAGAGGCCTTAATCAATTGGGCTACAGAAGTTTGATTGTTGAACAGGGGCTCAAATTTAGAGTGATGGAGTTCATTCCCCGATATCCAAAAGTGGAGCGTTCCAATAAAAACCTTCAAAATGGCGATGATGGTATGTTAGGCTAAGTTGTCGGAGGTTTGGGAGTGGGGCGTACAAGACACTGAGTGTATGATCAAAAAGAAGGTGCGCACTTCCTCTCCAAAGGCGAGCTATAAATCAAACGCAGGACGATATTTTCACCTTTCACTTTATTTTCGTAAAAGCAAAGGAATATGGCGTAGAGCGAACTTTCGAAAGGCGGGGTATACCCTAACGTACACGGACAATAAATAGAATTATTTCCTCACACTTATTACCTATAGCTGGAATATCAATGAATTTAAAGAGCTCTTCCAAAAAAGTTTCCTCGCTAAATCGACCTCGAAAAAGCATCAAAAAACACCAAAAACGCACTGAAAAACAATGTCATTTAGGATCCATTTCCATTGTTTAAAATGAACTAGATTTGCTTGTAATGGCTAGAATTGCTAAAAATGGCTAGAATAGCGCTAAATGTTGGATTTTCGCACTGACAAAACAAGATTAGCGCTAGAATTAACGCCAAAAGCACCAAGTTGGCAGCACTGAGCACTTTACTATAAAGGGCAAATTCAAATCACGTTTTCTGTGTAACAAAAGGAGGAGAAAATACACTGAAAGACGAGAAAAGTTTTAAATCATTCAAGAATCTTTTCATGATTTCCTCACTGAGTCAGCCTTTAAACCTCACCTGAATAGGGAGTGCTCAACAGAATGTTAATTCTTTAAATTCCTACTGCGAGGAAAGAACGTACGCAGTTATATATATATATATATATATATATATATATATATATATATATATATGCGAGGAAAGAACGTACGCAGTTATATATATATATATATATATATATATATATATATATATATATATATATATATATATATATAGGAAATATATAGGAAAGAACGTACGCAGTTATATATATATATATATATATATATATATATATATATATAACTGCGTACGTTCTTTCCTCGCATATATATATATATATATATATATATATATATATATATATATATATATATATATATATATCGTCATTTCGTCTGACTGTTTTCATTCTCCTTTATTTGAGCCATTTATCATAATCCACTTCCGACTTGAAAGGCTGGTCCTTCACGACGCTGGACGAGGGGTTGGAACAAAGATATAGCTGAAGAAGGGTGGGGAGCAGGCTATTTGAGAATGGTCACCGGGCCACAAATGAAGGCGTTCTCCCAAAAGCTTTTAAAATAGTAATTTATCTACTGCATTTATACTGACATTATACAATAACAAATCTCAATAAAAGTTAGAGCAGCCCTCTCTAAGTGCCAATCAAAATTCATAGCTACGCCCTAGGGTCAGAACATATCAGCTTGAATTCAGAGATGTCCGGCTCCCAGACTGGTTATTGCTTATCGACTAGAATTATTAAAGACGTAGATAATCTGTAATGTTGGTGGGGCTATCATAAAGGAGTATTTTCTAGTTTACAGGAACGGTAAATATAACCGACATAAAATAAAGAAGTTACTGAATTATAGTGCTCCGGACCCTTCATTCACCCGGAACATGGTAGAATCTTTCAGGTAAAAAAGTATCAAGATAATACTCTTCGTTCAATGGCCTGATATCAATATCATTATTGATGGCTGATAACGACACGTTCGTGCTATACAGCTGAAGGGTCGGAATAAGCTCTAATGAGCAGAATATTTATATAAAAAAAGGAATTTACAGTTTAATCTGGCAGCAAATACGTGACGTATTTTGTATTTTGGCATTTCTTTCCGGGTAGTAGCTTACAGTACTTCTTAAACTGATGAATGATTAAACTAAAGAGTGAATGGAATTGTTTTGGGGGCCAATTAAACTACATGGGTAAATGACCTTATTTACTTAGATATTCATATTATTCTTGTAATGTCATTTTTCTGGTAGGCATATACGATAAAACAAACATTATTTCTAAAAACCTAATTCCAAGTTTCAAGACGGTTGTTCGCTGACTTTGTTCGAGTGAAATAACACTTCAAAGGACCTTGATGAGTACAAATGAAATTTCTTGGTATATTTGACGTTTCAGTTCATCGGGGTTTCGTCAGGAAAGGGGTGATGTAGATACAAGTGTCTGTTATACATAGTCCATGTTTGGTTGTGGGCGATGTTCTGAATTGTCATTTCACTTTAATACTGTCGGATAAATTATTATTAACATCGACAAACTGGTCTTATTCGCTGAGTTTAGAAACTGAATAAAGTCTAATAATTTTTAGTGCATTTTTTTGTCATTCCTAATTTTCTTTATATGTTCTTTGGTGTTCAAAAACATCAATAAAATAAACACTTGAGAAATGAGTTAATTTATGCCATTCGCTCACGATACAAAATGATTTATGCATAAAATTATAAACAATGGAAAATCGACAAACGGTTACCAAGTGTTGGGGTTGAAATAGTTGTTAAACTGGGAACAATAGTTACCAATTCAGCGATGATGAAGGATAGTGATGTATAGTCGGTGGCAGGGGAGGGGGAGTAGAAAAGACCAGAGTTTAAATAAAGAAGTCTATTATCGTTATTAAAATAAATAGCCTGTCTTCGACTGGGTTCGTGCGAAAAATGATTCGACAGGAGTTCGTGGTAGGATCATGTGAAGGTCAGGTGGGCGCGGTCGATGTTAGGGAGAGTTCATTCGTAGGTCAGTACGGTGCGGTGTGGAGTGGTAGTGATGAATTGGCAAAACCATGCTGGAAGGATTTGTGGTAGACAGCTGGCGGGGATATACGTTTGAGTCTTGTGAGAAAATAACTTGCATAGATATATGATCGTTTGTTAATTACATAACTAACTGAGGGCTTGAGTTCAGGGTCTTCTTATACTGGTAAAACGAATCCCAGTATACGCTAGCTAGACGTAGCGAAAAATGACTGGTTAGATGAGCCATTTTAGGCTTGAGGAACTCCCAGAATAACGTTGATATCTTGAGGAACCCATGCATAAAAATATTATATACTAAGCTAACGACAAATCTGAGTGTTCAAAAACTAATGTGTTTTATTTAATCACTGTCCCACCACAGCAATATATGACACAAGGTCGAGTATAATATGGGGAAGATTAGACATACTCCTTCAAAAATTGGCTCCAGCCGACGCGGCTACGGTTGCGCATCGTAATGGCTAGACAACCTCTGCCACGAAAGCGTCCACCAGGGGACCTGTTCCTTCAAGTGCAACGGAGTGCTGCCCCGGGGAAACAGAGACCCCGCAGCTGGGCCGAGCAATAATTGAACAGACCTGGAGACCAGAATAAACCGGAAACCAGAGTATTCAAAAACTAATATGTATTACAATCAAAAAGTAATTATTGGTATTCTACAGTGTACATAAAGATAATTTTCAATGTTTTCATTTTCTTAAAGGTTCTAAGATACTCTTTCTTCACTCTCCTCTCACCCAAAGGACATTTAATATAAGATATATTAAATGGAAATATGTTTCCTTGAAGAAATATATATATCCTTGAAGAAATATAGAGTTATAAGTATTCAGAGGGCAAACATAATGAAATCACCAAAGATGTAATTTAATACGAAACAGGTCTGGTTAGCCATTCAATAGAAATCATCATGTGAACAATGTCTTTTGGCAACATGCTCTGTTTGGGGTGATCAATTAAAATGGACTAAAGGGTGATCAATGAATAAGTTACTTCTCTCGCCTTTTGTTGGATCATTAAAGAGTTCAAATTTCGAAAAACAAAACAAAACAAAACAAGCGGATACGAACTAGTGGCAAATTTAGCACAAGCTAACTTCGTAAACTGAACCCTTACTAAAAACTAATTTGGGTTCAATTTTGAAAAGGCAAAAAATAAAACAAAAAACGTTCTTTCTAGATATAATAAGGGGTGATTGTTGAAACTTTCAGCCCGCTTGCTCCATTGGTACGGTTTGTAGGAGTGATATATACATACATAGCCAGTCAGCCAGACTAGCTTAAAAACCGAATAAGCCTATTTTGACAGCTTTGGCGATTGCTTTGGTTGACGATTCTGAACGGTTTACTAAAGATACAGTCTTGAGCATTGAAAATGAATTTTGTATCTTTAATAACAATCTGAACAAAGATATGAGTCATATATATATATATATATATATATATATATATATATATATATATATATATATATATATATATATATATATTGTGGAACTGTAGGGTTTAGAAAAGTTGGTTTAGATTTTATATTCCTTCTGAGTCAAGGTCTGTTTGGCCAAAGCGACTGTGCCTTAGGATCCAATCAACATAAAAAAATTTCTTAGGGTTAGAGCCTCAGTTTTGATCTTACATGGTACGTATCTGTTGGGATATTCGAATCATTCAAAGTAACATAACGGTCAGCATATAAAAAACAAACTAATTCAATAATTACAAGGTAGCATATAAAAATTACTTTGTAAAAATAAGTACCTGAAAGTAGTACTTGCGGCATCACTTCTTCCAGACCCTAAAAATACAGCATCGCACTTCCAGTAACCCCTTGTCAATAAAAACTGTCTCCATATATTTTTTACGCTCTCACTTGATCCTTCTCAATTTGTTGATCCTTCAGACACCAGGTGACCCCGAAAGATCAGATTCCCAGGTCTTCCTATATTCTGTGTTACCTGAATTGTAAGTAATAATTTGATTCTGCTTTGCACTACTCCTGGGACCTTTCACCGCCAGAGGTGACGCCAAAACATACACGGACTCGTAAAAAGACAATAAATTAAAACAATAAATGTAACGGAATAAACTCTCATTTCCTCAAGGTTGTGTGCCGATTCATCATAATCCCTCACAGCCCCCCACGTGATCAACCCTTTTAATATAATATAATACTCAGCATTAAAGACAATGATTGAATGACTGCAGTGTCAAAATTTGAAGTCATGTAAAAAAAAAACATTCATCGAAGAAAAAATATAACCAGAACAAATTCTCTATACAACATCATTGGCCTTTTTCCACTGAGAAACACCCACAGATATCTAAACTCTCCAGAATTTACAGAGTATCAATGAACTCTACCCGTCAAAGAAAGGCTCCTAAAAGACTTAAGAAAAAACCTTTTATAAGATTTTAGAAAGTGTCTAGTAGGGTACTGGAGCCAATTTTCAAGTCTGTAGACAAAACGGTATGGCTGAGAGCACTGTTATATACAAACACACGCTCATATGTAGAGGGATAGAATCTTTGATGTCTACGGTTGTTCAATTGACAACGACTGGAAGAGCAAAGAGATTGCTGAGATGGACATGTCGTGTAGAATCATATTGACTTACGTCATAATCGCTTGAAAGCGAATAAAAAACCATGTTTCCTGCTATTTTATAGCTTGAGGTTGGTTTAATGTAGTTTTAACGAGCGGAGATTTTATTTCAACGAAAAATACCAGCTTAATACAACAAGAGAGTGTCATAATTTGCTCTCTCTATTTGTATTTCATCACATTCTGACGTAATATAAAATGGAAAATATATTGAAGCACTATTTTGAGAATTTTGTCTAAAATATAGAGCGTTCTGTATTGTTAACAAATATATAAAAAAAACGTGAGCATAAGAGATCATTAAAAAGTAAGGAAAAGCCACGTTTGTCGGAGATTATTTGATATTTAGTAACTTTTAGATATTTTCTGATTAGGGTTTGTGTTAATAGTTGCATTTCTCGCCCCCATAGAAGAGATTTTTCTGACCGGTTTCAAGAGAGAAATGAGTGCTCGTTAAGGATGGGTATTGGAAAGGGGCCCTGTAATAAATCTGTCATCCGTGGCGTGATTTTTTTTTATATATCAAGGCATGGTCAATGTGGAGGGAGTCCATAGAATTATGGAGTTGTGAGTGTAGTCCTTCTCTTGGACTTTTGAGTCCAAGGGGAATTGTAGTATATACATCCATGTGCACATACATATATATATACTAGTTCATCCCCGTGAAAAGAATTTAACGAATGTGCAGATTTTCCCCGCTAATCAAAAGTCGAATGTCCTTATGAAAACCTGCAAAATCAGGTTTGGATTTTTCCACTTTCCACCTTTTTTCGAAAAAGTGGTGTAAAGCGAACTTTCGAAAAGCAAGTGCTACCTGTATTTAGATTCTGTTCAATTACATTTTTTTTTAGGAAAGAAACACAAAAACTCTATTCAGCGGAAAAGCTCATTGTTTAAAATTGTTGGAGATATTCTTATCGGCTAACTTGTCATCTTTGAGAGGAAGAGTCCATAGTTATGTTAGAGAATACGCTTATATATATATATATATATATATATATATATATATATATATATATATATAATTCCATCATATGGGTCACTATCCTTGAGTCTGCTGTTTCTAAGCTCTGGGTATTTTCTCAAGTGAGCCTGGTAATCACTACAAGAGTAATATGTTTGATTTGAGACCTGTTACCCAAAACTGTTACAATAAATGAAATTGGATGGGTGCACGGCAGGAAGCAGGGGGCCTTAATAGGGCTGGTTCATCCCAGATCAGCCAGTATCCTTGGTTAGAATGGGAACATGTTTACTTGAGGTCAATTTGAGATCACATAAGGTCAACAATGGTTTAGTATCTCCTTGTGAAGATTACTATAACGAATGTAGAATCAAAAATGCATAAGAATCTATATAACTGTTTACATTTCTTACGTTTAAACGGGGTTTTAAATTATGTAATTCAATTTTCAAAATAAAAAGTACAATAATTAGCCAGAGTTGTATATATCAACTTACCCTTGCTATCAATAAATGACGGAAATATTTAAGTAATTTTGCAATTGCATTGTACTTATGAAGTATCAAAACCATTATATTGCTCTGTTGTTTCTTGGAGATTTATTCACTAAGTTTACCATACACCCTATTTCTATACGCCATCAGAAGTGTCCACTGTATAAAGCAGAGCGAAAGGCTATTTGTCTCTGTTTTTCTCAAAGTATTAGTGATGGGCTCTTCTGATGACGTAGAAAAGTGATACACTCCAAACTTACTATCAATCCATTTTAAAGCCATACATGCAAATTAGTATGTTTAATTGTATAATTATATGGTGGTTAGTCTGTTTTGTTTGATTCCTGTTATAACCTAAAAGTTGTTTGGGTTTGGTCCACGTGAAATAGATTAACACAGCTAATAAAAAAAAACATTTATAGAATTGTTATAAAATTACATACACTGTTATGACATAGCTATGACGTTACACATTCGTTGGACGTTTAAAACTAAAATAAGAGAAAAAAGTTTGTAAGTGATTGGAAGAAATATCCAATATTGAGTCGAGATTAAAAAAAAGATCCTTTATTAAAGATAAATAACATAGTAAAATGGCTTTAGGCTCCATAGTACGGATTTATGCGTAAATAACCCCGTCATTTTGACAGATATGTATATAGATATAACCCGGCTTGGTTCCATCGATTTCAATTCCTCAATAATTTGACAGCGAATTTTATTGGCAAGTTCACCCCCAATGATAGGGAGGTTTGCGCAGCACAATCTTCTACGCTTTCCTCAATTGGCCTACTGCTAGATAAAACCAAGTATGATGTACACACACGCACACACACACACACACACACACGCGCGCGCACGCACACACACACACATATATATATATATACATATATATATATATATACATATATATATATATACATATACATATATATATATATATTTATATATATATATACATATATATATATATATATATATATATATATATATATATATATATATATTTATATATAAATAGATAGATAAATAGATAGATAGATAGATAATCGCAGCTAAGTAATTTTTTCTATTCTTCAACCCGTTCATGACTGCGTCATTACTCAGCAGTCAATATTTTTCTAACGGAATCCTATTCATTGTGACTCGAATGTCTTCTTGGGTGACCAAACAGCAAAGTTTACACAATAAACGTAAGCAACTCTGAACAAATATCAAAAGATGAATAAAAGTGTCATGTGAAAAAGATCTTTTCAAATTGTCCCGATTAGTTGAAATCCCACTTGGTAAAAGAAAAAGATTTAGTATTTCAAAGAGAAAAACGTCGACATTCGGTGATAAAAATGTTGACTAAGACGTCATCAAATCTAGCATTCGATCTCCAAGAATGGAGAAATAACATTTTAAAGCTAACCCCCCCCCAACAAATGTTCTTCTTTAATGATACGTTCGTGACCAATATAATAGGATTAGGATAGTACCCGTTAAAAATGACGAGATTATTCACGTATTGATAAATCATGCACGCACGTATTTTAGTATTTGTGGGTGAGGCAAGAGACCAAACGCAAGATTTTTTTTTTGTAAATGACAGAACAGATATATTCTGCGCTAGGAATCAACTTGTCAAGTGCGCATCAACTTGTGTGGCGTTCAAGGCAAATGTTATCTTTTCCGACTTAAAATGGACACCGTCACAGGGGGCTATGGTTAGTATTGTGAGAGTCAATTCGTCATCAGCGTCCGTTTTTCTGCTGATAGAACAGTGGCCATTTTTAAACGGGAAAGATAACGATTATCCAGTTCCTATTCTGGATAAGACTCACTACATTATGATTGGTTCTTAAAGCTTGCTTATCCATCCTTTCTCTACAGCGAAGAGTCCTAAGCTTAGATCGGCACAAGGCTATGATTGTAGAGTCCCCAAGAAGATTGAACTTTCTGCACTTGTTGATACTCTATAACACTTGCTTTACAAACCATTACTCGATGCCTATGATTCTAAATGTGGTGATAAAAAAATGCTGACCCGGAGAGCACCACCCGATTTTCAAAAATGGATCAAAGGTATAATGATACCGTTGGCAGACATCGTTAAAATGAGTGTCAAATAGCTGTAAAACTAATGAGAATGGATAATAGTAAGAGATATACAAATGAGAAGCTGGAAAATAGAGGTAGTCTTTAAACACTAATGCATTTTCTGCAACTAAAATATATCCAAGCATAATACATACAGAGTTACGTTCCCTTGACTTGCCATAAAACCCCACATGAGAGTAACGGCGGTGGTAAAACGGTCTTTACAAAATACGAGAAAATCTAGAGAAATAGCCAATAATTCGAGCAACTTTAGTTAATCTCAACAAACGACATTAGACAGCTTCAAAAACACATCTTTTTATGATCAGTGGGAGACCAATCTGATAGAAGGGTCATAGTTGCATTGACATCAGACTCTTTGATATTTCTATCAAATTACCTAAGTATAAAATCCTTGAAAGAGTAATACAAAGTAGGCATAAACATGTGGGGAGTACAAAGTACCTGTAGTCGTATGTATTATACAGTTCACGCAATTTCATGTATGGATCGCATTTGAAATAAACAGTTCATTTAATGGAAAAAAAAAACGAGTCAAATAATGGAATTATTTCGCTTGAATTCCTGGCTGGGCTGGTCTATCGGCTGGGATGGCTTGGGTAAAAAAGTAGCGCTGTGAATTTGCCTGATATCAGTAGACCAAACAAAAATAACAAAACAACTGAAAATTCCCATCTGAGAAATCTGGTCATCTGCTTCCTTGATTTGAAATTCCTCATCGGTGTTTGCTATTCTGCTGCTGGAATGGAGGTTATTTTAAAACAGGAAAGGTAACAATAGCCTTTATCCGATTTTTCGTTGATTTAATCATTATTATGATAAGCATCACTGAAATGAATTATCTCGAAACAGAAATGCAAACGAGGTATGTCTTATTTAATGGCATGTGCGCCCGATTCTTAAGTCAAAATAAAAAGGTAAATAAACCAATAGGGTGCGTGAGTGCAAATAGAGAAGACATTTGCATATGTGGCGTTTACACAGATACAAGCATATACATGTCAAAAATGACATTGTTATTTATGTATGGATCAGCACTAAGGAGCCTAAAGCTATTTTATTAGGTAATTTATATCTTTAATAATTCAAGTTTCCTAATTCAAGTCTCAACTCAACTCAAGTCGTTCTAATGTTTGATCGGACATAAAGTCCCAATAGTTTCTATGACGTAATCTTTATTGTTATATGATTATAGGAAGGCAAATTGACCAATGAGATGAGTGAGCACAAACAAATAGAGAAAACAATTAGCATATATGCTCTTCATGTATTATTATTATTATTATTATTATTATTATTATTATTATTATTATTATTATTATTTGCAATTTCACACCAATTGCCTGGTGGTAACTGCTAGAGTTTGTGTGACAGCAAGTCTCCTCAAGTTTCCAGCCCTCCTCTCCTAGTACTCATAGGTCGCAGTAATTCTGCGATTTACAATTTCACACCGGTTGCCCAATGGTCATCGCTGAAGGCTGAGTGACAATAAGTCTCCTCAGGTCTTCAGCTAACGTCTCCTCTCTCTTTCGCCTATCATGTCAGTGCTACAATTTGAGTTTCCGCTTTCATTTCCCTTTCTCTGTTGGGTCTCTATTGACAGTTAGCGTTGCAGTCCTTATATTTCTAGCACTTTCCTCAGTATCCGTGCAGTTCCCAGTAGTGTTGTGGTCTGTACAGTCTCAATCCTTCCCCTAATCCCGATCTCCTCCAGTCTCACCCTCAGCGTTTTTGGGACAGTTCTTAGTGCTCCCACTATGACCAGTACTACCCTGGCTTTCATATTCCACATCTTCCTCAATTCTCTTGCTAGGTCCTGGTATTTTTCCCATTTTTCACTCTCCTTCCTTTTTTATTATTTGCAATTTCACACCAGTTACCTGGTGGTTACCACTGGAGGTTGACTGAGAGCAAGTCTCCTCGAGTCTCCAGCCTCCTCTCCACATTCTCATAGACCATTTAGGTACTTTAATCAAAAAAGGGATTATAGTAAAAATTGAAGCTGTGTGTTCTGAGACAAATATCTCCCTTTAGTCGCCAACTTAAAATGGCTGCAGGATGGGAATCATTAAGCCGCCATCATCATCATCATCATCATCATCATCATCATCATCATCATCATCATCATCATCATCATCATCATCCTTTTAACGTCCGTAGTTGGGCATAAACGATTCGCAAGATTCGCCAAATCTCTCTAGCGAAGTGTTAACAGAAGTTTTCAATGATGGGGGTTAACAATCACACTCGGATAGTACACCCTAAAAAGATCGTAGAATGGATCGGCCGAAACGTTGTGTCAACAACAGAAGCAACAAGAGGAGTTCAATCATCCGGAAAACCCTTTGAAGGTTAATGACCCTTTTCCAAACTGTAGACAAAAATGAAATTATACTATTGGATACAAACTAAAAGTAATAAACTTTAGTGTTTAGTTGCATGTTCGGTCCAAGATCTTTTCTACAATATATAGGGATGTCGTGCCGCGCAAATGCTTGGGAAGGGTATATCCTTAATTTTTCTGGGAGGGAGAACAGGATTCTTCTTACCATCTTTGTATGTGTTCGGCCTCAAAACCTCTCTGAATTTGGTTAAATTTCAAAAGTTTTCTCGGGGATGGGGATGCTCAAAGATTGAAGTGTCTATCCGAAGTGCAGACAGCCTAGCATTCCCTCACTTAAAAAAAAAGGTACAACACCACTTGCTACACTGTCGTTTACTTGAACGCTTACCCTTAAATACGCTAAATTTCTTTTCCTCAAATATTCCCTGCTGAAATGGTGGTGGGGTTGTCTTCTGTGACATCAAATGCGATAAGCATGTGTGGAATGTCGTCCTCTGTTTAAAGCTTTCGAATAAAGTGTAATCAAAACTCGAATCAGTGTTTTTATTTGTTCACTTATTCTTGCCATCGCATCACGTCATGTTAGGATTCGGTCGCCCAACGTGTTCGCAACTATTAGGAAATGTCAATGAAAACTGTCACCAAATCTTTCTCCAGGTTTCAAATTGTTCTGGCTTATCATGTATGTATGTATGTATGTATGTATGTATGTATGTATGACATGTCTAAGTCCCATCGATGGAGGTTAGAGGTTTGAAGACTTGAACATTTACTCCTTATTATATCTAGAAAAATTTAGAATAAAAAAAACAAATTCCCCTCCAAAATAGGTTTTTATTCGGGGGAGGGGGTCAATTTGTACTCTAAGCTAAATAGCTTCCTTATTTGTGTCTGGTGGCATCCACGCTTGTTTTTTTAAAAAATTCAGAGTTTTTTTTAGTGATCGCTCCTTTTTTTCAAATTTTCGAAAGCATGTCATCAGAAGACGTTGGTGATGTGACGGTTCCTATTGAGTGACTAACTAGACTCGTTGGATTTATTATTCACGTATCCTTCGTTTTGCACACGGGTTGGTTGTTTGTTGCTTTCGTGACTAAAAAGCCAAAGAAACTTGAAAAGAATTGAATATTTGAATTATAATTATGGAATAATTAACATCTATTTCTAATTATAAATGACCCTACATGATTATCATTCGAAACCGTCAACCAGGACTGTTACCAGAACTGTAAACATAGGTTTCTACAGTTATCAAGGTGGTCCGGCTCACTGTATGCATGTAGGTTCACCGACATCTCTGAACACGTCGACTTGGCGCTGAAAGCCGAATTTCCTGCACCTGATCGCCGGGCGCAGAGACAATTCAGCGCGCGAACAAAATATGTATTTTTTAATACATATTTTCTTATATTTATGGTGTTATTTTCTCTTCATGGTGCTATTATCAAGTCAAAAAGGAAACAACAAAAATAGGAAGAATGATTTTCTTCTCAAAAAGCTTGTTTTGACGTATATACATATGGTGGTGTCTCACAAGTAATGCTTTTTATCAAAAAGTATGATTAATCAACATATCCGTCAGAAGAAAATTGACTCGATAATGAAATCAAAAGCCCATCTTTATTTTGGCCCACAATGAAAACAGAGGAGATCACACAATGGTATTTAAAATAATTTCGCCCCTTACGCAAACTTACCTGTGAAAAGAAATCGAAGTCAAGGCTCCACCAACTCTACCACCGTCTTTGCTGGCATTTTTCGGCTACTCTTGATAGAGATAAGCAGAAGACGAAATAGCCATTCCGAAACAAAATCAATTTTATTTGAAAACACGTTCCCAGACCAAAAAAACACGCACGAAAAAACTTGACTGCCTTGTTCCTTTCCAAGAACAACCTAGTACGTACATACATTCTATTGGTTGTTCTGCTGTACGAACAAAATGGCACGATTGCATATGTAAGCTTCGGGTCTTTATGAAGTTCGCCCTCTAGTCTTTATTTTCTGTACGGTCAAAATGAAGAGAGGCTTTTAAATTTATGGTTGCGTTGATTTCTGGTGAATATGTTGTTTAATTGAACATTTTAGTAAAATAAATAAACTTGTTGGAGCTTCTACGTGATTTTTTGAGCCTTTGAATACTATTCAAACACGGTCATTGATTTATGGACGTCAAACCAAACCAATAAATAGATAACCATAATGAGAGCAACATTAAAAAATAAACAAAATAAAACTGAACAATAATTAAAAGAATCGTCTATAACTTTTTGAGACGACCAATTATTATTCCAACTTCTGTTGCTTTCTTTCTAAGTTCCTGGTGGGCGCCAATTTTTATTGGGGGACATTTCCTGATCGTTCTTGATTCTGCCTGACAAAATGTTTTTGTTTTGCAAAAAGGTAATATCCGCTTTCTTTACCCTCGAAATGATGTTATTAATACTGCTTACGATAGCTATATAGAAAGGAAACAACACTTGAACACCGTAAATAAATAGAGAGCTCTATAGTAAGTTCCTGCAAACAATAAATTATCAAATTGAATGACGCGTAAGGAAATTAATTCACTAAAATAATTCAACTATAAGCTGATTTTAATTTTTGTATCTGAATAAATTGTTTTAATTCCATAGTCTGTTTTTGTTGGTCCTTCTTGTGGTAAGATGCACTCAGTTATCATGCGCTGACTTGTCTCTACGCCAAGCAGTCGTACACAGAAGAATCGGCGTTCAGAAGTCTGCGCCAAGTCAACGTGCATGGGGCTATTGGGTCACGATGTATGTATGCATCACTTGCCTCATAATTACACATAAACTAATCTCGATAATAATATCGAATAGAATGTACGCCCACCCTGAAAACAGCAATATCCTTCTCCGAGAACAGAAACTTTATATTGTAAAAATCATAAAAAGTTAAACGAAATTTATATGAAATTGTTGATTCATTTCAAGTACTTGGCACCGGCTGATTTTGATAACAATAACCGTTTGATAATATTATCAGTGATCATATTGAACAGCTTCCTCTGTATTCCCTCATTGCTTCAAGCAATTTCAGAAAAAAAAAATATGTCGGCTCAACAAGTCCGTGAATTCTCATATATTTGTACTTCTGTCACAGTTTTATGGCTGGTCTCAATGGTGTAATTCAAAATCACTACATTCAATGTCACCTTTACAATCATCTGGAGTCAACCCAAGTTTAAACAATGAATTTTTATCAGTCTTGATCAAACCAGACAAACTCAAGATTATTTTTGGAGTACGTTGAATGTCACGGTTTCGAGGTGCACCATTGTGGAAAAACATAAAATTTAGGCAAAAGTACAAATAAATGAGGTTTAATGGACGGTTTGAACCAGAACCTTTTAATAGTTGCTCTCCATAAGGTCTGGTCTTGTTTCCTTTTCCCTTAACGATGTTAAGTATCTTGTTTTAATCTATTGTATTGATAACGTTCCACGTTAAACAGATCACCAATGTGTGTGTGTTTGTCTGTGAAGATGCCTTGTTGGCTAAGAAAGTCACATATTTTCCTTGAGCGCCAGTGGTCGGTGTTCGAGCCCAGGCACAAACGCCAGGTATTCTTCTAAACATCCAACCATATGCCATACTAATCAAAGTGAGTTTGTGTGAATTCCCCATGTCGTTGATAGCTCTGCCGCCTTTCGTCTCCGCGATTTGTTATGAAATGCTAAACAAATGTTTTGTGAAGACGACAGACAGGTGCTGAGTGTGGAGAATTCGTTTTAGCAATGCAAAATAGATTTTCTATTTTCCATTCGTCTCTTCTTGGCTTTGAGATTCGTCATTTGTTTTTGTTTTCTATACTAGTAAGAGTGGTTTTATTTTGAAAAAGAAAAAAAAAAGGTTTGACCGATATCTTTTCTGCTCGTCACAACTAATCGATATCATCATATTTTCCTTTTATTTCAAAACAATAATGTAGAATACAAAAAGAAAAAAATATCTGTATCGATTCCTACCTTTTCTGCCTGAGGCTTACGATCATCATCGTCATCATCATTAACCTTCTAACATCCGTCATTGGACGAAGAACTCCTCTAAGATATTATTAAGGCAACGTCAAATGGTTACAATTAGATTAATTTCTGCTTGGCTTCACTGCAATACCAACTTGTATCCTGACTCAATTGTCCGTGTATTTTGCATATAACAGTCGAGTTTGCTCTTCAATCAGGGTCTCTGACAGGATTTCTTGATACACAACTCCACGCAAGAAAATCTAATGAAGTGATAGAATTTAAGTTCTAATGAATGTATATTCGTAAGTTGTTTTTTTTACATTATCTTGGGGCTGGTTAATTATTTAACGACCTTCTCCCACTTAATCTTATATTGTACAAGGCATTTTTCTATTTCACAGATGAGAGATTTTCAATTCCAAATCCTTTTAATTTCCAATTAAAAAAAAAAGGCGAATTTATGCAAAATGAATACATGAAAATCACAACAGAGCTCAAAACAAGAAAGGCTGTTGGATAACTACCTTATCGTAAACTGAACAGAAGAAAAACTCATTTCAAATTGATTTGTATACGCGCACACACACGAGTGTGTGTGTGTAAATTGTATGTGCGGCTTATAAGTGTGTTAGTAAATTTGTAGGAATATTTATTGGAAGCTGCTCATTGTGATCATTTTGGACAAGGTCTTTTAGAAAACAATAACTGGTTTATAACATTGAGCAAAGGATATAAAAATTGGAAAAAAATCACATTCAACAATTTACATATATTAATAATCACCTCCTACCACTTTGAGATACTGCTTATCTGAAGAATTTGATAACAATGCCCGGGACTTTGATAATAAGAAGTGGACCAATCTTAATTCATTTTAAACTGGAAAGCACTTCCTATGGTGAACCTCACTCTCCTTTGTCAACGTCATGCACCAATTCAACCAAGAAGTAATTCCTGGATCCACCCCACAATCAAACCAATTCTTCCTTAGTCCACTGCCCGACCTTCTACGAAATTTCATTGAAATTTTTTGAAAAAGATAGAAGGAAAAACGGACACAACCGAATACATATGTATCTTTTACCTCGTTGGCAGATATAATGAAGTGTTTGGGGCAGGCTGATTTCAGATTTTGTTGGTTTCATACGAACCAAAAATTTAGGAAAAAAACAATATTGTTGAATTTTCTCGGAGGATAATGTCGTTATTTCGAGTCAGACAAAATATTTTCAGTAACCTCGAAGATGTAAGAAAAGGATTGTCTGAGAGGTGAACAGAAGTATTGCTCTAGTCTATTCTTATCTTCCAGAAAAAAATCTGTACGTAGAAATGAATTCGAAAATAACAAGTTTGGAAAAATGTCTAGCATTCTTTATTTCAGCAATTCTTTTAATTCCTAGTCAGGTGTATTCTTTTGTAAATAGAATTATTTTCTTTTAATGATTTTATGCTAATGAACTTATTGTTTGCCAGAGAAATACTGTCCTGTTGATTAAAATGACTTTAAAAATAAAGTACTTTTACAGAATACAAATCTTAATAAATTCAGTTCAAACAATGAAATTACATCGGTATTCTAGGCCTGGGCGCGTGGGAACGCTTTCTAGAAGGAGGAGAAAAGGCTTAATTTGCCCGAAATTTTCCTCGTTTTTGCATGAATCACATTGGTCTTTCCGAGAAACAAGATAGCATATTAAAGTAAACGAATTGACAGGTTTTATTGGTGCAAGAAGAAACTTCAGACGGAGTATACAAATATTTGCAACAATATTTCTTTGATAGCAATTAAAAGAGTTCGTACAAATTTTGTGTGGGCAAAAATAAATTTACAGTTTGAATTTCTCTTTATAAAAGAGATCAATTTGAATATACTGAAATGTTCTTTGGACTGAAATAAAAAGTTCTAAAGAAGCTGTTCAAACATGACGTAGTGAATCTTATGACAGAGAAACATTATCGTCTATCGCATAGCTATTGGAATACATGACTAGTGTACACAGACCTGGACCATGTATTAAAATTCAAATAAACGTAATATATTTGAAATAAATATGATTTTCAAGTGTAAAAAGTCGTCTAAGTTTATTGATTAAAGTCAGTAAATGTTGAAAATAAGGGTTAGCCAGAATATTTCCTTTATAGAATGGGCCCTTGAGGTTCCAAAGTTTCGAAACCGCTGCCCTAAGACAAATCTCCCGCGATACCCACTCTCAGGACACCCTAGGAAAAAATCCATTTGTAAAATGTAAAATAGGACAATACACCCTTGGTTAAATATGAAATATGACATCGAGTGACTGATTAAATTTTTTCGCCTTTTAATTATTCTTATCTAAGGGAAAGTATGTCCCTGGCTTCTCTATCCAGGCACTTTTGAAGCCAAATGTGTTTTCGGCATCTGATAATCAAAGAATTAATAGCAACCCAATGAATTTTCCTCTGGTCAGAAAAAATCGATCAAGATTCTTATCCTCTGGAGTATCGAGCATATTTTTTCCCATCTATAAAATACATTTCACATCCACCATCATAGTCAATAATAGGAACAACCGTAGCGTCAATATTTGTAGTGATGCAAAAAATACATCGAAGAATAAATATGGTCAGGATAAATTCTATTCATGACATCCGTGCTGTTTTCCACATGAAACTATCTGGAGAATCTAGATATTGATAATAAACCCATCATAATAATGCCCTCAAAAGGTCAGAAAGCCCCCCCCCCAAAAAAAAAACATTTTTAGAGGAGGCCTGGATGTGATGCCAATTTTTCAAGTCTATAGACAAAACGGTATGTCCCGGAGCGCTGGAACATTCAAACCAGTACATGAAAGAAAACAAACAAATAAACAAACAAATAAACAAACGCACATGTAAAAAAAAGGGAGGAATACTTCGCCATCTTTGATGGCTATGGTTGTTCCATATGCATCAGACGCTTATCTTGGGGATGGGGGGAGCCCATGCGTTCTGGACCAGTTGCTCGGACTAAGCACAATTAAAAAGATATTTTAAATATCTAGGTAAAGAAATATTATGAATTAAAACCTCAAATATTCCCATAATAATAAATTAATCTTGAAAACACACATCTATTATATACATTGTCTAATAAGTTGGAAGGAGAAAAAAATTGGATTCATGCCTGCTCGGTAACCTGGATCTGCCCCAGTATATAATTCAGTATTTGCAAATGCTGTTCCATCACCACTAACACTAAACACAGGCATACTTCTAAGAGCATTTAAAAAAAATAACTTTTGAAATCGCCTTAAAACATCAACAACATTCTTCCCTGCGGTACGTGAACGAATTTTAAGAAAATGACCAATAAAAGTCACAATTATCCTCATTTTGGAAGGATTTTTGACAGAAAAAATATACATTTGTGGTTTTTAGTCAATATAAATGTGAATTTCATTCACAATTTATTTGTAAAAAATTCAGATTCGTAATATGAATAATACAAAAAGTTGAACGGCGTCGAATGAAAAAACTCCGGACCACGTGCGCGTAGTCGTAATAGACAGTGATAGTAGTACTAATATTATTTACAATGTTTTACGACAGGAGAAAAAAACTCGTTCGAATAACATATTTTCCTACGAAAGCTACTGATGTTTTAATTAGAATTTGATTTATAATTCAAAGGAACTGTGATTTTATACATCAAGTTATATACTTTAAAATTTTATTTTTCTAATTTACAAGCCCCCAAGCCAGGAGTACAGTGAACTTACCTCCCTTGAAAGCAACTCGCTATTATTATAATAAGATTATAATAAAGTCTTTTTTCTTCTATTAAAAACTTGATGATTGATTAAACTGAATGTAAAGTGATTAAAATCCAAATTCATGATAAAAAATTATCAGTTTAAAAGATATTTCTATTTAGGTAATTAACAACAGATGAATTTTGTTGTCAGATATGCAAATGAGATAGCCCAGTAGGACTATTGTTGTCTGTGTGGTATAGGTTTTGAAGCCTAACCCTCACTCTTCCAAATCATACTTTTAAGGATCATTTCTTAAGTATGAATCGCACGAACGTCTGATACTTTTGTGCGGACGACTCACCACGATGAGGAGTCACAGCACTGGTCTCTGAGCGTGAAGCCGACAAATCCCTTGGGTGGCTCTGACCCTAGGGAATTGTCATTGATGATCGTTCCTCTCTCTTGTCACAAGGGAAAGGAGGAGACTTGTGCCTTCTGAGTGGTGCCTTTTTTAATAAAACAACAACAGACTCCCCCTCCTCCCTCAAACGAACAGAGTATTCAATACTCTCCAATATTAAAGAAATAGATATCCATAATACTTAGAACGACAAGTTTAACTTACTTTTTTTACAATTTCGAAACTTGAACACTCTAGCTCTAAAATCAACAGAAATATCAACTTTTATGCACTTATCATGCATGAAGACTCATCTTTTTAAAGAAGTCTAATTTCAAATTGGCAGTTCGGATAAATACATCAAGGACTTGTTAGCATGTTTTGGTGGTTCAAGATGTTTATTTGAATTTCAATAAAGGATCATCTATTTAACTTATCCACACAAGATGAAAAATATGTATGAATAATCACTTTTTCTTTGATTTTTCATTTATAGTATATTTTACACATATGTTTGAGAACTCATTGTGCTTAGAGAGATTATTAAAATTTGTAGATTTTAGAAGTACGGGGCTTCCAAAAAGAAGAGTTTTTTTAAAAACCAGATTGAAATCAAGTTTTTGGATGTGTCCACACCAGTGGCGTTACTAGGGTGTGGTAGGCAGAGCACATGCCCCACTGAGGAGTCTCTATTGATGTCTCTCTTTTTGTTTTCAGTTATTTTTTTTCAATACCACCATTGGTGTTTTTGATTTTCATGTGGCAATTTCATATCTCAATTCTTGGGCGAATGACTTTTCTCCCCTGATTTCCAGTCTACATCTTCCTTACCTCTCATTTAGGGGCTGTGTCGAGGTTCTGAAATTAAAACCTGACTAAGAAGCCAAACAATTTATGAAAACAGAAAACATTTGATACTTATGTTGCAAAGTGCTTTTAGTATTTGCTTTGACTCTATATTTGTACTGATTAGATTTAATGAAAGTATTGAAGTATTTATTCAATAAATCATCCATATAATATCACAGGGTACATAGATGACCACTAATCTAATCACTGTAGCCCCACAAATGGCCTGACCAACCAGATTCTTCTCTCTTTGAGTGTCTGTTGCCATCTATCTATCTATCTATCTATCTATCTATCTATCTTTCTATCCATCTATCTATCTATCTATCTATCTATCTATCTATCTATCTATCTATCTATCTATCTATCTATCTATCTATCTGTGCGTGTGTATGTGTGTGTGTGTCTGGTGCCCATGGTCATATTTTTTTGGTTAAAAACTCAAAAATTTGCATGTGTACACCTTCAGGTACCATGTAAGTCTTTTTTTTCCCCCTTCAAAAGGATTTTTGTGGATTTCTTTGTTCCCTTTAGACAAACAATGCCCAAATCTTATGCTGGTATTATTTTTTTTCAGACAATTTTAGATAAAAGATCTGTTTCTTAAGATAATTGTAGATAAAAGATTTTTTTTTTTATAGATTTAAATGATTTTTTAGATAATTAGTTCTGGCATATGCGTAGGCTATGGTGATTCATTTATGTGAGGTACAGATATTGAATATAAAGTCTGAAAGGATTGATTACTCTGTAATTTCCGGAAAATATTCGGATATTAGAGGGAAACATTGTTTTAAACATCTAAACTTCTGTCTTTTCTCGGATTTTAGAAAGTCAATTTAATCCAGGTTTTGTAAGGTTTTATCTAAAGTATAATGTTTTTAGAAACCTTTACTCCAAAGAGCATTTCAAGTATACATCTAAAGACTATCTATAATTCCAAAATATTTTCAACATTGCTACTTTCAACTGACTTGTTTAATCATTGTTGCTGAGTTTAGATTTTTCATGTGTTCTGACATTTTATATTTATCTACGTATCTATCCAAATTTTGCCCAGCCCTAAATTTTTATAGTAGAAACTTGAAATTTTGCACGCACACTCCTCTCAATGAGAAAGAAAAAACAGATTTTTTGTTTTTTGAAAATTCCCCTCCAAAATGCTTTTCTAGTGGGGGGTTCAATATGCAATGTGAGTTTATACTGATATGGTCAGTTTGTAAAATTCAGTCCTCTTTTAAGTAATCACAGCCACACAAAAGCAAAAGAATTAACTTTTTCTAACTTTTTAATTGATCATCCCCAATATAGCATATATAGGTGTAGGTGATGCATAATTCCCCTTGGAATGCTAGTTATTAATATCATCATTATCATATATATATATATGTATATATATATATATATATATATGTATATATATATATAAATATATATATATATATATATATATATATATATATATATATATATATATATATATATATGTATATATATATATATATATATATGTATATATATATATATATATATATATATATATATATATATATATATATATATATATATATATATATATATATATATATATATATATATATATATATATATATATATATATCATCACCTTTTGTTTAAGATGTTATAATTGTAAATACAAATATTGAGATTCTGGTAATTTCGGGGCAAGTTTTCAAACTTGACCCCGAAACTGCTCATCGAATTTTGGAAATGGAAGCTAATGAAACAATATCTGATTGTACAACCCAAAACTGGTTCAAGTGTTCCAAGGATGACTTGTCCCTTGAAATAAAGCCCCAAATTGAGAAGAGCTAGGATCACCAGATGATACTTGTTGTAGGAAAGGATATCATTGAGGAAAAAAGTCTACGAAAAGAGTTATTATGCCTATGTGTAGTAGGGAAAAATTTCACAGGAAAAATGTTTTGACTTGGGCTTCTGATTAGATAAAAAGTAATAAGGAATTTTTTCTTATAAAAAAGGCAAAATTTAGTTTTATTCAATTCATGGTGATAAGATGATATTTTGATTGAAGAAATAATATTTGATCAAAGAAATAATATTTGATTAAAGAAATTATACTCGATTAAAGAAATAGTATTTGATTGAAGAAATAATGTTTTGATTAGATAAATAATATTTTGAATAAAGAAATGATAGTTGATTAATGAAGTAATGTTTTGAATAGAGAAATATTTGATTGAAGAAATGATATTTTTATTAAAGAAATAATATTTTGATTAAAGAAATAATATTTGTTTGAAGAAATAATGTTTTGATTAGATAAATAATATTTTGAAGAAAGAAATGATATTTGATATATATTTTGAATAAAGAAATGATATTTTGTTAAAGAAATAATTTTTGACTGAAGAAATAATATTTTGATGAAAGAAATGATATTTGATTAAAGGAATATTTTAAATGAAAAATCATATTTTACTAATAAAGTAAATGTTAATGATAGAAATATTAAAGATATATTCAAAATCATTTGATTATTACAATGAAAATTAAATGAATTGAAATGGGCTCACAAATGGCCCAACCAACCAGCCAAGTGGACAATAGATTCTTCTCTTCAAGTGTTTATGTCTAATTATGTATCTATGAGTGTTTGTGTTTGCATGTCTCTGGGTGCCCCGGGTTACATTTTTGGGGCTGTAATCTTGAAACTTTGTATGAGCACACCACTACACACCATCAAAAATGTTTTTTTTAGTTTAAAAAAAAAAAAAGTGCTTTTTGGTCCCTATGGCCATTTTGGACTAACCATGCCCAAATCTTGTTCTGGTATTTTTTTTAGATAATTCTAGACATAAGATCTATTCTTAAAAGATAATTTTTGATAAAAGACTTATTTTTCAAGATAACTTCAGATAATATTTTAGATAATTAGTTCCAGGACTCATCTAGCTATGGTGATCTATTCATGTGAAGTACAGATATTGAAATATCACATTAAAAAATTTTCCTATGGCTTTTTTCAAACCAGAAATCTATGTTTTGACTTTCTTTTCTAAAATGTCTTTCTATACAGCATATTGGCAATCATTATGACTTTTTTTTCCCATTCCTTTTATTCTAATGATTTTTTTCCCAGTCGCCAAGCTTCCATTTATCGAATATTATGTTTGTTCAACAAAACATGCAGGAGCTCTTAAGAGATTACGTAAAGATCACTACAATAAAATTGAAGGTTGAATGTATGTCACTTCTAATACGCCCTGAATACAATTTGCTATTGGCTATCAAACTAAGAATGAAATCTGATAACCACTGCCATAAATTTCAATGTTTTGAATCATATCAGTGTAGGTCAAGTTTATCTGTTTAATTCCAGAAAATTTACAAAGGAAAGTGAGAGAATGATGTCATTGCGATTAATAGCCAATCATAATCATTCAACGTCAGACAACCACTCCTGGGGAGATGGGGGTCGGATTAACCTGTCATGATTGATTGGAGCCTGTCTAAGTTGACAGTTGCTTGGGGGTTTGTTGCTACTACTAGGGCAGATAAGGGCACTTTGCTCTGGGGATCATAGTTAGTGGACTAGATTATATGACTATTATTGCTGCAGGCCCATAAGTGGGAGGTGGGGCCTGGCCACTCACATTTTTTGCAGGTAAAAAAAAACCAAATATTTGCCCCTGGACCCCATTGGGAAGGGAGCCTTCAGCACCTCAAATCTCAGCTGCATTTAGTTCGGTCAAGCTTTGTCCCACCAAATATTTTGGTTACCCCTTAGCTCCTCACCAAGATTTTGCGCCCCCTCCCAACATTTTTGTAACTCCTTGGCCCCACAAAATGTTTTCCCTTTGGTAGGGGCCTGTACTGTGAAGTGAGTTTGATTCTTACTAGATGCCTCATAAGTTATGGGAGAGAGGTTGTTAATCGGGTTGTAGGAAAAAAAAGTCTCAACTCTTGTTTTCAGGCTAGGACAAAGTCGTAGGAAACTTTTTTGAAATAAAATGATATTTTGATTTATAGTAATGAAATAAGAAATATTTTATTTTTCATAAAATAAGTGATATTTCAATTTTTCTAATTCATAGAAATAAAATGATATTTTGAATGAAGTAAGAAACATCTTTAATTTTAATGAAATAAATCATATTTTAATTTATTCAATTTATTGTAATATGATAATATTTCAAATAGAATAAGTAATATTTTATATAGTAATAGTTGAGGATAATAAAATACTAAAAGAATAAAAAATATAATATATTTTTTATTAACAAAAATATTGTTTGATTTATCAAAAGCGTTCCTTATTTCATCACTAAAAATAAAATGAAATATTACCTATTTTATTAGAGAATATCTACACAAACTATCTTGACAATGAAGAAGAGAGCAGGTGAGCAAGAAGCTAGGCAAAGCACTCTCCCATAACTAGAAAACTAAACAAGTATAAAAAAAAACATCTAAAAACATCAAGATTCTAGATATTATTGATAAACTATATCTGTCAAAATGGGGCTTCAAAAGGGTTAAAAAGGCTGTTTCTCCAAAAATAAAAAAATGCATTTTAAGAGAGGGTTTAGTAATTTTCTGATGTCAATTTTCAAGTCAGTAGACAAAATGGTATGGCCAAGAGTGATGGAACTAATAAACTCTCAAACACAGATATAAAAATGGATAGGGCACTTTGCCACATTTGGTGGCTACGGTTATTCAATTATATCAAATTATTAATAATTATATTATTTTTTAATAATGTGATTTTGTTTCTATCAATGAATCTGATGACGTAACAGTGGACTCATAACAATGAATGGCCATATTCATGGCACGATCCTTTTTTTTCTTTCTCATTTTTACTTAATTTACTTTTCTTCTTTCATCCATAATTATTACCTCTTTCTTTTTTTCTCTCTTTTTTTTTCCTTCAGGTTTTCTCTTCTCTTTCTTTCTTATTTATACATTCTTTCTCTCTTTCAGGTTTAGTCTTCTCTTTCCTTCTTTTTTCTCTTCTTTTTCTCTTCCAGATCTAGTCTTCTCTTTCTCTCTTTTTTTGAAAAACATTTTTGTCTCTTTCTACTTCAGGTGTAGTCTTCTCTTTCTTTCTTTCTTTCTTTGTTCCTTTCTTTCTTTCTTTCTTTCTTTCTTTCTGTTTTATACTTTTTTTTTTACCCCTCCAGGTGTAGTCATCTTACTCTATCTTTTTTTAAATAAATACTTTTTTCTTTGTCCCCTTCAGGTCTGGTCTTCTCTCTCTTTCCTTCTCTTTTTAATACTTACTTTCTCTTTCTTCTTCAGGTTTGTCTTCTCTTTCTTTCTTTCGTTGTTTCATTCTTCTTTTAAAATACTTTCTCTTTCTCCTTCTCTTTCTTTCTTTCTTTCTTTCTTTCTTTCCTTCTTTACTAAACTTTCATTCTTTTTATCCTTCTGGTGTAGGTTTCTCTTTCTTTTGCTTCAATACTTTCTTTTTTACTTTTTTCTATACTTTCTTTCCTTTTTTTTAATACATTTTTTTCATTCTTTCTGTCCTCTCTATACTTTCTGTCTTTCCCTATTTCTTTCATTATATCTTTCTTTCTTTCTACACTTTTTCCTTCCTTCTTTCCTTCCTTTTTTTATTTTTCAGTTTAGTCTCTGTCTCCTTCTTTCCTTCTTTTTTTCTTTCTTTTTGACCTTCAGATCTAGCCCCCTTACTCTTTTTATCTCTTTGACTCTTTCTTCTCTTTTTCTTTCTTTCCCACTATGATAATAATTTGACCGCTGACCCCCCCCCACTCCCCCTGGAGAAATAACCAAGGTCAGTAATCGACAGGATTTGTGTGATATGACACTTCCAAAATTACAAAAAAAAAAAAAAAGAAAAAAAAAAAGCAGGGCGTGTGAAAAGATACCGATCTAATGTCATTTCCAAGAAACTCCTGGAAAATGGAGTGTAAAAATTCAGGAGACATTCACGTGTCTGCTTGCCACGTGACTTTAATTATTGAACACGTGTCTGAACAAATCAGATGCAACTACACATACACCATTGATAAGAAAAAGGAAGTCCTTTGTATATAGTTGCTCGTTGGCTAAAATGAAAATTTCATAAGATTTGGCAAGGCTATATTTATCCACCTTAACACCCACAAGTGTAACACTTCGTTGAGTTATTTATCCATACATTCTGCAGTTTCTAATTTTTATGGCTGCTTTTTTTTTTCTTTTCAAATTTTGTATTTACATAATTTTGCACAATTAGCTTCTGTTCAGCCGCGCCAGTTATCAAATCACTATAATACCACGAAAGGCCCAACCAACCAGCCAAGTGGGCTAAAGATTTTTCTCTCTTTGCTCATCTGTATGTGTGAGTGTGTCTGGACGCTCTTAATCACATTTTGGGGGCTACAACCTCGAACATTTGTGTGAGTACACCACTGGGCACCATCTAAAATCAAACCTTTTGTTTTTTCCAAAAAAGTGCTTTTTGGGGTCTGAAGATTCAAAACTATTAGAAAGATAGCCAGTTAAGAATCATTAAGTGAGTACAGATGACGTTTTAAAACTTCGTACCGTAAGTACATCAGCTTTGACACAATGATTTACGAAACATAGGGTATGTTAACAGATGTGAATAAATTCTACAGCATTATGATGCAAAGCCTCATGTTTCATGGATAATTGTAATAAAGCTGAAGCATATAGGATGTGAATTTTTAGAATATCCCCATTAATGTTCTCATACGACCATCAGTTTTTAAAGTATTAGGCTGGTGCAAAAACAATTGCGCCTTTTCACCAGCATCTTAAAAACAGTTTATCTCAGCTTGGAATAAAAGTCCAAAATAAGAAACTTCAGAATGAGAACCTTCCTGTAACCTCACACAAAGACTGAATACAAAATTACCTGTCGATGCCACAGTCCAAAATTTACATCGTGAAGAATCTACACAATTTAGCCAACTAAAAACAAGTCCACTCATTTTGGAGGAATAGAATTCTGGAACCCATGAGTTACTTGGCTGTCAGAGACCTTCCCTTCTGAGAAGTGCACGTCAAAATGCTCGAAAAAGCGGTTGTTAGTCGGAGAGAGGTCTGCTGAGTAAATTGAGCAAGGTATATTTTCGTAGCCTGGTTCGTTCAATTTCTGCAGGGTCCTTCGTGAAACAAGCGAGTTTTTGCTCTTCATTCAGGGTCATTCTCGCAATACGTCGAGTCTTTTTGCTTTTCCAATTCGGTGCAAATTTCGAACAATTGTTGAATGGTAAACGAGTCGTTATGCGCAGGCCCTCCTCAGTATTAACTTTCAAATGGATGTAATCAATCATAGAAGGGCGTTCTCTTTTCCAAGGCCCTCGTTTCCGTTTCGGAATATTTGAAACCAATGTTGAACAGTGCGTTTGTTGACGGGCCCTGGGTATATACTTGGTTGATATTGCAAGCAGTTTCCTTTACTTTACGTCCCGATTTGAACTCATAGAACAAAATCGCTCGAATTTGCTTTTTTTCATCTTTGATCGGACAGTTTCAAATAAACCAGAATAAATGATGAAAAGAAAATGTTCTGCTTCAATAGATACAGCGAAACTAATGCTTTAAAATGTTATAGGCTATTCTATGAACTTAGTTGAATGACGCTTTATTCCGAAATAAGCATCAAAGTTTTAAATTATTTTTGCATCAACCGAATAGTTTGCTTGTTGTTGACTCCATTAAGACAGGAGACAATATCTATGATATCGGAAGGTTTCCACGCGTGAAATTAGGCTTGTGCTTACAACTACTTAATAAGGGCATGATCATTATCGTTCAGCTAAGTAGTGGGAAAAGGGTTTGTAAGTTAGAAGAATAAACTTTCAAGTCTTTTCCTATGGAAATGCTACACTTTCGATATACATGGATTTTAATCATACAAGAGGAATGATAGTGAATGTAGAGTCTTCTCAAGGTGTTAAGTAAAAGTCTGTAATCAAGATACTTGACTTGAAATAGTTGTTCGTCGAGGGGATTTTTTCCGGACTGTCATGTTATCCCTTGACTTCCCCCAAATAAATTGGGGTTTTGTTTTCTTAGATCTTTGGCCCTTTTCTGGGAATTCTCGCCTTTTATGGTAAGAGGTGTGTTTTGTTTCCAAATTTAGTTATTGTCTTTTCAGGTAAACAGACAAATGAGAGTATATAAAGAGAAGAATAAAGAGGGAGTGTGTTTGTATATTTGTTGTATGCTCAAGTGATTTAATTTAGCAAATAAAAAAAAAATGTTTTATTTTGATTTGACTGGGATAACTACAAGTTTATGCTCTTCATCTGATAAAAGATTCAATATTAGTTAGATTTGGTTATTTTGTATGTTCATGCCTCTCAAACCGGATGCGGAAATTCTGTGAAACTTTTTCATTAGTGAATTTGACGGTCCTGTTTCCCTATCCCCACTCATTGGCTAGGATTTTTATTATTTTCATTTCCTGTAAATTGACCCACCGTCTGGATACATCAATTACTGCCAACCCCACGGTCTACAAATAGAATGGACGATTATTATTCTCTACTTCGTATATATATTTTTTTTCCTTCAATGATTTAAAATCGTATCTTTAAATCATCTTTTCACGCGTGTGTAGAAGAACTAGTAATAGTAATATTAGTCGTTCAAGTTGTATACGTATACGCTCATGTTTGTCTGTTTGCCCTCTCAATATCTCCAAAAGTTCTGAATAGATTTCGATGACTTAAGGAGAATTTTTCTTCTTTTGTTGGGCTGGGGGATATCTAGTAATTATTCACGATTAACAAGTATTCTTCATATATAAAGAAGGAAATATGAAAATATCGAAAATTGAAACTTCCACCGTTACCTCCCCAGCATCGCAACTATGTATATGAACTGATTTCCAATTAGTTTTTAGTTTGAGCTATGACGTTAGTTGTGTCATGCTCTCCTGTAAGTGCTTTCTCGTTTAATACCGAGACTCCTATCCTTTAATAAATATCAGATATCAGAATGGCGACTGTCTTCTTGTCGCACTGCACATTGTACAGAGGAGTAAGTAAAGTAGTGCCCTACGCTGGCTGTGGCATCAGTCGTCCCCTCTCGGGCTACACATATTGCAAGTGTCTCTGTCACGGTTAGTTGGTAGATATTTGTGGTTTGTGAATCAGTCATAGGGGCAACAAGGGAAATCTTTTGTTTGCAATCGAAGCAAGAGGGTACCGCATTATTACGCATTATGTTATTTTCTGGGAGTGAAGACGATTCAGATTCCAAAGATTCTCACATACTACTGTAGTGAGTTCGATCCTAATTGGATACTCAATATTTGAAGCCTTGTGCTAAAATGAGTAAATGAAATAATAACTTATTCAATTACAGGTATGAAGTTTCTAAGGTTACAAAATATGTTTTTTGGGTAACTTACCGTAGAGTAATGGCGAACAATAACCATTATAATTGTCCGATTCTCACTAAGTGCCCCATGATTGTGGCCTTGTGCCGTGCTAGGTTAAGCTTAACAGATATTCATAGAAAAATATTGGTTTGTTAATCTCTTTCAAGAAAGTTGAAAAGAGGGTTTTGGTCGTGTCTGTTTGTTCATTTGTTTGTCCTATACTCACGATATCACGAAAGTACTGAATAGATTTCAATGAAATTCGGTGGAAAGGTGATCAATGGGGCATCAAAGAAGGGGGAAATTTTGGGGTGGATCCAGTAATTATTTTCTGATTGATAGATATTTTTCCGTTTTTTCCTTCAATAGGGCTCCAAAATTTCTAAATGCACATCAAATTCAACCAGATAAGTAAAAGAAAATTTTTCTTATTTATTTCACTCATTTATCCACTAATTCAGATTTGTTCCAAGTGCGTTGCTTGATTGTTAAAATGTTTACTCTTCCATCCCATCATGTTTAACCTCTTCTAACTTCTATCAAATGCATATACAAGAGTAATTTCTGAATATAAATCAAATTCAATTATAATATTCCACTAAACCCCCAAAATGAAGATACATAAAAAAAAACATCCTCAAAAGGAAAGATAACTTTAGCGCCTCTTCCATCACCAAGAAGAAGCTGTTCAACCAGGGACCATCTCAATTCAATAAACCAGCTGAGAGAGAAAGCAGTAGAATACAAAATGCCACTTGTTGTAGCATTCATAGACTTCAAGTAGGCATTCGACTCTGTACAAATTCCCATCGTCACGAAGGCCATCACTCTACAAGGTGTAGATCAAGTATATGTCGAAGTGTTGAAATATTTATACAACCACAGCAACTCCTTTATCAGGCTGCATGAAGATTCTGAACCTTTCCAGCTCTGAAAATGAGTAAGATAATATGATACCAGCTCACCCAAACTCTTTATAGCTTGCCTCGAGATGATCTTCCGAAACATGGACTGGGAAAATTGAGGAATCAAAATAGACAGCGAATATCTAAGAAACCTTTGATTTGCATACGACATCATCTTCTTCGCAGAGAACCTACAACTAATGCTAGATGAACTAAACAAAGATAGCTAAAAAAGTTGGCCTACACATAAAAATTCAGTAAAACGAAAGTAATATGCAACAATCACATTGAGAATAAGGACATAACTGTTAAAATCGAAAGTAGATAACAACATCTACCGAGGACAACGAATCTCTATGAAACCTAAAAAGGAAGAAGAAATCGAGCGAAAAATCCCCTGAGGATGGCTAGCCTTTGGCAGAGCAATCTCAACCTTCAAAAACAAGACGATCCCAATAATCCAAAAAAGATCAATGCATTCTCCTGATAGTTACTTATGGAGCTGAAACGTGGAACCTAACCAAGAGACAGACCCGCAAATTCAGAAGCATGCAGCCTGCGCATGAGAGAATCATGCTCAAACTCACATAGAGAGATCACAAGACAGCACAGTACATAAGGAAGAAAACAGGAGTCCGAGACATCATAGAATCTATTAAAATACTTGAATGGCGATGGGGAGGTCATGTTGCAAGAATGGCAGACAACGGATGAACATCATGACTCACAACATGGATCTACAGAGATCACATAAGAAACCAAGGCCGACAGAACACAGGATGGAGAGATGAACTAGACAAATTCAGGAAGTACTGGCTCTGCGACGCCCATGACAGAGTAATATGGTGAATCCTGTGGAAGATCTATGTCCAACGACGGTCGTTAAAAGATTGACCGACTCCTCTCCGAACCCTATTAGAAGTTATTTCCAAATTTCTTTTCATTTTTCTCATTTGACGTCTGACAGCGAGAGAAAGCAGTCTCTCGAAACATGGAAGGGAGAAAGATTTTTGTCTTTCACCTCTCATGTTTTTTTTGTAAAATATGGAACATTCCCTACAAATACACACACACTTAAACATATATATACAATCCATCAGGAATAATTATTAATTGAATTATATTATTTTGAATCACTATTTGGAATGATCTCCTTTATAACACGGTGAATGTATAATCTGGCCTAGACAGCGTAAATATGATAAATAATTCAGAAAAATGGGTATGCTGCTGGAATCGAACCTGCGACCGATAGAGTAGTCGCTTCAACTTAGCGTCACTCTTACCATCGAGCTAAACAGCCACCGATAATGCTAGGGTCCAGCTAACTTTTTTTCTTGTTTTGATTCCACCAGGCTCGATATTTCGAAGACCAGGGAATAATTGTGGAGACAGGATTATCAGTGGTATGCGTAATTGAGAAGTTTGGGGCGAAGTACTGCACCTGAATTTATGATCGTCACGTGCAACTTAAGGTCATTCTCAGACGCTGAAAAACACACCACAGAGAGATTATCACTGTCTCAGAAAAAAACACAGGTTTTAGTCCATGTGGGCTTAAATCTAATAAAAATACAATCTTAAATGGGCAAGTTCTCTACTATCATTAATTCCTTAATACGTCTGTAGAAGTATCTGTTTAAGTCAGCATTATTTGCTACATCGTTCGGATATTTTATTTTGCCAACCAATGCCATTCTTTTGTCCATCTTCTTAAGTCTTTAGGGCGGACTCAAAAGGAGATCCAGCCTTAAAAGGAGAGCCATCCATTTTGTTTATTCATGCTTTTATTTATGACCTTTTATGGGAAAGTATGAAAAAGAAACACGGAATAGTATCGTAGGTTTTAATGACAAAACATTTCGTATTGAAATATTTGAAATGAATCGAGTAAAATTTTCGATTTAACAAATTGGAATTCGGTCTGTGCTGACATTCACAATACATATACATAATGGATTTATTTTTAGCACAAAACACTTTATTCCTTCATAAAAAGCAGTTTGTTTATTTCTCGCTCCAATGGTTTCCATAAATATTTATGTTAGAGGCTTCTATTTTCAGCGTAATTTCGAAACTAATTATGCAGAGGTTTTGAATTGAAGAAAACAAGAAGAAAAAAACACGAGTTCACCCAGGAATCTGTTGATTTCATTTGTAATGCAAATTCTTAAATGTATTTCACGAAACTTTTCTAGACGTTAGTAATGTTTTTGTTACAAAGACAAGACCTGACCCTCCGTCAGTCCTCCTTTCCGTTTGTCTTTCCATACGATATCCCCAAAAGTATTCAATGTATTTTTCATTCTTTTTAAATCTTAATAGATCAAGTATTATAAATCATTACTATCTATTTTTGCAACTGTTTATAAATACAAAATTTAAAAAAAACTACTATCAGTTGATAACAAACAGGGTGCTGAAGAGATCGTGGATAGGGAGTGAGTTTAAGGGTTTGATTTGGAGTGACGTTTGCCGCAAAGTTCCAGTAGTTTAGTGGTAAGAACGGTTGCGCATTGAGTGAGCCAAACCTCCGGTTGTGGGTTCGATTCTCATCTCTATTCTGATCCGCTGTTAATTCATTTACTCACTGCTGAAGAATGCCCAGCCTGTGTTTAGTTGCGATAAAAAGCAACGACAATCAAGATGAAAGTAAATAGTTGCAAAAATAAATAATGATGATTTACTGAGTGAATTTCAATGAAATTTACTGGAAGTGGAGACAATGAACTACGATATAAGTGATTAAATTTTTGATTGGATCCATGCAGTTATCTTCCCTACATCTATCTATCCATCTATAGATAGATAGATAGATAGATAGATAGATAACTGCTGAGGACTAAAGTAGTTTTGATTTCTTCCGACCAGTATCTGATTGCGTCATAACTCACGAGTAAATATTTTTCTAATGGAACCCTATTCATTGCGACTTGAACGCCTACTTGGGCGACAAAATACCAAAGTTTACAGAAGAAACGGAAGTAACTTTGAACTATAATGAAAGATAAATAAAAGTACTGCGTATGTGAAAAGGTCTTTTCTAATTGGTCCGATCAGTTGATATCCAGTCTCGTTAAAAAAAGGATTTAACTTTTCAATAGAAAAGAAAAGCTCGGTAAAAACCCACTGATATAAATACAGACCTCTGGTGTTATCAGATCTACTGTTCGATCTCCAAAGATAAATAAATGACGTTAGAAATATTTGAACCCCCCCCAAAAAAAACAAAATCAAACGCTTTTTTCTCTTTATGATCTGTTCGTGTCTAATCTACCAGAACCAGTTCACTGTCGTGTCGTAATGAATGGCAAAAATTCCAAAATAATTTTGCAATTGCATTGTGCTTATAAAATATCGAGAACATCATGTTGGTTTGTATTGTCTTGTTTACGTTCAACATTTCCTGAATATTAAAGTAAAGGTAAAAGGTTAGCACATATAACCTGGACCCAAGCGCATTTTTCCAAAATGACATCCTAAAATTTATAACAGGAAATAATCTGAACGAACACATTAGGATAGGAGAGCTACAATTCACCACTTATACATAGCCGAATAACCAAAACAACAAAGTCAAGAGTGCTCAAAGTCTTTGGTCCCATTAAAAGAAGCAAGTTTGGTCGCAGACAGACGTGTCTCAAGGGAATTATCTGAGGCGTTCGATCATGAGATAGACATAGAAGCTGCTAGCAAAGTAACATCTCAGAATAAACCAAATTGCATATTAACTCAATCAACATAGCCTCAGAAGATCGATGTCGGTAGTAAAGATGTTGTGTGCATTCTGTCGAAGGTGGGAAAAACAATTGATGATAAACGAATAATTTTGCATGAGTCCAATAGTTATTAGCACTAGAAACGAAAACTGTCAGTATAATTTTTTTTCTGTTTTCTAATCGTTCCGACTGGCTGGCTATCTATGCATCACGTGTACTTGTCTCATCAATGGTGCTTGAGGGCTGAAAATCTCAACATTTACTCCTCATTATGTCTGGAAAATTTAAAAAAAAATTCCTCTCTAAATAGGTTTTTGGCAAGGGGTTCCGTTTGTAATGTATGCTTATTCCTGATTGGTCTCTTGGTGTGTGTCCAGCTGCGTTCATACTTGTTTTATTCAATGTTTTTTTTTTTAATTCAGTCATTTCTAGTGATCACTGCCCTACAGAAGGCAGTACAAGTAACATACTCATTTATCAAACCCTATCCCTAAGTTTGTAATTGATCACCCCAAAGACGTCATGCCGCCAAAAGACGTTGGTCACGCGGCTGTTCTTAGTGAGTGATTAACAATACCTGTTTTTTTTTTCTTTTGTTTCTTTTTGCGGAGATTTTATGAAGTTTTACACACACACACACACACACACACACACACACACACACACACACACACACACACACACACACACACACACACACACACACACTATTGAATGATAATGGCGTTTTATTCATTAACATTTCATTTAACTCACAATTCGACTACCATCGTGATCATAGAAATTGGAAGAACTCGGAGGGAATATCTCAGCCTACGCCATTTTCAATGGAGGTAATTGTGTATGGATCCACTCCTAAATTCAATTACTTTTTATGTAGGCTACTGATCATCATCATCATCATCATCATCATCATCATCATCATCATCAGTAGAAGCAGCAGCCCTTTATCGTCCGTGGTTGGACATAGTCCTTCCACAAGATTCGCCAACCCTTTCACAAAATTTCATTGAAATTCACTGAGAACTTTTGAGGATATCGTGTGAACAGACATTAAATTTTGACGATATTATGTGTTGTCGGCAACCTACGACCGACTGGGTAGCCGCTTCAACGTAGCGTTGCTCTTATTGTTGAGCTAAACAGCAGCTGGTAATTATCATCATCAGTCTTTTAACGTCTGTCGTTGGACATAGAACCAGGATTTCCCTCATCTCCCTATCGTGGGTGTTGCGGAGCCAATAATTTCTGAACTTGTCTAGTTCATCTCTCCACTTCGTATTCTTGCCAGGACTCATCGCGAGGATGCATTGGTTGTATACTCTTCTTTTTAGGACTAATGGGATTTTTTAATGCAGAGGCTCAAATAACTGTTTTCTCTTCAAATTCTCATCTCATTTATTCTCAGTTTATATCTTCTCTATTCGTTTCTCACAACGTGACAGTTATGTATTAAGAAATAGATATATGACTCGAAAGAATGATTATAAAATGCGTTATATTATATAGAAATTCTTATTCGAAATGAACTCCTGTCATTACACGATTAATGTATCACTTGCCCAAGGCAACATAAATAGAATAAACAATTAAAGAAAATGAGATTGCTGAGAGAGAGAGAGAGAGAGAGAGAGAGAGAGAGGGAGGGAGAGAGAGAGAGATTATTGCAGCGAACTGATGGAATTTTGATTTCCTCCACCCAGTATTTGACTGCGTCATAACTCACGTGTCAATATTTTTCTAACGGAATCATATTCACCGTGATTTGAATGTCTCGAAGGGTGACCAAACAACTGAGTCAACACGAGGAACGTGAGCACTCTGAACAAATATTAAACAGATAAATGAAATATATTCATCACGTGGGAAGAGATCTTTTCAAATTGGTCTGATTAGTTGAAATCTAGGCTCGTTAAAAGAGAATTTTAGTATTTCAACAAGATAAACGATAAAAACTCAATGCTAAAAATGTTGATCCGGACGTCATAAAACCTACCGCCCGATTCCGTAAAAATGGAGAAATGACGTTAGAATGTTTAAATAGAACGATTTTAGGTTTGTCCGTACATCTCTATGAGATACTTTTCGGTAGGTTGGTTGGTCTGTCTTAGTTAAGTTAAACCACGGAAATAGGAAGGAAGAGAAAGGTGTGACGTCATTAAAAGAAAAGTGCTCCCGACTATTTTTTTTTATTCTACCAGTTGCTTGATGTCGTAATAGATTATCAGAGGTCCGCATTTTCGGATTTAATCAAAATCTAGAAGTGACCAGAACGCCAAAATGACCATCTACGATTTTTATAACAAATAACACTCGCAGAATATCACAAAAATTTACAAGTATCAAAAAAAGACTACTTGCTCCTCTTTCTCCTCCTTCTACTCTGACTACTACCACAGATGGTGGACGCATCGTTGAACTTATTGTTCTTGTTCTTTAATGATAGGTTCATATCCAATATAATGAAATGGTTCCTTTTAAGCAAGGTTCTACTTTCTCTTCATTCGATGCCAATGCTGGCGGAATAAAGATGTTTACGTTTTGCTGCCTCGATTCGAGTAGCCCAGTGATTTCGACAATCTTGCACCCCTTCCGCTTAATTATTTTGAGATGGTCTCATACAAATAGTAACGTTTTGAATTATCATATTTTGTATTTTTCAAAGTCTGTCAGGACATTATTCGGCGATTTTGAGTACATCAAGAAACGGTCGTTCGATGTTCATTCAACTCTGGTTATCAAGTCGGCTGTGGAATGACAATGAGTGAGCTTGTTTAGCGTGTGAACGTCGCATTTGCAATGATCAAGCAAGTCATTCTTCTCGTCTCGTGCAGTTAAAACAAAACCCCAACAAACTTTGAATCACCCAGGTCTGTCATACCAGACCCTACGGTCAAGATTTGTCTCCCTGTGACTTCGAGCCTTTCCCATTGAGATTTCAGTCCATGGACGATATTAAGAACGAGACGAAGCAGCTGATGGGGAATCTGGATGAGAACCTTGCAGACTTTTGAAAAGTGAAAGAGACGCTAAAATAGGTTTGTGAGGTCCCGAGGGGACTAAGGCGACATTGCCCTGAATATGCAATTTTTTTATTATTTTCAAATGTCTGGATACTTTTCGGGCACACCTCACATGTCACCAATTTGCAGGAGTTAAAGTTGTTGTTACCAATGTGAAAACACTGGCGATTCTTTGGGAAGTTCTATGTTCAACAACGAATGCTAAAAGGCTAACGATAATAATGAAGATGATAATGATGATAATGATAATAAGCGTTCGTCTTCGACTTAATTGTCATGACAGTAACTCAACTTGTCTTGGTAATAGGGTTCATGTATACGCCAGAGGCGATGTGGATGATTTAGGAATGGCATGATATTCAATGAAACATGTAGAAGTATCCATTTAAAAAAGCAGTTTCATAAGATCTTCAACAGATATACGTGGTTATAATTATATCTAATGCCTACAGCCGTTGCTTCTAGATGTGTCTGCATATCTTTGACTCAACTGCTATAAGTTACTAGTGTCTCCGATCATCATCATCATCATCATCCTCATCATCATCATCAGTCCTTTAACGTCCGTCGTTGGACATAGACCTTCCCCAGGGTTCGACACTATTCTCTATCATGGGTATCGCTGAGCCAGTATTTTCTAAACTTGTCCAGTTCATCTCCCCATCTTGTATTTTGTTCTGCATTTGATCTCTGGGGATCCATGTTGTGAGTCGTGGTGTCCATCAGTTGTCTGTCATTCTGAACAGACCATTTGACTTTTCTGGAGGATTCTATGATATCCTTATGATGTCTCTGACACCCGTTTTCTTCCTTATATACTGTCCTTACATGGAGAGATCACAAGACATCACAGTATATTAGGAAGAAAACGGGTTTCCGTGACATCATGGAAACTATTAAAAAACTCAAATAGCAATGGGCAGGCCATGTTGCAAGAATGAAAGACAACCGATGGACATCACGTCTCACAACATGGATCCCGAGAGATCACATAAGAAACCAAGACCAAGAACAGAACAAAAGATGGAGAGATGAACTGGACAAATTCAGGAAATACTGGCTCCGCACCGCCCATAATAGAGAAGTGTGGCGAATCCTGGGGAAGGTCTATGTCCAACGACAGACATTAAAAGACTGATGATGATGATGATGATATGAGAAATATTTCTATGAAGATAGAAAGAACAGAGTCTTTAGATTGAAAATAACAGTATTCAACGATTAGATCCTTAGATCAAGAATAGTGTTATTTGTGAATGCTAACATCTTATCAATAAGTTGTACAGTTGTACTTTTTGGAGCCTTTTTACAAGTCTTTGGCACGTACACTATTATCTGGAAATTAAATCTACCCAATTTCAGCCATATTTTGAAAAGATCTGGCCACTTTTAGCCATTCAAAATAGCTGATTGAAAACAGCCGTCCAAGGAAATGCACCTATCGAAAGATTGCACTGGTCAAGATTGGGGGTATGATCCGTCTCTCAAATGTTGGCCATACCGTTTTGTCTACAGACTTGAAAATCGGTACCAGTGCTCCACTAGACCCTTTCCAAAAACTTTTTTTTTCTTGAATTGTTTTATTTGAGTGGATGGGCCTTATTCTGATGGATTTATTCGTTCGTGTGTTCCGGCAGCCGATCAGCTCTTAAAGTAACTCAAGTTTGAGATTTTCATCTGATAGAAGATTCAATAATCCTTTGATATTGTTATCTTGTCGGGCATGCTCATGCCTTTCATACCAGATGCAGAAATTCTGTGAAACTTTTCCATTACTGAATTTGTCGGTCTAGTTTTCCCTACCAATTTTCACGGATCTCGAGAACATTTCAGCCACTATCATTGGCTTGTATTTTTATAGGTTTCACTTCCTGTAACTTGATGCACCGACTCACGAGTACAGTAATAAATGTGAACACCAGTCTAAAAAAAGAATGGATGATTTTTGAACAGAGATAGCGAAGGGCCCTTTACTTAAAAAAAAAAAATATGTGTGTATGTGTTTTTAATGAATTTGTTTGTTCAGCACTACTGGCCATACCGTCTACAGACTTGAAAATAGGCATCAGTACTTCACTAGAGCCCTTCTGAATATTTTTTTTCATTATTCTGACTGATTTATTAATAACATCTAGATTCTCGAGATGTTTTGAGACACTATTTTAGACGTTTTCCAGTGGAAAACACCAGCGATGTAATCAATAGAATTTATTCTGATCGAATTTTAGATTAAAATTTTTTAAATTTTATTTTATTTGACTTCAAATTGTGATGCTACGGTTATTCAATTATTGACTGTGGTGGCAAGTTTTTGAATCCTTTTTATATTTCAAAATGGATCTTTTTAGTTATATACAACCAACACTGGTCGGCTAAAAATTAGTTTTAGTTAGTCACTCAACAAGAACCGTCACGTGACCAATGTCTTTTTGCAGCATATCGAGTGGGGGTGACCAATTGGAAAAGATGCAAAATGAAGTGATCTCTCGAATTTTAGATAAAAACTAAGCATAATCAATTTAGCATAAAATTACATTGCAAATTGACCCTCCATACCAGCAACCTTAAAAAAACTAAAAGCATAATAAAGAACGTTTTTGTAGACGTGATAAGGAGTAAATGTTTTTTTCAGCCCTCTAGCTCCTTTAGTGTGGCCTGTACACCTGATACATATATACTCATAGCCAGCCAGTCAGCTGGATCACATTAAAAACTGAGGAAACCCATGTCGATAGTTTTGGTTGACGGTTTCTAATGTTTTTTCTGCTCTGAGCTTTGATTGGATGGATCGAAGATAGCATCCTGTTCTATTTACCAAGTACAAATAAAACACTTTTAGGGTCGACACGTCTGGAACCTACTTAGGGAAGAGTTTTCTACGCCATTTATCCGAAACAAAAAATCACTTAGTCGCGCAAACCCCCACTAATGCCATCACTAAAACTGAACCATCAGGTTAGAGATCCCAGAAAATGCCGTGACAAAAAGCTGGTAATAATTCATCACATCCCTTTAAACTTCCACTCATTTCAATACTTGTTCATTTCCTTTAGACTGAGTAATTTTGTCATTTCTATGTTATTACACTCGAAAAGCCGAAAATTGTACCAACTTGCAATGCCAACAAAATCGAGAAATGATGCTTGGATCCGCCCCCAAACACAATCTCTCATACATTAACCCCTTGACCAACCTTCAACAAAATGTCAATAGAATTAATCGAGAACTGCTGGAGGAGATATTCTGTAGATAATAAGATAAACAAACAATCAATCAAATAAACAAACGAATAAACAGACAGACAGTCACAGATGGGTGAATACATAATCTCTGTCCAACTTTGTTGGTGAAGGTAAAAATTCACAGAATGATTAAGTTTTGTCTTTGCAACCGGCATATTACTAACGTTTTAATAGGTTTTGTGAAATATAATTAAAAATTTGCTTTATAAATGCAAATTCCTGAACTAAATCATGTTTTCTTTTTCTAATTCAAAACCCCAGTATAATTATTTTTTCAAAGTATGTTAAAAATAGAAGCCTTTAACATAAATATTTATGGAAGGCTTCCAGACGACAAACAAACAAACAGCTTTTTTACGAGGGAATAAAACTGCTTTGTGCTAAAAATAGATCTATTATGTATAGGTATTGAGAATGTCACCACAGACCGAATTCCCAATTGTTAAATCAAAAAGATTTACACGTATCATTTGACATTCAAATATTTTAATATGAAAAAGTTTTGTCATAAAAACTTCGATTCTGTTCCATGTTTCATTTTCGTCTTTTCTCATAAAAGCTCGTGAATAAAAACATGTATAAACACAATGGATTGATTTCTTTTTGAGGCTGGATCTCCTTTTGTGCTCGCAGTCAGGACTTTAAAAAGTGATGTGGAAGAAAATTTCGGCAGCTATTTGATATGTACAATGGAATTCCTTTTATCAAAAGTAAGGGATAATAGGTTCTGTCAGACATGTGTCTCTGAACGTGGTAATCGCTAATATCATACAAATCAAGACTACAATATAATATAAAATAATGTCTGATGTGTGATGGGTTTATTAAGTGCTCGATACATTCAACATTAAACATTAAGTTGATTTAGAGCAGAGGTTAAAAAAATATATACGTATGTGCGTGTGTGTGTGTGTAGCGTTGCTCTTACCATTGAGCTAAAGAGTCCCCATTAATGCAAACGCTCACGTAATTGCTTCCACTCGAAATTTTGTTCATTCACAGTCTATGTCTGCTCTATTTGTTCCTTTCAACGCTGACTGTTATATCATCAAGAAATGGATATATGACAGAATGAGAGACTTAATATAAATTGCGTTATATTATATTGAAACTCTATTCGAAATGATCTCCTGATATCACAGAATGAATGTATCATTTGGCCTAAGCAATGTAATTAGAACAAACATATATATATATAATTTTTCTTCTTGGGATCATCAGTTTTATACCATTAAACTGTTTCGGGGATTTGAAAATAAAAGAATGATATTAACATGACTTCCCAGCGGTATTGATCGAACACCACTTTCCTTTTACTTATGATTTTAACATATACCTATATTTTATCATTTTTTAGGGTCTCGTCATAATACACGTAGTTTTTTCTATATATTGGGTATTATCATAATACATTATATATATATATATATATATATATATATATACACACACACACACACACACACACACACACACACACACACACACATATATATATATATATATATAAGAAAAAATCTCAAATATTACTGTAATATCTAATTCTGTGTAAAGCATAGTAGAACACTCGGAAAATATATTAACAGTTATAGGGAAATAATTGGCGTAAAATGTTTAAAAAATATATTTAGTGTTTAAAGCTGCAAAGCTTTCTAGAATATATATATATATATATATATATATATATATATATATATATATATATATATATATATATATATATATATATAAGTGTGTGTGTGGGGAGGGTAAGTGAGTGAGTGTGTGTGTTTTGCTGTAAGATTTTGAAACCGGCGATTTCGTGAAATCCCTTGGGGTTGTGCGAAATCATAAAACTTCTCTGTGATTTCAAGAAACCCCTAGTTTCACAATAAGTGTAATAAAGGTTAACAAGCTTGTTATGCTGACCCATGCTATTGTAATGAGCTCCACTTTTGTGGTCTTGTATGAAATTAAATTGAAATTGGTGAATATCAAGTTTATTCAGCGTTAGTATTCACAGTGTATTTGCAGCTTAGTTTGACACAAAGCTACATCAGAGGAGCGCCCAGAGAGGTTCAAACCAATTAGAGTACTAATGGTCGGCATCACAAGCTTGTTAACCATCACTACACCGAGATTTTATCAAATTACTGGAATGTTCAGAGATTTCCTGAAATCTCTAGTTTCACAATCTTACTGAACATCGAACCATGTAAATTAGTTAGTCAGTTAGATCATTTGCTCACTCTTGTTCTTGACAAAAGGAACGCCGTGCAAGCAACCAAGAAAAAGAAGAGAATAGAATCATTCATTGGGTCAGCGAGCTAGACACTCCCTCTCCTAACTGTATCCAATTCTATCACGACCAGAGAAAGTCGTGACGGGACACTTGCTGACGTTTAACTTTTTCTTTTTTTAACAACTGTTTTTTTTTCATCATAAATTTCATTTCATTTTTTTTTCTAAAAATTGACTTGCAATCTTATTTTTCATGTTTTATTTCTTGACGAATTTTGTTTGATTCTTTGACAACAATTATTATAAAAGAAGTTTTGTAAGAAAAATCTCATTTGATACCAGGTTATACAAACGTCATGGATTCATTGTCTGGGCTAGAAATATGTTGGACGGTTACTTTTCAGCATAAACTATTATTAAACTCTTCATGATTAAATTACCTACCATATTGTCTTTTGGCTCTTTACTGCTAATAACACCATCATTTTAACGGGCATATTCTTGCACACACACACACACACACACACACACACACACACACATATATATATATATATATATATATATATATATATATATATATATATATATATATATATATAATGAACAGTGTGATTTTTTCAGTTTATTTATCCGTAACAATGTTCTCTTTCAATTAAAGGTAACAATGCTGATGATAAAAACGTGTACTACTCACCATCTGAAACAATGGACTCATTCACTTGAACAACTTCAGTAGTATCTTAAAAATATCTCATAAAAAATCAAATATACCTGCAATTTTATTTGACGGGGATTAACTGATGAAAAAAAAATATACATATACAGGTATCCCTCACTCTTTAAATGTTCACTTCACACCTCTATTTTGCTTTTACAATTTTAAGTGGGCGGTTCTCAGTTTTCAAGAAAATCAACAGGCTTAAAATGAAATGTTAATTTCATGTTTGGTGGGCGGTAGTATGTTTTAATTTCTTTAAAATGTGTGGGCGGTGAGCAATAAAGAGGTTGAACACCCCTGATTTAGACAAATCCAGTATCGTGGAGTTTACAAATGTACATTATAATATCGATGTTTACTACGTTCAGCTGAGTACGATTCAAAGTCATACAGAGAGTGAGTCGGATGAAAGAAGGAAGATTGTGTTGCGTCAGTTTTCCAAATAGTGTTTTGGGGACTGTCTATCTAGAAGATCAGCATTTGAAATCTTGACTTATATTTAGGATCAAACATTGACCTCTATTTCCAGAGGGAAATACAGTCTCAATCACAATGCAAGCGACTAACATTACCCGTTATCTCAATGAACAGACCCTTCTTTCATATTTCTGTTTTGATTATTTGATTTTATAAGATGCGTTAGACTAGCCCAAGGTGTAGAAGACGTTCTGAGCGAGAATTAAGCACGACTTGTCAAAATTAATCTTTCTTTATGGCAACGAACACGCTACCCACTCGGTCTCATTCAATCACCACTGCATGAGACACATCAAGATAACATCTACAGTTATTGCCGGAGCACATATATTTGAATAAGCAAGACACAATTAGAATGTACATTTGGGGTTGATATCTGCAGCTGCCCGGTGTGAGTAAACAACACATATTTTATGCCGATCACATCCAGGTCACTACCAAACGTGCCTTAAGTCACATCTCCGTTAATGGTATTGGTTTTTGATCCACTACGTTTCAGCTGTTTTGTTCTCCGGTCTTCCCAAAGTGTACGTTGTATTTGATCTAGGTTTTAAAGGAGTTGGTTTCCATTTGTCATCTGAACGGGTGCATATGGATATGAATGAACAACTCCAATATATATATATGTACACACACACACACATACACACACACACACATATATATATATGACAAAATGCCAGAATTAACCTGACCTTGGATTGACCTTTAGAGGTCAACAGAGACCAGCGCAGCCTATCCTATGTTCATAATACACAATACGTAAGTTATGTCTAACTTTGGGACAAAGTCTAGGGTTTTATTTATTTGTTTTCCTACCGTAACAAGAAGAACAAGACCAATCCTCACTAAAATGAAGGATGTAATCCGATATGTAAAATTCACATTCCTCGATCGTGATTTGAATCATAGCCAACTGATTGTCAGGAGGCGGCCTCACTCTAATAAATAAATGCGTTGATTTAAAAAATTAATATTTTATGATATATATATATATATATATATATATATATATATATATATATATATATATATATATATATATATTCATATATTCAGTCGGAATACAAGTGGGATTGGAGTGTTACCCTACAGCAGCCAGGCTTGTCATTTGGTTTTATCTTTCAGGTAGGAGTGAGGCAAGCAAGAGGCACTCACTCCGCATAACCTATATGAAAGAATGGCCAACCATCAAAATCCTGTCACCAAATTCTCAGCTGATGGGGGGTGGGGGGTGGTCGATTGCAAAACGAGCCGGGGGGAGAAGTAATTTATATACTGCATTTCTACTAACCTCATACAATAACAAATATCACTAAATGTTGGAGAGCCCCCCCCCCCAGTCAAGCAAAGCCCCTGGTCCCCAGAATCTGCCTGTGCCCACACTTACAGTAGAGATTAGATGCTACTACTCAAGTAGATGTGTTTAGTAAATGGTTGTTGCTTTATGTCTATTGTTTCCTCAAGCCGATATGGCACGAGGTCTTGAAAACCGTTTCTCAAAACGCTTAAAGGCATTTGATAAGTAATTAGACGTCCTTGATGGTATGCAACGTGTTCGTGATATTAATAGAGACAGTATTCATCTCTTTGCATCTTAGAGAGCATTAACCTCTTTAAGCTTTGAGACTTCGTGATTTTTCTCTTAGAAGAGGTTAGAGCAAAGGGGTTGCTCCAGTGTTGCAAACTCAAGAAAAAAAAAGAAAGACAAATTTTGCACTAGTTTTTCTGCTATCAAGTGCTTAGAGAAAGAGCTGCAAAAACCAGAGATGGCTGGAAAAAAAACCGCTGAAAAGATACTAGAAATTGTTAAAACACGCTCCAAATGACCACATGTTTTATTTAGAGCTCTTTCACAAGGCCCAATCCAGAAACACGCTGAATTTAGCACGAAAAGTGCTGAATTGGCGACATTGACTACTGCCCTCCTTGGGGACACTAGAAGACACAAAAGGGTGCTGGGGAGCCATGGGCCAGAGAGAGGGCATTGAAAGATAATGGTGGTGAGGGTATATATATATATATATATATATATATATATATATATATATTGATTAATCAAATACTTTTAGATACTTCTGTACAATTACATTTTTGGTTTTAAAATGAACTCGTAGCGTCCAAAATAGAAAGCATGTAAGAAAACTCCATCGAAGAACAAATATGGTCAGAATAAATTCTATTTATGACATCACTGACGTTTTCCACTAGAATAGTGATACAACTCCTGAAAACATCTAGATTTCTGAGAATCTAGATGTTATCAATAAACTTGTCAAAATAAGGGCTCCCGAAGACCCAAAGGCATTTTCCCCCAAAATCAAAGAAAACACTTTACAAAAGGAGTCCAATGGGATACATGTGCCAATTTTCAAGTCTGTAGACAAAACGATTGATTTTTTTTTTTGATTCAAAGTTTGATTTTTGACTGATTTTACAGGAGAGGGTGCTAATGAAATATATGCCCTAAAAGCAGAAGTCTGAAAAAGTTTGAGAAATACTGATGTCAGTTGGTATGAGCTGAGAGCTGGAATACTTATTCATAGGTGATCTTAATGCTCCTGTTTGTTTACGGAGAAAACATTATACAACTTTTTATTGTCCTCGGGAAGAAAATCCCATTTACCCTAAAAAGAAAAGTATGTAGCCAAACCAAAGCACCCACTCGATAGTCATCATCAGCTTTAACAAAGAACCTAACCGAAAGATTTACCCTCAAAGTGAACCATGCAACGTACATAGGAGAAAATCATGTTCAATATCACACGGAGAGATCACCAGAGAGCACAATATATTGGTGAAAAAACAGGAGTCGGATATCATAGAAACAATTGCAAAACTCAAATGGCAATGGGCTGGTCATGTTGCAAGAATGTCATACAACCACTGGATATCCTGATTTACAACATGGACCCCTAGAGATCATATATGAAACTATGGGTGGCAAAATATAAGATGGCGCCACAAACTAGACTAATTTAGAAAAATACTGGCTCGTGACACTGAATCCTGAGGAAGATCTTTATCCAACAACAGACGCTAAAAGGCTGCTATAATGATGGATAAGTATTATTTTCTGAGTGATTATATACTTAAGAAGTTTTGAATTTGTCAATTATTCCCTTAAAACTTCACTTCTGTGACAGGACAGTGATAATTCGAAATTCAATTATTTCCAATTTGACAGCGGACAAGTTTGCTCATTTGTAATAAATAAGAAAACAAAACAAAACAAAAAAAAACAACAAAAAAATACACACAAACATCACTACCCTGGCCACAAAAGCCAAGTTGTAAGAGAACGATATCCTTTTCCTATACCTTTTGCACATTAGCTATCAGAAAAAATAACACTCACTACCCAGGAATAGAATTCGCATTGTGTTCATTCTGCACAAATGCCCTTAGGAAAGTCACGAATTGGATTAAGTTTTTTGAAAATGACCTTGAAACATTCTTTGATTGAACAGAATTCATATACGGTAACTCTCGTAAATTTTTATCATAATTTCTGTTTATCCCCACGAGGCTTTCATACTTTCATTTAATGACTTTTATGTTTCATATTTAGGAAAAGATGGATGCACGCATTTCCCCAAAGAGACTACGTGACTTTTAAAATATCTAAAAATAACTACAATCTTTCATTAATCCTGTATTTAGGTAATAGAATTGTCAAGTTGTTTAGACTGGTGCATACGTTTTCATCAGAAAAATTTCCTAAAAAAAAATTGACATTTTACGTGAAGAAAAAAAAATGAATAATTCTGAAAGAGATTATTTGTAAGAAAGTCACGACCTTGACAGTACTGTAGGGTCACCATGCTAACAAAAACAAACAAAAAGCAAACACCATCCTCAACAAGAGATTATGCGTCAAGCGAAATGAACCACAAGTAACCAAAGTCAGGCCTTCCCTCGAAGAGATTGATGCTGTGTTTATGATAGAAAGGGGTCAATGAGTTCCTTTCAGAGAACCAAATGATTGATTCTAACAAGTACTGCTCGCAATTAGAGCAATGAAAAGCAGCAATGAACAATAATTACAGTGGGCGCAAAAAGTATCTGACATATTCTTGAAAGTTTTCTAAAAAAATCCTTACACAGCTTTGAAATTGATAAAATTTGAACCAGAGGCTCCTTATCAATCTGGCTTAGTCTTGTTGTAGAGGTTTTATCTAACGCTGAGCATAACCACTGGGCTGATCCTTCAAATACATCAGAAAGTAGAAACAAATGGCAGCAGGCTGGCTATGTTGCACGAATGGCAGACAACCGATGAACATTGCGACTCACGACATGGATCCCCCGAGATCACACGCAGAACCGAGGCCGGTAGAATGTTAGATGGAGAGACGAGCTAGACAAATTCAGAAAGTACCGGCTCCGCGACTCCCATGATAGAGAAGTGTGGAAAATCCTGGGGAAGGTCTATGTCCAACGACGGACGTTGAAAGAATGATGATGTGATGATGATGAACTGGTCGACTGTAGTCGGCGGCGACCCGAAGGTTCCTACTTACAATCCTTTCGGATAGGGGTGGGTGTGACTCCTCCCCCTGGTTCGACAAAAGCTTTACCCTCGATCCTACTCTTTAGCATAAAAGCATTAAGTACCATTCTTTAAATCTTCGGTATGGCTCGAGTTACAGCACCTGGTATTCCAAGATGGTCACCCGTTCAAGTAATGACCAGGCTTGATATTGCTTAAGCTTCGGTGATCCTACGAGAATCGGCGTGTCCAACGCGATTTGGTTAGTGTGGTTAATTGCTCAGAATCTAGGTCTTATAATAATACAATGTATTGAAACCTACAGCTTATACCTATTTTCATTAATTTGTCCAGCAGTACCTTAATACTGTAGCCAAAAGTGCACTAGTCAGGGTATTGGTGTATCTTCTTCATAGGAAAGTCTTCCTGTAATTGTGATGACAGCAAAGAAGACAACAATAAAGGGTTTATCAATCAGGATGAAATAAGATACGCCATCATTATCTTTTAGAAATGTAACACCAGGCCGAGTTTACTGTGGGGAACGTTCACGCGTAAAAACGATTTCCAAATACGACACGTGAGTTGAACTCTCGTGTTAGTTATCACGAGACTATGTTAGACAAATTGGGACATTTCTTAAGAAGAAAACGGGTGGAAGGGATTTTAAATCCCACTCTCCCCATCGCCACCTGCTAACCCCACCTTTAATGCCGGAGGTAGAGGGTCGGATTCTCATTAACCCCGATTACATAAATATTTTCTCTCACCTTTTTTTTTTCATTGTTGCTGGTTGTACTGACAATAAACTTCCATCAAAAAACCAAAAAAAAAAAAAACAAAAAAAAAACATGGATTTATGTCTTCTTTTTTTTTCAGTGTGGAAAAAAACCAAAACAAAAAAAAAATCATGAAGGTTCGGTGTTACATAAAGCAAATAGTTTATAAACGATCTTTCTAAATACAGGACACATCTGAATTTTTTTTCGTTTTGAACGTTGACAATGGCGTGAGAAGCCGGAATATATCCGTATTCTCCAACATAAAAGCTTAGAAGAATCATTAATATTTGATAAATTGAACCCTTTTCTTCACTTTATTCATTTTATTCTTTCTGTTACACATCGTTATGCTAAAAAGAAATGTCAAGAGCCACATTTTTATGGAAGGTGTGACATTTTCCGTTAAGAATGAATTTTCTTTCGCTGGAGAGGATCCAAGAGGTCAAAGCAAAATTTTTTTTAATATCTTGATAAAGTAAATAATTAATGAATAAAAAAAACCAAGTGCCCGATTAAAAAAAATGTATTTATTTGTAAAAATAAATGATTCCATTTGCACCTCTCCTGCCCCAGAATTTCCCTCTTCACTGAAAATCCTGGATCCACCCCAACTTATATAACAATGACGTGCAAATGCATGTGTGCATGCGTTTATTGAATTTTTAAAAAAATGTATTTAAACAATTCTCCAACCTGTAAAAGGTGATTTTTTGTCTCTGACCAAAAAACAAGCAACTAACAATAGCAGTGCCTCGGAAGCGGGTATCAGGTCCTGACACAACACCTCCAAATTACACTGAGAAGGGTAGAGTCACGAGGTCTCCTTGATGTATGCGGTCTGACTCAAATGTCTGGGAATTTATTTGGCTAAAATTTCCTGAAAAAAATGATATTGCGTTAAATGTTGTTCTCTGCGTGTATAAAGGAATGGTACATACTTAACCACAATAGATTTATTGTATCTGCAGCAAAAACACCCGGAAGTGTTGGAAGAGAAAAAACTGCATTTATTTGAAAAAGAAGAGATATGGGTGTACAAAATGAATATCACAATTGATAATCCGTTAAAATAACATAATAGTGTTATTTCTAAAACGCCACCACCATCACCATCACCATCATCATCATCATCATCATCATCATCATCATCATCATCATCATCAGCAGCAGCAGCAGCAGTCTTTTATCGTCCGTCGTTTGACTTGGACCTTCCCCTCTCTATCGTGGGCTTCGTGGAATCAATTTTTCCTGAACTTGTCTAGTTCGTCTCTCCAGCTTGTATTCTGCCGGCGTCGGTTATGCGTGCGATTCCTAAGGATCCATGAGTCGATATGTACATCAGTTGTCTGACACTCTTGCAACATGACCAGCCCATTGCCATTTGAGTTTTCTGATGGATTCGATGATGTCTTCGACACCCGTTTCTAAACCCCACTCTACTATAAGACAAAGTTTAATTTTCACACTTTGAATCAAGTTTTACGAAAATAAAATCCGAATTATTCTGTAACGGAAAGAATTGACTCCAAGAGATTTGTAGTTGAGTATTTGATGTTCTTGAGTCTCATCCTGAATCGAAACTAGAGAGAGGAATTCAGTTATTGTTACTTCCTGTTATTGGTCAGGGGGAGAAGGGTGCAAGCCCCCAACCCATCCGATTCGGGCAAAACAGTCTCAAATTTTGAGCAAATCAAGACCTCTGTCGCCTTTAGTCAAAGAGTTACCATACGATGATGTCAATTGCATTTTTAGACGGTCGGATGGATTTTGGACAGGGTCAAGGCGTCCAAATGGGGAGCATCTTCTTATTGTCTTATGATTTAATGTGCTTTTTGCAGCTTATACTTGATTACATTAATTCATACGGCGATACCGTACTACATCAAAACCTACACTAACCCAAACCGCTCTATTTTTGGTGTTGCTGTACATTAAAACATCAAGAACAAAGTAATAAGTAATTTGTGATCCAGCATTTTTCACATAGATTTGAGTATTAGCTTTCTGGCATTAGAATTGACAAAAGGGTTAGGTGAAAAAATCATTCAGAGAAATTTCCCACAGAACCAATGAAAATCTTCGAGAGTCGTCCTCGCTTCTCTATAAGAGGTTCTGACTATCTGTCAGTTGGTAGGTCTATCCCATTCCCTTAACGTTTCTCTGCTATTTTACGTCAGATTTACTTGAAACTTGGTAGAAATGTGGGAGTGGATCAGACCCTAATCTGGATCTGTGCCTTGACTCATGGCTTTCAACCTCGTCACGCATTCAAAATGTTTGATTTTTTTCTTCTCAGGAGTTTGTTCATTCTTGCTTTAGTCCCATGTACGTTTTACACCCAAACTTTCTCCTTTACCCGGGGTTGGGACTAGTTATGGCGACTGGAAAGCCGTCGGGTATCACTGTCAAAGTAACCTTCTCTTAGATTTCCCACCTTTTCAAGGTCATTCCCCACTTGTGTCGATAAGGTTATTAGTTCCCCACTTCCTGCAAAGTATAATTTCAAAATATTATTTCATTTTGTCTATAATTACACAGCTTTATAATAAGCACCAATTAATTTTTGTAATTGTTCTACTGTTTTGTACTCGTCACTCAAACAAAGCAAGCGAAAATAATTAAGAAGACATCATTTGTTGTTTCCAATTTATTACAGAAAGTAAAAATTCACACACCAATGTGATCTTAGTTTATTTTTGGCTACTAATTGTTCTATTTTGGGGTTTACTAATGAAAAAGACACCCCCACTACCCTTAAGTCCCAAAAGTTCATCACGACTTTTTATTTTTAACTAATAACCTCATCATTTTTTCTTGGATTACCTGAATTCCCACCTTGGGGAATTTCCTCCACTTGGGAATTACTTTCTTAGATGGTCGACCTTAAGGATGAAGGGCTTCGACTGTCTTGCTATTTAATTCGGATTGAAGCTTACAGGATAGAAATTGGAAAATATGATGCATTATTGGAATTATGAAGGTTCGGTCGCCCCCCCCTTTTTTAAAGCTCTGTCGACGAAGTAGAAAGAGGTAGGGGATACTAGGGCACAATGGGTCACGGGGCACAGTGACTCATTATGACTTTTTACAAACATAAATATACAATAGGTCGGCTACTACTTCTTTTTCTCAATTCAACACATCTGCCATCATTTTTTGCGGAAGACTTGCCTGCTTGAATATATATATATATATATATATATATATATATATATATATATATATATATATATATATATATATTCAGTGGAACTTTTACTTTCGTTATAGAGTCACGACTATTTAGATTTTTCTAATGGTGCTGTAGTGGGTAGAATTGAAATTGCGTTAGAATTATTTCTTGTCCGAACTGCAATCAGTGAGCTTGTTCTTTTGGTAGTTGTATGGTTATCTTTCTTGATGGTATATGTAGTGGCAAGTGAATCGGGATACAGTGGATCACTTCTGGAACTGAGCTACTCCAATTCTTTTAATTAAAATTGATCCTGTCAATTCATTTCATGGAGTTTATTGGGAAGCTAAAAGAGCATTTTACTAATTTTTTTCTTTCCTTAAATTGCTTTAGAGACTGTGTGAATGCTATTTTGTGTTGAATGTTTTCATCATCATCATCATCATCATCATCATCATCATCATCATCATCATCATCATCATCATCATCATCATGTCTGTCGTCGGACATAGACCTTTCCGAGGATTCACCACACTTCTCTATCATGGGCATCGCAGAGCCAGTACTTTCTGAATTAGTCTTGCTCGTCTGTCCATCTAATATTCTGCCGGCCTCGGTTCTGCATGTGATCTCGGGGGATCCATGTCGTGAGTAGCGATGTCCATCGGTTGTCTGCCATTCGTGCAACATGGCCAGCCCTCTGCCATTTTAGTTTTAAAATAGTTTCTATGATGTCTCGGACTCCTGTTTTCTTCTTTATGTACTGTGCTGTCTTGTGATCTCTCCATGTAAGGTTGAGCATTATTCTCTCATGCGCACGCTACATGCTTCTCAGTTTGTAGGTCTATCTCTTGGTTAGGTTCCATGTTTCAGCTCCATAAGTGACTATCGGGAGAATGTATTGATTGTATACTCTTCTTTTTAGGGTTATTGGGATTGTCTGGTTTCGTTCAGTATGCTCCTAAATGAATATTTGAGAGGTTTTGTAACAATCCAACAATACTTTGAAACGATGTGTAGTTGGTTTTACACTGGGACTTTGAATCATTCAATCTGGGCTTAATTCATTGATCTCTGGGGAATGATTCACTGTGTACTGGGGCTAGGGCACAGTGGATCAGAAATGATAAAATAAGAAAGAGCCCGCCTGTTGATAAGTGAGATATGGCTTCATTATCTCTATATAAACTATTGCACAGCCAATAGAGTTGAACTTCTTTTTTTTTTATCCTAACATATTGATAAAATTATTTTTTGATCCACTGTTTCCCAGTTTCATCTGTATGTTTCCACTGGTGTCATTTCTCATCCAGAGTTACATGATCTCGTAATAATAATGTTTAAAATTCGCGTTTTAAAACCGATTTTTCTGACTCAAAAACAGCAGAGAAACAATATGGGGTCCGATCGACGGACAGGGTGCTGAGAACGTCTCTGAAAATAATTCCAGCACAAGAAAGCCTAATTCAACCAGCCAGAAAATCAGACAATAGGTATGCTAGTTTTTTTCTTGTGTGAAAATCTAGCAAAGGCTGTGTTGCCAACTTTATTTTCAAGATTACATCCAAAATCGATTCAAAAACATCTACAAACGTCTAGATTCTCCTGATATATATGCAAAATCTAGGAAATATATTACATAATAATGATAAATTAAATACGATTTTAATCTTCAGCATTTGTTGTATTAAAATATCACTTAATTTGTTAAAAATATTATCTGATTCAACAAAAATATTACTCATCTTATAACTCCAAATTGAACAAAAATGTTAAAAATCAACTAAATAATAATTTCTGACAGCTAGACCTCACCAAAACATCTAGATCTTGATGAAAAAACAAAACAAAAAAAGCTTAAATTGTCAATACTGAGCAAGGGACGTAACTCAGCAAAATCGAAATTATCAACACTGAACAAAGGGCGTAACTCATATTTCGGTATGTCGGTCACTGACAGCAATCGATGCTGAAGATGCCAGCGCATCTGAAGAGCATACCTTTATGAGCAAATAGTCAATTTTTTGTTTTTGTTTTAAAGGTTGTATTAATCTCTTGAATGCACATCTGTCATAGAGAGGAAACAGAACGTGTTTTTGTCTGAAATGAACTATTAACCCATTTATCTTATGACTTTCCGTAAGGAAAGGCTTGAGTCATCATCATCATCATCATTATCATCATCATTATCATCGTCGTAATTAGCTATTTGAAGTCCGTTGTATAAGATATTGGCCTTCCCTAAGATCAGCCTGTTTACTAACGACCGAGGAATGATGGCCTTCGTAGTTTATGATAGAAAGCAACTGAATTTAAGATGATCATCATCACGTGACCCTGAGTGGAAGATGTCAGGAGTTAAAACATATAGAGGAAACTGGGGAACAGTGGTTCAAAAAGTAATAATCGTAGGTAGAAGCTAATTTTATCAATATATTTGAGTAAGAAAAAAAAAAAAAAGAAAGAAAATCCAACTCTGCGGAATAGTTTATTTGAAAGATATATCTTACGAGTCTCGACAGTAAAAAGAAGAGAATCGACCGTATCAATAATGTTCATGTAGCTACATGTTTATTGAATGGAACACGTGGAGACGTAGCTAAGGCTCAGAGATATAGGTTCTCTGTGGGCGGTAGAAGACGACCAATGTGTCATCCTCTCAAGTGCTGCACACACCCTTATGATTTCCCATAATGAGATCATACCCTTGGTGCTAAGAACCGGTGGTGCTCTGAGATTACTCTGGATGACGTCATTTTCGATCTGTCCAGTGCTATCTCAAAACACCACAAACCAAACAAATATGAAAGTACAACCAAATCAATATACTGCAAAATATGGTGCCCATGCCTGTGTGTCATAACCGGCAGGTGCTCATTCACTAGTCACCAGGAGGGTCCTGATCGTCATCCCACGACTGTTAGTCCCAAACCCAGCTCATGTACCCTTAATGGCCTTCAAGATTGACACAATCGTTACCAGTTTCTTCTTCTTCTTCTTCATCATCATCATCATCATCCTCATCATCATTATCATCATCATCATCATCATCATCATCATCATCATCATCATCAATCTTTCAACGTCCGTCGTTTGACATAGACCTTCCCCAGAATTCGCCACATTTCTCTATCATGGGCGTCGTGGAGCCAGTACTTTCTGAATTTGTCTTGCTCGTCTCTCCATCTAATATTCTGCCAGCCTCAGTTCCGCATGTGATCTTGGGGGATCCATGTCGTGAGTCGTGATATCTATCGGTTGTCTGCCATTCGTGCAACATGGCCAGCCCACTGCCATTTGATCTTTTTAATGTATTCTATGATGTCCCTGACTCATGTCTTTCCCCGAATGTACTGTGTTATCTTGTGGTCTCTCCATATGAGGCCAAGTAAAATTTTCTCATGAGCACGTTGCATAGTTCTCAATTTGCGGATCTGTCTCTTGGTTAGGTTCCATGTTTCAGCTCCATAAGTGACTATTAGGAGGATGCATTTGTTATACACCTTTCTTTTTAGGATTAATGGATCTTCTTATTTTTGAAGGTTGAGCTTGCTCTGCCAAAGGCTTGCCATCCTAGTGTGATTCTTCGCTTGTTTTCTTCCTCTTTTGAGGTTCTCATGGAGATTCGTTGTCATAGGTAGATGTAGTGATCTACTTTCTCTAGTTCTAGATCACTACATCTACCTTGGATAACGAGTTGGCCAAACCCCCGGCTCATTCTCCTTTAATGGCAACTAGTAAGAACACAACCATTATCGGGCGGCAGTTAGCTAGAATAAGAAGAGAAAATGGACGAAAGAGGACAATAAACTAGTAATGTATTGCTGCTTTAAAAGCGAACTATCTGGATGGCCTTAAAGAGAACGCATGCTCTAAACATGGTGAGGAAAAATACATCGTGGAGGCATAGAGTCAGCGCTTGGCTGATCAAGTGAAACAAACCGTGAAAACTAAATTGGCTTCCGGAGATCAAACTACAGGAAATCTGTAATAGAATAGAATAAGAAGAAGGCGGATAATCCGAACTGAAACCTCTCAATACAACCAACTTAATCAAAGACAAAACGGAAACAAATTTAAACAAAAGGAAAAACCCTGATCAAAGGCACACATAAGAAAGAGACGTTGACGACCCAATTGAAGGAGAAAAAGCCCAGATACAAGCTCTAAAAGAAATGATGCAAGTTGAGGAAATGGCAATGCCACCTCTTCGGGAAAAGGACTGAAAACAACAACAACAAAAAAATACAAAACAAAAGAATCCACTGAATATGTCAGCAACTTCCTACATCATATTGTAACTAACAACGTAACGCAGCTCAACAAACGTGTCAAAAATAGTAACAGACCTCTTCACAACACGTGGAGAAACCTTGAATAATAGGAACGAAAAGCCCACTTGGGGAAATGACATTAAAAAAAACAGATCTTCCGACTGTTAACAGTGGTCTAACAGAGAGAAGAGATGAGAAAGGATGAACAAAAGCAGCAAAGAACACCCCTCACACACCACAAATACTGAAAGAAGGACTAGCCACAGAGCTACTGTGACAGGTGAGGCATATATGAGAGGAGGACTGAAGATCTGAGGAGACTTACTGTCACTCAGCCTTCAGCAAAAAACACTTTGCTGTTTTTAGGATTCTGTTGAGTGGTACCGTAGTTAGAATGAATAGTTGTGAGGACAGAGGGTTTTCCTGGAAGATTCCCCCTTTTATACTCACCATTGCCAGGTTTTATCCTGTGGCTGTCAAATCTACTTCCCAGTTTTTCATAGAGTTGGCAATGAATCTCACTACTGCTTCACTGATCTTGAACATTCTGAGGCATTCAAATATCCAGCTGTGTGGAATCATATTGTATGCCTTTTTTATAGTCCATGCATCCCATTGCAATGTTCATCCTTTTTCTTACTTTTCTTAAGATCATCTATTCAGAGTAGAGCAAGTAATTCGCTCTCTTGGTCCCACTCCAGCATCCTTTCTGTCCTTTTGGTAATAGTCCTCTTCTTTTTCAGGGTCTTGTTGGATGAAGGTGGTTCTACCTCTGGTCATCCGTTCTAGGACCTCGCCTTCATTTAGGTACTTTTGGAATTGGTGGGTGAGTCTGTTGTGTAGTGTGGTAATTTTTAAAAACCAATATCCGTGGATCCCGTCAGGTCCTGGAGCTCTCCATGTTTTCTGAGAATGTGTTCCAATGTGGTTTTGTTCAGTACTATTGGTTCTTCATTGTCTATGCTTCCGAGTTCTCTTGTCAGGTTCTATAACCATTCTGGGTTTCGTTGTGTCTTTTCGGGTGGCCCCATTTGCTGTTCCAGTAGTTCTTGGTCTCTGTGGCATCTGCTTCATGTTCTGTCTTCTTTCTCCGTTCAGATCTTGGTAAAACTTTCTCTCGTTGTTTTGGTATGTGCATTTTTGTGTGTATTGGGCAGTCCTTTGCCTGTATCTCTTTATCCTTGCCTCTTTGGCTAATCTCCTCTGAAGTGTCTCTTCCACTGCCACAGCGACACCTTTTTATCTAATATTGTATTCGTCCCATAGTTTTACATGTGGTCTATTCATACGTGATGCATTTCTCAGTCGTACTCAATCTCTCTGGAGTTGTGAGATTTTCTCCTTCTTCTTTTCAAGTAGGATTTTCCCCTCCTATTATTATTTGGGGTTCTTTCTTGTGTTGTGAAAAGTTCCCTTGACATTTTCGCTCCAGCATAGATTAGGTTGTTGAGCTCCAATAAGCTGTTCGTTTCAATATGCTTTGGGAGGCAGTCGACACGTTCTGTCGCTTCTCTTAGTTTCTTTCTGTCCTTGTCTCTAAGAGTCAGGAGTGTCGTTTTTCTTCTCGCATGATTTCTTTCAAAGTTAGTATCTGAGCTTTCTCTTCCTCTGTTGGGGGAGTCAGTGTCTCTCTCTGGTGTATATCTTTCTTCAGGGTTTTTTCTCTTTTTTTTTTCTTCAATTTTGTCATTTAATGTGTTGGGTGTGTTGAGAGATTCTTCTTCGGGTAAGCCACTTTCTTCCTTTTCTATTTCATTGCAAATCTCTTGTTGTTCAGTCTCTGAAAGCCATTTGTTTTTTAAGAGTTTATTTAATTTGATCAACCAGACGCTGACTTGATACCTCCATTGATACCGGATTTTACCTCAATATTTTGAGTATGCGTTCCCTATAACATTGCATCGATGGTTTGCTTTTGAAAAAGCAATACATTACTAGCCTGTTCTCCTCTTTTGACCATTTCCTCTTCTTGTTCTGGCTAAGTGCCACTCGATGGCGGCTATTATTATTATTATTATTATTATTATTATTATTATTATTATTATTATTATTATTATTATTATTATTATTATTATTATTCACACCAGTCGACTGGTTGTCACTGCTGGAGACTGAGTGACTACAAGTCTCCTCACAACTGTTGTCTGGTGGTCACCACTAAAGACTGAACGACAGCATGTCTCATCAAGTCTTGAGCCCTCTTCGCAATCTCACAGTCCACAGCAATGCTGTGGGTTATATTCAAACCAGTTGCCCGGTGGTTATCTAAGTGACAGGTCTCCTCATGTCTCCAGCCCTCCTTTCATATCGTCATCACTTCTCACAGGAGCACAGCAGTTTGTCGCGTCCCCACCGTGCCTTTCTCTTGGCTGGAGGCTGCTTATTATTATTATTATTATTATTATTATTATTATTATTATAGTACTTGTAAGAAATGACAGGATCTTTCTTGTTATTTATGGATAGATTAGTATTTTAGAATATTTCTATTTTAAATATGTATATATATATATATATATATATATATATATATATATATATATATATATATATATATTGAAGTGTGATTTTTTAAACATCCTTATAGAAATAGAAATATTCGATAATCTTAATCTATCTGTAGATAACATGAAAAAAAGTCTGTCATTTTCCACGGGCACTATGTTAGTACCTATATCAATATAAGTTTTTAGTACTGAGAAAAAAGTCTACAAAAATCCAAATAAACAACTTTTGTCAAATAATTTGAGACCTGGGTGTCCTGACAGTAGTTTTGAGTTCGATTTTTTTTTCAATAAAAAGTTTGTGTTTACCTGAATGTTTCTTTGTCATTCAATGTTTGTTAATTTTATACGGCCTTCAAGTGAAGATTTTTGCTTGTTTTTGCTTTTTAAAACTATGCCTGCGTAGGATGCTAACTGCTACCTGTATGCACAAACACAAAGCGTCTGCAGTCAGTCATATAACTTTAGTCTCTTCTTCTCTTTAAATGTCACTCATCTCCACCGTGAAAGTGCATGGATAAATAAACCAATGAATTTGGTGACTCTGGTACTTATATGATAAGATTATTATTATATTGAGTCATGATGTCCATCGATTGTCTGCCATTCTTGCAACATGGCGAACCCGTTGCCATTTGAGTTTTCTAATGGTTTCTATGATGTCTCAGACTTCTTTTTTTCCCTAATATATTGTGCTGTCTTGTGATCTCTCCATGTGAGGTTGAGCATGATTTTCTCACGTGCATGTTGCAGGGTTCTCAGTTTTCGGGTCTGTGTCTGGGTAAGATTTCATGTTTCGGCTCCTTAAGTGACCATCGGAAGGATACAATAGTTATATACCTTTCTTTTAAGAACAAATGGAGTTTTTGTTCTTGAAAGGTTGAACTCACTCTACCGTATGCTGGCCATCTCAGAGTGATTTTTCGCTTGAGTTCATGTTTTGAGGATTTCATGTCTTGAGTAGATGTAGTAGTCAATTTCCCCCAGCTTTGTGTTTCCGATTTTGATCGTTGTATTTTTTAAAAATTTCTGACATGTTTGTTGTACAAGATCTTTGTTTTGCTGAAGTTCATGTGAAGGCCAACTTTCTTGCTTTCTTGGTTCAGTGTGTCTAGCATTAGCTGGAGTTCCCGAGGGTTCTCTGCAAAAAGGACGAGGTTGTCTGCAAATCTGTCACTCAGGTATTCGTCGTCTATCCCGATTAATTTGTGTTCTCAGTCTAGGTTTCTAAAAATTACCTCGGGGCAGGCTGTTAAGAGTTTGGGTGATCTGGTATCATCTTGTCTTATTGTACTTCTGACATGAATCAATTTTGGGGTCTGAGTTCTACATTTCATTCAATTGTTGTTATCATAATGAAGGATAATATGATTAAAAATACGCAACTATTTCAACCACGAGGTCCTAAGTGACCGATGTACATTCCAAACAACTTGCAGAATTTTCAGAATCGATCTGTTACTAAATTTCAAATAAAATATATTCCATTTTTTTTCATTAAATGACGCAATGTCGTCAAAACTCCTGCGTTCTTTTTATACATTGGTGCTGAGGAGCCCCCTGTGTAAAGTTTGGAATCACAGAGTACATGGGTGGCGTTATGACTTTGTTTGCGCACGTAACGCTACTCAAATTCCAATTGATGTCTTAGAGAACCCTTTTCTGCTACCATTTTTTGTAGAATGGATAGGCTTCTCTCTTTTCTCATGAGTATACATATGACGAAGGCTGAATGATGGATCAGCTGGAAAGTTGTGTTGTCAGCACCTGCAGTTCAAGTGATCAAATGAAATTTGGAGTCTCAGTCAAAGACAATACTTTTGAAACAATGTTCTGACTCGTGGACAAAGGGATTTTGTCACAAATGCAGCAGAGTTTGCACAATTCAACAGAGTACCTTCAGCGCAATAGTGTATAAACAATGTAAGAGAGAACGCAAAATGAAAAAGAGTATCTTCGGTTCACCATAGTACTTACAATGCAACAAGGTACTTTCAGTGTATCAGAGTACACACAATGCAACAGAGTACCTGCAGTGTACCAGAGTACACAGCATACACCAGAGTATGCATAACACAACAGAGTATGCTCAATGCAACTGAATACTTTCGATACATCAGAGTACGCTCAAGGCAACATAATACGTTCAATTCTGTGGGGACCACCTCAAACTCAGTTAGGCAAAAATTGTACACAAACAGGCTCCAGAGATTCCCCTCTAAAATCGCAACAGAAAAAGATTAAAAAATTAAATATCAGATGCCTTCAAGGATGTATGACCAATCACGGGCTAGCTGTCAACATGCGGACTTGGTTTCGTCTGGGGGCCTAGAAATTTCATGTATAAACAAATAACGACAGGATTCGTCAGTCGCATTACATACACACGCATTCACCATCGCGCCTGGTAATACGCAAAAAGATAAAATGCCTTTGTTATTGTTATTTATACAATGATTATATTATGAATATTCACCCTGTCGTCCTATGATATCATTGTACTTTGAACACACTTTGAAATAAGTTTGAATGTTGGTCATCGTAGCCCATTCGGGGACCCAGAGTACGTACAATACACCAGAGTGCGTACAATACATTTGAGCATGCAAATGCATCAGCATACCCCCAATAAAGCATAATAACCACAATGAAACATCCTTACAAGTGTCACATCATGAAAAATGAAAAGAAAAATGTTGACTAAGAAAGAATTAAATACAATGATCACGGAAAGCAATTGAAAACTTACTGACCTTAAAATTATTAACAAGATATCTCAATAAGTTTTGTGGTATAATATCCCGAAAAATAGGTTGTCACCGATATTCAAAATTACTATTTTTAGTGCACTCTATCACCTCTGATCGAAGCGTACAAAAGATGATTGTTATACGAGAGTCACATGCAAGAACTTATCGCGCTTGTAATAGATAAGAGTGATTCAAAACATTTAACCAAGGCCTTTCAATGCCTTGAGACATTTTAGTCATAACGTCTTGTTTTTAAACGCTTGCTAATAAATCAAAGTAAAGCAAATGTTCGTCGATCATATTTGGGCTGTAAAATGAACACAATTAGAGCCTTGACTTGATTTGATCGGAGTCAAAGAAACAAGTGTCTTACAATTGGCATACTTTCTTATTAAGTTTGGGGTTATTATATATCATTGCCATTTTGGTATTTTCTCTTTCCGATGTTTTTCGTAAAAAAAACTCCCGGCGTAAGGCGAACTTCCAAAAAGCGCGAAATACTGTACTTATTTTGAAATGTGTCCACACATTTCTATCAAACGCTATTCGATCGGTCAGTCGGTCGACCCGCCTCACTAACATTAAATAACAGAAATAGGAAAGACGGAAGAGGTGTGATGTGATTAAATTATATGATGTCAATAAAAGGTGTGATGCCATCAAAGGTTGTGATGCATCAAACAAAAAAATATTCCGATCAAATTCTCTTACAGGCTGCTGATGATATGATAGGAAAAAAGTCCAAAATTAAAAAAAAAAAAAACGTCAGAAATAGTCATTCACGATTTACATTGAAAATGACACTTGCAGAATATTTCATATTGCAATATTTTACAAGTATGAGAATCAACTGAATCGATGGAAGACTTATTGCGCTTCCTACTCCTCTTCCCTCCATTAATACTAATATTGAACATGAACTTATGGTTCTTGCTTATTTATTATAATATTGTTCGCGCCGATGAATGATATTCTCTGTACAAACATTCGGTTTGGTTATATGTACGTATAAATATATTGGAAAGAGAACTTCATTAGTATGTGCTGGGATAACTACCATCACGTTTTTGTCCGGAACTTCATTTGCGCAACAGATTCGAATTGGCAAAATACACTGTTCAAAAGCTGACAAAATTCCCTTTCCAACAATATATCAGATATGTAAAGAATTGAGTTTTTCGGTCTTAAACAATTTAGTGATGTCAAATTGATGCCCATCCTTGATGTTCAAAATGGATTTTTTAGTATGGTGTTCTGGAAGTTTCATGGAATTGCATTGGGGAGAGAGAAAAATGTGTTTTTTATTTCTCTCAATTCAGGCACCAAATTGGGCTAGTTTGCCGGGACTGAAACTTTGGTTGCCAAACTTAATTCAAATATCGTTATCTCCCATTTGATAACACGAAAGTTCTGCATCGTAATTCTCTTGTCATGTTCCATTAGATGGAATCATAGAACTATCGCCATTAGATAAAGTCGACAAGCAAGAAGAAAAACTGATACTATTGTTATAAGTACCCGGATATTGTGATGTCACATGCTTATTGAACAAATCAATTGAATTTCGGGATGTTTGTCAATCACCAATATTGTGTAAAGAGAGGGCTGGGCTGAAATATAACAGGTTCATTATGCTACTTACCCAGTTATAACCAAACTTTCCCAGTATTTATTTTTAGAAACGATAACAATTTCGTTGACGTTGACTGAAGGATATTCCAAAGCTAAAAGGACATGAATTTCCTGAATTATATAAAATCTAGCCTGGCATACCCCTCCCCATGGGTTGCAAGATAAAAAATTTACGGGCCGTTCCTGATGGGTCATCGGTTTCAAAAGGCCCCGCCACATCATTTGCTATGAGTGGGGCTGATGAGCTTCAAGGGTAACTACTCAAACAGAACATCAAGAATTAATCGAAATGAACTGCATACATTTTCTATACAACAATGGGGAGTAATAAAGAAAAGAAAGAGGAGTTGGTTTTCTTATTCGTAATAAAAACAAACTCAAAGACAAAGTTGTAAGATTCAATACCATCTCAGATCTAACATACACCTGTAAAAATGACGGAGTTATTTATGTATGGATCGGCACAAAGGAGCCGGAAGTTATCTTAATAAGTAAAATAATAAATCAAATAATTAAAAATTTTTTAGTCTCGACTCAACACATAAAGTCTCAAGACAATATGTTATGTGAGAAAATCAGCACTGATATCATGCAGTATGAAAAAAATCATAACTTTATTAGAAAAAAATATAGCTTTTTTTAAAAAACAAAATGAACTCACTCATTCTTTTTTCTTTCCTTTTAGTTTCTGTGATGTATTATCCATTTTCATGTCATTACAACCTATCTCTTTTCATCAAAACTCTTTGATTTTTTTAATTGGTTGTCTTAATCTTTTTCACACGGACCGATCCGTTATAACTTTGAGGTTATTGCAAGACTTGGGCAGGAAATACATCCATACAATTTTACAATTAAACATACTGATTTGGATGTGTGGCTTTTTAAAGTATAGATCAGTCACTAAATACAAACCACCCCGAGATCAAGATCTTTTGACATCAGAATTTTCAAAAAACGAGAAGGCAAAAAATTAGCGACCATTTTAACATAAACTTACATTGTAAATTGAACCCAACCAAACTAAGAACCAATTTCGAGTGAGGAATTAAAAAAAATGCAAAAAATAGTTTTTTCTTTAGATATTTAAGAGTGAATGTTCAAATTTTCAACCATCTAGGTCCATTAATACGACCTGTACGCGTAATACATACATACATAGCCAGCAAGACCAGCTTAATAACCGAAGAGACAAAAGACAGTTCGTACTCCTGAAAACGTTCATTCACTTGAAGACCTCAGAGTTTGTGACATCCAGTCCCGTGCCATGTCTTTGTGATCGCGAAATGCAATTAGATACAATCTCCCCCCCCCGTTACCTAGAAGTAGCGCGTTCTTATATAAAACATTTCGCAAACCAAAATGGCGTAAGACAAAGAAGCAATTACCATGAATTCATATGAGAAAGGTCTTGATGGTTATAATATGTTAGGCTGAGTCGTCGGTGGTTGGGGTGATATGAAGTACCAGAGACTGTGGTGTAGAAGAAAAAGGAGGAAAGTAGAGCCTGTCTCTATTACAGCCCGCAGCAAAACAAATGCCAAAGGCTATTTTCGCTTTTCGCCTTTTTAAAATAAAAGCGAAGAAGTAGCGTGAGGTGGAAAAGTGGCGTAAAGCGAACTTTCGAAAGGCAAAAGAAAACTAGTATTTTGAGCAGTTGGCAGAATTGTCATCGGCATAGAGTCGGTGAAGCAAGTTCAGACTTGCATCAATACCTTTAACAAAGGCACGAGTGTACTCCTCCCTGTACTCTGCCTCATTGCTAGATATATTGACAAACATGTTTCGTATCGATGGTTGACACAGGAAATACTGAGAAAAGAGTAGGTAAGTAAGCACAAGCGTTTACCCATTGCAAAAAATCTGCCCAAAAGCTATTACACGCATTGCTAACCTTGACAGAAGCAGACAGTTGCTAGGATTGTAAGCTCAAACTTTGGCCCTATTCCATTTTGAAAGATGAGTGGAAAAAGATCTTAGGAAAAATACGGGAAAAGTCATATGAACCAAGAAGAAGAGATAGAAAAAAATATAATTTTGATTTCTGGTAGGAGAAAACCGGAGGGAATTATTTTAATACAATAAGTAATATTAGAAAACCGTTTACCAAAACTTGCACCCAAAGGTCAATTTATGTTTCTTCCGTTTTTAAGAAGGTCTGACTGGCCGACTAGCTTGCTGCCTAGCTATGTATGTATGTATGTATGTATGTATGTATGTATGTATCACGTATACAGGCCGCTCCAATGTCGCTTGAGGGCTGTAAATTCAAGTATTTACTCCTTATTATGTCAATAAAAAACACGTTTCTTATTTTATTGTTCTTTGAAAATCTCCTCCAATTCTATAAATAGATTTTTGATTGGGTGGGGGAGGGGTCAATGCGAGTTTATGCAAAATTAGTTTGTTACGCTTTTTTTAATCCAGATTTTTTTTAGGGATCACTGTCCAAGAAAAGGCAAGAGAAATAACTTATTCAATATATCATCTATGACAAGGCATGCTGTCAAAAGATAATGGTTTCTATTGAGTGAATAACCGAACCTGTTTTTAATTCAATTTATTGTAACAAAATATGTAATATTTTAATAAAAAAAATAATAGTTCATTTTTTTCAATTTGTAGTTAGTAGTATTTTTAAAAAGATGAGTAATATTTTGATAAAGTTAATGTTGACGATGATATTACTACTAGCTGAAGTACCGTTCACGCCGGGTAAAACATTTAAGGAGTTTAAAATGAACTGAAAAACAGATTTGTAAAGAATATTTTCTTTTTACTTCTGACCCCTTGATGGGGCGAGTCTTCCTTCATTTTAGCCCTTCAAGAGGGGAGTGACCCATCATTTTTGACCCTTCAAGTAGAAAAAAAGTTTGCTATCACATGGATCAGAAAAAGGCTTCCGTCACGTTTGGCCTCCTAAAGAGGAGAGAGTGAAAAAAGATTCCCCTCAGCATTGACCCATTAAAGTAGAGGAAGAAGTCTCTCACTAATTTTAATCTCTTAAAAAGGCGAAAAAAGACTCCCTTCACTTTTGATCCCCTAAATGGAGGAAAAGTCTCCCTTCATGATTGACTCGTTAAAAGGGGAGAATGTTCCCCTTCATTTTTGTCTCTCTGAAGAATTATATATGAAAATAAAATGAGGAGATACGTATATGTATATTGAACGGAATGCATTTTTCTAGAATCAATCGAAGGTAACCACAAGTTCAGATATTAGAAAAGGAGAATGGATTTCCGATTATAAACAAAAGCCCCTTCCTTTTTGTGGTCAGTCTTGTGTGTTTTGAAGCCAGGATATAAATATCGAGAGAGGAATGTTTCTTTTTCACTGTTTTATTGACCTTTCTGTAAACAGAAACAAGCGATTCACATGACAACTGAACCCCCTTTAGTTTTATATTTAGAAAAGAGAACGCTTTTTATTTGATTTTTATTGCTGACTCACCAATTCTTGATTCGCTTGTTCAACAACAATGGAAAATTACAAGAGGAAATAAAATTGCACTATAGATTTGTACGCAGCGCCCTTCTCTTGAGTATCACCGCCCACTCAAATTAGTCGTTTCTTTCAAGTTACACCATAGATATTAATGATAGAAGTGAAAGATTCACTAATGGAATTCGAATCCAGGTCAAAAAGTATCAAGACAGAAGGCGTCAGTCAAAAGAACAACAATGTAGCGCAGACTAGTACAAGTTACAATCGTATTCAGTCAAAAAGCATCAGTCAAAAGGACACCACTGTAATACAAATATTTTAACCGAATTTATACTAATTTGATAAAATCACAAAAAAACCTTTATTCAAATTTACAAAAAGTACTAAATGAAATAATTTGATTAGTACAAATTGACTTAAAATAGTCATACTACAATGTTGTCCTTTTAATTGATACCTTTTGACCTAACGTGATCGTAACTTGCAGTAGTCCGTGAGTCAAACCCCACTCCCACTTTTTCCTATTGAGATAATTACTGCATTTTTTTTGTATTGCATATGATAAGTGAACATCTTTTCTATGAAATGTATTTGTTTATTTGAATGAAATACCGATGCGTATTTGCAACATAAATTTCGATAGATATATAAAACTTGTCAGTTTGGCTCAGTCGGTGAGGGAGCCACCCGCCGATCACTTGGTCGTTATTTCGAATCACGGTCGGGAAATGTTAATTTTTATATCAGTTTGGTTTAAAGTGACAGGACAGACAAGCAGTGAAAAGTTTACTCCCCTAAGCTAGGTGAGGTTTTTTGTTGTGGTTGAAATAAAAATCAATTCTACCCTCCAACTAAACTGGAGTTTGACGAAAAATATTCCTATAAAGTAGCCGTGTTTGTATTCATTAAACTTGAATGAAACCTGCCATCATTGTCAATAACTGAACAACCGTAGCGTCAAATTTTGAAGTCATGTAAAACAAGTTCCATCGAAAAATAAATATGATCAGAACAAATTCTAATTATGACATCACTTGCGTTTTCCACTGGAAAACATCTAAGTTCGAGTGAAAAACACTTACAAACATCTAGATGCTGGAGAATCTAGATGTTATTTCCATTGGAAACATCTAAAATAAAGTAAAAAAAATATCTAGAAACATCTAGAACTAAAGAATCTAGATGTTATTTCTGCTGGAAAACATCTGAAATAAAGTAAAATAAAAACACCGACAGAACACCTCGATGCTGGAGAATCTAAATGTTATTTCCACTGGAAAACATCTAGAATAATGTGAAAAAAAACAAAAAAAAACAAACATCTAGAAACATCTCGATGCTGTAGAGTCTAGATATTTTATTCCACTGGAAAACATCTGAAATAAAGTAAAAAAAAACAACAAACACACAAAAAAAAAAACAATCCGCAAAACATCTCGATGGCTACGGTTGTTCAGTGGTAGGTGTATTCTGTGATGGATTTCTATCACCCTAGGTCCCTCAGGCTGAGATTCGGTAAGGTCTCTCCCTTTGCTTCGTCCCTTTGCCCCAAGGGCCTATCAACGAAAATAGCGCCCATGACAAGCACTGAAATAGCGCCCTTGTCCAAACCGTTACCAGAGTGAAAGTCACAGTCGTGGGAAAAAAGTCACATTGTAGCGTTATCGTACACGACAAAAAAACAATCCTGGATCCGCCCAAACACATGGCACATATCTCTAAGATAACCAGTTGAGGATGGTTTGTCTGGCTTCAAGTGGCGCACCTTTCAAGTGACATTTAGAGCACCTGACACACCTGCTATACTCCAGATACGCCACTGCCTTTGACCAAAACTTCATTATACCTGATTAAAAAGTTCATATTGTACTATGTATGATGTATCACGTGTATACTATACATGCAAAAGTATTGAAATATCACTCAAAATATCCACGTAATTCAACCTTGGGCCCCTGACTTCTGATAATCAGATCCGACCTGCTCAATATAGAAATATGGAGGTCAGAGTATGAGACTTGTACTTCTACCCAATTTTTGGTTCCTCCTTCAAAGATCTGAATTGATTTATTTATAGTCTGTGATTTTTTGCACCTTTTTCCATCTTGTCTTGTTTGTCTTCAGTACTTCTATTGGTTTATTTTCAAGCCTTGTGGACCATTGGGGATAAGCTTTATAAGTTTGGTGAAGCGTCATGGAAAAAAGTTTTAACCTTGGTTTCTGGCTGGGAGGAAAAGACAAAGGAAAGTGAAAAAAGAAATATTCTAATTGATATGATTCATTGAAATAAAATCAGTGGTATTTTTGTCAAGTAAACGTTGACAATAAATTTATGAATGCCCGTTCGTGACATCTCATGACAAATGCCATAACCGACAAAAATTCTATCTGAAGAAAGAGTGAGTCAAAACATAGTGTAAAAGAAAGAACGAAAGAAAAGAGGAGGGGAGGAGGAGAAAAGAAGAAGAAGAAGAAGAAGAAGAAGAAGAAGAAGAAGAAGAAGAAGAAGATACAGTTACGCAACCAATTTTCGGGCACCCTCGGTTCCAGAACCGTACCAGATTATTCACTTTCTGTACCAAAATACGTAATAATAATTCAGAAATACACCTATAATCCACTAATTATGCACTTGTCGCATCTTCAAAGCATTGGGACAGTTAAAAACATTGATTAGATAGATATCATCTAATATGAATTAAATGGTCAAATGCAATATACTACTATAAATCATACGAGTTTATCAATATAGAAGAAGCAGATCTAAACAAATAGAAATATACTATACACTTGATGAGCCAATAGTATATGTGTGACAAAGATTCTATGCTGAAATTCTACGGTAGAACCTTCCCAACACTTCTAATCTCTTCTTGCATTGTTTGATATGGATTACTAGGAAAAAAAATTGCGAAAATTAGGCATGGGAATTCACTACAACCGATGGTGCAGTAGCAACCAGCGCAATATAAACAATTAAGAGATGGTTCTACACAGAACGGTACCTGTGGCCACTGAATGAACTCTTGTGAGAGTCTCAGGCAAAAAGTGAGTCAATTAAATTATTGAAAGAAAGAATCGCTACCATGTAAAACAGAACGTCTTCATTGAGTGGAGGAGCGTAGCTTAGGGAGGGGTCGGGCGATTTTGAATCATCTCGGGTCCCCACCCCCGATTGAGGGTTCCCCCAAACTGTATGAATAGTAGTTAATCTGCTGCATTTATAATTATACAACAGCAAATCAAATTAAATGTCGGGGGTGGCTCAAAGAGTAAAGTGTTGACATGGATATGTGCTAAAATAATCTAACCTTAGAAATAACAAAGCAAGTAATGACCTTCGTCTTCACTTGACTTCTAAATAAAATGATTTAACTGATAAAAAAAAAACTATGGTGAAAACGAAAAAAACCCACTTCCTTGTCTGACTCAGTTTTGTGATATAACTGTGTAATTAGAAGCACGTGTTGTCTTTATAAAGACAAAAGAGGCACGATGCAATATCCATTGGTCTTGTTTGAGATATTGTAAATTTGCAATCAACTGTACTCCGTGTTCCCTGACACTATAAACTTTTGATCTTCTGTTGGGACACTGTATGAAGCCTGTAAGTGATTGGGATTTATAACATCTCATCTCAATCTTTAAAAAGGGTAATATCCCATCAATCTTAAAAAGAAAGGTATATAACCAATGCATCCTCCCAATAATCACTCTCGGAGGGTCAACATGGAACTGAACCAAAAGATTGACCCTCAGACTAAGAGCCATGCAATACGCACATGAGAAAACCATACTCAAGTGCGGTGAAAGAGATGAGACAGTAAACCACATAACTAGTGAATGTAGTCAACTCGCCCAGAAGGAGTATAAGCATAGACACGATAGAGTAGCAACGATGATACACTGGGAACTAAGCAAACAAATGGGATTCAACCATGTAGAAAAGTGGTATCAGCACAAGCCAGAGGCAGTTTTGGAGAATGACAACCACAAGCTACTGTGGGACTTTGACATCCAAACTGACCACCTCATCCAGGCAAGAAGACCGGACTTAGTAATAGTAGAAAAAAAAGGAAGGCCTGCCAAATAGTAGACGTTGCTGTACCTGCAGACCATAGAGTAAAAAAGAAGGAGGGTGAAAAAAGGGAAAAATACCAGGACCTAGCAAGGGAGTTAAGGAAAATGTGGAACATGAAAACCAAGGTAGTACCGGTCATAGTGGGCGCACTAGGAACTGTCCCCAAAACGCTGAGGGAGAGACTGGAGGAGATCGGGATTAGGGGAAGGATAGAGACCGTACAGACCACAGCACTACTGGGAACTGCACGGATACTGAGGAAGGTGCTAGTGATATAAGTACTGCAACGAATTGTAGCTCTGTCATGATATGCGAAAGAGAGAGGAGACGTTAGCTGAAGACCTGAGGAGACTTATTGTCACTCAGCCTTCAGCGATAACCACTGGGCAACCGGTGTGAAACTGTGAATCGTAGAATTACTGCGACCTATGAGTACTAGGAGAGAAGGGCTGGAGACTTGAGGAGACTTGCTGTCACTCAAACTCCAGCGGTTACCACCAGGCAACTGGTGTGAGATTCCAAATAATAATAATAATAATAATAATAATAATAATAATAATAATAATAATAATTTTGGGGGAAAACAGAAGTCAGGGATATCATATAATCTTTTGGAAAACTCAAATAGCAATGAGTTCACCATGTTGCAAGAATGTCAGAGAACCGACGGACTCACATGATGGATCCCCAGAGATCATATGCAAGACTGTGGCTGGCAAAATATAAGTTGGTGTGACGAATTAGACAAGTTCAAATAGTATTGGCTCCGCGACTCTCACGATAGAGAGGTCTGGCGAATCGTGAGGAAGGTTTATGTCCAACAACGGACACTAAAAGGATGATGATGTTAATTTTCTTTTTTCCCCACATGAACTTTCTTAATCTAAAGAAGTTGTGGTATTAAAATATATTCAAGTAATAATTTATTCTAAATATTTTTCAATCACCTTCAAAAAACTCGTTTAAATGCTGCTTACAGTGGCCTTTGAACTCAATATCATGACTCTTCCTATTCATGTAATTTATATAATAATTATTTGCAAGTATCGCGAATTGCGTATAAGTTGAACTGAAGATTTTTTAGTTCAAAGTTCTGCTTTAGGCCTTCACATTTTTATAAACATTTGACACTCGCTGTTTAAGAAAGAATTTTAAGCCTAGAAATTTGATTTATATGCTGCAATTTACCAGTAAATAAGTAAGGGAAATTGCATCATAATTCGTATCTTATATACATGGAGATAAGAAATGAAATCATTGTGATATGAATTATCGGTATGAGTCCAAACCTATTTTTCAGTTGTAAATTGGGGTGGAAATTGCTTTGTTCTCCAAATTAGAACATTTCAACGGTATTTTGCCAAGAAACACATAAACATACAAAAATCGAAATAATATTGCATAGATGCCAAAGGAATGATGCTTTGGATCTATAAATACGTTTTTATCGTAAATTCATTTAGAAAGGACATCTATAGTAAAATCATCCACAATGCGTTTCTATAGTAAAATAATATACAGTGGATTTCTATTGTAAAACCATTTAGAATGCATTGCTATTGTAAAATCATTTACAATGTATTTCCAGAGTAGAATTATTCAGTATGCATTTCTAAAGTAAAATCATTTACAATGCATCTCTACAATAAAATGATTTACAACGCATTCTTATATGAAAATCATTGATAATTCATTTGTACAGTAAAATTATTTACAATGCATTTCTATTGCAAAATCCTTGGTAATGCATTTAAACAATACATATAATGGCCCGATTCAATTAGTAATGCTCGAACAGATGATTTTTTTCTACTTGATTTTTAATGCTCATTGAAAGTGCCAAAACTAACTGACATCTACTATGAGAAATATACCATTTAATGGTGCCTAAGATCGTTGAAGCTAAGCAATGGTGGTGTGGTGGGCAGTGATGGGAAAAACCGAAATCTGTCCTCAAAAACGATCAACGTGGTTATTAATTCACTTTACCCACTCTATCAGATTTTGTCGCACGCATATCAAGGTTAACAAGGAGCGTAACAATTTGAAAAAAAATCAGTTATTGTTCCTTGGTCGATAGTAATGGGTGAGTGGTTTACCCAAGTGCCTACTCGCCTACTCGTTCTTCTGATAAGGCACAGAGCCCAAGGATGTGACGTCATGCCTTTCCCATGTGGGGTGTTCCTGTGGTGCTGTCCCCACAAACTATACTAAACCAGCCGTGGTTCTGGGTTAGTAAAAGAAGGCAACAAGACGGAATTTCGTTTATATGTTTTATATAGAATATTGATCATCAATATCTCTGGAGACGGGAAATGCCTATTCGCAGTTGAAAAGAGAGGAGGCCGATTATCATCTAAGTCAAACTGACGACTGGTCTCTCATGTCACGAACGGTAGTCTACTGAATGGTAGCAGCGGTTGACGGTTACTAAGGGCGGCGTCTAACACGAGAGAGCCGGCAACGATTCTCTTCTCCAAAACCAAATTTTACTCTGACTACTTGTTACGAAGATTCCTCTTATTTAAGCCCTTGGTATCAACACTGTATCTCTTGTAATTGACTTCCCTTCTCTCCCTCTCCTGTTATCTCGGTCTCTCTGGAAAAACCCAAACATTGACCTCCATTCATCTCGCGGCGCAGGTCTGTCCAAGATCATAAATTAGTCCCCTCCCTCTCTCAAGGGGCCCCGCAAACAACCTTTCTTTCATAAGCTTTACTCTCTCTCTCTAGACCCCAGACACTGGCCCTTATATCTGGCTTTGTTTTTGAAACCCAGGATTTGACAGATGACACTAGATTGAAAAAGTACAGGTAACTCAACTTCCCATGACATCTCGAAAAACACATTAGGCCCTTATCTGGTCATCGAATCGGGAACAAAACCTTTTCCAAAAGCATTTGTTTTTGCAACCCAGGATTTGACAGATGACACTAGATTGAGAAATTGCAGGTGCCCGCACTTGGAAGCACACAATTCTCATATTATCTCGAAAAACACATTATCCCTTTTAACACAGATAACACCTTTTGTAATAACAATAGTAATTACTGGTAATAACCATAGTAATTTTTGGTAACAGCCATAGTAATTTTCAGGACACAGGGGACTCCTGGCCCCCTAGTGTCACACCCAGACCTAACCCTAACTCTAAATTATTTATTCATCCACTACAAAAATATGTGTAAGAATCTTCATAAGATTACATTCCTCTTTTGTTACAAGTAAGCAAAGAGAAGTAACTAAAAAATTCAAATTCATTTGTAACAATTGCTCGAATCAACCAATAACCAACACTTTAACTCCTTTAATTAATCTAAATCATTTAACTAATCTAAATCATTTAATTAATCCCCACAAACCTCTCTATAAAAGCCTTGGTCAAATTACACCCCCTTCGCTTTTCGTGGTTTCTCGTAGCTCCCATTTGATTAACGTATTTTACTGGGTGTTGACGGTGTTAAAAGACGAATCAACATTCGGGTCCGTACCAACTGAAAAAAATGTTCTAGGAACTAAGTGATATCATAATCATATGCTGCTGGGTGTTTAGGGGCGCTGTATGACTCCAAATGGAGTCCAAGAGTAAAGCCTTGGAAAATGTCAAATTTTCTAGCATCTCAGCTGTCTAGGTTGATACAATATACCATTTTTTTTCTATTTTCAAAAGGTTTTCTGGACCCCCCGCTTGTTGCGGCTCTGACGTCATAACTACACTTCTCTTTTGTACAGAAAGCGTGCGAATAAATTGACCTTTCCTTAAGACTCAAGACTCTTGAAAATGTCGGCTGACTTCTGTCTCCGTTTGCTCACATGATGTTCAATACTTGAACAATTTGCTTAAGTGAATTTACAAAAGGAATTTCCTTCTCTCAGACGTCCTGACACTTGGCTAGACCAGAAAAAAGAAATCAAAGTTTTCAATGACAAAAAAAGACTTCCATGGTTTTCTCAGCAACAATCGGCCACAAAACACGTGTTTCGAGCCGCAAAGAAACGATATGATTAGGCGACTTCTCTTTGAAAATTAAAACAATTTCGTCTTTCTAATTCTTAATATCAAATTCCCCTGATAAACCCTTTTAGAAACGTAATTGATTGTATTTGCCACTTATTAGCGACTCATAGTTGACTTATCACCTATATATCATCGTAATTACCATCCACCACTGTAGGCTGGGGCCACAAGGTTGGGTACTCCCTTTTTAAATCATTGATTGCGAATAACGGAAAGTTCTATGGCTAATCCAGTGATAGGGAGCAAATCAGCTCTATCTTTGAATCAGGCCTTTTATTTCGCAATGGATGACTTGCGATGGATGAATTTTAATGAATTATATTATAGTGGACGAGAGCTTTTATCTTGCTATGGATAACTTTTACTCTTCAGCACTTGTCGCAGTTAATGGGTTAATATTAGGTTGTTATGCTCAGAAAGTGTAATGATTAGCACGTCTGCATCACATGCTGAAGATCTTGGTTTCGATTCTCGGTATGGGCGAAGAGAAAACTCATCTTCTCCCGTACAATCAGCAGCTAATTGAGTACACTCTAAGCTGTGTGATTAGGTTGGAGGTATCCCTTTGGTTAACTTACAGGCTACCAAGTGGATGGACATAAAAACTTGAGGGAATAAAATCCTGATTTCGATTAGACTTGAACCTTACAAGGATCATTAAGCTGGCACATGCAACAGGCCTCCATACAGAAATGAGAGTCGTCTCTCAAGAGATAGGACTTTTTCACATAAGAAGTATTTTCTTTTCCGTAGTAAGATGAAGGGTGATGTAAAAAAACAAGAAACGGTAAATATTTCAACAAAATATGACACTTTTGAAGCATAGGCATTTTTCTAACGATTTTCTAATGATAATATGACATCTCTTTAAAGTTCTTGAATTCAGCAAAAGTATGAAGTGTGGCATCCCTAATTATAGAACCTTTCATAGCAGATCTGGAGTTCGAAATGCTTGAAAAGATGATGATCGGTAAGAGGGAGGAAGGGATAAATATGGAGAATGCTGCAGGACTTCATATCCTAATTCACTAAGCACAGACACAGTCACCTTGGAGATGTGGGGTCTGGTATTGTAATGAAGCATTCTACTCAGTCCGCGTGGGATCAATTTTTCCTACTTTTAAATCTTTCCTATTGCCTTGAGACGACATGTTGAAATCTCAAGATCTCCAGAAAGTTCTCGGACCGCTTTTTGTGAAACGTTGGCCACTTCTATTGAAAATTCTTAATAATAAGGATCATGTTTGGGCTTCTCTTGAGGTTTATGATTCGTATCTATACTTACAGACCTGAAGCTATTGAACCAAGGCTCAACAGTTTGCATTGTAGTATTTTTCACTCCAAATGCTGCCGTTATCAGCAGCTTGAGGAACATTATCCTCTAATTCGAAACTGTACTTGAAAAGTTCTCAATTAGATACAATTGCTGTTAACGAGAAAAAAAGACCCCAATCGTAATGAATTATATCTCTATTCACATTGAATCTGAAAAGAAAAACGCTATTAGATTAGTGAATCGTTCATTTTTAGCATCATCCTCCATGACGTAAAATGGCTTTTCACGTTTAACAGTCTAATACTTAATCGTTGACAGGTTATGTGATCAACCTTTTTTGATTAGACTATCCTCAAATCTTCCTATAGTGACACACAAGATCAATCGTCTCAGTCATTCACTGGATTGTCAAGTTGATTAATAGACAGGTCACTTGTTCACTATAGAAGAATCGGTTATATAAAATACAAGGGTGTGGGATAAGTCTTAGTTACGATATAAAGTTCACAAGAGAAGCGAGGTATTTCTTGACTGAATATGTACGGAAATGTGCTTTTGCAGTTTGAACTGGAACGCTTAGTGATTGGGAACGTGGGAAAAGAGTAGGTATTTACTAAACATAGTTTAGCCTGACAGAGGGTCACTGTTGGGTCACAGTTGTAGGATGGTCAGACGTCCGGCTTTACGCCGGTCAGTCTGGCTTTCGAGCACTCTGTCCTCCGTCTGGCACCGCCTCAAGTTGGACGTTAATTTTGTCCTCTTTTTTTGGTATCTTACTAAAAAAGCCCACATATCATCTTGAAAGATCTGCCACTCAATAAGCTCAAGGACCCTCAGTAATATTTTTATAGACTACACAGGTTCGCAGACCGTGTTTCCCTTTATGAAAATTTGGAAATGATTACCCTGCATAGTTGTGAGACGCCCAATGAAGATCGAACTCAATATACAAGCAAATGGGTATAAAAAAACAAAGTTGTCAACCATCGTTCTACGGTAGGCGTCTTTTCATACGAGGTTTGTCCGGAAAGTATCCAGCCATTTAATATCAAGGAAAATATAGTCTACACCACAAAGGGGAATGGTGCTTTACCCCCCTTTCAAAGTACTTATTGGGATTCCCCAACAACGTCCCTTCCAATCGATGCGACCGACTCAATATGGCTGAGTTTGTAAATGGAAAAAAAAAGGAAAAACCTCGAGAAACATTGATGCTATCACCAAAAAACGTGGCAACAGACAGAAAAAAGAACGATGGAAAAAAATTAAATGTGAAAATTATTTATGTAAACGGTGATATATTTGTGTTTGAAAACTTGACTCATCTGAATACTATAAGCCATTCATTGTACAACAGATTCATACTTGAACGCTGTTTTGCATTTTAGACTAAGTTCTAAAACGGTTATGTATGCGGTTATATACAGTTTACTCACATGAAGTTTATCGCATATTTTTCGCCACTCTTTCTTCTCTCCAATAATACAAAAACATCTATATATGAGAGATTTTGTGCGTTTATTTCCGGTCATGCCGACCTGCCTCCAGGCATACGACATCGGAAAATCAAGCAGCCGACTAAGGGTTAAAGAAAGGACCCCTCTGTCATTTTTACATGGAATAGGTTATAATTATAAACGGATTAATGTCAAAGTAACGCATACTCATTATTCTTTCATTGAATATCCTTCTTTTATTGTCATTTAATGAATATGTGATAAATGTTGCATCGAGCTGTCCACGCATCGAGTCGGCTACACTGAGTTGGGTCACATCGAACTGACCCTTCCCCCACACAGTACAGAAAACTCAATCATTGGCTTTCCGCTACCGACTGAGTAATCTCACGAGAGAGTGGGGAAGTGTTAGTTCTCCCCTCTGATTGATCACCGAGTTGCATCAATGGCCGCGCGACCGGCCCTCAAGATCAGAGATATCGAAATTTCGAAGACTCAAGAACCTCTTATATAAAGGAAATATCCTGGCAGATCCTTATTTCTAGCATTTGGTTCATCAACAAACTACAATAATGAACGATTTTTGACCTTTAAAAAATAAATTCATTTTAAACGGGCTTGATTTCATTTAAATTCTAATATATGGTACAGGTTTGTGTACAAAAGGTTGGTTGGTAGGTTAGACAGCATATCATCCCCTTTGTGAGTTATTTAACGCCGGAATCAGTTGCGAACTGTGGAGTTTATACGTTAAGAGTTTTGAACCCTTTTCCTTTGAACTGTGACTCTGTGTACAATAATTCGTTAGGTGTATATTGGATAATGACGTTTATCTGTCACAAGATTTGCGATGTTAGGTTTGTAGGAATCACTGCTGAGGACCTCTGAGCATTATTTCTCGGACCCCCAGGGGTTTACGGACCCTAATTTTATCTGCTGCTCTAGATATTCAAAATGGTTGGACACTTTCGGAACCGACTCTGTATGTCTCCGAATAATCGTAAAATGACACGTTAGTCTAATTTTCTCAGTCATTCACTGGGTTGTCAAGTTGATTAATAGAGATATTATTCGTGACCGTAAAAAATTCAAGGACATCGGATGTGCTACGTCTTAGTTACTACGAACTTCACTCGGGAAGCGAGGCATACCTTGATGGACTTGAATACGTTTCAGTGGAAATATGTTTTTGCGGTTTCAACAGGTTATATTAGTGATTGCAGATAAGGGGAAAGAGTAGGTATTTACTACACTTAGTTCGGCCTGACTGAGGGTCACAGTTGAGTCATAGTTGTGGGACACCCAGAGAAGATCGAGCAGTGATTGGCAAACTATTTTAGTCCAGCGTGACGAGATTTCATTTCTTAGAAAAATAATCCCGTTATAGGAGTGTCTCTTTCACGTATATGTTACAGTAAGATTGTGAAATGAGTGAACCTAGTTCCACAATGAGTGCAATATATTTACTCGACTAGTCAAGTAGGTATACTTAGAGAAAAACTAATAAACTTAGGAGTAACAGATTACAGTATTTTTTCAAGTTGGTCTAAGTACCATTTTCCCAGTGTGATTGGCTGGCTATTTATCACGGGTATAGGGCGCACTGGCGGAGCAAAAGGGCTGAAAATTTAAACATGTATTCTTTATTATGTTTACAAGAACATTTATTTTCTTTAAAATTCACCCAATACATTTTTTTAGTGCAGATCCAATTTGCAATGTAATCTTTTGCTAAATCGATCCCTTAGTTTGTGTCCGTCAATATTCACACTTGTTTTTTTTAAAATTCGGATTTCTTTAGTAATCACCACCCCTCCCGAAAGAAGCGTAGATATAAATAGCTTATTCATAGATCACCATTTTTAACAACTTTTTAATTGATCACCCAAACACAACATATTGCCAAAAGACGTTGTTCACGTGCTGGTTCCTATTTCTTCAGTCAGATGAACCAACCAAATTTATTACTGATTTTTTTTACAAGTATTTTCTTCCATCTTGATATCCAGTATCTTGATACGACGTCGGGAGATCTGAAAAGGGTTAGGTTTAAAGTTCAGGTTTTATCATTTGCCAACCGTTGAGTTTTCGTAGCTCAGTCGGTAAGAGCAGCTGATACAGGCTAGCAAGGCTTCTCTTAGGGCAAAAGGGGTATAAATTCGAGTCTCACTGAGAGCTTATCATTCATATTCGATCTGCACTGTTTACTCACTGCCGTAGACAGACGGCATGTGTAAAACAGTGAAAAAAAAGCCACTCAAAATCGAGATACTAAAAATTAAGATGAGAGAAAATGTTGATCAAAAATTAAAAATAAAATCCGTACCGTGCATCAGAATTATCGTAGCCTGCGCGTATACCAGAATTAATTATCTAAAATAGATTTTTGTTCAAAAATTATCTAGAGAATACTGATACAAGATGTGAGCATTATTGATCCAAAATGACCATATACACCCCCAAAAGCTCTTTTTTCGTGAAAAAAAAAAAGCATAAAATGTTTTTAGATGGGGCCTAAAATAGACGAAAATAGATCCCAAATAGACGAGCAAAGAGAGAAGAATCTGTAGACGACTTGTCTGGTTGGTCGGGCGGGCCATTAATCTGGCTACGATGATTTGATAGCTATAACCGTGGGAATTCCGATGTTGTTGACAACTAAGATTATCAAATATCTCATACCTTTGCTCTCCTACCCATTGCCAGCGTCTTCTTAATCTCTTTCTCATCCCTTCGAATCTTCGTTGCCCATTCATATTTTTATCTAATTATCATACAAACATAGATTAGTTATTGTGGGAAAACCCCCCTACCCCTTTGGTAAACTAAGTAATTTTATTTTTTCGTCTTTGCCTTCTAGCATCTTATTAAACTACCTATTTTCGTCCCTCTCTCTTCATACACAATTATTAAAACTACGTAACTTTTCTCCCCTCTGACTCTTTTCCCTCTGATTAAACTACCCAAATTCCCTTTCCTCCTCTTCTTCCGTCTCCTCTCATTAAACTAATGAAATATAGATCTTCTTATGCAAAATATCACGTTATTTATTTGTTTACGTATAAACAACTTTTCACACAGTAAATTTTACGGAAAATATCCGGTTCTATAAATTTTACTCACACAAGGTTTATATAATTTTTCTCTATTTTTTCCTACTAATGACACTCAGATTTTGACAATAAAAATATCAATGTTCAAAGTATGGACTCTGCAAACAACAACTTTCGTTGCTTATTAAATTTGAGAATTAATCTTTCAAATTGTTTTAAAGAACACTTTATAACACGTATATAGACACAATGTTACTAAGTTAGCAGCAGTTCTTATGCAAATTTCTGCTTTCAAAAATTCTCTCTCTCCTGATTGATTAATTCTTGGCCAACCAGCGAACAGTTAATTCTTCAGTTATTTTTTTGCTCTACAACAGCCGAAATTTAGTGACCACAACAATCAAGATAAGGACACTGGTCCGAGTAGATTAGTATATAATTAGGAACTATCAACCTAAACTACCACCAGAATTGTCAACATGGGTTTCTTTAGTTTTTCAGGTGGTTCTTCCTGACTGGCTGTCATAGATGAGCTCAGCTAACGAACACGCTAAACTGTAAAACGCTAAAAATGTAGCGGAGGCAAGGATGACTGCTGACTTTTATTATATGAAATCAGCTTCGATTCATTTTTTTTCGCTTCAAAATCCCTACGTACTGACTTACAGAGCTGAAATTTTGATATGTTGTTGTTTAGACATAGAGATTTAAATACATTGTACATCGAATGTGAGGAAATGTTTAATTTCATTCGTTCATTTTCAAAGTACTACAACATGTATACAATCAGCAACTCCTTTATCAGGCTACATAAAGACTCTGAACCCTTCCAGCTCCGAAAATAAGTAAGGCAAGGTGATACCAGCTCAACCAAACTGTTCACAGCCTGCCCCGAGATGATCTTCTGAAACCAGGCCTGGGAGAATAGAGGAATCAAAATAGACAGCGAATATCTGAGCAACGCCAGATTTGCAGAAGACATCATCCTTTCCGCAGAGAACCTACACGACCTCCAACTAATGCTAGATGAACTAATCTGAGAAAGCAAAAAAGTTGGTTTACACATGAACTTCGGTAAAATGAAAGTCATGTGCAACAATCACATTGAGAATAAGGACCTAACTGACAAAATCCAAGTTACAAAACTGGGGAAAGTAGACCACTACGTCTACCTAGGACAATGAATCTCTATGAAACCCACAAAGGAAGAAAAAATCAAGCGAAGAATCCCCCTAGGATGGCAAGCGTTTGGCAGAGTGAGCTCAACCTTAAAATACAAGACGACCCCAATAATCCTAAAAAGAAGAGTATACAACCAATGCATCCTCCCAATAGTCAATTATGGATCTGAAACCTGAAACCTAACCAAATCTTTAGCAGCTAATCAATTTAGCCTTTTCGTTAATGTATGTTCAACGCGTTCAGGCCCCACCGATGGAGCATAGGAGGCTTAAGAGGCTGAAAATTTACGTTCAGGTCCCACTGATGGAGTTTAGGAGGCTGAAAATTTACGTTCAGGTCCCACTGATGGAGTTTAGGAGGCTGAAAATTTGCGTTCAGGTCCCACTGATGGAGTTTAGGAGGCTGAAAATTTGCGTTCAGGTACCACTGATGGAGTTTAGGAGGCTGAAAATTTGCGTTCAGGTCCCACTGATGGAGTTTAGGAGGCTGAAAATTTGCGTTCAGGCTATAACAATGGAGCTGAAGAGGCTGAAAACTTGCTTTTAGGCTGCACTGATGGAGCTTAGGAGGCTGAAATTTGAACGTTGACCCCTGAGGAAAAAAACAAAAACAAAAACAAAACGTTCCTGGTTTGGATTTTCAAAGGACAAGCGTGAATGCTACCGGACACAAAATAGGGACCAGTTCAGCAAGAACTCACATTTGATTTCCTTATCGTGTATAAAAAGCTTGAGGCGTGGGGCTTAACATTTTTTTCTCTGGACATAATAAGGAGTGAATTTCAGCCCTTTAGCTCCGTGGGTGTTACTTGCTCGTGTAATACATATATACATATATATTTAGTTGAATCAGTGAAATTGACTAATTGGTAAAATTAACTTATTTTGTGTTAAAAAAAAAAATGTTTTCACTTTGATTACATAAACTTTCCATAGTAGAAAAGAGGTGTTATATGTTCTTGTTTTTATTCAATGATTATTTGATCAAATTAAAACAAAGTATTTATTCATTGTAAAAGAGAAAAAGTTGAAATTTCGCAAATTAGACGATTTCATCGATTCAGCATAACATATTCAATAGCCAGCCAGCCAGCCAGTCTATCAGCCAGCCAGCCAGCCAGTCTATCAGCCAGCCAGCCAGCCAGCCAGCCAGTCTATCAGCCAGCCAGCCAGCGAGCCAGCCAGCCAGTCAGCCAGCGAGGCAGCCAGCCAGCCTGTCAGACCAACTCAAACACTGAAGAAACCTATATTGACAGTTTTGGTGCGAGTTCTGATTGATGATTCTTAGCTGTCTTTAACGCAAGTCTTTCAATGTGATCCTTATTACAGTTCTAGAAAAACTTACCACGTGAAACACATACAATTACAAAACAACATAACATGGTTAAAATGACCTCGGACGTTATTCACGAGCTGGGTAAAGATATAACTCACAAGACGAGCATAAAGACAGGCAGGTGTTCTGTTTATATCTTAAATCAAATTTACCTTACCCATGAGCAAGTGCATCGTGTAGATTGGTTTTTCAAGGTATTTATGGGGACAATGTAGGTTACTTGGTAGTGCCCATCTCTTCTGTAAGTGACGTATGACAGGTTATGCTGACCTATTGGTAAAGATCAATTTATGCCTTTCCTCAAGGTATTTAAGTGGAGTGAACAACAACTACCTCAGTTCTCAAATTTCATTTCACGTGCTGTTAACGATTAGGCCAACACTTACGGTTATATATATATATATATATATATATATATATATATATATATATATATATATATATATATGTGTGTGTGTGTGTGTGTGTGTGTGTGTGTGGTTAGTTAGTAAGTCATATGTAAAAAGACACACACGCTATATCATGTATATATATATATGTGTGCGTGTGTGTGTGTGTGTGTATGTGGTTAGTAAGACATATATAAAAAGACACACGTTATATACATGTGTGTGTGTGTGTGTATATATATATATACATATATATATATATATATATATATATGGGTGTATTTAGAAAATTCAGTGGTACTGCGAAGCACTGCGTTTCCTATGTGCACTTATTTACATATGCTCTATCCCTTACATGGAGCGTTTTTCAAATGTCTATCTGATGAGTTGAAGTAGCGAAACAAAAGTTTAGCCATTGTAATAGACCAAATATCTACATCTGATCCATCTCTCTCTCTCTCTCTCTCTCTCTCTCTCTCTCTCTATATATATATATATATATATATATATATATCAGTTTGTAGATACGATTTATATATAGTTGACTATGAAGGAAGGGAACAATAATTGTATGCAAATTTAAATCTATTCTATTGCCTAACTAAAGGCGAATGTAAGAGTAGAATGAATTTTGCTTCACATACATTTATTGTATTCTCTTCTTATATATATATATATATATATGTGTGTGTGTGTGTGTGTGTGTGTGTGTGTGTATATATATATATATATGTGTGTGTGTGGAACAGCTGTAGGAGTCGAACAATGCTCTTACCATTAATCTAAACAGCCGCCGGTAATGCAAAGGCCAAATAACTGCTTTCAATTCATCTCGTTTATTCTTGGTCCACCTGTCTCTTTCAACGCAACAGTTATGTATTTATATATATATATATATATATATATATATATATATATATATATATATATATATATATATATATATATATATATATATATATGTATATGCAAATCGATGTTAATATTTACATTGTGAGCTGTCCTTCACCGACCGTCCCAGTTGTTACATTTTAATTACAGCTTCTAAGAAAGAAAGAGAAAAGAAAAACCAATACAAACGCTTGGTAAACAAGCTACACCACCATTTACTCACTCTCACGCAGCCTTTGCATCGAAGACGACGCAGTTCATAACGGGTCGCGTATTGATGACACGTTGAACGATTGTCTTCAGCTTGCAATGGGCATTGATGCTAAATCAGCCATTTTCTGGCTTTATCTAGCCTATTTACCCGCTATTTAGTCGATAAAAATCTTCGATAGCTGATAGCCGAAAATCTGACCATTTTCAAAACATAACTAGCTGATTTAATTTTTTTTTTATAGCTAAGTCAAAACATATATTCGATACTTTTAGCCATAAATTTACCTCAAAATGAAAACAAAAAATATAGCCATTTTTAGCCATTTTCTGAAAGTCGATCATAGCAAACCAAATTTTAGAAGAAAGATATTTTTCCTAAATTTTCATTATTTTTTTTCTTCCTTGAAACCTTTAAACCATATTTCAACCGAAACTTATTGTTTTGGAATATTTTTGGATTCAGATACTAAATTTTCTGTTAGCAGATCCACAACAAATTTGGTAATTTTAGTAAAAGTAATGATTTATTTCATTTGATAACTGGGCTTTAAATAAGAATAAAACATGTAATTCATGAGGTTAGCTGAAAGTGGAAAAGCTTTAGTCAATTTTAACCAACCAGGAAAAATCAAATTTGACTTGGCAACACTGACTACGCTTTTGAAACATCTTTTCATCCATCGTTTACAATTTAGCAACGACTTTTACCCCCAACAAACTGGGACGGAAGGGTGCTCAAGCGCTTGTGTTCCCCTAAACCTTTTTGCTTAGATCATTTTTTGATATATGCTTTTATGCATATATTAAACTGCTGAAAATTATATATCTTATCACCTCAGACAGCTAAAATGCAAAGTATTTGAGTCCTAAGATGCTAGGAAATTCGAGGTTTTCCTGACTTCCGCCCTTGGACATCATTGGAGGTTTCACAGCTCTCCAATCCCCACAGCTGACCTCAGCTCCTACCCCCAAATGCATTTCCCATTCATTTTTATTAACATTCCAGGCCTGTAACAGGTTCGTTGATCAAATAACATATATGCTCTTATGCCAAAATTAGACTACTGAAGTACAAGGAATTTTGGTCTTAAGATTCGAAATTCAAAATTTTCCAGGACTTCACCCCTGAATTCCATTTTGGATATTTGGTTTAGCTACCTATTGGACACCCCAACATTTTTCTTTGGTACAGGCCTGCAACGTACACAGAGGTGGATCCTGGATTTTCAGCAGAAAGGGGATTTTCACTTCATTTGTCTAAGTCGACGATGGATAGGTTAAATGCTTGTTTCAGGATTCAAAACTGCCAACAAAAGCGTCTTAAATTCTCATGTCGGCTCGGCTGGCTGGCTATGTATGTATATATGTATATACGTGTTACTCGTAAAGGGCGAAATAGCCTGACTTGGGCCATCCTTAGCTAGAGAGGTACTAACCAATAGCTAGAGAAATAAGATACGGGTTCATGCTTTTTTCCAATGGTATTAGAGCACAGTGAACATGAATTGTCTCAAACGAAGTTTGAACTCGGTTCGCCGATTCCATTCAACTGTTACTGTTAACCGTTTGACCCCTCTGCACCTCCGCAGTCAGTTAAGCTCAATAGTTATCATCGGAGGCTTCGCTGTCGTGCAAAGGTTAGTAATCTAATTTTGCAGAATACTACCATCGTCCTCTATTAGAACTCAAACTCTTCTTTCTTTTCCAATATTACCGCTTTATGACCTCTCCGTCATATGTTAAGCATGATTCTCTCATGTGCACGTTGCATGGTTCTCAGTTTGAGGGCCAATCTTTTGCTTAGGTTCCAAGTTGTTGCTCGATACGTAATTAATAGAAAATATTAGAAAACTGAAATGGCAATGGGCAGGTCATCTTGCAAGAATGTCAGCCAACCGTTGGAAATCATGACTCACAACGTAGAAACTGCAGCCTGGAAAAATAAGAAGGTTTGACGAACTAGACAAGTTCAGAAAATACTGGCTCCGAGAAGCACATGATAGAGAGATCTGGCAAATCTTGGTGGAAGGTCTATGACCAACAACGGACTCTAAAAAGTTGCTGTTGCTACAACTGATGATTTTTGTAGTGAGCATTCTTCTTAAAAATTGGAAAAGGTGAGGATCAATGAATAAGATATTTTTTTCGTCTTTAGTTGGGCGATGATCACAAAAAGTTTGAAATTTAAAAAAAACAAGTGTGAACACTTCTGGATGCATACTAAGGGAACAATTTAACATAAACTTACCTTACAAAAAAACAAACTATTCTTTCTAGGGTGGGGGTAAAGTAAGCGTTTTCTCCTGACAAATTTCCAGCCTTGTAGCTCTATTAGCGAGTTCTGTGCAACGCATTCATAACCAGCCAGCCAGCCAGCCAGATTCACCTGAAAACAGAAAAAGCCTTTGTTGACCTCTGTTGACAGATTCGGTTGATGGTTTCTACAAATGAAACAAAATCAAGATAATATTACTATTAAGGTTGGTTTTTCTATTCTTTGAATTGCAGTCAAATTGTCTTTCGTCTTCTAACATTTGATCGGACCGTCCGGTTATGATTTCAACGTTTGATATATTATATCTTATATTATCATTCCGGTTTTTGATCAGATCATCTTATGCTATGATTATGTCATTTGATTGGATCATCTTATGATTTCCGATTAGATCGGAACATTCTATGCTATGATTCCTTGGATGCGGCAGTATTTTCCCATGTTTGAAGTCCCAGCAATGACACGCGGCAAAATTTATCAGATCTTTCCCACTGAACGAAACGCCTATTTTCTCTTTGAACAGTTTCTTTTATTCTTTCTCTCTCCCTCCTCTCTTTCTATCATCCCCCTTTATTTCTCCCATGCTTCCCCCTCTCTCTCTGCTCCACATTCCTGATAACTTCTCCCTCTATTCTGATGGTATTGCTCATCTTCTCATCTAGTCTCGTTTCAATCCCGTAAACTAGAATTTTCAATTCTAAATTAAGCTGAAGAGTTCACACGTTTCTTTCTAGTCCCTCCCCCGCCCTGAAGGGATACTTGAGAGAGTGAAGAATTCATTTAAAGACAATAACTGATCAGGTAATCAGTTACTATTTATTCTGATGGCGCAACAAGAGAGTAAGGTCATACTGATGGGAAGGAAAGAAAATGCTCCAATCGGTTCCTTAGGTTCCCTAGCACGTAACTGATGAGCAGAGAGAGAGAGAGAGAGAGAGAGAGAGAGAGAGAGAGAGAGAGAGAGAGAGAGAGAGAGAGAGAGAGAGAGAGAGAGATTTTCTTTCAGAAGGGGCGTACGATTGGCTGGAATAAGTACAGAAAGACTCGTGTTAGGTTCCCCGGGCCACGTGATTGCTAAGGCTCGTATTACGGGTAGGGGACACGAGTCTTTAATTGCAGAAAACGTGATTAGATTGAATCACTTCAGAAAGGAAAGTATTTCTTCTCCCCGGAAATTGTTTGAATATATTATCGAAGTGACGATTTCTATTGAAACAATATTGAAATGTTCGTTTCTTTCAAGAAGCAACGTCGTTGCTTGGTGAGGACAGTCGCCTGTCAAACAAACCAACAAACAAAAACAAGAATTAGGTAATCTTTGTGGCCCACCTGAGAAACGTGATGTGGCTCACGAGTGGACCATGACTAACTCAGTGGGAAATTTTGGACTAGTTTGAAAATGATAATGATGTAAGGAGTTTATTTTTTTATCTAATTTCATATTGTAAGAGGAAAATTCCTTGTTTATGTAAAGAGCAGTGTATGATTTGATGTGTTGAAGTATACATAAGTATGTGACCTGCTCGGTGGCTTGGGCAGGTGTGTATTATTAATTGGCGCTAGCAGTCCGTGTTCGAGCCTAGGTTAAGGACCAAAATTTCGAAAGGTGATTTTCAAGGCGGTCAAACCAACACTAGTATGGTTTGAAACATATCAGTTACTTTTTATCACAATTATTACGATATGTAGTTCAGGGGAAAAGAATAAGGCTGTAAAGATTTAGGCACATCTTAAATGACCATGCGTCTTATATGCAGTGAAATACGGTATCCCCAATTGATCAGCAATTAGCTAGGTGGCGAGGTATTCTTCCCTTTCAACTCGTTTTTTTTTCATAGTGTCAGCGCTACCGGACTCACCATTTGGCTTCACATGAGTTTTCTATTTGGCATCGTTTTTTTTAAAAACTTTTGGAATTAAAAAAAAAAAACCCAACCTTTTAATGGAATTTTTTAAATTCTTCTTATCTTTTGTGTACACTAACAGGAATACCTTTGCACAAGTAACCACTTGATATATTCCAAAAGCAGTTTTATGAGCCACTGGAAATTTTTTTCAAATGAATTTTTAGATTCCTTTGATTTTGTGCCATTGCTACCAAACAAACCATTTGGCTTAGAACCTTGACACAAACTACAGACCAATTCAACATAAACTTTTTTTTGTTAATCAACTCCACCTAAACTAAAATAACCCTCTCCCGAAAATAACTAAAACAAAATAAAACAAAAAACGATAGGTTATTTTGAAAAAAAAACCACCCCAAAAAACAGCAAACAAATCCCAAAGCAGACATTTCTTGTAGACATAATAAGTAGATATCTTATTTTTTTACCGTCTAGCTACGGTCTGTACATATGATGCATAGATACATATCCAGTCAACCAGACCAGCTTAAAAACTGAAGAAACTTGTGCTGAGAGTGTTGGTGACCCTTTTGGTTGTCGGTTTCTGATAAAAATTGCTGAATGCAATTACCGAGTCTCTGACCTCGCTCCAATTTTGAGATTCCCAAAGATGGCGTCCAAGAATGAATGAATGTATGTCGCAGACAGGCCAGCTGAATTCACTTTTCTCACGCTCAAAATAATTAAAGTCATACTCAGATCATTTTTGTAGTAATTAGCATACGGTCCGCACTGAATTATGGGGAGGAAAAAAAAAGGATCATGTGCGCATGCTCAAACAACGAGACGGACAAGGTTTGAGTCTATTTACTTTTAGCTTATTGTGTAGGTTTAGATATCGGTCAGAAGATGTTAGAGAGAGAGAGAGAGAGAGAGAGAGAGAGAGAGAGAGAGAGAGAGAGAGAGAGAGAGAGAGAGAGACTTTCGTTCAGAAGGGGCGAGAGAGAAGGGTGATGAATGAGTTAGTCATGCGCTCTTACACGCGACCAGATGGCAGAAAAGACGTCCAGTCGATTGATTAAATGATATAAGTGCTTTGAATTCTGTAGAAATATATTTTCCCCCGCTTTTCAAAACGATGCAGTTCATAAGGTTGTGTTGTCACAATCAATGATGTGTCCTTCACCTACTTATTTTCAATAAGATCAATAGATCCGAGAATCACACTCGCTATCACCAGCACCACCACCAAACATACCCACATGATACTGCCATACATACACAAACACACAACACCATATTAGATACACACACTACCGTCATATATACACACAGACTCAACCCCATCATTTATATCCACACACACACTACCTTCTTACACACACACACACACACACACACACAATTCGTTGATGTCCCTTTTTATTAATAAAGGTGGAGCTTATCAGGTTGTCTTGTCCCTATCACAATGTCCTTCAAATACGTTTTGCAATCAGATAATTTGAACCGATAAAACCCTCCTTTTTTCAAACATACAAATGGCACTCACACATAACCGCACACATACACATAATCGCACAGATAAACACGTATACACATACACACTAATACACACACACAAAAACATGCTCACACGCACATTGTAGATTTCCATTTTCGGATAACGTTGAATCTCGTCTGGTTTTATCGACAAGACTAATAATGTGTCCTTCACAATTGTTTGAACCAGTGACCGTGGGTTCTGAGTCAAGGATTTATAACACGCAATGGGTTATCTTGTGATGGAGTGTCTTGCAATGGACAAGGGCTTTTATCTTGTTATGGATAACTATTACTCTTTACCACTTAGCATTTATTAACTAACGGCAGATAATAGACTAGATTTGAATATATCTATTACATCAATAGAACCGAGAAAACATCCTTCAATCGTGGACACACACACATACTTACACATATACTACCATTATATACACACACATGCATACACGCACAACTGTTATTATACACCCAACACACGCTGTACTTACATATACATTCAATAGATGTCCTTATTTTTTCTATTTATAATGGTGGAGTTTATGAGCTTTTGTCTTCACGATCAATGCTGTGTCCTTCGCGATTGTTAAGCAATCAAATCAATAAAACCGAGGAAAACACTCTTCTACATTACACCCACCATCACACACACATACATTGTAGAATTCCTTTTTTAAACGGTGGAGCTTTCGAGGTTGTGTCACCCAGATCAATAATGTGTCCTTCACATAATTTTTGCAATTAAATCGGTTCCACGACTTTTATAGATAATGTTTCATCGAAAGGACATTCCATCGAAACAACTTCTTTCGAAACGACTTTAAAAAAAATCGAAATGACTTTTATTACAAAAAGGTCGTCTCGGTAGAAGAGAGTCTCTTCTTCTACCGAGACGACCTTCTAAATTTGCAATTTGAATAAACTAGAAATTAAAAAAGACTTCTTGGTAGTTTCAATAAAAAGTCATTTCGATTAGATGCTGTTCCAATAAAAAGTCGTTTCGATAAAAAGTCGTTTCGATAAAAAGTCGTTTCGATGAAAAGTTGTTTCGCTAAAACGACGTTCAATAAGAATCCGTGCCACCATGAAATCTATAGAACCAAGAAAATACACACAAGCATATCACTTACACACGTATACACACGCATATACTTACACATACTGCCATCACAAACTTAGTAGGGGAGTCCTTTTTACAGTAACTGTTGAGCTCAAAAGTTGTGTCGGTTCCAGGACAATTCCATTCCTGTCCCGGTCAAATACGTCCTGGTTATTAGTGTCCGTTTTTTGCACTTTGGACGCTTGTGTCCGATCTATATTTCATATGACATAAACATTGCCTACCGAAGAAATATTCTCGTCCAACCAAGAAATAAGAATATCAATAAGTGTATCCGCCCATTAAATGTATGATACAATCCTGTTGACAACTTAACTTTCCTACCAGGGGTTGCCCTTGGAAAACATACATTAAAAGTTTGGCCTTATGAACTAAATTTCCAAATCAATAAATTGCTTACTACAATCCGTTTTCTAAAACTATTCCTGATCAAAAATCAAATAAATATGTAAAATCATATCTGATACGAAATATACGTTAGTATGGAAATGCTACGAACACGAGGGTATGAAAATTAAAAAATACAACTGATGTGAAACATAAATTTATTGGAACACTAGTGTCCGGGACGCCAAAAAACTGGACGTAAAAGTTGAGAGACACCAAAGACTGAGACGAATTTGACTTGGACACAGTTTTCCAGGACGGTAATGTTCTAATATCGACTATATTGTCTCGATTAATGATGTGTCCTTCACGATTGTTTCACAATCAAATCAATAGAATCGAGAAAAACACCATTCTATCACACACACACACACACACACACACACACACACACACACACTACCGTCATACATTCACATAATACCGTCATACACACACATACATATTCATATACACCACCAGCATACACAGATACATACCTTCACTACCAATCATGGATTTGCGTTTTTTTCTGTCTAGATCAATGTTATGCATTGCAATTCGCAATTGTTTGGCAATCAAATCATTAGAACCAAAATAAATACCATTCGATCACACACGCACACAACCATAATACACGCAAAACAATTTTACACACGTACATGCAGACAATGACATTACATATATTTATCAACACACCTCTTACAACGCTTCTACCATCTTACTCTCATATCCTTCCATCACACACTGATACACACGCTATCATCACAATACCATTAAACATACATCCTACCGTCGCATACACACCCAAATCACACGCGCAAACAAACATACACAAACACACACGATACCATCACACACACGCATCCTATCATTGCACACATGCACGTACATGTGCACACAACGCTTCATCATTACACGCAAACAAAACTAAAACCACACACACACCTAGCTAATACACACACATACACACACGTATCTTACCATCACACACAATCCTCTCATTACACACGCTGGAGGATACATACGCACTCACAACACACGCCTTTTACCAATGCAGACGACTCGTGATAAACAGACGCAAAGTCCTGTTTATAATGTTGAGATTGTTTACTAACTAGTAATACACAACCTTATCGTGAAAGGAAAAGAGGATTAGCACCATGTGACCCGGATGCAAGACATAATCGAAAACGAACGAACGAAGAGAGATAAAAAGAAACGTCGTAGTATAACACGTTGTTCATTCTGTCTAATATCTTTGATGCCTTTAGTGACCCCCCCCCCAGAACAACAAAGACAAGAAATAATCTGAATAAACCACATACAAGGGTTAAAAACACCTCGTTTAACAAATTTCAGACAAAGAAAAAACTCTTTCTTTTTCACAGTTTTGATATTGTGCATTATCATACTAGATATTTTATTCGGAATCACGTTATTCTTTTGAACAGGAACCGAAAGTTCAAATAGGCGTCCACTATGAAGTTTGAACGCCATTATCACGAGGTCTTGATTTGAAGATATTTACGAATAAGAAGCATCTTATCAAGGGACACATTTCTATCAGGTTTCAAGTAAATCTGACCGAAAAGAACATAGAAAATCGATTTTAAAACCTTAAGTTTAAACGCCATTATTGCCACAACACGTGAACCGGAGAGGAAAAATTTTCAAGGTAAATACCAGCTTATTAAGGGACTCCTTTCTACTAAATTTCAAGTAAATCTAACTTGAAGCAGTCGAAAAACATCATGGGGACTGACCTATCGACAGACGGACGGACAGAACCTCTTAAAGAAAGGACAAGGCACCTCTGAAAAATTGGTTTTAACAAATGCTTGGTTGGTGAGTTTCCTGGCCCTTCTTTACCTTTGCCAACGAAGTTGGAGAGGTACAGTTATACCCTGAATAATGCAGTTAATTTCTTCCAAATGTTCTGTATTGTTCAAAACCACACCGCTCAGGGTCTTATGATTTAATGATTATTCAATTTATTTCCAGTTACGTTAATTTGTACTGAAAAGCTTCAACTGTACTGCATCAAAACCAGCATTAATCGGGGTAATCCTGTATATGTTTTAGCCCATACTTTCACTTCTATCTTTCCATTTGTCTGTCCTCACGATATCACTAAAAGTTCTCAATGAATTCCAATGGATATCCTTGGAAGGATTCGATATGGGCTAAGGTAGTAGTAGTGACAACAATTCCATCTTTAGACATTGTGGATACTCAATGAAATTTCAATATCGTCTGCTTCGTGCGTGAATCAAACTTCATTGGTGTATCAATGACGGGCTTGCTGTCTCGTATATCTGTTACAATATGAGGGCTGATGGAGACTGATTGAACATCGCATTTAAAAAAAAATATTTTATTTCATTTTTGAATAATACTTTTGTTAAAGATACTTTTTGCGGGGGAATATGTGAACTATACTCATGTACTTGGTCAAATATACGTTACTTTCATATATGTATATATGCAGGTGTAACAGAATAACCCTTTTCAGACGGTAAAGGAATGATAGAAACATCTCAAGTACATTTATTTTGACAGGATAAAGCGTGGTCGCTTGGAAACCCTGCAGATGGATAGCCAATCATCATCATCATGCTTTTTCATCATGTTAGACACAGGACCTTCCCAAAGATTCGTCAGATCTCTCAATGAGCGTTGCAGAACCAATACTTATCTGAACTTATCGAGTTCGTCACGACATTTATATTTTGCCAGACACAGTTTCACATATGATCTCAAGGGATCTATGTTGTGAGTTGTGATATCCTACAGTAGTCTGACATTCTTGCAATATGACCAGACCATTGCCATTTGAGTTTTCTGGAGGATTCTATGATATCCCTTTCTCTAATGTGGTGCACTGTTTTGTGATTTCTCTCATGTGCACGTTGCATAGTTCTCAGTTTGAGCGCCAATCTTTTGGTTAGGTCCCATTTTTTAAGCTTCATAGGTGACTATCGGGAGGATGCATTGGCTGTAGACCCTTCTTTTTAGAACTAATTGGATTTTCTTGCTCTACCAAAAGCTTGCTACCCTAGAATTATTCTTCGTTTGATTTCTTCTTTTTGAGGGTTTCTTGAAGATCTGCTGTCCTAGGTAGATGTTGTAGTCTATCTTTATCAGGTGGACGTTTTCGATTTGGGCATTCTGTGTTTTTGTCCTCAACCTGCTGTTAGTCACAAACCACTTGATTAAAAAGACATTAGGAGAAAGATAGTGGAAAGGAAGCGTATACATGGATTCTAAAAGAGGAAGTAAGAAAGATAGTAAGTATAGTGTCGAGAGAAAGGAAAGAAAGCAGGATGAAAATAGAAGAAAAAAGGGTAGAAAAGATTATGCCGGATAGAAAAGATTATGAACTAGATTCAGACGTCATTTTGTACAATTTAACCCTTGTCTTGCCCTGGTTTGTTGGCTCATGATTTTGTAGAAGTGAAATACGTAAATACTTTTTGAACACGCTAATACTTTATATAATGAAAAAAAAAAAGGAAATAAAGACATTTATACTATACACACATATATATGTATGTAATATTTCGTGTTTGTCATTTGACTATCTTTGTTCTGTCGATACAAGTCTTCAAAGACCTTAGCTATTACTCTTAGTACAAAATATAAATCATCTTGACACAAGAAATCCGCCCTCGAGACAACAACTCCTCTTTGCTCTTTGCCTTTTGTTCTGGCCAATTCACAATCACTTCTTTGATTTCTGCAGTCAATATTGATATGTCTTGGACAGTTTAAAAGAGCGCTCTGGTCAAAAGTGTCGTGTTCTCCATTCCTTAATTACATGAGCAGGCAAAGCCGACCAGAGCTGGTAATGAGACCAAGACAGATGGGAAATATAGGCCCCTTTCAAAATGCTTAACAAACATTTTTGTAATCAGTGATAAAAAGAAAATGCGTCTCAAAGCATGGATCCCCAGAGATCATATGCAAAGATGACAAGACGAACTAGGCAAATTCAGAAAATACTGACCCAGCGACGCCCAAGATAGAGAGTCCTGGCTGATGATGATGACATATTTACGCCGAATCGGCAAAATTGCCTAATTGGCAAAGGTTTAACTTGGTGAACAAAAAATAAAAATTAATACGTAATTCTATTTTGATCAGAAGTACATTTGATCAAAAATCAAAGGTTTACGTAATCAATGTTAATTTAACCTTTTTTAAACCAAAAATTAAGACGTAGTTTTACTTATTTTTACGAATAAATAAATAAATACCCATTTTGATTTGAGCAAAAGTTTATTTAATCAAAACAAGGATAAAAACGATCATTTTTCACAATCAAAGGTTTATGAAATCAAACTTTTTATACAAAGTTAATAATCGCCAATTTGGCAATTTCGTCAGTTTGACGAAACATATACATGTACATGAAATGTATGTTATGTAATTATATGTAATATAACAGACTGAAAGAACTAGAAGAATTTTATCAGAAAGTTAACGTTGAGTCCCTTCAAAATTGCAGGCAACTGGCTCATCTGACCTCACTTCTACTTGGGCCTATGGGCGGCGTCGTATATAACACTGATGGGGCTCAATACACAATGATATGTAAGATTTGGTTTTGAAGAGTATGTCTTATTGTATCGCATGGATTTAGCGGGAAATTTTTAACTTGATTAAGTTTTCTTCTCTTTACAGAGAAAGAACTGAAAAATCCAGGAAATAGTATATATATGAGCTAATGTATCATGTTTCATCCCCCACCACTCTTTAAGTTGACTGTATGTGGCAATATTTGGAGCCTTGCTGCAATTTATTTTTATATGAGTTTTTCTTTTCTCAAATAGTCACCGGATTGTTGCTTTTGAGCAAGACTTTTTTTTAACATAGGATATGTATCTTTATGGTAAATTTATATCCTGACGATGTGTGGAGATTGAAAAAAGTGTTGTGTCTCGTGCTGATTCCAATAGATGAACAGGAACTGGCTTTAATTTGATCTCGATGGGACCCACTTCAAAACATTCTTTGGGGACCTTCTATTTTTGTATTTCGCTATTATTTTTTTAATTTAAGGTAAACTTCATTATGGATCAATAATCTATCTCAATGTAGCATGATAAATCTGTTAATTGAAGCAATAAAAAAACAAAAACACTGAAAATAAAAAAATATAAAGACATATCTAGTGACCCTGTGCAGTTTCAATGGTTGAATCTCTTCAAGTACTGCCATGCACATTGAGATCCACTCTCAATTAAATCGATTCTCTCCTACCATGTGGCCCAGCCTTCCCAAAAATACTTGATTGAAATTCATTGAGAGCATTTGGAGATATCGTGTGGACAAATAGACAGACTGACACAAGTGAAAACATTTACCTTTCGTTACTTCTTAAGCTCAATAAAACGTCTTTAAGATTGCGTAGCTTGTTATTTGAGCCCTTCGTTCCATGAGGTATAAGCACAGCAAGATAAGGGCGAGAGGGGGAAGTGGCCCCCGGATGCAGATGTGAAGGGGTGTAAAATATCCTATGGCCCATATTACCAGTTAATTAATCATTATGCCCCTCTCTATGATGCAGCACAACTGTCTCTCACTGCTGCTTTTGTCCCTGAGTGCTATTTTCGTCACTGTGCGCTGAGAACCTTTACTTTGAGGAGCAGATGCCATCGACAATTTTTTTTTGTTGATCCTCCTATAACAGACTGTTTTTTTTTCTGGTCTGGAGTTATGATCCCTATTACAGCCCCTTAACCTCTGGGAGAGGAGAAACCATCAATCCCACTCTTTAGCAAAGAGGCATTTAGCACCATTTTAAAGGTCTTCGGTATGACTCGGTCAGGGATTGATTTACAGCTCTTTACATCATCAGGTATTCCCAGTTGATCACCTATTTGAGTAATGGTCTGGCTGGAAGTGGCTTAACTTCGGTCAACTGATGATAACCGGTGTGTCCATTTGACCGTTGCAAGGTTATGTAGTATTACAAATTGCAATCTTACATAGTATTACCAAATTCAGACTAGTTTTCAGGATGACAGTTCTAGAGATTTATTCGTCAGGTTTTTTCAATTGGCAAATTACTGAGTGGGAATCAATGTCGGTGATGACGCTCAAACGTATATTCTTTATGGCCTTTATAAAGGATCCTATTTTGAATGGTGCAGTAAAGAACAGTGAACAGACAGCAATAAGAGAAATAGCACCAGGGGCATGAAACCAATACTTAAAAAAGGGTCTCAATGGTAAAAGGTTTTGGGGGTGAGAGTAGCGGTAATCTGTAGTAATGGAGAATGCTGTCAAACGAGAAAAACTGTGAATAACTCAGGAATTGGACCTAATCCTATAGACCTTAATCCCCCTCAAAGACGATGGATAATTGTTGTTATTCTGTTGCACTACTTCTTAATCTGGGGTGCACAAACCCCAAGCCCCATGTACCAGAACTAATTATCTGAATGATCATCTAAAATTATTTAAAATTGTAAAAAAAATAAAAAAATATCAGCATTAGATTTGAATATTGTTGGCCCCGAAATGATAATAGAGACCCCTAAATAGTAATTAAAAAAAAACAGACAAACAAACTAACAAAAAAAAAACATTTTTAAGATGGTGCCTCGTGTTCATGCGAACTGCCAAGGTTGTAGACCCACAGATGTGAATAGGAGTGTTTAGAGACACAGAGACAGACACACAGACAAGCAAAGAGAGAAGAATCTGTCCTGCTTGGCCTGTTGGTCGGCTGGGCCATTTGTGAGGCAACAGTGAATCTAAATCTTAATATAGACCTTCAATTTTGACATCTGATAAAACTTTATCATTAGCTTTGCTAATTTCGACTTTTTAAAATTTGATTTTTCAGTCTTTCAAGATTGAGGATCGAGAGAAAGATAAAGAAATTTCAAAGGGGTCCGTGCCTTTAAGAAAAAAATTAAGAATCGCAGTTCTAGAGTCAATATATATGACACAAGCCGATATTTCTCGCACGTAGACATCGAGGTTGACTATTCGTGTCATGGCGCTATATATTAGACCAAGGCTTATGCGCTTCATTTCGTTCTGCCGTCTTCGTTGTCGCTGGCTGCGGGGATTTTCTCATCGTCATCGAGTGGTTCTGAGGGAATAGAATTTGCTGTGTCCTTGGATGGATATAGAACAGTAGATAGAACAAGTTTGTAGAGAAGGAGGACAAGCCTAAACGAATTTTGTCAGTGGGTTGCATGTGAATGTGTAAAATGATGAATATAAACAAAACCCGTCATATGACCCACGTCTTTTGGCAGCATACCATATTGGGGTTGATTAATAATTAAAAAAAATGGAAAAAGGGGTTAACAATGGATTGGTTGCTCCTCTAGCCTTTAAGGGGTAAGATAAGGCGATACCAGCTCACCCAAACTCTTCACAGCTTTCCCCGAGATGATCTTCAGAAATTTTGACTTGGAAAATGAAGGAATCAAAATAAATGGAAAATATCTGAGCAATCAGGTCGGAAATGACCACACGAAGATCAAAATCGAAAATGCAGAAATGGAGAAAGTAGACCACTTCATCTACTTCAGACAAACAAATCTCCATGAATCCTTAGAAGAAGAAGAAGAAATCAAACGAAGAATCACTCTAAGATGACAAGCCTTCGGCAGAGCAAGCTCAAACTTGAAGATCCCATTAATCCTAAATAGAAGGGTATACATCCAATGCATCCTCTCGATAGTCACCAATGGAGCTGAAACATGGAACCTAACCAAAACACTGATCCATAAACTGAGAAATATGAAACGTACACATGAAAGGATCATGCTCAAACTCACATGGAAAGATCACAAGACAGCAACTCATACCAGGGAAAAACGTAAGTCAGAGCCATCGTAGAATCCATCAGAAAACTCAAATGTCAATGGGTTGGTCATGAAGCAAGAATGGTAGACAACCGAGGCTGGCAGAATACAAGATGGAGAGACAAACTAGACAAATTCAGAAAGTATTGCTGCCTGCGCGATATCCACAATAGAGAGATGTGGCGAATCCTGGGGTCCAAACGACGGACGTTATGATGATGATGATGATGATGATGATGATGATGATGATGATGATTCACTGAAAAAATCTGAATTTTCGAAAAACAAACGTAACACGAACTCGGGGATCAATCTGACATGAATTCAAATTTCAAATTGATCCCCCACAAAGAATATTCTATGTGTGTGTGTGTGTGTGTGAAAAAAAGAAAAGTGTTTTTTTTTAAGACAAAATAGTTAATATTCAAAATTACAGCCTTCTACCTTCATTGATGCGCCCTGTATGTGTGATACGCACATACACATGCACACATACATTGCTAGCCAGCCAACTGGACCAAATTGAAAACTGAAGAAACCTATTTTGATAGTTTGGGGGACAGTTTTGGGTGACTGTTTCGAACACCCATCACGTAAACTCAAGAAATGCGTTTATTTTCGTTTTCTTTTTGTCATTCCGACTTAACCAGGAACTCGTTTCTTCACCATGTCAATATATATATATATATATATATATATATATATATATATATATATATATATATATATGAGCTCTGTCTGTCTATCTGTCTGTCTGTCTGTCTGTGTCTGTCTGTCTGTCTGTCTCTCTCTCTCTTTCTCTCTCTCTCTATATATATATCAATCCAGAAATAAGTTCACTTCCACGAAAGAAGTTATCTAAAATCAATATTTGGAGTGGTTATCTCTTCTACTACTGCTGACGATCTTGATGACATTGACCTCACTAGATTTGCACAGTCACTGGAATGTTTTTTTTTACTCCGACGGTATGCATACTTCCAATTCTGTGATGTTGAATGGTCGTTGTTTTTCTACTTTCCGTTTAAGTAGATTCCACAAGTGCTAAATCGGTTTAAAACTGTTGTCTTCTTAGAGTAATGTTGTTGGCCATTGTCACGCAGGAACGTAGCTCCTCATCCCAAGCGTTTGAATGAAGGCACCACATTTTACTTTCAATATTTTGACGTAAGCTTCAGCAGTCATGTTTCCGCCGATGAAATGCAGCTCATCAGAAACATTAGAGCTCATTCAAAACCCAGACCATGATGTTACTACCGCTAATCTCAACTATTGAGACCAAACACTTCTCCTTGTGCATCTAGCCATGATGACACAGAACTCGTCGGATGCCATCAGACGCAAATAAGTCGATGTATGTTTTACCTGATGACAGTATGCTGTCCCAAATCATTGAATTTCTAAATCTTTATTCTCTTAAGAAAACTTTAAACGAGCCCTTTTGTGTCTCGATCTCAGTAACAGTTTCCTACGCGGCTGTCGGCCAGTAAGACTATTTTGATTTTTGTAGTAGGAACATTGACAGTTTTTTTTTCTCACCTCATTAGCAATACCCTTGTCAGATTTTCATGACTCTTCATTAATCAAACTCCTGATATAACAAATAGACCTTGGGGTCAGCTGGCAAGGACGACCTAGTAGCTTCGGCACACCTTTGACTTTTTCACTTTTCTTGTAAATTCGCACAATTTTGGCAACAGTATTTTTGCTCAACATCAGTCTATTAGCTATTCAAATTGATAATACGGTCTTTCAAATCAGAAGAGTTCTTTTCAAGGTGAAGCCATTTTTAAAATACTGAATTTTCTGGACACTGAAAGCTTTGTCTTTTTAGGAACTATTCAAGCCTTGCATTCTCTATACATATTCCAGTTTATTACTACGAGAAGAATAAAGTTTGGTTTGAAAATATCCTCACTATATAGAATGAAACAAACTTTTATCGTAGAGGTGTACTTATTTTTGGACCGTACTACTTTTGGCAACAGAGTTTAAATTTTTTAAATAATGCCAAATGATATTCGTTTTAATTGTATAATGCTCCACTAGAAATAATAAAATCCTTGTATATTTGGTTAAGGAGGAAAAATTAACTTTTTTCATAAAATTGGTACGGATGTACTTTTCTATTTGATATATATATATATATATATATATATATATATATATATATATATATATATATATATATATATATGTGCATAAGTATGCACATATACATTATAGCCATATTCTATCAGTCATATTTGTAATAAAGCCTGACTCTCTGATTTCGGTACATTTCAATTTTAACTGTGGGAGAGCAGCGAAGTAGTGGTAAAGTCAATTGGTAACTATAGGAAAAGCCTAAATCCTACTTACGTATAACGGACTCAAATGCAATTGCTCATGAATCACTTCGCTGGTTTTATTTCTATTCACAGATCTGCCGAATTATGGTGATAAGAGCAAAAATGGGTAGAACAGTAGTCTTAAACAAGTCGTAAATCGATGACCTCAGACCACGAGGAAAGCCCAAGAACACATGAGCCGAAATGCAGCGATAAAAATAACTATGATGGAAGTATTACGGTATTTGACGTCACATAGAACACTACCTTGTTTCTCCACCAAAAATGCCTCAAGTGGTTAATGTAATCCTTGTTGTCCAGCCCCACATTGACTAAACTTAAGTAGATGTAAAAAAAAAAAAAAACAACAACTGGGCGATAAACGAAAACAAGGAAATACGTTTGTTTTGTTTACATCCTTTGTGAAATAAGGGAAGGTCTTATATATAGCCACAGAGAATATTTGTATTGGGTCAAAATGTTTGGAGCGCTTTGGAAAGAACTCATATAACTAAACACATTTTATTTTGATCAACAGTTCACAGAAATTAGCAACCAAAAAGTAAATAATAATAGTAATAATAATAATAATAATGATCCAAGAAGACTTATTGTCACTCAGTCTTCAGCGATGACCACAGGGCAACCGGTGTGAAACTGTAAACCGCAGTATTGCTGTGGCCTATGATTACTAGGAGAGAAGGGCTGGAGACTTGAGGAGACTTGCTGTCACTCAAACTCCAGCGGTTACCACCAGGCAACTGGTTTGAGATTGAATAATAATAATAATAATAATAATAATAATAATAATAATAATAATAATAATAATAATAATAATGATGATGATGATGATGATGATGATGATGATGAATTTGACAGCATATAAAAAATCTCCCATTTGCTCCTAACAGAATGGCTTAAAAGGTGAACGTAACCTTCGTTGTCCGATTCCACATTGGCTAGGATTTCGGGAGGATTCAAAAAGTGGGTGATAAATGAGAAGGCTTCTGGGAAATGTATGTTCTCTCTCTCTCTCCTAGATATCCCCTGCAAAAATGAGGAAGGGATTATATCAAATACGGTAATTAGTAAAATGAGTACATCATTCATATACTTACGATTTAAATAAAAAAAAACGAAAACAGACAAAAATCACGAGTTCAACGATGCGTCCAACATCCTTACGTCCATATTGTCTACGTCGTTGCCCCATTACTAGCAACCTACCATAAGTGACGAACTTTTTACCAAGGGATTCCTCAAAGATACTCAATAATTTCTGTTATATTTAGAACATTTTGGAAGTAATAGCTGGGGAAGACGGAGCGAATGTCCAGATACAGTTTCATAAAAATTGAACATGGTACAACTGAGAAAATTGATATTTAGCATTGCTTGTTGCGAAGGAGTCGGAGGGGAGGAGAAGAGGAGATGTATTAGGAAGACGGGGATGGTTTGCCAGAAGGTCTAGACCCAATTTCATATCAATCCAATATGATACGTCTCAAGGAATTGATATTCAACATATTTGGAATTGGCCGACTGGCCGATCGGAAAATGTATTTTGCAGATATTTGGATGCATCTGAAAATATCATTATCGTCAATTTTTGATAAATTCACGCAATACAATATTCTCACCGAAAGATATTCTTCTCTTGCTTTGCTATCAGTTTTTACTCAACGGCAAGCGCCAGATTGGAAATGATTTTATGATTTTGGGGTCAAAGCCAATAAATGAAAGGAACTACGACCAAGAAAAGCATTTGGAAACAGCTTGCGTAGTGTTAAAACATCTTCAGCAATAAAACAATGATTCCTTTGAGGCCAGTGCAAAAACGAGACAATTTTTCGATATTGAATTTTATTGATCGCTAACGGAAGACAGATAAGAACAAGAACCATAAGTTCAAAGATGCATCCACCAAACGTGGTAGTAGTATCAGGTTGAGAATCAAGAAGAACAAATAGTTTTTCTATGAACCAATTGATTCTCATACTTTTGCATTTTGTAATAGGAAATATTCCGAGAGTATTTAAAAAAAAGCGGAAATCGCTATTTTTGGCGTTTGGCTGCAATTTTTGCCCTTTTTCAAAGTACACAAATGCCGAACTCGAACGTTCAATCATAACATCATATCAGTTGGTTTCTTAATGATGTCATGCCTTTAATACTATCAGATCCCTTCTTTCCATCCTATTTCCGTTGTGTAACGTAACTGGGATCGACCGACCGACCGACTGACCGACCGAAAAGCGTCCAATAGAGATGTGTGGACACATCTAAAATACAGAGTTTTTCTATGTAATGTCACAAATGCAAAGAAGACGGTGTGTTGAATGAAATAAGGCTGCGGGCTGGATTAGCCCCTACGTCAGTAGTTGCCAACCCCTGCTTGATGGGATTACTTGTTTTCCTGTATTTTGCAATGTCCTGAGTGTTGATACGCACTCAAAACTCAGCGGTATTTTTAGACCATTACATAACCGGGAAGGGGACACCTTTTTTTAGATGAAGGCAAATAATAAACCGGTATCTCGTATGTCTTTGTGTTCAGGAGGTCGTAGACATATCCAATGTCATCTATCTCGAAGATGTTGACCTTTGCAGACCTCCGAGCAATCAAGTAAATTAAGGTGTATATTTGAAAATGAATCTTATATATACAATATAAATATACTTAAAGTACGCTTTGTGAGTTGTGCCTCATCAGGGTTGGCAATGGATGCAACAGCTATTATTAAACTCCATCAATGATTGAGGCTGGAGTTGACTTTACTTTCCCTCTGTAACAACAAGATCAAAAACAACGTTTGGAAATGCGATCAGTGGAAAGTTGCCTTCCCTGGAGTGGAGTTTGATCCTGAAGCAGCCAGGTTTGTTTTCTGTTATTATTGCCTTGGTGGTAGATGTTAAAGATATTTAATGTGATAACTCCTCAAATCCGGACCGATCTTTCTGTTTGTCGGGAAAATGAATTACGGAAGATTTATCGCCAACAATTGATAGTCATAGAATTAATTAATCTCCAACTGTTCATCCCCAAGAATTCAACTCCGACCTTGTTTAGCAGTATTATCATGGGGATGCATCTGGGTCTCTCTGGGAGTATGAATATATCTTTTTCAAATGGTAATCATCTCAAAGGAATAGCGCATAACTTGACTACATAACTATTGGTAATATCGAATTTGTTTTGAATTTTAATTTAGTTTACTAATTTTCCTAACTTTATTTTGCCTCTCTGAATTGTCGGGAATGAATTTTCAATGGCGATAAATTGTTGTGTATGAATTTTCTATGGCTATGAATGTCTTCTATGACAGAAACAGGAAGAGAAACAGTTATGCATAGTGAAAAAATGTGGAAAAAGTATAGCCAAGAGTATAGAGAGAGGGGCGTGGAAGAAGGATTAGGAGCCAGGGAGTAACATTAGAGAGGTTTCATTTTTTAAATAGATGAGAAATTTGAAAAAATCAGGATGAAGAATGAAAATACAGAGTTGGTTTAAAAAGGACACAGCTGCCTTTCTGACAACTTTTATTCAAACTATTTTGAATCTAAAACCTATTTTCGAAGACACGAATTGCAGATATATTATAAAAAACGTCAATCATGCACATACTTCAACTTCACAGCAAATGTTGAAAAAGATTTCTTTTGACCTGGATGCAGGTTTGTGCCCGTACCATTACACAAACGTTTCATTATATTGGAAAATGACATAGCTGACACAGCACAAAATAATGGATGCTCAAATGAGGCTAGTGCATGATGCAATCGTTTCAACTGCTATATTTTAGCTCATAGAAACATGTTACACATAAAAATCTTCGTTTATATGTGTGAATAATTCCTTTTAAATAATAAGCAAATTCATTCAGAACAGAGTCACGGTATTCATTCTGCCTCGGACTCATGCTCCTATCACGTAAGAATCATCTATTTTACTTACCAGACTAAATACCTGTCCTAACAGGCGGGTGGGATTGAATTGCTGTTAAAAGAAAAAAAAAATGAAGTAGGTAGATAGATTGAATCATATAGTGTTTAATTAGATTTGTCTTTAATAAGTGATATGTGTGGCCTTTAGAGTTTATTTTACGATATGAAAAACAGGCAGACATACTTTTGATCAATCATTATAAGATAATCGATTGAGCCTTAGAGAGAAGAATCTTCTTGTCAGTATTTGCTAAGCTAAGCTTGGTCTCGTATAAGACCAGAGAAGTGGGGCACCCTGAGAGGATCAAATTCACTACAGTAGTAACAGCCTCCAAGACCAGCTTCCTAGCCCTTGCTCCACAGCTAAGCGCCCCAAAATGGTCATTTACTAAACTTAGTCGAAAGCTAAAAGTGCAGGGTATCTATTGAGAATCTAACCCCGAAGGATGATCTTATCAGTGAACTTGTAGTTAAAAGTTACTAGATAACTCTATGACCTATCGTGTCACTTTATGAATGAAGAGTAGTGTAATCTGGTGTGACCAGAATGAGCAGTAAATTTGAAGGCCCGATTGTATCCAGATTTTTTTATGCATTAGCGAATAGATAGATAAGGGAGACTACTCAATAATTAACATTTAACAGCTATTCCCCCGAGATATCATTTTGCCTTTTGAGGGGTTTAAGCAGAGAGGAAGAAGACCCCAAACTACTTTAATTAAGTTAAAAATTACACCAATTTTATTTCTATTATTATTCGAACTGTCCTCATCTTGGTTGTTTTTCATACAACGTTGTACTCTACGGCCTTCATCAGGTATCATCTTGTGGGTGTGGGGAAGTAACGAACCGAACCCTTTATTTAGCCAACGGGGGTATTTTGACTGCACTCCCCTCTTAGCATTAGTAGTATTATTATTGTCTCACACTGGGATTGAACCTAGAACCATCAGATTACTTGCAGTAATTTTTTCCGATTCTGTAACCACAACGCTATGTGTCCCCACACCTACAAGATGATACCCGATGAAGGCTGTAGAGTACAACGGCCGAAACGTTGTATGAAAAACAACCAAGATGAGGACAGTCCGAATAATAATAGAAATAATAGTAATACCTCATCTCAAAAATTCAGAGTTATACCAATTTTGTTTTGCATTCTCAAAGTTGACACATTTTAGGAGTACCTCAATTCAAGATATATCGCTACGATGCATTGTAACATTTAATATGAGGTCACAATAAACAGAATCATGATTTTAGTGTTAAATCGATCGTGGACGGACGCTACTGTCCTTGGTTTTACGACCGAGATATAGCGTCAAATATTCACGCATGCCCAGATGTGAACGATTCAAATCCCGTCATTAATTAACTTGACAAACCAGTGCAGTTGGCTTGAACTGGATTTCAACAGTTGTCTATTAAGAATAGTTTAGAGAAAAATAAAAACAAAACAAAACAAGAAAGCTTTGGGCGCCTTGTTTGGAGGGGAGGGGGCAGTCTGGACAACCATTAAAAAGTGGACTGACCAGTTTACGGCCGTCACTTGATCAAATGTAATTACGATCCTGGAAGATTTTAAAAGCACTCACATGCAAGGTTCTTTAAGAAATAAGTAAGTATTGTCCCTACGCCGACTACGACTTCAGCTGTCACTGCTCGGGCCCTGCATATGACATCAACGCTCACTCGGTCGATGAATGTGAATTAGACTTGGGGTGACAATCCCCTGAATTAACGACAGCGCTATTTTACCCAGAGCTCGGAGGAAAGATGGATTCATACCTTTCCTAAGGGCATTAGTGCGAAGTGAACACTGACTGTCCCAGTCGATATTTGAACTCGGTTCGCAGGGGTCCATTCGCTAAGCTAACTCAAGTACTCTGCACCTCCGCAATGTTCTTCAAGAGGATTACGGGTATATCCGCTTTCCGAATGTCCGCTTTAGGCTACTTATTCGCTTTTACGAAAAAAAAAAGAAAGAAAAAGAAAAGCGAAAATAGAGTTCAGTATTTGTTTTGCAGCAAGCCGTTATAGAGGTCGAGTGGACCCTCTTCCTTTCTCTCTAACACTGCAATCTTCGACAACTCAACAGAATCCACCATTTGGGGGTCTGGGAACGTTTAAAAAAATTTTGATACAAATTAATAGCAATTACTTATTCGCTTCACGAAATTTCAACTTGAGAAAGACTATCATAAGAACGCTCTACTTTCAAATAATCTTCAAAAGATGTCATAATAAACTTGAAAAATGCAGCAGATTTAAACGACCCATCCAAAGGAAGTCTCTTTTCCATTCTAACTGTTAATTTATTAGAATGCGATTATAACCAAATCCGTTTTAATTAATTAATTTCACAGGAAGTTATAGCCATCCAAGTGAAAAATGTACCAACTAGCTCTAGTTTCTCCTGCCTATAACGAAAATTACCGGAAGGGCTGACTTTATTTGTCGACATTACTCTGTAAACGTGAAAAGAGAAGATGACCCATTTGAATCAATAACTTCTTTCAAATCATTCTAAAAATATGATAGACTATCTCTATAAAGGTGTTTATTGGTTTAATGGGAACAAATACAGTAAAAGCATAAATTATGGCTTTCTTATTATTGAACCTTTTATTTATGATATGAAGTTCAAAATACTTGCAAAGATGATAATCTGTGGTAGAAATGCTAATTTGAATGGAAGATGCAATGACATTTCATATCCCGATTCTCTAAGCTTAGACCTAGTCAGCTGAGAAGTATAGGGCCTTGCACTGGCATGGAGCATTTCATTCAGTTCATGTGGTATCCATTTTCCCAACTTTAAAACTTTCCCAGTTGCCTTGAGACGACGTGATATACTCGCTGTTGAAGTCCCCAGAAAATGCTCACACCATTGTTTTTCGGTCGTTAGCCAATGCTCTTGGTGATTCTTCATCATTGAGAAAGGTTTGGGGCCTCCAACGAGGTCTGCTATTGTTATCCATATTACCAAATCTAAATTTATTAAGCTAACGCTGAACTGTTCCTGCTGTAGAAGCGTTCACACCAAATGCTTTGTCGCCCTTATCGGCTGCTTGGACAGCCCTTTGATTTAATTTGAAATCGTATTTGGAGATTAGTCCAACTTCTTGAGTAGATATCATTGCTATTAAGAGATCAAAAACCTCCAATAATAACGATTTATCTTAAACATTTTAGCAATTTAGTAAAACCCCCAGTGCACAAATAATCTTATAATAGTTAACAAGCTTATGATGCTGACAGTTACTACTATAATGAGTTCAATCCTCACTGGGTGTAACACCCCTGTGGCTTTGAGTCAAACTAAACTGTAGATGTACCGTAGATACTGAAGCAGAATATACTTGACATTTACCAAGTTTAGCTTAGTTTGATACGAGGCCACAGTTGTGTGGTATCAAGTGAGGATTGAACCCCTTACAGTTGTAATGGTCAGTATCACAAACTTGTCAACCATTACTACACCGATTCTGAAGCAAGGGATTTCATGTAATTTCTCATATGTTCAGAGATTTCATAAAATTCTTAGGGATTTTATGAAATCAAGTTTAAAATCTTACTGTAACACACACACACACACACATACGCACACACAGAGGAATAGAGCACTCTTGTCGACGAGGAATTTAAACTAACTAGGTATATCGCTTAAAATTCAGCCTTACTGACCGTCCAGTTCCGTTGCTCAGCGGTAGGATACCGACCTCCGGATCTGAAGCGAACGTTTCGATCCTACCTCGTGGTACTGGATGGGATAATGGATTTTCTATAGCCACACTGAAGAGTTGTAATACAACGAAACAGCTGTCCGTGGACCACACAATAATACATACATACGTGTATATATATATATATATATATATATATATATATATATATATATAGTGTGGTCTAAAAGCTACTGTCTAGTTTCTCTTAACAATTATGAAAATATTACAAACAATAAAATAGAATTCCAGGAATTTTTCAGGCAGACCTTTTCCATCAGACCGAACTAAATGTTCATGAAAAGCTACAATCCCTTTTCCTCCCTGAAAAAAACCCAAATGCTATGTCTTTGTATTGAAATTCATTTTTCAAACCTCAGAATTTTAACAATATCACGAAATATTAAAAAACCCAGAGAAACAACAAAATTTACAAAGTACACCGCAAAAATATGAATAAATAGATAGATAAATAAAAATAGAAGAAAACAGTTTTCTCTCATATGATAATAAATAACTGAGACTTAGTAGTATTGCACGGTCTAACTATGCAAATAACGAAAACATTAAACAACTTCAAGAAATAATAACAAATGGGATACAAATAACTTCTGAAGTAGATACGCTCAACAGAGGCGAGATACGATCACAGATATACACATGATTTCTACTCGCAAATTTTTCGTGTGGTTTTCAAGTGATCTATTGGCATCTTCTGAGGGCAAATTTAGAAAAAAATATGACAAATTGACTGATCTGGAATCTAACTAATTAGATACATAAGACAGAATCTTCGGAAAGAGGTTGAAATGTTCCGGTTCTCCAAGATCAAATTGCCATTAAAATTTAACCTAGATGTTGAGAAAAAAAGATTTTTTTCTTCCTTTGTAGGCTTCCGTATTTAAAAAAAAAAAGAATGATGGACGTTAGCCTTTGTTGGGGACAAATGAAGAAGCCCCCGGCCATTTCCAAAATAGATACTTGTAAACAAAAAAATCGGACAATTCTTGCTTTTCTTTTGTATTTTGTAATTAATTATAAAACCATCATCTTCGCCTGATTACATAATCAGACGACACTTTCAACCAGAAGGACAGGGTCTCGAGTTATGACGTCATAAATAAGAAAAGTAAAGTCGTTATTTACCCCCCTCCTCTCCACGAGGCTGAAATGTGACAAAATCGAGTTCAAGAAAGAGAGACCCTCACGTGTATGCATTCAAGACCGGACAAAGCTGGTGAAAGGCCCAGCATAGATGGTAAATGTAGGCCCCATTTAAAACTGTTCATCAAGTATTTTTGTGATCGATGTCAAATGCATATGATTTATGCATAGGTATATCGATGCACGTACAATAGTGTATATGATGTACTTGAAAGTAACAGAACAAAATAGAAGAATTGGAATGATTCATAAACTGTGGGGTTACCCTTCAAAATCGTAGGGTCATATCAACTGCCTCCGCCCCGGACCTGTACGTGCAAGAGTCAATTTTTGAGAGGCCTCGGGTATGAGACAATAAACCTGACCCTACTCCTTTAAGTACAATAGAGAGGTTTAGTTTGGGGTGACGGTCTCATGGAACTGGACCTTATATTTTAGTTGTCAGAAAGGTTGCTGCGTCCTTTTTAAACCAACTCTGTATTTTCATTCTTGATCCTGATTTTTCAAATTTCTCTTTTATTTAAAAAAAGGGACCTCTCTAATGTTACTCCCTGGCTCCTAATCCTTCTTCCACACCATCATCATCATCATCATCATCATCATCATCATCGTTTTATCGTCCGTCGTTGGACATATACCTTCCTCAGGATCAGGCACACTTCTCTATCATGGGCGTCGCGGAGCCAGTATTTTCTGAATTTGTTTAGCTCATCTCTCCATCTTGTATTCAATCAGCCTTGGTTTCATATGTGCACTATCCACTAATTAAAAAAATCGTTTTTGTTATATTTTCGTAATTTATTTGCAAAAAAAAAAAAATTCCTGTCATAAACACAATAAACTTTGATATATACCCCTGATTTTGAAAAGTTCAAGCCGAGGCCCCGCGTTAGATAATGAAGCCCTAATCAGCTGCCCGCGCAACTAATATGTAAATCCAGCATTGATGACCGCCTTTTTTCTCCCAACCAGTCTGGCCACTCAATCGCCGCTATATTTAGATGTAATTAACAACTTTTAATGAAGAGCATATTTTCCACGTCTTTCATTAAAAATGTCATCGTGCTCTTCGTTTCCTTTTTTATTTCCAGCTTTTCTAAACTTTTGATGTCGGCGCGTATTTAATATGCACGAATCTTGTTTGAAGCTCGAAAGAGAGAAAGTTTCGAAACAGAACCTGAAAAACAATGGACAAAACACGAATAATCACGTTCACACGCATGAACACAAGAGCAAACACATACCCACTCTCATACACGCACAACCAGGTACACACAATAACAAATACGTACACACACATACACGCATGTACGCACACACAATCATGGACACATGCACAAACACAAGCATACACTCACAACCACGCACACTCACAACCACGCATACCACATGCACAAATACAACAGCATTCACACAATAACGCACACACGTCCTTGCAGGTACACTCACACAACCACGCACACACACATACGTAACCATACACAAATACAACCACGCACACTCAGCACACACATCCACAACTATGCACACACACACACGCATGTAACCATGCACATACACACAAACATAATCAAATACACAGACGCAAACACAACCACGCACACATGACCTCACACGTATACTCACACAACCACACACACAGAGTACTCCTACACATAACTATGCACACACTCACCCATACACAGCAACGTACACGCGATCTCGCATGTACACTCACACAATTATGGACACACAGTACACTCTCATACAACCATGCACACACTCACCCAAACATGACAATGCACACACGATCTCGCAAGTACACACTCACACAATCACAGATACATAGCATACAAACACAACCATGCACACACAACCATTCACACACACAACCACGTAGAGATAATTAGTGTGGTTTTAGATGTTCTCATTATTTTTCAAACATTCGAAAGATAACAGTCTGTTAGAATTTCCAATGACATACTCACATTATAAACGATGTCTGTCTGGAAAGGATCCAGCTATTTTAAGTATCTCCAGAACAGGTTGTGCAGCTCTGACTTGGCAACCAATCAGACGGGATCTTAGTAAGCATACATGAACGGAAACTCTGCTGCAGGATTTACCCTGTCTGCAGTTGGATACCTTTGAGTGAGCTTCTGTACAGGGCCGTGCAGAACCGGCAGTATGCCTGGATCAGACGGGAAAAGTATTTTTGTAATCAGGGCTAAATACATATGTATGTGTTGGGTATATACATGTACATGAGGTGTATATGGTTCACGGTACTTTGGAGTATATCATGATGACATTGCTGCTTCTTTGAACGTTGAGAAGGCAATTAGTTGAGACAGCAAGTTGTTCTTAACGGTTTGTTTAGAAGATGAATTTTGTCGGAGAAATATTTCTTTGTAGGTTACAATTGTAATTAGTTTTTGTTCAGAGAGAAATTAAATGATCATTTGACTATGGAAATAATGCCACGTTTATAGTGTCTCTTGAATGATAAACACGTATATATCTAGATATTGTTTTGATAATGTTTCACACAAATATAATAGTAGAATGCATGAAAGAGAAATAAAAGCAAAATGAAGTATACGTATTTAATTATATACAAAAGTGATGTCAATAAGAAGATGCATGTTAGTTGCAGAACAAATGTGATATAACATATTTTAGAGTTAAAAAGCGTATGTAAAATAGGAGTGAATATTTGAATGTTAGAAAGAAATTGAAGAAATTACCTTCGAATCAAAGATATTTTACATTCACGTTACATACTTGGCTAGACGCTCAAACAGATTTCCACCAAAACGAATTTGGATCCGTCTCTTTCTAATTTCATTATATTGCTTGAAATGAAGATAATTTGGAAGCTAGCTGATTATAACTTTGTGAGGAAATCAATCAACATTCTTTCTAAATACACTGTAAGTTTCATGTTTCAAAACTTCGCGGAAATTGTATAAAATCTTAATTTTGATCGATTCAGAAATCGTAACAAGCTTATCGATTTTAGTTGTTTGGAAAGACTTCAGCGAGTTCAGGGTGATGAGAAGCATGCAACGTGCACATGAGAGAATCATGCTCAATCTGACATGGAGAGATCACAAGACAGCACAGTTTACAAAGAAGAAAACAGGGGTCCGTGATATCATAGAATCTATTAAAAAACTTGAATGGTAATGGGCTGGTCATGTTGCAAGAATGACAGACAACCGATGGACATCACGACTCACAACATTAATCCCCACAGATCACATGCGAAACCGAGGCAGACAGAATACAAGATGAAGAGATGAACTAGACAAATCTAAAAGATACTGGCTCCGCGACGCCTATGATAGAGAAGTGCGGCGAATCCTGAGGAAGGTCTTTGTCTATTTCAACGACGGACTTTGAAAGACTGATGATGATGATGACGATGATACAAGATAGGAGCAAGTTGTTTAAACTTTCTATACCAGTTGACCACGAGGGTCACTATTCTCAGAAGCTTTATTTCTCTTTATTTCAAAATTTTTTAATCGTTTCTAGAGCCTCCAATAGTTTTTTTTACCGCCGAAACCGAAACTTACTATCAATCTTAGTCTCTTGTCCACCAAAATTTAAAGAAACACCAGAGCCAAGCATGAATAGATAAATTAGCTTAATATGATTCAGATTCAGCTGGCCATTTCAATCCCAAATATAATTCACGTGGCTTTTCTTTCGCCACCAACCAAGTTAAATCTGCAGCAATACGTCTACTGACCAATATGTCGGATCAGCTAAAATACTTTCGCCTTAGTTCTGAAGGACAAGTGAGTCCCAAGATTCTTATATTCTAACAAAATACATAAAATTTGCTTCAGTGTTGATTTTGTAATATTTCCTTATTGGAAATTTATAAGTTATAATTTTAAAACCTTGAACTGCCTGGCCCCAAAATGTTCCGGGTTGAAATTACGAACTTTTGCATGGGTCACAATTCGACCAAGGAGAATCTGAACTATCTGAATCAAATATCAGATGCACAAAGGAGAATTAAAGAACAACGAAGTCATCCGTGCAAATTATGTGATCTCGTGAGACAGATAGAAACATTGAAAAAATGTTAGATCTGACCATGCATATAAAATATTGGGCAGTTCTTGTCAATTCAAAAGTATTATTCATGCTGTGGAATGAGCAAATCATGACCTGTTATATCCAGGAGTTACACCACTATGAGCAGGCGTTTCAACAAGTATTGAAACGATGTGAAAAATGAACCGTCAACCACAGTACTAAGCAAGCACTTTCTTAAAAACAAGATATGCATTTTCGATAATGGCCTCCTGGTACATGTCCTAGAGAAAGTGGAGGGAGGATTTGACGCTCTAGCACACCATGAGAGTAAGTGGATTTTAAGGCTAAAAACTTACAAACCAGACGGCCTGAATGATAATTTCAGCGAACAGGTTCGTATTTGCCATAATCTCTTTTCTGATTGTTTACCAAAGATTTAAAAATACACCTCGTTTTTCGTAACCTTAATGTGTAACTTCCAAGTTTTAATTCGTTTTCCTTGACAGAACGCAAATTACACCTTTTCAACTTTGAGAAAATGATTTTAAAAAGACACCAGGCTATTGGAACTTTTATGTGCGACGTTAAAATTCTATTTCGTTTTTCTTGACAGAATTCACGTTTGCAGAAAAAATCATTGACATTTTGAAAGTTGGTTCACACTAGAATTTTGACAGACGAAGATATACAATAAATAAAAAAAAATCAGTTTTGTGAGATTATTGTTATTATTATTATTCATACTAGTTGCCTGGTGGTCACAGCTAGATACTGAGTAACAGCAAGTCTCCTCCAGTCTCCAGTCCTCCTCTCCACACTCTCTTAGTCCACAATAGTGCTGTGGTTTACAGTTTCACACCGGTTGCCCGCTGGTTATCGCCGAAGGCTGAGAGACAGTATGTCTCCCCAGATTATTATTATTATTATTATTATTATTATCATTATTATTATTATTATTATTATTAGTAGTAGTAGTAGTAGTTTGAAATAGATAATTCCAACCAGCCGCGTGTCAAACTCTTCGATCACTGTCCGGAGTGTACAGTTAGGTTGATGGGTCAATGAGAGGTAAGATATACTGAGAGGCCATTGTAACAAAAATGCAGCAACGATGACAGTGATTTATTTTCCGGTAGGGAAGGCAATATTGTTTTATAATTCAAAATTCATGAATATATCTACCACTCTCTCGTCTCCTTGAGTCTATCTTACGAAAATTATGAACAAGGTGTCTGGAGTAGCCACGCCCCGAATCTTGGACCCCGGCCGAACGGCTCCACTAGCCCGCCCCTCCTGCACGGCATGGCTTGTGCACTGTGTGATCGTCACAGTCACAATGGCGGAGCCACCCCATTCTTCACGTCTCGTACAGTGATTGTTTTAGTCATAATATAGTAGGTCCGTCAGCTACTTCGACTCCTCGCTTTTCACCTCTGAAAGGTGTGTGTGGGGGGTAGGTCTTCAGGCCATGGACGAGATTAAGGAGAAAGCGATGAGGCAGGTGATAGTGATTACGGAAAGGGACTTTGGAATGAGTGCAGGAGGTCCCACGGGTTGGTCAGCATTCTGCTCAAGGGTGGTTCAAAAGGTTTTCAAGTTGAAATGGAGACATACCCCACGAAGGACAACTAGTAAGCATTGATGACGTATTGAAGCACAATATAGTCTTTCTCTTCTTATTGGTCCTTTGCCAAGATAAATAAGTAAATATCTTCCACCCCCCCTCTCTCTTTCTATATATATCAAGAAATAGATAAATAATCCACTTATGAATGCATTGTATTATTTGAAACTCTATTGGAAATGATCTACCGCTATTACCCGTCGAATTCCCAGACGCAAACAATTAAAGAAGACATAAACAATTAAAGATGACATAAACAATTAACGAAGACATAAACAATTAAAAAAACATGAACAATTAAAGAAGACATAAACAATTAAAGAAGACAAACAATTAAAGAAGACATGAACAATTAAAGGAGACATGAATAATTAAAGAAGACATAAACAATTGAACACAAACAATTAACGAAGACATAAACAATCAAACACATAAACAATTAAAGAAGACATAAACAATTAAAGAAAATGAAGCAGTTTCAGGAATTGACCCCACGACCGATTAGGTAGCCTCTTCAATGTAGTGTTGCTCTTATCCTTGAGATAAACAACTCAGTGGAAAGGCAAAGACCAAAATAACTGCTTCGTCCCACGTTCTCATTTTTGTTTATTCAGAGTCTATATCTGCAGATAATGACAGCAGCAGCCCTATTGGCTTATGTCTCTATTTTCACCAAATACTTTCCATCTGTTTTTTTTATTTCGGTCCCTTGGTCTTTAATATATATATATATATATATATATATATATATATATATATATATATATATATATATATATATATATATATAAAGTTTTACATCTTCAAACACTAAATATACGAAAACATTTGTTCCTAAAAGATACGTCATTTCAGTCAACTATTTCTCAATACCTGTTACTGCAATTCATGTCATTTGTTCACAAGTTTTTTCATTTTTACTCAGAATTAGATATTATGGTACTATCTGCGAATTTTTCTTGTTGGGATCGTCGATTGTTTATAGTGTAACCGTTTCAGAGCTTTAAAAACAAAACGTTTATATTAACATGGTTCTCCATCAATGTTGTATGAATACCACTTGCTCTTAAGCCATGATCTTGATATATAGCTTTATTCTATTATTTTTAGGGTCGTGTCATAATACATTGATTATTTACACACACACACACACACATATATATATATATATATATATATATATATATATATATATATATATATATATATATATATATAGTTAGTCACTCAACAGAAAACCGTCACGTGGGCCATTTCTTTTGGCAGGATGTCGAGTTGGGGATGATCAAATAAAAATTAGAAAAAGGGGTGAACAATGACGCGACGCTTATGTGTTTGAATTGAAAGAGACGAATAGACCGAAAATAAACAAGATTAGAATTTGGTTTGAAAGCAGTTATTCAAGCCTTTGCATTACCGATGGCTGTTTAGCTCAATAGTAAGAGCATCACTACGTTGAAGCGGCTACCCTATCGGTGGCATGTCAGATTCGTGCAGCAGCCCCATTTTCTTTAATTGTTTATTCTATTTACGCTGTCTAAATTGAGTGATATATTAACCGTGCAACGACGAGAGATCACTTCAAATAAGTGTCTATATAATAAAATGCAACTTATAATTCATATTCATATATATGTACATTATCAGTGTGTATGTGTATGTGAGTGTATGTATGTGTGTGTGTGTGTGCTTGTGTACGTATAGGCTAAGAGATATATGATCACATCGTCAAGTACAGATATAGCTTCTTAAATACTGTTTCATGCAACTATATAAACACTGCAGGTGGTGCAATATCCATTATCATTGTTTTTGTGTTGGGCGAAAGTTTGCCACTGTCTATTCTGGCCGCCGGCCAGATGATGTCTTGCTCACAGACTATTCATAATACACCAGACTAACAACAGCCGACATCTGAATACGCCGATTTACTAATTTGTTTTGATCAGATATTCATTTTGCAAACTCTTTCCAGATTTGAAATTCAAATTTTTAAAATCTTAGTCTGCAAGGACAATTCTATCTTGATATGATGAAGAATATAACCAGCAGTCTGGTAGTAGTAAAACCTAAAATACCCTCACAAAATTCACAGGTTAAAAGGGAACACTAATTTAAAACTGAACCAAATCGGTCCTTTACCTTGTGCGACCACCATTGCCAGTGGGTTTTTACGATTGAGACTGCAAACCCCGACCGCCACTTCTTCATGTTATTTTAACCCATAGCTGGTTGAAGGAATGGATTCCAGTCCCTTGTTTTGAATTCAGAATTGTCCTACTCTTGGATCGCTCGACAACTTGTTATCGTATCCGAAGATGACGAAAGAAGAGATGGATTAGTGTGAAGTGAACGCAAATAGCAGAGGTCATGATTCGAACTCGGTTTGTCGATTCCATTTCCCGTGCAAATAACCCTCACTCTACTCCGTCATCCATTAATTTGATACTATCCCTTTAAAAAAAAAACATTTGTGATATCTTCTTGATATAATAGATCTGAATCTGTCAAGGATATTATTGTTTCGAAAATCAACATAAACCTCCACATTCCACACTTGTTTTGTTTATTCTTGTTGACTCTTTGTTGAGCATCGGGCCACATCCACACTGCTTCAGTTCCGGTAGTGAGTTGTTTTTTACGGGTTGGAATTGCTAGCTCCATGCCCAACATCCCTCTTTTACACGGGCTCGGGACCAGTTATGGCGATTGTCATGCTGTCGGTAGGGCTAAAGGGCTCTAACTGTCCTGGTATTCATTCATAGCTTGACGAGTAGTGGATTCATGCCTTTCCAAGGGTATTAGCGTGAAGTGAACGTAAACAACTACAGCTGAAACTCGAACTTGATTTGCCGATCCCATTTCCCATGCTGGTAACCGTTGTGCCAATTTCGACCTCCTTACACAGGACGTACGGTGATAAAAGGTCGGTATCACGAAAAACATACACATTATTTATTTAACTGGTACGGAATCTTGTCTAATAGTGTTTATTACGAGGAACCATCAACCGAAACAGTCTCCCGAACTATCAATATAGGTTTCTTCAGTTTGACTGACTAATTATGCATGTATCATGTGTGCAGACTGCATCAATGGAGCTAGAGGGCCGAAAATTTCAACATTCACTCCTTAGTGTCTAAAAAAACATTTTTTTTAAACCCTCTTTAAATAGCTTTTCAGTTGGGTTTTCAATTTGCAATGTAAGTTTATGCTAAATTGATCCCTTAGTTTGTACTTTTCAAATTAGGACTTTTTCAAGCGATCACTGTCCAGGATAGGCGAGAGAAGTCGCTTATTCATTGATCACGCCTTTTCCCACTGTTTTAATTAATCACCCTCAACACAGTGTGCTACCAAAAGATGTTGGTCATGTGACGGTTTCTATTGAGTGACTTACCAGACCTGTCCATCTACGAATTGCCTGTAATCATTCCTGTTGTCCTTGATCGCAGAATTTTCGCGCCTTGCATGAAAAAATGGCCCTGAAAGAATGTCCTTCCTTTTTGACATCTTTTAGATTTTCTACTTTTTGATTTGAGGGTTGGAATGGTTACAAATATTTCCCTTTTGATCGGTGTATAGAGGATTTTTTTTGGCATAATTCGGCATCGCAGAACATTTGTTGGATTATTTTCTTTGGTATCACAACAATTTGTTGGGATTCTAAGCAAGGACTGTTTTTGCACAATGGCAACAGCAATTGTCCAGCCAGAACATACAATTGTCCACTATTCTATTTTACCGAAGTCACTGTATTAACTGCATCTGCAAACATCGCAATTCATAGAATTTCTGGTCGATGTTAGGTCCCTGATGCTTCGGAAATCTGATCACCTGGGTCAAAGTTATCGGGCCTTGAATTCTTCAGAAGACCATCTATAACATATCCACATTTCTCATACATTTTTACAGCTCGAAACATTGTACTTTTGAGAAAGTCAACGTTTTTGAGCCGCTCACGAAGCTCAGACGTAGTTTTATAGTATTTTTATTATCTGTTCTCAACGGGTCATTTTGAAGTTTCGAAGAAAATGAATTGGTACAACATGAACTCTTTGTGTGATACATATATGGTAGAATAATGACGAAAGTATATAAATAAAAAAAAAACTTCAGTAACTTTAATGCCACCATTTTATAATAGATGATCTGGGAATAGAGTTGCATAATTTATTCCCCATACATCAAGACATTCGAAAATGAACTTCAGAAAGGCATACCTATAATATTAATGAGTGAAATTTTGCTAACTAGCTCTGAGTGCAATTGAAGAATGCACTCTTTGCACCAATTTGGGAGTGATATCTGTTCTAATACTGGACAATGGACTAGCCTTTTCCCTCATAAACTGAGAGTAATGTGTCTGAAGTGTTCAAAATGAATGTCTGGATTTCTTTCTAACATAAATGCGTAATGTGTTGTTGTCTCCTATGCAGTGCTTCAGGATAAATATAATCTACCGTAGCTATAGCGACCAGCAAATTAGACAACATAGACTCCATATTGTCCATCAAATGATAATAAAAACTAGCAGGAAGTTTCGTGAGTGTTGACAACAGAGACTCATTATTAAATTTGTATCCTGTATTTTATCGATTGCAGCGTTTTAGAGCAGGGTCCTCCAAAATTTATAGACTATCAATCCCCTCATGGAATCCTTGGTTTGACATCGACCCCCAAACATGCAAAATAGATAAATAAATAGGCAGGTTTAGTTATTTACTCCATAGAAACTGCCATATAACTAATATCTCTAGGCAGCATACCGTGTTAGGGATGATCAATTAAAACACTGGAAGAGGGAACGATCAGTGAATAAGTTACTTATTTCACCTTTCATCATCATCAGTCTTTTTACGTCCATCGTTGGACATAGACCTTCCCCAGGATTTGCTGCACTTCTCTATGATGGGCGTCGCAGAACCGGTACTTCCTAAACTTGTCTAGCTCGTCTCTCTATCTAATATTCTATCGCAATCACTAAAAATTCTAAAAGTTCAAAAAACAAATAGGTACAAAGCAGGGGTCTAATCAAGTATAAACTTACATTTAAAATTGCCCCCCCCCCAATTAAGTACCTATTTGGGGGCAGATTTTCAGAAAACAAAAAAAAATTTCCTTGGATATGATATAAAGTGATTGTTGAAGATTTTAGCCCTCTAGCTCAATCGGTACGACCTGTATGCGTGATACACAGATAGCCAGCCAGCCAGCCAGCCAGCCAACCAACAAGACAAACCAATTTAAACACTGAAAGAAACTTATGTAGACAGTTTTGGTGACAGCCTTGATTGACAGTTTCGAATAATTCAATTTCATCATTCTTTTCGCATATCATTGTAAACAGACGAGCATTCAGAATATCGACTGGCGAAAAGCCAGGATTTCAAATGTTGATTTTGAACCAATACAAGGTAATCTCCCTACTTAGAATATTGATACAAAACAAGCTTTCTGAAAAATATTTGCCCTCGTATGACTCAGTTGAGCTAAACTAAACAAATCTTAGTGAATATCCACACATATAATAATTACCAATGTACATATGTCTTCTATTACGCTAATATCTTAGTAAACTAGAAATCCATTCTCGCAACTGACGTGTGTTTGTCTTCTGACTTAGTAAAATGGAACTCAATGTTCTGATCACGTGATAAGATTGCTGAATTTGATTAATTAAAATAAGAACACGATTCTAAAGATGTGTCCACGTACCGGTGAGTTGAACCACGAATGAGGGAACACCACTGAAATGTAAACCGTGGATAAGGGAGACAACTGAGAGGTAAACCCTGGATGAGGAAGATCACTGAAATGGAAGCCTTGGATTCGATAGACCCCTGAAAGGGAACCACGGTCAAAAGGGTCGCGAAAATCTTCTCATACAGATGTGTGTGAATATATCTGAAAATTGAAAAAGTAATAAAAACAAAACAAAAATGAATAAAGAATAAAATCTCCTCGTAGTTAACAGAAAGCTATTCACCGATCTCGCTGCAATGTAAATCTCAGTTATCTACATACATAAAATACCATGTATATGCATTTAATTCGTACATGACGTCATTTCTGACGATACAGGTCAAATAGTATCTAGGCATACAATGAGCTTATATGCACATCTTTGTTTGTTTGTTTGCGCTCAATTGAGGTGATCTCATTGGTCGATTTACTTTCCTATTATGACATGATAAAAATTACGTCATAGAAACTCTTGAGATTTCATTTCTGATCACACATTGAAACAGCTTAGAGGGAGTTGAGACTTTGAAAAAGTCAAAACCAGGATACTTGAATAATTAGAAATAAATTATCAAATAAGATAGCTTTAGGCACCTTAGTGTCAATCCATACATGAATATCTCCGTCATTTTGAACGGTTTTGTTCTAGTATAATATGATATTGTATGATATTTAGAGCATCATTACGTATTTAATCAAGCTGCTATGTCACATAAATAGTATACAAGGTGTTTCAAAAAAGATAGAAATGTCTTTTTCACAACTTGTATTTAAACAATTTTGAATATAAAATCTATTCATTAAAGACGGGGCTAAACGTGTGATTCATTGTTCGCTCCAGTATCGTTTCTTGTTTTGAATATAAGGGATCTGTTTCTCTCTCAAACAAGATATTCTGTTTGTCGTGTTACTACACCGGGGTAAGACAGGTTACATCCGAGATTTTATTACATTTTTTTTCTCGTCAACGGCTGTTTTTCTCGGCTGTATCGATACCCCAAGAAGTTTCCTTCTGAAAACTTGATCGATACTGTTCAATGCCATCGGAAGCAACAACAGTATTCCGTTCGACACACAACTGCCGTTCAACTTTGCTAGGGTTTCTCAGCTTTCTTGTCTATATCGTCCCCTTTCAGTTATTTATTAAAGTAATCGCCCCCTCCAATTCTTGATGAATTATTCATTGTGACTCATGTAATTGATGCTCTACCGCCAGATTTCCAATATTTGAATTGATATCTGTGCGGTTTAGCCTTACGTCTCCGAGCATATATATATATATATATATATATATATATATATATATATATATATATATATATGTATATATATATATATATATATATATATATATATATATATATATCAGTTCTACTTCTTTCCTTTGTCAGTATTTTATTGACTGCATATATGAATTCATTATCTTATAAAGAATAATTGAAACTTCAAAACGACCTACTCATGCTTGCATGATGAAATAATGCGATGATGTATACAGAATATACTGATAAAAACACTTTCACATACATACTTTGTAGTCCACCTAGTGAGAGTTGCTTCCCTTTATTTGTTGACTCTATCACCATAAAACTAAAAAAAAAACCTATACTAGAAACTGTGAACCAAACTTGTCATTGAAACCGTCAGCATAGATTTCTTTAGTTTTCAAGTTGGTCTGTCTGGCTGGCTGAGCATGCACGTGTATATCATGTATGCAGGCCACACCAATGGAGGAAGACGACTCAAAATTCAAACAATCACTCCTTATTATGTTCTGGAAGATCGTCTTTTTGCTTTTTGAACCCCCTCCCCCGAATAGGGATTTTAGAGGGGGATCAATTTGCAATGTAATTATATGCTAAATTGGTCACCTACTTAATGTCCATTCACGCTTATTTTTTTGAAAACTCAACCTTTTTTTTCATTGATCACCTGCTACCCAGCATGCTACCAAAGACGCTGGTCACTTTACGGTTTCTATTAAGAGACTAACCGTACCTGTTTATGAAGAAAAAGATCATTTGAATGTGACAATCTCAGCTCAACATTTGCCCACATCGCGTTGAAAAACCCAAACAAGTTAGTGACGCCACATTGGTGTTGAACGCTCAGTTAGAACCGAACTCACTTGAGTATTAATAGCCTGCGAGTTAAGTTTACTTGCAGTGCAGTCGATAACTACAAACATTGTGCACTTTATGAAAAGAGCATCACATCTATGTTTTGACCTCTAAGGACCGTAAGGGTTCAAATTTAAGATGGTCACCGGATCTAACGTTCAAACGCGTTTAACCTTGGAATCAAACAGCGTAGAAAAACATTTGAGACGACAATTCCATCTGAGTCAGGAACGCCAGAACATTTGGTAATACATTTAAGATCACCTGAACTCAATGAAATGCGTTTAGATCACAGTCAAAGTTAACGAAAACGCTGAAAAGATGTTTTTTTTTTTTGTTGCTAATATATATTTAGTACCGGGCAGCGTCTGTACTACGAATATAGATCCATCGCGAAGTATCTCTGGTATTTATGAAGTTTAACTCAGTCTGACACCTAGTGAGCATCGAACTCACTACAGCAGTATTGGTCTGTAGGACTAACTTGCTAACTATTGCTCCTCAGCTAGAATTACTATATTATTATACAAAATCCTTTGTCACTTTCATGTTTGTTTTTTCGTTGGTTTTTTGTCACGCTAAAGCAAACAAACAAAGAAGAAAGGTATACTGCGAACAGACAATCACAAAATTGGCCCCTGCAAGGTTTTTCTCTGCATGTCTGTTCACTTATTTAGGTTGCTGGTAATATAACTATAACTACTGCTGCTTATATAAAACGTTGCCGATGATGTCTCAATTGGTTTCTTTCACCCAAGAATCGACAGAAAAATAAACTTTCTTTGAGGTATGCGTTTTTTTTACTAACTATAAATATATTTATACTAAAATGCATATTCATATAATTTATCGATACGCGAATAATCACATCATTTTTACGCAATATGCTAGTTACAGACGTATCATAAACAGAAGATGGAACTTCTTGTTTTAGATAAAATAAACTAAAGTGTTATTTAGACGATAATAAACGTAATCAATGTCAGCGAATCATATCAACCGCCAACAAGGGCCTTTCAAAAAGATAAAAAGCTTGTTCTATTATCTCAATTTACTGAACAATATATGTACGTCATGAATTTAACATTCATAATCAGTTATAAGAAATAATATTGATTTTTTGATGTGTCCAAACACATCTCAATGAGGCGCCTTTCAGTCGGTTCTAGTTACGTTAAATAACAGAAATAGGAAAATAGGAAATATTTACCAGCTGTTATAGCAGAAAATGTTTGACGTAATAAAAAGAACATCTATTCTGATGAATAGATGACGTACGAAGCATTTGCTTTTTACTGTGTTACGAAGTTTCGTTTGTTATTAATGGCTGAAACTGTCTTCAGAAATGGCTAAAATCTGCTAAACTTTTCAATTTCAAGATAACTTCATAGCGAAAAAATGTCACATCATTCATTTAAAGCCTACTTATCAAATGAAATAATCACTCACCAAGATTTCTGAAATATTGTACATGTACTATAATCAAAATTTACTCATTTTTTAACAGCCAGATTTTCGGGTGAATCAACCCTACTTTTCTCTTCCTCCCTGTCCTGTTAGTACTACCATAACTAGTAACTCTGTAACTACTTTGTTTACAATTCGTTTAAAATCAAAAATCCCCGATATGGATGTAGGGAAGTTGGACACATTGTTGAACTTGTGGTTCTTATTTTTACCAAAATAAGTAAAGTTATTTGTTCTTTACTGGTGAGGGATTCACCCAAAGAATGAAAGTATTTTAGCAGTGAATGTGACTAGAGAGGTAAATGAAAGGTGAATCAAACATGAAGGGCGAAAGATTTATATACACACACACACACACGCACATATACATATACATGTATATATATATATATATATATATATATATATATGTATATATGTATATATATGTATGTATATATATATATATATATATATATATATATATATATATATATATATATATTATAAATTGCGTTATATCATATAGGAACTTATTTTGAAATGATCACGGTAAATATATCACTCAATCTAGCTGACGTAAATATTTTTTTTTTTTTTTTCTAATAGATATTTTCGTTGAGAAAATATTTGGAAAAATTCAATTCTAAGTTCTCAGACTGTTTAGAAAATTCATGTAAACTAGAAAAAAATCCAATAATTTTTTGTGTTAATTATTTTGTCACTCTTAGTTTTCTTCATATATTTTCAGGATATTCAAAGAAGATGAATAAAACAAACACTTGAGAAATGAGTTAATCTATGCTTTTTGATCATGATACAAAATGAATCAAGTAAAAAAAATATACATAAGGGAGAATAAGATGAAAATAATAAAAATACTAGGAAATTTGGTCAAGGGTGAATGAAATTTTGTAATAAGACTCAAGAGTAAATGAATGAATATGCCAACACGCATACAAATTACTGATTCTTTTCAGCTGTTATAAAGATCATATTGCGTCAATCTATTTACTGAGGATGGCCTATAAGCCTCCAAAGACATCACTAGAAATCTTTAGCTAGCTAGCTAGCATTGAAACACAAATGCGGTAATTTTTCCAGAATAAATTTCCAACTAACCATTTTTAAAAATGTTTATATTTCCGTTATTTTTAGAGCTACGAAGTCCATTCTTTTTATTTTTAAATGCCAAACACTCTATGAATCATAGCGCAGAGTGTTAAATAATTATGCTGTCCTAATTCTCCAAGCCCGGACACTTTTAGCTGAGAGGTGTAGGGTGTGGAACAGCCATGGGGCATTTCTTTCAGTTCGTGTATCTATTTAATCACTGTCCCACCAAAGCAATATTCGACACAACGTCGGGCTTAACGTGGGGAAATAGAAGCAACCCTTCCAAAAATGGCTCCAGCCGACGCGACTTCGATTGCCAAGCGACCGTAGAATCTAAAGCAACCTCCATCACGAAAGCATCCACCAGGGGACCTGCTCCTTTAAGTGCAATGGAGCAGTGCTGCTCCGGGGAAACTGACCCCGCGCAGCTGGGCCGAGTAATAATAAGAGAGCCCAAGGACGAGTCCAAAGGCCTCCCGATTCGCGTAGCAAAGTGCAGCTTCAGTAAAACCTCATTTGCTGACGCTTTGCACCGGTGCACTCGGTCTTTGACGCCAACCACAACACAATCTCCGGCCCATTCGACGGGCAAGTGTCAGTACCTGCGCCTCGGTCTATGCTGCGGAACAGATACTACATTTGATCCCAAAGAACTTTTCCTACTTTTTAAAATATTGATTATTGCCTTGAGACGACATGGTATGGTACCGTAGAAGCTCTAAAGTTTCTTGAAAGCTGTCGAACTGTTATTCATGGGTCGTTGGCCACTTCTGACGGTAGTTCGTCTTTATTAAGAAACAGGTTCGAGCCTCCTTCGAGGTTTATTATTGGTATTGATATTCTGAGACCTAAACTTATTGAACCAACGCTGTACAGTTTACATTGTGATAGTGTTCACTCCAAATGTTTTATTGACGTTATCTGCAGATTGAGCAGTACCATGTCCTATTTGGCAAAGGTTGAAAAAACAAAAACAAACTAATGATTATTAATCACATCTTTATCTACATTGAATCTGCAAAAATGCAATTGCATTAGATAATCTTTCATTTTCATCATTATTCCCTATTATATAAAAACAAAACCACATTTCATACGTCCTGAATAACGGCTGAATCGCGTAAAGCGGTTCTCGTACAACCACCAAAGTTGAGCAGCGTCGAGCCTGATCAGTACCCAGATAGATGACTATTTGGGAATACCAGTTGCCGTAATCAGCAACGATATTCTTTCCATGGCCGTCTCAACTATGCTGACCACCAAATGATAGAACGTCTTGCTATGAGCCGCTACCTTGTACCATGTAGCATCACCATTTTCGGTGCAGCCTCACATTTAAATAATGGGAATGGCAAATAACATGCTGTCTAAATGCTAAAATGTATCATTGTAGTTTTGGGTTTAGTATATGTTACATTCATAGATGGTACCTAATTCTTGACTCACCTGGTTTTTACCTACACCCGGTTTTTAATACACCTGACTGACTACAAACCTAGTTTCCAAAACCGAAAAAATAACGAGGTGTATGTTAGGTTCAAACTAGTTAGGGTTCGGAATCTAGAAACAAAAAATCGAAAGCCTTGTTCTCATTCTCGGAGATTTCGTTTCTTCGATGTAAGACTTCAATTTTGATTTCAGTAAGGTCTTTTGCCTTGACATGAATAGTTTGTCCCAGTTTTTTGCTGATTACTGACCTTTTTTTCCATATCAAAATATGACCCTATATTGACCTATTTTTATTAAGCCAGGTACCAGCTAAATAACTAAGTAACAATCTAATATTTGGCGGTTTTAAAGTTACGTCTATGCGTATTTTTTTTACGACCATGGAGTCACTTCATTATTTAATTCGTTTGATTTGATGTTTTCTGCAGTATAGCGGGATTGCTGTCCTTCAGATTTCTTTGGCTTTAAGACAGCCTCCTTATGTAAGGGATCTCAGGTGACAATGACGTAGATAAATACGAGTAGATCATTTATCCCCCGCCATAAGTATTGCACTTCCTGACCTACGCCGGGCCTTCCGTCTCTCTTGCACGAATATCCTAAGGGGGCTGCTTTTCTTTCTGTCTGTTAAGAAACCGTTAACCAAAACTGCCAACATGGTTAACATTGGTTATTTCGGTTTTCACGTGATTTTATCTATCTATCTATCTATCTATCTATCTATCTATCTATCTATCTATCTATCTATCTATCTAAGCTAATTTATTTCTTTGATCTATCTATCTATCTATCTATCTATCTATCTAAGTTAATTTCTTTCTTCTATCTATCTATCTATCATAGCTATTTTCTTTCTTTTATCCATCTATCTATCTATCTATCTATCTATCTATCTATCTATCTATCTACCTACCTATCTAAGCTAATTTCTTTCTTTTATCTATCTATCTATCTATCTATCTATCTATCTATCTATCTATGTGTTACAAGTACCGGTCGTACCAATGGATATGAGGGCTGAATATTCAAATATTTACTCCTTATCATGTCTTGAAAATTGTTTCACCCTGCTCCATGCTAAGAAGAGTTTTAATGTAAGGTTCAATTAGCAATATAAATTTATGCGAAATAAGCCCCTCTATTTGTGTACGGCAGGCCTCAAATGTGTTTTGAAAGTTCAGACACTTTCTAGTGATCAGCGACCAACAAAATACAAAAGAGCAGACTTAATCATTGATCACCCCTATTTTTCCAGTTTTTTTTTCATTTTGTCACCCCCAACACGGGATGCTGCTAAAATACGCTGGTGATGTGACAGTTTCTATTGAGTGACCAACCAGATATGTTTTCATTCATTCTTTCTTCTTCTCTTTGTACTGTTCCATTTGGAACTGTAAACCTCTCTTGTCCCCATTTCTGTTCCTCGAGGCAGTTCCTCTCTGTCTGTCTGTCTGTCTGTCTGTCAGTCCATTTCTTTTCGTCCAGACCCCTTCCCCCCCAGACCCACCTTCGGCAAAGCACAATGGAGTAATTAAAAAAATTATCCTCATTCAGAAATTTTTTATAAATACAAAAAAACTCAAATACTCATACGTAATCATAATTTAACCTTAAAAACAATGAAGTATGATTCTGTTTTTCATCTAATAATAATAAGATGTCTTCTGTCTCACACTTTAACCATCTATTCGTTCTTTTGTAAATTTCTTTGGCTAAGTTTTCTTACTTCGCTATTTTGTCAATCCCAGTGCCCGAAAAGCTCATATCCATGGGCGTAAGTCGAGTTACCTTGGAATAATTATTTTTCGCTCAAAATTTGATTGGACCAATACGCAGGTAATATTCTCGTGTTCATTTGTAAAGATAATTTTATTTTTCATTTGCACCTCTCCCCCAGTCATAATCCTGAATATGCCGTGGACTTCCCCAGGATTCAGCCAATAACTGCGTTTCACTCTTCGCACGAGAAATTGAAAAAAAAAAAAATTGATCATAAAATATTCATCGAATTAATTTTTGATGAATACTTAGATTAGATAATTCGTCATTCAGGATATAAAGAGACTGATAAGCCTCTACCAATCATTATTTACCATTTTTATAAACGTTCAATCTAACTGATAAGGCGTCTTTTGTAGGAGTACTTGAAAAACTACATTTCTTCACACGGTATTATGCTGTAAAATACAAGCTTAAGGATTTTCTCTTTATCAAAAGAATAATAATGTTTTTAGTTGACCTTCAATTCTCAGTGCAAGATTACTGACAGTTTTATTGTAGTAGAATTAATAAGTTGACTTTCTTTTTAGATGCGCTAGTATCCGTAGCGGCTATAGCCATACCGAAAGGTTTATTACATCCCTTGCTCAGTGTTGTACTATGACGGAGGAGTTACGTCCCTTGTTGAGTGTTTTCAATTTACATGTTTTTCATCTAAATCTAGATGTTTTTGATTGCGTCCAGTTGTCAGAAGATTTAGATGATCTACATTAAAATATGTATTACTTATATCTAATTTATACTAATAAAAAAAGTAATATTTTAATGAATTAAGTCATATTTCAACAGAATAAATGTTGATGATTAAAGACACATTTGGTTTATTAATAATATTCAATATATTTCCGAGATTTTATAAATATATAGGGGTCAGACAAAATAATAGAAACGTCATTTTAATTACTATTTTTTAAAAATTTTTGATGTGGAGTTGGCCCTCTTTTAGCATTAATAACAGCTTCAGTACGTGGGGGAATTGATTGGGTCAGCTTTTGAGCAGTATTTAAAGGAAGTTTTAGCCATTCTCCGAGTAAAACTTCAGCTTCTTCAGGGACGCTGATTGAGGGAATCGGCCCCTTAGTCACTGCTTTAATTGACACAATAGATGCTTGATTATATTAAGATCTGATGGTTGCAGATATCAATCCAAGTGTTGAAGATCTCTTTAATGCATTTGAAAATAGTTTTAACCATTCTAGTAGTGTGAATAGGTGTCTTGTCGTCCTGAAAGAAAGCACTGCCTTTGGAAAAGAGCATTCGCAACGTGTGATGCAACTGGTCAACCAAAATGAACAGATAGTCCTGGAAGTTCACCCTGTCATGCAGGATCCATAGAATTCCACGATATTGCCACCGAAATCATTACATATCCAACCCCTATGCTTGGCTGTTGTAGTGAAACAGTAAGGATCGTGAGCATCTTTAGGCCACCCTCAGACGTAAACTTGGCAAGAACATGGAAACAAGTTGAAGGAGGATTCGTGTGAGTATATCACATTCTTCCACCATCCAATACTTATGGTCATTACACCATTTTTTACGACGTACAATTTTGATTTGCGAAAGCAATGGTTGGACAATTGCCTTTCTTCCTGTAGTATCCAACTCCATGGATCTCTCAACTAACAGTCTTGGTCGAAACGGGGATTGTTAGTTGCTCAGTCGGAGCTGTAGTCCTATGATTCTTCGACAATATGCGATTTTACATTCTACGGTCTCTATCGCTGAGCTTTGAAATACAGCAAGTGAAATCAGCAGTTTTCATTATTTTCTCCAACCCCTTTATATTTCTGTCTAATTAGTATGCTTAAAGACGATAGAATGGGTTTGTTTGCATGCAGTTTGAGATTAAAACCAACACAACGGATATAATATTCACATGGATGAACACTCGATACAAGTGACATGAACGGTGAGTCACGTCTTTTATTCTTATTAATCTCTAATTGTTAATTTTTTGATAACGTATGTAAGCCTTGTTTTAAAAGATAAATGATGTGTGCTGTAAAATAACATCTGTATACAATAAATTATGATAATACTATTTATAAAATAACAAAGTGCATGTATAATATAAGCTATACATTGACATCATGGCTCAAAGAGTGGTTGTGTTTGATCAACACTGCTGGGGTGCCATTACAATACAAATATCTTGTTTTTAATATCCCCTAAACAGTTCCATGGTAAACAACTGATGATCCAACGAGAGAAAATATTCACATTGTACCATAATAACAAGGTGTATGGAAAGCAGGGGAAAATTACACCAATTGCATTGACAGATATTGGGAAACAAGTGACTGAAGTGACACAAAATTGTTAATGTATCGTGTTTAAAGCTGTAGAGCTTTCTATACTATATATATATATATATATATATATATATATATATATATATATATATATATACGAAGGATCTAGATGTTTTCATGTATTTTGAGATTTTTTTTACTCAGTCTTAGATGTAAACTCAAAAATAAAGTTGGCAACAGTGTTCATGCCAGATCTTCACACAAGAAAGAAATTAGTGTATCTATTGTCCGTTATTCATGCTTGTTCAATAACAATAACAAAAAGTTCAATGAGGCGTCCACTATACAGTTTAAACGCCATTGTTACTAGATCACGTGCCCTCGTTTAGAAGAATTTTACAGGCAAGAAGCATCTTAACAAGGGACTCCTTTTCATCAGGTTTCAAATAAATTTGATTCAGAACTGCTGGGAAACAATATGGGGAGCGATTGACCTCTAAAATATTTGATATAAGTTTCAGGTGCGGACAACAAAGCTAAAAAAAATAATAAGTTGTCATCCACGAAAGGTTATTTTTTCACATCATTGAGAATTGTATTAAAAGTGAGAGATTTACAAATGTAATTTCTCTTTTCCAGATGATAAAATGTAAATAGAAACATAATTCGTTATTATTGGAGTTTTTTTTCAACGCTCAACTGGAACGGCGTATGTCCAAAATGTTTGACAATTTTTCAAGCACGATTTCAAATTATGCTGCTTGAATTATTGATAACGTCAACAAAGCATTTAGAGTGAACACACATCATCATCACCAGCCGTTTAGCATCCGTCTTTGGACATATACCTTCCCTAGGATTCGCCTGACCTCTCTATCGTGGGCGTCACGTAACCAGTACTTTATGAAATTATCTAGTTCGAGACGCCATCTTTTTGTTGCCTCTGGTTTTGTATGTGATTTCTGGAGGTCTACATTATGAGTCATGATGTTATGTTGAGCATATTTCCCCCTTGAACGTTGCATGGTTCTCGGTTTAAGGATCAGTCTTTTGGTTATGCTCCAAGTTTCAGCTCCATGAGTGACAATCACGAGGATGCATTGGTTGTATACCCTTCTTATTAAGATTAATGGGATTTTCTTGTTTTGGATGTTGAGATTACCCTGCCGAAAGATTCTTCGCTTGATTTCTCCTTTTCATTTTAGGATTCCATGATGGTTTGTTGTCTTAGGCAGATGTAGTTGTATACTTTCTCCAGTTCTGCATCTTCGATTTTGATTGTTGTGTTTTTGTTTTCAACATGTTCGTTGTACATAAAATTTGTTGTACTAGTGCAGACTGTTCAGCGTTGGTTCGGTAGGTTATGGTCTGGTAATATGGATACTAATGATAGACTTCGAGGGAGACCTAACTTAACGAAGAAGAATTATCTACGGCAGGGGCCATCGACCTTCAAACCACAATTCGAGCACTCTCTAGAAACTTAAGAACTTGGAACAGCAGCCATATCACGCCATCTCCAGCCAACAAGAAAGCTTGAAAAGTTAGAGAAAATGGGTTCCACATAAGCTGTATGAAATTTTCCATGGCCACACCCTATATCTCTCAGCTAAATGTGCCAAAACGTACAAATTTGGGATATGAGCTTTTCAAGCGTCATCCATATTCACACTCTTCTTACAGATTATTATCTTTTCAAGCATTTTCAATTCCATATCCCCAACAAAAGGTCCAATCACAATGAAGCCATAATTTGTGCTCCTACAGAAGTCGTGTCAGCTTGACTTAAATAATTTCATAGAAATGGTGTATTGGAAAAAGGCTACTGGTTCAAATGGGTTATATTTTGATTAAATATCAACCGTGCTTGTACTTTATAGCATTTACTTTTCAAAAACCTCATTTGATATGTAACGATCCAATACTTATAATCACCTCCAAGATAAAGTTGGGAAGCGTCATTAAAAGCCAGCCCGTTTTCCAGCGGAAAAAAAGTTTGCTAAAAAAATGAGGCATTCCTTAAGGACTCAGAAGAAAACCAACCAGGAAACTGCAATTCGTTCTTAAATATTTTCTATGAAACCCATTTGGAACTAATTTGATATCTTTAATTATACTTCTTATCTGATGAATTTCTTTCTTTCTTTCTCTTTGAAGATCATGTGGGAAGTTCATGGAAAAGTTTATAAATACGAATGGAAAATCATGCAGAATAAGAAGTTTTCATCGTGTAAGTCTCTTATAGAACGAAAGCATGGAGTGACCACTTTGAGAAACCACTCTTCCATGTATAACTTATCTACCAGTACATAGTAACAGTAAAAAGCTGTTATAATTATAGTCAAATTTGAAAGGGACTAATTGAAATCTACATATATATGTATATATATTTGTGTGTGTATCATATAAAGCAGCTGGATCTGTTTATCACCATTGTCATATGATCTAATTAATCATTGATATTGTGATAATCAATCATTGATGTGTCTCACCCATTATCATCTCTGAATTGTGTCGACAATTTAAAGTCCCCCAATAGGAAGAAAAAAGAAAGAAAATATTGCATCTATAAGGTATTTCATCAGAAAATTAAGGAATATTTTTTTACAATCCAGTTGAGGACACATAAACTAGAGATTATTTGTGGATCATTTTCAATTAAAGCGTTTCAAAAAGTCAAAAATTTTGAGTTTTATGAACAGCAAATATGTAGAGGAACTTACATCTAGTATGTATTTACTCAGCAAAAAATTCCCACTAATTTCTGCTAAAAAAGGTAAGAATCAGGTACAAGCTCATTCGTAGTGAAGTTCTGTATGAAGCTGATATCAACGGGCTTCTTGCATTGTTTCTATATGTTCCCTTTTCCGCTAGCAGTAAACATAATTCTACTTTGACTGTTAACGGAAAGCAAGGATAAGGGAATACGATTTGTAGGATGAAATATTTCAGATACATATCACACAAGTGATAGTAATAATATGGAAAAGCTAGTAAAATCTATAACGAATAGGGATTTATTTCTACCTGTTGAACAAGGTTGGATGCGTTAAGAACAGAGTTCAATCTGTAAAGAATGTTTGTGTTGATAAAGTTCTTTATTGAACAGACAGAAAATAATTGTTAAAGTGAAACATGTTCGCACTACCATTTGAGTTGAGGCTTCAGCAATTATTATTTTTTAAATGTTGCGCTGAAATGTAATGTTCATGATGTCGAAGTATACGTGTACGAGTAACTTTATGAGTTTTGTCGAAATACAATTAATTCGTATATTTCTTTGCCTATTTATATAGCTTTCGGCGGTATCCATGAAAGGGTTCATAAATGGATTCTCAGTAGTGCATTCGATTAGACAAAAAATATCAATTATATTACTTTACAATGGTCGATGTTCGGTTTAACCGCTTCTTCCTTTAATTTTTGACGCTGCACAGAACCCAAGATAGTTCCAGTAGTTACCAAACAGACTTTATGTGAATTTAAAAAAAATATCAATTATATTACTTTACAATGGTCGATGTTCGGTTTAACCGCTTCTTCTTTTAATTTTTGACGCTGCACAGAACCCAAGATAGTTCCAGTAGTTACCAAACAGACTGTATGTGAATTTAACCCATCAACAACAGATTCCTTCGTCTGCAAGTGCAGAAAAGCACGCCCGGTCCTAAGGGCCAACTGACTTAAAAAAATATAGTTTCTCAGGATTCCTCCGCTAGCTGAGATTTGGTGTTTCTGCAATCTTCAGACTATCAAAATCCCTGTAGCAACAACGCGTAATACTATCTGACCAATCACAGGTCGAATTCTAGGATAACCATCTACTTCCAAGATGACAAATTATACCTGGAATGCCGGAGGAAAAAAAATTCTGGTTATAGGGCCCATCCTGCCCTAACAATTATAATTACAATTAACATGGATAGTCGAGGAGATCAGATGGATTAATGCCATGGATTAGTGCACAGTGATCAGCCTCGATCTGAGTTTGAACTCGGATTGCCGATTCCACCGTCAGACTTGTTACTGACTGCGCCAATCATAAAATGTACGACATGAAGCCGAAGTCAGAAAACTATTTATTAAACTACGATTTGTCAGTTTATCTCCAAATTTTGCTTCCTGCTTGCAAATGCTTCTTGGGTCTCTATCGTTTGATGAAACTTATGCCGTCATTTCTTTCTTAGCTTTTGATTCGTAAAGACGACTCCTATAATAGCATAATTGATGTATTTACCGGTAAAGTATAAATGGTAATATTCAAAATGGCCTAATTCTAGTTCGGAATGACTACAATCAATGACGGTAGATTGCAGACTATTTTTCGAAGAAAATCAAGAAATAGAGAACCCTACTTTCTATCATTTCTTCCTCCCTTAGATAAAACCATTTTGAGTTCTCCGAACTCTGGGTTAGCATCTTGTAATCTCGTTTATATATATATATATATATATATATATATATATATATATATATATATATATATATATATATATATATATATATATATATATATATATATATATATTGCTATTATTTTTTGAGGGTTGACTTACCTATGAATGGAGAGTGCTTGATATCAAGGATAAAACATATGTAAGTTGGTATAAAAAGAAAATTCAGTGCTTTGCAGAGAGTTAAATGCCAGTGAGTGTAATCATTAATCGGTCTGAATTTTCTATGCATATATATATATATATATATATATATATATATATATATATATATATATATATATATATATATATATATATATAGTGTGTGTGTGTGTTGTATTTGCGTATAGCGACTATTTGATAAAAATATAGCTAGTACGTGTTTTCATGTTTCTAAACGGATAAGTTAAGTTGTCGATATGATTCAGCAACAGTTGCTATCACCCCTCCTCAAGATCGACATGTCTACGGGGTGCATAACATGTAATGCCCCCCTCATCCTTGGTGAAAAGGTTTGGCCCGGAGTGCAAATCTAGAAAGGCACAAAGTTAACTACTTCAGGTTGAATCATTTGTGGAATAGATAATTAAAGCGAAAGAAATTATCGATGCTTCAAAAGGTTTGGAAAAGTTGACTCTCTTCTTATCACTCTATCTTTTTGGTAAACACACATTGAATGTGTTTTCCGTTGAACCTGATAACAGTCAAAGAGCAACACTATCATATTTGACATTATGATTGGGTTAATAACGATAACAACAATATCCTTGTTGTTTATTTTTGTCCTTACACACACGCCACTCTGACATTGTGAACAGGGCGTTTTCTTATTGTTTTTTTTTTCATGGTTAAGTAGTGTAAGAATAGATAGTTAGAATTTGGGGGGCCTGGCTGGCTTCATTCCTTGGGTGCCATCCAACATTTAGTGAAATTTGATGAAAAATGAACACTTGCAGTAAATAGACATGCTTTATCATTTAATTAGTGAAAAACCACCCCAAAGGCTGAATTATTTATTCAGTTCATGTATGTACAAATATATCCTTGTTATTGCGTAGTGCTACTTTATAAGCTGAACGACATTTCTGACAATGTATATTTTAATGACTTGACAATTTGGAAAAACTAACTTTCATATGAATATTTCTAATTTAGCGTATCGCTGACTGGCGGCGTCATCAGATCGGTTTCAAATGATATTTTTCAAACTTGTGATATCCATCCTAGTCATGGTGACCACACGACGTTATCATGTTCCGGTGGCGTTATTTGATGTTCTTTCTTGGATATTTCAAATCTTTTAGCTTTGACTCTTTAGAATTCTAATCCTTGCCTCCCTTTTGTTGATCATCGTTGACATTTTATTTTGTTTTGATACACTCTTAGCCAATACTGAAGACAAGTAGATTTTCTATCTTTTTTGTTTTGGATTCCAAAATTAATGCTGTTTCGATGATAAATCGTTGTTTTTTGCTGGGTTGGACCATAGGTGCATTTTGTGTTCTTTATTTTCAGATACCTTTTATGTTCATAAACTCACTTGTTTAAAAATCTTGAGGTTTCACCGATATATTTCTCACTGCAGTTTTTACATGTCATTTTATACACTCCAGCTTCAGATGTTGGTTTATCATTTGTTTTGTTGTTGATTATGTTTTTTGATAGTTTTGGGTATATTGCTTGTTATTTGGATTCCAATATCTAAAAATTCATTTGAAAGTTTTTTGGTTGTTGGGTTTGTCGGGAGGGGGGGGGGGTAATATGCGACTGGTCACATTATTGATATTATTTTTGATATTATTTTATGTATTTTGTTGGTTTTTCTTTTTGCGTTGAGAATGAATGATATGGGATTGGATGATTTTGAAGGTGTTTTTGTTGTATTCCTCTTCGGCATTCAGGTACTTCGAGTGACATATTCGTAGGGCTTTTAATTGAAACCTATGATTATGCCAGATTTGATTTTGTTATGGCAGTGATAGCAGTACTTTGTGAGGTCGTTTTTGTTTGCATAATTTCAGTGGGAATGCAGTAGTTGAACAATAGTTTATGAAGCTTTCGAGACACCCTCCGCCAGGGCACTCGGAAGAGAATTTTCAAATAGCCGCCCCCGTCCCTAGTCGAGGTTCTTCCCTTATTGTTACTATCGGATCTTCGAAAGGGACAGCAAATAAATCTATGACTGTATTCAGAGACGTAGCTGAGGGAATGTTTGGTGTCGATCTAAAATCGCCAGGGCCTCTAATTGAAGCTAGTTTCACCAAAAGTTTTATAAATAGTAGCCCCGCTTCTGCATTTTTATCATTATACCATGTCTGCGAGCCCCAGATTGGAGACCACTGGACTGCACGTTGGATGGAAGCCTTCAAGGTGCCAAGCCCCCTGAGCCTACAAATCCCTTGCCACGTTTCTAATTATATCGTACAGGATAAAAAAAAAGAAGGCCTCAAATAAAGAGCAAACAAAGTTAGATCCTTGAGGAACATTTTTCTCACCAAATGTCGATTCGTTGTCTATTTTTAATCCAGGGTATTTTATTTATGTAAGCATCTCTTTTGTTCTAGTTTGTTCTATTTGTTGTCTACCCACAAAACTGCTTCCTTACCTCCACTTTTTTGCATAGTGGGGGAGTTTTATTTTTATTTAGACACGAAGGACAGTACAAGGGAGTTTTATATTCATTTACTCACAAGGAACAATACTGGGGAGTTATTTTTATTTATACACAAGGGACAATAGGGAAGAGTTTATTTCTATTTTTACACAAAGGACAATAGAGGGAAGAGCAGTTTAATTCTTCTCTTAAAAATAAGAATGACAATCTTTCACATTTTCCGGGTGAATTCCAGGGAAAATGTTTTCGGCCACCTACGGTTAAAATTAACTCGTTTGTTTTGTTCGATGTTTGGCTCCAGGGGTAGGAATTTCCAAAGGGGTGGAATTTTTGCTAAAGGTGGAATAGAGAAACAATTTCATTCAGGGAGGGAATGTATAAAAGAGAATATAATGGTGAGAGTGATACTTGATAACAATTTGATAAGGGGGAGGAACTGAAGAAAACTTGGATCACAAGGGCAGGAATGTGATTCGGGACATTGTTTGATTTTGCTGTTTTTTTTAGTTTGTTCATTCTATTACAGGATATTTTTCTTTAGAAATTCATGCTGTACGTAGGTAAATATATATATATATATACATATATATATATATATATATATATATATATATATATATATATATATTATATATATATATATATATATATATATATATATACATATATATAGTTATTGTTGTCTCATCTGCAGACAGCTTCAGACTCGGAAGCCGATATCCTACACAAGGCTGAATTTAAGCGATATATTTATTATAGGTTAAATTCCCTGTCCACCAGAGTGCTCTATTCCTATGGAAGTGCATTATATATATATATATATATATATATATATATATATATATATATATATATCATTGTGTCGTCCACAGACAGCTGTTTCGATGTATTACATCTCTTCAATGTGGCTATAGACTTTCCATTATCCCACCCAGTACCACGAGGCAGAATCGAAACCTTCACATCAAACCCGGAGGCTGATATCCTAATGAAATGGATATATATAATCCGAAAGAATGATTATGAATTGTGTTGAATTATATGGAAACTCTTATTTGAAATGATCTCACATCATTACATGGTTAATCACTCGAACTTGATAACATGAATAAAATAAACAATAAAAGAAAATGGGACTTCTGCAGGAATCGAACCTGCCACCTATAGGATAACTGTTTCAACGTAGCAATGTTTTTACCACTGCTGTTCAGCTCAATGGTAAGAGCATCAATAGGTAGAATAGCCATCTGGATTGGCGAGATGTTTGATAAAATTGCTAAAAACAGCTCTAAAATTAGCAAAATCTTGAATTTCCAAATTTCCAAGACAAGAAATGCGCTGGACTTAGCGCGAAAAGTGCTAAATTGGTAACATTAGCCGGAGCTGGATGAAATACGTTGAGCAAGAGTTCAAAAGTACCCTTTTAAAGCTTTTTAAGCATATGTCTTGTAATATATTAGCCAGCAAATATGGTACTACACCGCACTTGAAATGTTTCTGGTTGCTCACAAAAGCACAATGTCTGATTCCAGAGGATCTGCTCCCCCCAGGCTGTATTTTCCTGTGGCACAATGCGAGTATGTTCTGGGTTGATTTCTGATGCTAATTTTGTCCCAGTCCATGTGTATACGTGTGGGTCCGTATATAGAACTCGACTTTGTATCTCATTGTGCTCTTGTGGGGAGGCTAATTAATCTCTGCTTTCAAACTGGAATATTCTATTTACAATAGATTCAGTGTAATAAGTTCCCTTTTTGGGGACCAGTCAGATACGCTGAACGTTGAGCTAGGTATGCTGACGTACTCGTTCATCTACTTCCTGGATTCTCCCTCTCTCTCTTTCTCTCTCTATTTACCGAGCGCTCTAATGCGCCACATTCCCCGAGCGTATCCATGAATTTCCTGATACGGCACAACAGTTGATTAGGGTTAATTAGTGCATCCGTTTGAGCAGTGACCAGGTTTGTCGTTGCTTAACTTGACTTTGATTATCAGGTAAGAATCGGCGTATTTACCTCAATATCCTGTTGATCTTAAAACATGACAAAACTAATCGAGTCGTGATATGCCACTCCCGGTTTTTTCAATGTTTACACTCTGAGCTTACTCATTTGAAACTGAATCATTACTACGAATATTCATTCATAATTTACCCACGCCTGTACATGGAATTATCATGTCGTAGTATTACAACTCTTCAGTGTGGTATTAGACTATCCAATATCCCATCCAGTAACACGAGGTAGGATCGAAATCTTCGCTTCAGACCCAGAGGCTGGCATTTTATCCCTACCTTGCGCAGAACTGGACGGTCAATAGGACCGAATTCAAGTGACATATTTATTCACAGAATTTAATTGGAATTTATTGAAAAATATTTGAGAAATCGTGTGGACAATTAAGAGTGTATGTATAAATGTAATGGAAAAAAAGACCGGAAAAATATCTCTCAATCAGGAGAGAAAATACCTCTCTAAAATTTCACCACCTCGTTCTTATCCCATTGCCCGAATTTTCATTGAAATCCATTCAATAGTTTTGGAGATATTGTGTTGGCAGACGACGAAATGACAAACACACACGACTGAATACATTTTCCACTTCGTTGACGGAGAAATATAAATATTTGTTATGTAAGACATATTGATTATCAACGGAGTCATTTTATAGACACAATATACTTAAAAGTTCATTATTGTTCATTATATATATATATATATATATATATATATATATATATATATATATATATATATATACTTTTAAGTGTCGGTTCATTTTAGGAGCAGGGGGTTGTTCTCTCGAAACCTTTTCATAAAATGCCATTTGGTTTCTTAAAGTCTGTTCCGAAACATTTCCTAAAGTCTTATTACACACACATATACCATTCTCACACACCCACATGCACGCATGTACACACGGGCACACGTGTACCAAATCACTGTGACCCCACGAATGGCCGGCCTGACCAACCAGCCAAGTGGGCTACAAATTTTTCTCTTGTGTTCCTGGTCACTTTTTTTCTCACATACACTTAAAATCAACTACATTTTTTCAAAAAGATATTTTATTTTATCAGATACAGGATGCAATGACAAAAATGATTTCCCCGACCCGTAATTAGGAATATCAAATAAACGGAGATAATCTATGGTAGTAACAACTAAATCAGCTTTTTGAAGGCTCTCACCAACGTCGAATAAGCACAGTGATTCAATTAGGAAAAACGTGCATTCGGGGCGATTATCAAATATTTGTTGAATACATGTATATTTTCAGAGTAGCTTTCATCCTTTACAGATTAACAACGTGCCCCAGTATATTCAGATATATAAAACTTTGAACAGTTAAATTATTTAGAAAGTAATATCGCATTTTTATGGAGTGGGGGGGATAAAAACCCATCCACAGGGGACAAAGATAGGGACAGGGGAACAAAGAAGAGGATCGGGGGGCAAAGACGGCGCTCAGGACCATTGGCGCTGTATCAGGTGTGGGAGAGGGTGCATGATTATTATAAAACGGGTATTATAGACCAGAGGATATTTTATCCCTCCCCCCTGCGCCCGGGGGCGACTTCCCCTCTCATCTTGCAACGCTTTCGGTTCGAATATATCTCGTAACTCAACCAGCGTCAACATTTGTATTCTATCAAAACACTGCGACATTTTCTGAGTAGCAAAATCTTTAAAGAAACGAAGAAATCTAATTCGTTCGACGACAATTACAGCTTAAAAAGGAAACAATGACTAGAAAATACTTGAGAGCGTAAACCCCTGCCAATGACGTTGACGTTGACGCGAGTAACTTATTCATTGATCACCCATTTTTTCAATTTTTTAATTGATCATCCCCAACACAACACGCTGTCAAAAGATGTTGATGTTTCTATTGAGTGACTAACCAGACCTGTAAGTCTATCTATTAATCTCATTTACCCCTATCATTGATTTCATTTATTTTATTTTATTTTTTGGCTACAATTTGACCCACCCGTTGGAGTGGGTATTTAGTCTAGTACTCAAAATCTGGAAAAACTTTCCCCTCCCTAATTAGTTTTTTTTTCTAATGGTGGCCCAGTTTGCAAGGTAAGCTTATGCTAAATTAGTCCCAAGCGTTCACGCTTGTTTTTTGAGATATCGTCGGGACAGCCATGAGCATTTTCCCTTCATGATCATTGTGGGTGAAATATGTTGATTCAGTTTGTGAATCAGAATTCTGAATGGAAGTACTGACAAGATGTTCTTTATCTTTTAAAAAATTTACAACTTCCACTTTCTGTGCGTTCTCTTAGAACTTCTACCCACACCTACACGAGAGAATGCACACCTAGATATACAAAAACATTGCCTTGTGGCAACATTCAACACTTCCTATTTCACTCACGAGATGACAAGAGTGGGACATCGACTTAATAACACGTGTAGGCGTGTGCTCACATTCTGTCCACTCTACCCCCTAAAAGTGGGGACAACGTCCGAATTTTTTGAAGAAACCGTCAACGAAAACTGTCAACCAGAGGCGAAGCTTAGGGGTGTCTCTTCAGGCCCCCTTCCAACATTTAGTAAGATTTGTTAGTAGAAATGGAATGGGTGAAGTACTATTTAAGAAGCTTCTGGGGTCTCAAGGGAGTCTAATTGCCCCTATCCCCTCTCAGCTATGCCTCTACTGTCAACATAAGTTTTTTTTCAGTTTTTAAGTGATTCTGTTTGTCTATGTATGTAAATATGTATGTGTCACGTGTTGTTACAATGATGGAGACTCTTTATTTGAATATTTCATTTTATTCTCAAATATTCGATTTAATTTCTAAATAGTACTTTTCTGTTGAAGATACTTTTTGGGTAGGTATATATGAAGTATACATACATACTTTGTCAAAGATGGAATAAGGTACTGAGTAACCCTTTTCAGCCACCAAAAAGACGATAGGAACATCTCAAGTAGATTTATTAACAAGATAAAGTGTGGTCGCTTGGAACCCCCGCAGATAGATAGCCAGTCACAGCCACGTAATTAAAAAGAGATTAGGAGAAAGAAAGCGAAAAGAGTTGATAAAAAAAATGGACAGTGAATAAGTATTCTCACAGCGGAAGTAAGGGAGATAGACTGAAAGTTTGGTGGCTTGAGGAACGAAACTGGTGGAAAATAGAAGAGAAACGGGTAGATGATCATTCTGTTCCGGTGTCAGGTAAAAAGAGAAGAGGGTTAGTTCATTTAGTAAAATAGATAGCAGAAAAAAGTGACCCTTGCCTTTAAAAATGAGACCAAAGTATGGTTACCAGAGTAGTAGAGTTGCAGACCAGACGAGAAAGAGGGTCGGACGGTGCACGGGCCACCAGCGCATGGTCGCTGGCAGCAGAGGGACAGATTAACATCACTGTCTCTCTCGACAAGCTAGCTCTCCCTTTCACTCTCTCTCTCTCTGTGATTGAGGATTTTGTATGGTCTTCAACGAAGACTATCGATGTATATTCGGTCGGCCAGAGAAGAAGGATAAAGGTTCGATTTTTTAATCGCGACATGAGTCTTGCGTCTTTCGTTCGTTCCCTTGTTGCATCTGCAGTGTGCATACATGCAGAGATATGCATTATTCTTCAATGTACTGGCTGTACCAATAGAGCTAGAGGGCTGAAAATTCATAGATTTACTCCTCATGATGTCTACGAATGTTTTTTGTAACACCCTAAATTGATTTGGGGGGGGGGAGTTCGATCTAGAATGTAATTTTGTGCTAAATTGGCCCCTTTGTGTCAAACTCAGAAATAAGTCACCCTGACCCTAACTCGGCACCCGTTTGATATGATATTTATGTCACTTTTTAATCATGTCACTCCTTTGATACGGTATTTATGCTACTTCTTTGTTATGTCACTCATTTGAACAGGACTTATATATATATATATATATATATATATATATATATATATATATGCACACGCATATAAATAAATATATATATAGGCACACACACACACACACACACACACACACACATATATATATATATATATATATGCATAAACACATACACCACAGACCACAGTGCAAATCGCAGAAGCAATATAATGATATATCATATAAACCAAAATATCAACCCACGAGAAACCCTTAGATGTGAAATATTACATAGGAATATCGAAAACACCCTTTAAACTTAGATTAATCAACCATACTTAATCTTTTATAAATGAAAAATATTAAAATAGTACATAACTATCGACATATTGGAAATTAACTGATAACAATCTCAAACCTACACTAAAATGGAAAATATTGAAACAAACACACATATGCACATATATTGAAATTCCATGCCACCTATGCCTGAACTTCGAAACCTTTATTTCTGCCAATTGAACAAAAAAAAAACTCCTTAAAATAGAATTATTAAATAGAAAAAATGAAATAACGTAAAAATGCCGACACCGGTTAAAATTTCTATTAACAAACATAACTCAATAATCCACATATAGATATACTAAAAATAACTAACATACATATCCTATTTACATAGTCACCCTAAAAAACAATCCAATCAACATAATTACCTAAAACATGAGGAAGTAGACCAAACCCAATATAATCAAATAACCCATTAAGGTCATATAAAAGAGATCCTAGGGGAAATAAATTTCAGTGAGAATAAAACATTATCAGAGATATTAAATAAAACAAAATATAGCAAACAATGGCCAACCATTAAACAAAAACAAATAGAATAAAAGAAAGACCCTACCACCTAGAATGGTAGACCCCTTCCCAATGTCCCAAAGAGGAACGAAAAATAAATCGAATCATTTACCCGAAGAAGCCTGAACAGGGCAGAAACATAAATACGTTTGTGTAACAAATCCTCATTCCATCATGTAAAACTGTCCAGTTCTGCGTAGGGCAGGGATGAGGTGTTAGCCTCTGGGTCTGAAACGAAGGTTTCGACTCCTACCTCGTAGTACTGGGAGGAATATTCGATAGTCTATAGCCACACTGAAGAGTTGTAATACAACGATGACTCAATTATTATAATTAACGCACTCTTCTTCAAGGTTGAACACTCTTTAACCAGGGCAGCTCGTTTATTATAAACTGTACAGCAAGGCTCTTCCAACTCTGGAATGGAGCACTCCGATGGATGAGGAATTGTGCGTAAGTAAATATATCGTTTAAATTTCAAATAGCCCCCAATCCCTTCTCAGCTTCGCCGCTGGTATAACTGCGCTGAATCATTGAAATTGTCTAACAGGTGAAATATACATACATAAACTTTCGATCAGATGAAGAAACTCGTTTTATACCCTTGTTTTAATTCAATAATTCTTTCATTAAAATTTCGTATTATTTCGTGATTTTACGAACTTTTGATCTTTAAAAAATAGCTGTTTTATATCCTTTTATAAAATAAACTTTCGATCAAATAAAAATACATATTTGCTTATTTTTGTAAAGAAAAAAAAAGATAAAATTCCGTCAATCAGGCAATTTCATCGATTAGACGTAACGTGTGTATTCTTTTTTTTACGCATAGTCAATATATTTGGTCTACTTCGTTACGAAGGTCAGGAAAAATTGAAATTTGTATATGTGCCGATCCAGAGAGTGGCCCTGAGGCTTCAGACACCACCTCCTGATCGGGCATAGCGCAATACAAATATTTTTTTTATATATCAAGATAAAGAAGTCTTATAGATAAAACACTCAAATAACCCCAAGTCATTGTATCCTTGAAGATAATATAGACACTTATGGGATCCATGACCGACTGTGAACTTATGTGAGTCGTGTTATTTCAAGATAAGGTTTTTCCACTCCAAATGTAGGTCGATCTATTCACGTATTTTTCCATTTCGATCCCACCCTGCTCAAAACCCTGGATCTACCCTTGAAGTAAAATCCTTGAAAAAAAAAACAACAAAAAAACGCCTATCGCCCTATCTCGTGTTTAAGTCGACCCCATTCATCACCTCTACCAACTAAGTTGAAGAGATAAATATATTCAACCGCGTCTATCTGTCCACCCGTCTGATTTTCTTCTTTCTGTCCAAACGATATCTCCAAAAGTTCCGAATGAATTTCAATTGAATTTTATGGAAGCGTGGGACATCGGGTATGGAAGAAGTGATTACATTTTGGGGTGGATCCAGCGATTCGTTTCCGACTGAGAGATATTTTTCGTTTTTTCTCTTCTTTTCGCTATTCGCTCATGACTGTCCACACGATATTTCTATGTAATTTTGTGAAAGTGTTAGCAATGGGTGAAAGAAGAATGGATCCAATTTTGGGGCGGACCCAGGAATTTGGTTCAGTGTATGGCGTTGGCTGGGATATGTTCTCTGTGAGTGCTTTGTAGCCTATGGTATGCTTTTTAGTTGCCAAGTGCCCTTCCCATTATGTTTGAATCTTAACCCCATCAATTCGAACCCAAATTTTTACCTAAGATTCTTGTCTTCGAAATTCGACCAACCCCCTTCAGTAAACTCAATTATTTTGGTAATTTCATTAAAGTAAATTTAAATATATCTGAGAAAATTTTTTTTTCCATAATTGCCTTGCAACTAAAATGCTGCATTCTTACCAATTTGATAAAAAAGAATAGGTCAACTTTACCCTGGCGTACAGACGGGTTGGGTCGCTCTGGTGACATAATGATGCTTTGGTAGCGCGAAAATTTGACATTTAGCGCTATTTTTCAGCAATTTTAGCAAATATTCAGCTATTTTCTAGAAATCTTAGACGAATTTTATGGTGATTTTTTGGAGATTTTTAAGATCGATTTAGGGCGAAAAAATATTTAAGTTGGCAACACTTAGGGTGACACCCTGAGTTACCCACCCTGGTTACACCAAGCCTAGGAACACTACTGTATAATATAATGCATAATATTTCAGGAGATTGAATTAGGGTGCACAAGGCGTCACTGTAGTAGGAGGTCCCAGGGGAGGGGCAAACAAGTTTTATAAATAGTTCGTCATCTACAGCATTTCTACTAACATTATGCAATAATTAATCTCACTAAATGTTGGTGAGGGTATTTCAAGGAACCAAGCCCTCACCCCTGCCGGTCTTTAAATCTTACACTTTTGAAAGGTCTGCTCATTCAACGAACTCACGGACTCCAGGATTTTGAAAGGTCTACCCACGGACCACCAGTCGTACCTTTGTGAACGTACAGGAGTCAGCGACACCCCAGGTTAGGATATAGGAACCTATGCACTAAATGTTGGAGGAGGTCCCTAATCTTCAGGTACACCCGTCAATGTGCTTAATACCTGAATTTGAAAAAAGGTATTAGAAAAACCAAAAACATGTTAAATTTTACTTGATGTGTAAAGAAAACTTTTTTTTGATTACGTCTAAAAAAAATTTCCATGTTTAAAAAAAAATCAAAAACCTCATGGGACACATTTGTCCCGTCAGATATTTACCCTGGCACGGGCGGAAAACATTGAATTAGCAGATCCTCCAGCCTATCTGACTTTCCGTTTTAGTTATGTGACGTGGACTAATTTCTGCGTGGGTTCCACACTTCGGTGATGTCATTGTGCGTAGTTGTAAATCCGGAAAATCTCATCTAACGTACTTTATCTTATGTGACACATATATCCCAAGGCTTATCTGACTGCTGGAATATATACGTCGCATAGACTCTTTTAGAAACCTACTGGGATGTATATGTCCCAGGAGTATGGAAAGGGTCAAATCAAGTCTAAAATCTGTTGTTTTTTTCAATTCCTTTTATTGTGTTTGTTTTGAGATGTGATGTTATAAGAAACGAGGACAGGGATAATGCCATTGTCATTTTGAGTAAATAAAATGTACTCAGATTCTGGGGTATAACTGACAAGGGGAAAGTGGCCAATTGAAAACGGCCCTCAATGAAGGGGCAAGGTTAAAAGCTTTATAAATAGTAGTTCCACTGAAGTATTTCTACTGTCAAATCTCGATTAATGTTGGTGGGTGACCCTCAAGAAGATCCTCCCTGGGTCCTCAAATCTCCCCAAATATCTAGCTACGCCTCTATTCAGATTGTTGAATTATGAGAATATTTTCAATAATTATCAACATTTTGTTTTCTACAATTTAGCAAGGAATTAGTAGAAACTTGGAAGACTAGTTTCCGGAGAATCTAGCTGTTATTTCTATAGGAAAACACCTAAAACACAATAAAGAAACATCTAGAAACATCTAAAGTTCGCAGAATCTAGATGTTATAAAGAAAACCCGTCCAAGTAAGACCCCAAACGGTTCTAAAAAGTCTTCTTTTCCCCAAATCAAAAAGAGCACCCACAGAAGGGATCTAGTGGAGTAAACACCAAACAAACGCATATATGAAAAGGGATAAAACCCTTCACACCTTTGGTGGCTACGGTTATTCAATTCCTAGATTTATAAAAAAAACAAAACATTCGATTACCGAAATATCATTGACCTGTATATTTTATGCTACAACGTCGATATAGATTAACGATTTATCGACGTAGGACAGGTATTCATGGGCATATGGGAACTACCTGATTGAGGTGAGTAGAGAGCAGAGAGTTAGATAAACCCGAAAGTTAACCCAGTTTTGCCCAAATTGCATCAACTCACCTGCAATATTCTGTTTTACCTAGAATTAGGACGGCACTTGCCTTTTATGTCCCCTAGTTCGTGTTAGACACATTCCAGACTTTTCAGTTTTTGTTTGAACAACCAGTGGTGTAGTGCTCTAGAAAATGACATTCCCTAATTTCTTCTTTAGGTGTGTGTGTGTGGGGGGGGGACACCCCCTGCAATCTATGTGCTATCGAAGTTTTTATTAGAAAAAAAAAAACATTGATAGGGAGAATTAGTCGGTATATGTCCACAGACACACCCCTAATCCAATGGCCTCAAAACGTATCTGAAATTGGTTAAATTTCATATTTTCTACGGCATGGAGTCCCACCCCCGCCCTTAGAAAGAAAAGAGAAGGTAGCCCTGTGTCCCTTCCAGAGGTGCAGCCGGGGTTGATATTTGACCCCCGATGGAAGGGGTCATGTAAAGCTATATGATTAATGATTCACCTACTTCATTTCTACTTACAAATCTGGCTAAATGTTGGAGGGGTGCCTCGAGGAGCCAAGACCCCAGAGCCCCAGAGCCCCCCAAATCTTTAGCTACGCTTTTGGTTCTCTCACGTCTCCTTTTGGCATTACGCCACTATGAACAACGTTCATCAAATTACTTATTGCCAGAAAAACGGAAAATCTTTTCGTAGCATGTTCACCTCTATCCCATTATTCATGGTACTTTGTATACATGATGTTACCGTTGCTATGAAAATCGATACGTTTATTGTGATAGGGAAGAGATCGTAACTCATTTGGTAAAGACGCTCATTTTATTGGAGAGGTTCCCAACCTGAGATTCGTGTAGCCTTAGCAATGCCGGATTAAAGAAAGCGTAGACCCTTGGCTAGGACAGGGCTTCTCAAAGTAAGGATCGGGACCCCTACATGGTTTGCGAAAAGATTATTTGCGGGTTGCAGAAATATTTGGAAATCTTCTTTTTTTTTTTAATTTACGAAGCACTACCTGTCAATGTGTACCAGAATTGTGGGCTTATGCTCACACATTATTTAGGCCTAGGCACGCCCCTAAAATTAGTTCAAATGAATGGTGATTTTTTTCTGAGATCCCATAGATTATGAGACCTGCACATCATCATCATCATCATCATCATCAGTCTATTGACGTCCGTCGTTGGACTTAGACCTTCCACAGGATTCGCCACAATTCTCCATCATGGGCGTCGCGGAGCAAGTATTTTCTGAATTTGTTTAGTTCATCTCTTCATCTTGTATTCTGTCGGCCTCGGTTTCGCATGTGATCTCTGGGGATCCATGTTGTGAGTCATGATGTCCATCGGCTGTCTTTCATTCTTGCAACATGGCCTGCGCATTACCATTTGAGTTTTTCAATAGATTCTATGATGTCTCGGACTCCCGTTTTCTTCCTGATATACTGTGCTGTCTTGTGATCTCCCCATGTGAGGTTGAGCATGATTCTCTCATGCGTACGTTGCATGCTTCTCAGTTTGTAGGTCTGTCTCTTGGTTGGGTTCCATGTTTCAGCTCCATAAGTGGCTATCGGGAGAATGTATTAGTTGTATACTCTTCTTTTTTAGGATTATTGGGATTGTCTGGTTTTTGAAAGTTGAGCTTGCTCTGCAGAAGGCTAGCCATCCTAGAGTAATTATTCGCTTGATTTCCTCTTCTTTTGAGGATCTCATAGAGATTCGTTGTCCTAAGTAGATGTAGTGGTCTACCTTGCCGATCTGTCACTTATCCTTAAGGTACATTTGTACTTTCATACCTATTTCCGGGAGCAACTTCTTGTCCCCTATTGATAGTCCCTGCTGTTACAGAGTTGCGTATAACCCAGGATTGTCACAAAGTTGGATACATTTCTGGCCAAAAACACGGTTCAAAATGGCCAAAAGTGGCCCATTTTTTCAGACGCCATTATGATCCCCAGTGGTACACCTGCACTTTTCAAGTAGTACATTGAGGTCTGAAAGTATAACCATTGTGTACACTACTGAACAGCGTAACGCCTTTGTTACCAAACAGCTGAAAAACGGAACCAACTAGGCCACACGGGTGTAGCAAGGGCAACGACAGCACCCGGGGGCGAAGACAGCGCCTGGAAGGGTATAATTATCTAGTAACAGACTTTATTGGCCAAAGGTAATTGTTTATAGAAACAAATATTTCATAATTTATTCTTTAGAAGATCAAGTATTATAAATCAATTGTATTAGATTGAAAACAAATAATACTACTATTTTCCTTCTTGTTCATTGAAATGAAGGTGAATAATTGAACAGAAAATTGTATTGATAATGATTGATTATAAGATATTACAATACTGAACTACCCACCAAAAATTAGGATTTATTAAAAGTACTGCAGCAACAGAATTTTAAAAAGCCACAAACTCAAATATGACCAAACCAAAAATTGATGGCCAAAAAAATAGCCAAAATGGAAACCCCGATATAAACCTCATTTAAGGCTACTTTACTACAGCATAAATTAATGACTGCTCCACCAAGCTAAAACATCAAAGACTGACATATCAAAAAAAAGGAAGGTTAACTCAAAGGATATTTCCCAAACTTTTCACTAACAATTAAATGGAACTCTCATCAAAATCAGTATAGTTTTATCAACTTTTGATCCGTAATTTTTAGGTGTACTCGGGAATTTGTCAGAATGCTCAAGGGGTACAAAAAGGTTGGGAACCCCTATGCTATTGTAAGCTATCATTATCATCATCAGCCTTTTAGCATTCATAGTTGGACATAGACCCTCCCTGAGAGTCAACAAACTTCTCTGTCGTGGACGTCGCGGAACCAGGACTTTCTGGACTTTTCTACATCGTCACACCATCTTATATTTGGCCGGCCACAGTTTCAGATATGATCTCTAGGGATTCACATCGTGAATCGTGATATCCAGCGTACATACTTGCTACATGAGCAACCCATTGCTATACTGTGCTGTCTTGTGATCCCTCCACGTGATGAGGATACATTGGTTGTTGGCACTTCTTTCCACCCCACCCCCCCCAAAAAAAATCAAGAACTTTTCTTTTTACTTCTGAGATTATGGCCAATTGATTGTACAGACTGTCATGATTTTAAGTCAGGGTTGCCTCTCTAGAAGAAGAGGCGTAAACGAAATCAATGTAAACTAAACCCTTCAAATCAGCATGTTATTACAAGATTTTACTAATAAAAATTACATTAATTAGTTATTTTAATGTATAGTATAAATAAATAATAACTTAATCTATAAAATAGGTCTGGTTAGTCACTTAATAGAAACAAAATGGGTGATCAATAAATTAGTGACTTCTCTCGCCTTTTTTGGGTAATGATTGCTAAAAACTCATAATTTAAAAAAAAACAACAATGGGAGCGGTCACAAACTGGGGTCAATTTAGCACAAAACTACATTGCAAAATTGAACCCTGACTTTTAATCTCCTAGGAAAAATCCCCCCTAACTTCTTGTACACATGATAAGGAGCCAATGTTTCAATTTTCAGTCCTCTAGCTCCATCAGTGCAGTCTGTACAAAAAACTGAAGAAACCTATTTTGACAGTCTGGACAACAGTTTTTGTCCGTCGGTGTACAATGCTACCTGGAATAAGGAAAAGGAGAAAAGATTTCATAGTCCGTACTTATGTATTTGCAAAAAATTTTTTATTAGTGAAACTGTTTCTTGGAAGACAACGGACTTTTAAAACTTACAATAAATCTAACTTGTGAGCGTGTTTGAATGTGTGCATTTGTATGTGTGTGTTGGTATGTATGTGTCTGTTTGTTAGTGTGTTTGTGTGTGTGTGTGTGTGTGAGTGTGAGTGTGGGCGCGTGTGAGCGCGTGCACGCTACTTCCCGAAAGGTTATCGAAATAGCGGAGTGGACTTCCTTCGAATTGAAAACAAAACAGTTTTGCTTAACTCACTATCTCACCTACAATTATGTCACCCTCTTCAAGAAAGACGGTTCGGTTTGTCATTCATCAAGTCATTCAAGGCGGAGTCATCAATTCAAGCTCCGCCCACAGACACTCCTCCTAAGTCATGATTGACACCTGTCGCACCTTAGTTCTTGCACTATATAAAGTCGCCGAAAAGCATTTAAAATAAATAGTAACTTTAGTTCTGTTGGGAAGAGACAACAATTTTCGCCAGTTAACTGGACAATTTTTTTGTTTGTCTATCGCAAACAGACTGCTAGGCGTCATTCAGCACAGCTCGTCACTTCATTACTACGAGGGTCTGTAAAAAAGATCGTCTACAGATCGCTACTGTTGCTATTTGAAGTCGGTGTTTAGTTTCTCCTAGTCGTGGAAAAGAAGAAATTATATTAACTGCTCCTTTATTTTCTGTGAGCAAAAATATAGACCGAGACAAATCAAAAAGTATTTATTCAAATTATTTATCAAAAATCACATTCCAAAGCCAGTATTGTTTTGAAAAGTTTTCGAACGGAAGCAAGACCGAAAGAGTAAAAAAAAGAGACAAGTTCGAGGAAAAAAGAAGAAAAAACCGAAGAAGATTACTTGAAGTGTTCCCAGACTCCCAAAGAAGAAAAATCAATCAACATGTTGATGAGGGACGTACTCTACAAATTGACAGCTCGCGGCAAAGTCGAACAGGCGGCTATCTACAACTTCGATGGCGAAAAAATTGCAGCCACGGACGGCGTGGAATTGAGCAGTGGCGAAATTAAGTCTCTTGTTCAGTGCCTTACGGATCGCAAAAAGCAACTAGTACGAATGAAGATCACCGGGACAACGTACACGTGTATGTTGCAGACTTCGGCCAATGCATTCGTGGGTCGAGCCGACGAATCCCTTTTCGTCGCTTGCAAAAACAAACGAAGTCTCCTGGTCGGATTAGCAAATACAGAATCTCCCGGTTCTTGCATCTATGAAATTACCAAATTCAGCTCCCAGATTCGCCAGAGAGGTTACTAAGTAATTAGACTTGAAAATACAACCGCTTTTTCAAAAAAAAGGAAAAACCGTTGTAAAAAACGAAAGACAAAAAGATGAATGAATGTACCCGGCTATAATAACTGAGTGTGTTTTATTTGGCCTTTTGTTGTACTATTACTAAGTATAACTGAGCTAAGCTTATATCGACAGCTCCGGATTCAGACTTGGTGCGACCCTAAGCTATAAAGATTGGATGTCCCTTGTTGAAAAGAATACGTCAGAAGGTCTCATGTAAGGAACAGGCTTGCCAACTCTAACATTTTTTTGCGCTAAATCGACCTCAACAAAACGCCCCAAAACGCGCTTAAATACGCTATTATCATTATTTATTATGGCCATTTTAAATAGCAAAAATAGCTAGGAAAGTTAAAACCGCCACAAAATGGGCTAAACATAGCGCTTTATGTTGAATATTCGCGCTGCTAAAACCTGAAACGCGCTGAATTGGCAGCACTGGTCAGAAGATTTCTGTGGCCCCAGCGAATTCTGAGGCCCTAACAGCTGTATTGTTTAGCTCAAACCTGAGTTCGGAGCTTCTTATGAATAATTGCATGTGTATCAGGATACGACAGCTGTTGTTTGCAAGCCAACAGCAAGAAAAAGAGGAAGTGAGCAGATTTTTGTGTGTTGAATTCTGATGCTACAAAACTGTCGAAGAGTTTTCCTTAACCAGAAGAACAAGAAGGAAAAAAATATATGTATAATGAGTGGTGATTGTCTTCTCTTTCAAACAGAAGAAATCAATTTATCTTCAGAATTAATAGGAACTTTCTAATTTTAAAACAGAACCAGAAAAAAAAAATCGAAAAAAAGAAGGTACAAAATGATTTGTTTGGACCGAAACACAGCAATAAAACGAACTGAAACATAGAAAACTCCTTTTTTTTAAAGGAAGGAATTCTTCAGTTTTAAAAAAGAAAGAAAGGTTCTTGAGCAGAAGACGTTAGAAAAAAAAATGAATTAACAAATTTAAAAATAATGATTCCAAGGCAAAAAAATCAAGAATAACTTTAATCAACAAATTTCTTTGAAAAGAGAAAAATGAAAAGAAACGGGCTATTCCATGTATAAAAGGAATGAAATCGACGGAAAACCCCCGCCTCCCGACGAATTACGACGAGGATGGAAAATTTGTTTCCCGAAGTGAAGTAAAGAGTGTTTTTTTCCCCCCTTTTTTACACCCCAAGTTCATCCTTCTCTCTCTTGTGAATGGGAACCAGAACAAACGAATTGAAGAGGAGCATTAGGGAAGTATCACAGCAATTTCTCTGATCATGGTCGGCGCAAGGGTTTCATGCGCCCTAAGCCGGACTTGAAATTTACACCCCCGTTTGTATTCTAAAGACAATATTTATTCTCACTTTGGAGTGAGCCCACAAGACTTTCGCACGTTAGGCTGCCTTCTAGGTTAGCCTAATGGACCCGAATCAAATGTAACATCAACTCTGTAAAACCTACAAGCTACAGACTATCTAAGTACGAAAATGAACCGGTATTCTCCAAGTTTAAAAGAAAGAAAAAAGAACCAACATAAACTTGTTTAAAAGGAACTCTATATTTTCTACACTCACTCTGGCCCCCATTCTATCTCTCTCTCTCTCTCTCTCTCTCTCTCTCTCTCTCTCTCTCTCTCTCTCTCTCACACACACACACACACGAATACACACACGCGTGCACGCCAAAGAAAACAGACATTCTGGACGAAGAAACAAAAACACAACGATCCAGGTATCTTCATTCTCCTCATTTTTTTAAAACTTTAAATTTCGAAAACTTGATCAACTCCACCTGAACCCCCCCCCCCCACTTACCGACGTGGTATCCATGGTGACAAATTCGAGCTTCTCCGGTGGCCCCTTTCTATCTATCTCTCTCTTCATCGCCCCCTTACCCCTCCTTTGCATAGCACCTGGCATTTTGAAACCAACCGTCACCTGGTAAAATGTCAATATCTCCTCGTTATCTTGTTTAGCTTCAAATGTTGGTTTTTATTGAAAGATTCTTTAGAAAGAAAAAAATATATGAAAAAAAACACACTAACAAAAAACATCTAGGGTATAAAAAAAGCATACCGTGGTCTCCCAAAATGTTCAGTCGTCATTATTCTCGTTTTGTACAGTAATGAAATGACACTATTGATCGTAGCGGCTTTACTCTTTCAATTCTATAATCTTATTAATACCAAAATTTGTTCGGTGATCATTTTTTTCGAATTTTATACCCTCTCTAACCTACACATTTTTTTTTGAAAAAATTGGTTAGTCCTTTCAATATATAGTGATTTAGTTTTACTTAATGGATCTCTCTACAACATTTTTTGCTGGTCAGTTCAAACTTTGTTCTAAAATGGGTAATAAATAATCGATCAGCAGTCTATTTCTTTTTTTTTTTATATAGGAGCGTATTTCTCCTTAGTAAGCATCAGATAAAGTTATTTAGTTAAAAAAAAAATACTTGAACCGACAAACAGTAAACACAGAGTTAGGTATGAGCTTTTTTTAAAAGTCAATCTCTCTCTTTAGAACTTATTATTCCACTTATTATTACTTGTTACTATATTTTGAAATATAAAAAGCAACAACAACAAAAACATGATAAGTCTATCAAAGTAGGTTGAGGACCAAGAAAGAAGATTAGAATTGTTCCCTCGTCAATGAGACGTGTAATGACCCTGGCCTTTTATCGTTTAGAGATCAAGTTATTTAAACGTCACTTGGTTATCACTAGCATGTTCTCAAGTGTAAGATTTTACGTAATAATGTTCTCAACTGTCCTTCAAACTTTTTTTTTTTACAATCCAATCTCTTTCCTACCCATCTTTGACACGAGTACAACGTTTCAGCCAATTCCTTCTATGACTTTCTTCAGGTATAATATGTAATATACGCAAGGAAAGAGAGTCTCTCTTAGATCGATCTCTTTCTCCAGAAATCAAACATTGGAAGATTTGAATTGTCTGAAGAGAAGTTCGAACGATGTTGATAATGACTCTCACAGACTCAACTATCGTTTACCTTTGGCATCGGTTGAAGATTTAATCAATTTAATAATCGAAGAATTTGAAGATTACTGTCTGTCAGTGTCTGTTCTTTGAATATTGTCCGTACTTTACGAGTGTAAGATTTTAGATAAAATCAACTTTTGTTTTATTTTGTCACTAAGTTATGTTAAATTATACAATTTAAGAATTTCAGGAAATATTTTACGAATTAATTTCCGATAAAAGGGCAGAGTCGCCATTCCAATTTTCACCTATTTTCGAACATTGTTTTTGACATGTGTATGGGATTTTGAAACATTTTGTACACATAAAAAGTAATTATTTTCGCTCTGTGAATGGATCTTATTGCTCAAAGGGAGATAACTCTAATGGTTCACCGAATTTCTTTGATGGAGTAATGTCATTGTTTTTGACATTTTTCGTGCAAAAGTACAGTTATTATTAAAGATATATAGATATTTGGATCATAATTATTCATCATTTATCCTATTATTGATTTTTCACACATTATTCTCTCTGATAATAATGACTGATAATCTAAAAATATTATAATAATGGTATATAACTTTGTAATCATATGTTTTAAAGAAGTAATAACAGCTACTCTATGCCTACTTTTGTAAACCGTTAAGTAAGCATCTTGGATTAGAAATGAAGAGTTAACATCTGATTATACAATATTTGAACTTGTATTCTTTATCCTTTGGGAACCTGTATTAAGCTATATGACTAAAGTTGAATTTTTGCCTGTTGATGAATCTCAGGGTTCAATCAGTAAGGCATTGTCCGAGAATACGGAATGCAAGTTCAAACCTCCTCGGTAGCTACTTCTTTACTTCCAATTCATGTTGCTTGCTTAATGGACATAGAATGTTAGACTGAAAAAGTTACAGAGATTAGATGACAGATAAACTAGTCAGGATAAAAACTATAAACATTATCCAGAATTATCTGTTCAATTTGTATTTTTTCAGACCTTTCTTTGTTTTTGAGGGAAAGGAATAGAAAGAAGAAATATTTTCGGTTCTAATTAATCAGATGTGTCTAATTACCTGTACAGTATCCAGTTTTAAAAATACCGTAAAAAAAAATATGATGGTTTAAGATGTAAATCACTGAGTTAGACTAAAATCAGATTTTGTTCTTGTGTACTTCTGATAACTTCTTACAAATCTTTCGAAAAATATAACATTTGTAACCGTTATCTGATTGGTGAAATAACTATCCATAGCTTTCAAGGGGTAGAATGAACAAAAATTAATTCATCAGAAAGTAACATAAATCTTACCAAATCAGATTTGGTGCCAGTGACAAAATGACCAGTATCACTGATGATAATTCTGAGAGTTGAATTCCTGAAAAATAAAAATCCTGAAAACCTCAATTCCCATTAAAAAAAGGTGATACATGAGAAGCAGTTTCTGGGTATTAATAGAAATTGTTCTTCGCTTGATATTGCATTGAAGGGTTTTAACTTATGTATGTCATTCTTTCTTACTGGATATATTACAACTTGATGGATCTTACTGTAATCACTACAGCACAATAGAATAAGATATTAGAGTTCAGGTTATTTTTTTTGAGTGAATACGTTTTTATATGTTTCTCTTTTGATAACTTTGATATTGTAAAGGTTGGTTTCTCAATGTCATCTCCTCAACCATACACGCTATACCTTTGCCAGGTGTTGATGGGTTGTTTGGGATCTGCTCAAGAAATTTTCCCCAAGAAGTCTTGAAGCTCACCAATTTTGTTGTTAAGGTAGTCTCAGCAGGAATACAGTCCCTGAGTTTTGTTTCAAGTACTGAGAACAAGTCATACTAGGATTGGGCCTTTTATGTCCCACCCTGGACTTGAGGTTGAATATAATTTTGTTCTTCGTTCGTTGTGGAGAAATGAGATGCTTGGATCATAGGTACTTTTTACAGTTTCTTGAACATCATCATAATTATGTAGCATTCTATTGTTCTTTGGAGAGATGTAAGGTTTAGTTTACAAAGTCTTTCCCTGTAAATAAAATGTCTTTTAAGAATGTTTTTAAATTATTTTTGGATAGAAAGGGTGACATTTCAGGATTCAAGATTATGGCAATTGGTATTAAGACTCAAATCTGATTTTTTTCTGAAATGATAAGAATTTACTCTTACTGTAAAAGTGAATTTTACCAAGTTACTATTGCTCCATGAAGCAGGGAGGGGTAAACCCTATCCTCCCCTCTGTACATTAATGGTCTCTTCCTTAGTTTTTGTTCCATGATTCACAAAAGAGAGAGAGAAAATCAATTCTCATCAAAAATCCTTTCATTGCAATAACATCAATTATCAGTATTTAATTGAACTCATATGATCTTGTAAACCTTCATGAAATAAATTTCTTTTTTTAAAAAAAATGAGAGTTTCTTTCATTCTTATCATTGGATGAAATTTTGTAATACAATATTTTTATTCATGAATTTGTCTGGTTGTTTAGAGTTGCTTTTTATTCACAGCTTTCACTCAGGCCAATTTCCTTACAATTGGTAGAGCAATCAGGTGTATACCAAGTTTCCCATGGAGGGTGTAAGTTCTCATCCTTTAACTATTAAGAATGGCTGTAAAAAGGCTAACAGTTTTTTTGTAGAGTGTAATGGCTTTTTTTTAAAGTTGATTTAGTGGAGAAAAAAATTGGGTGACCACAACCCTTGGAACGATGGTGATCCCACCTAAGATTTATTCTTTATCTCCGATCAACGCTGTTAACTCGCTGCTGAAGGGAAATTTGAATGAGTAGAAATTGCAATAAAAAAAAAAGTGCCAAAAAAATTGATGTACACAGAAAGAAGTTATAAAAAGTGATCGTGAATAATAATATTTTCATTTGCATCTCAAGATTTTCTCAATGAAAATATCTTCTACCCACCATTTGAAACAATGGACTCTTACACTCAACTGAGTTCAATCACTTTTTGATTAAAGCTTCAGATGAAATCAATGTGAGCATTTATTTACACTTTCAACAGCCTTGAAGTAGTGAACTGATGCATCTCAAAGTAAGTGAACGTGAAAAAATGCTTAGACTTCATAGAAACATGATGAGATTTCTCTACCGGATGCATTACGGCCTTCAGTACATATTATTTTTATAGTCTTCTAAAAAAAATTTATTAGATGGAAATTCAAATATTTCCATAATTTTTTTCCACAGGTAACAACTAGTTATATAACATGATATTATCTAACCATATAATGAGCACATGTATTCATTTTTCAGCTTATTCATTTGCTTGTTTGTTTGTTTGTGCTCTAATGAGATGACCCCATTGGTTGATTTATGTTCCCATTATGACATTACAATAAGAATTATGTCATATGAACTCTTGAGAATTCATACCTGATCACACATTGATACAGCTTGAAACTTGAACGATAGTTCTTTGATAATGTTAGTTTACTGGAGACCGACAAACCTTCTCATAGAGATGTGTGTGAACATACCTAAAAATAGAAACAAGTAATTGAAAGAAAAACAAAAAACTTGGAAAGAAAATTCGTTTGCAGTTAACAGAATACTATTCACCGATCTTGCTGCAATGCAAATCTCTGTTATCTTCATACATAAAATACCATGTGTATGCATATAATTCATATGTGACATCATTTCTGATGGCACGGGTTAGCTAATATCTAGCCATACAATGAGCCTTTATGAAAATCTTTCTATTTATTTGTTTGCGTTCAAATGAGGTGATCTTAATGGTTGATTTACCTTCTTATTTTGACATAACAATAAAAATCAGGTCATAGAAACTCCTAAGACTCTATGTCTGATCACATGTAAGAACAGCTTGAATGGAGTTGAGACTTCGAAAAAGTCAAAATCAGGATACTTGAATAATTAGAAATAAATTATCTAATAAGATAACTTTAGGCACCTTAATGCTGATCCATATATAAATATATCCCCATCATTTTGGACGGGTATGTTCTAGTATAATATATAATATGATATTGTATGATATTGAGAGCATCATTACATATTCAATGTAGCTGCTATGTCACATAAATAGTATACAAGGTGTTTCAAAAAAGGTGGAACTGTCTTTTTGACAACTTGTATTTAAACAAATTTGAATATAAAATCTTTTTATCAAAGACACAAATTACAAAAAGATTCCAATTACACATAGATTTCAAGTTTACAATTGATGTTGAAAATGATTTCCTTTGACCTGAATGGGATGCATGTTTGTACCTGTTTCATTCCATGAATCTTTCATTACATTGGTAAAAGATACAGTAGACACAACACAAAAAAAAGGATTGGATGCTCACATGAAGCTAGTGCATGATGCATTCATTTCAACTGCTTAATGCAGTTGTCTTCGTATGAAGTGCTACCACATGACTAATATGGTAGTACAAAATTAAGTGCCTGTAAATTCTACCTTCTTATCCTTACAGTTTTATCCTTTATGAAACACACAATTGTATGGTTTTGAATTTAATCTTTAAAATTTGATTCTTATTTGGAGCTCTCCACAATTTTGCCTGATTAAGATAAGATTAGTCCATGTCTAAATCATCATTTCTCAGATTGATGAACAATTCACTCAAGGATGAATACTATTATTTTGTTGGTGAATAAAACTACATTGGTAAATGAAGGCTGAATGAAACATGTAGGGTGGGAGTCTCAATTTACTCAGATATTGATGTTTTTTTCTATTCTTATAAAAGTAACTTTTGTGATAAACATTGTTTCTAAGAATCTAATTCCAAGTTCCAAGACTGTTGGTCATTTACTTTACTTGATGTAAATAAAAAAAAAAAAATTTTGTGCTAATTCTTTGTCACTCAGTTTTTGTTACATATTTTTAGGATGTTCAAAAACTTGAATGAAGTCAACATTCAAAAAAATGAGTTGATCTACATTTTTTGTCCAAAATTCAAAATGAATTAGGAATAAAATTATACACAGGAGATTAAGATGAAAATGATAAAAAACAAAGAAATTTGGTCATAAGGAGTGAAATTTTGTGATGAAGACTCGAGGAAGAATGACATTGAAACAAGTTGAAGAACCGTGGATCTACATTCTCATCTAAGAGAGAAAGGAGTTTGTGAACTAGAAATTTTCATTTTTATCCAATTTTGTTCATTTCAAATAAAGCAGTCTGAACAAAGTGTGGCACAAGGCTACTATTATGATAAACTATCAAAGGCATGTAACAGGTTCAATGCCACACAATACATTTGTGAGTTTTATGACATGTTGCATACTGTCTCTGATGCACATGTGCATACATTACACAGTTTTATTTAAAGCAGTGATTCCCAACGTGTGTGCCATCACCCCTCTATGAGATGTCAGAAGACTCAAGGGGGGACACTGGAAGTCAGGGGGCAGTGAAGAGGTGCTGGAAGACGTGATGGTAAAGAGGACCCAAGGCAAAGAAAACAAATTGATACCCATATATCTGAAAAGCTGATTTTGCAGTAGATCTGTTTCAAGTTTATTTATTTTCAGCTTTTCTGATTTGAAGAATTCTATTAACTTATTTAAACAATTGAATTTTAAGAAATTTCATTAGGTTATAATTTTCAGTGCATGATTTTGACCGACTTTATAGCCAGGGGGACTGATGAGTTACATGCTCTAAAAGGGGGCCGTAGTCTGAAGATTTGGCATTGAATGTGTCAAGGGAGAAAGAAAGACAAACTGAGACAATCACAAATAAGTTTTCAAAATGAAACCAGAGTCTGCATTTCCTGAAGATACAGTAATTTCGCCATAAAAAACCCAATGAAGGCACAAAAAATCACTTGCAAAAAAAATTTTACAACAGAAAATTTTCACAAAAGAAGTGACCAAATATTTTAAAAACTACTAATAGTGGAAAGTAAAAGACTGGTTTAGTATGAGGGTTACATTTTAAATAGAAATCTTCTAAAACCTTAAAAGAGTAACTATTTCTAAACCTGTATGTAGGTGCAATACATGGCCTTGAGGCCAAGATGTTGATAACTTGGAAACTGAAGGAGGAGAAGTGGCAAATAAAAATAAGGGGAATAAAAATAAATGAGTAATATCCATACCTCGCATAAATGAATCACCATATCTGCACATGTACCAGAACTAATTATCTAAAAAATCATGTAAAAAAATACATTTTTTATCTAAAAGTATCTAAAAGAATACTTGTTGGTCCAAAATGACCATTAAGACTCCAAAAAGCACTTTTTTGAAAAAAAAAAAACAAAAAAAAAAACAAAACAGAAAAAAACGAATTTACGTGATAACTAGTGGTGTACTCATGCAAAATTTCAAGATCTGTAGCCCACTTGGCTGGCTGGTCAGGCTGATGATTCTTGGGGCTACTGTGATAATAAATTACAGAATGCATAAAGAGAGCAATTCTATGCTTGCAGAGTATGTGCAATAATACTAATAATCACAAATAAGTTTTCAACCATGTCATGATGAACAACAAATGGATTTTTATGGAAATTTTCCAATTCAATGTATTGTATCTTAATTCAGTATTTGGAAGAAGAAAACCTGTTGTTTTTTGTAAAAATCCTAGATGCAGTTAAAAGAAAGTGAGACGGAATAAAGTGTATTTGGTATCAACTTATTCCTGTGTTTCTAAAATTAGGTACCTTGATGTAAGAGGTATGTGAGATTTAAAAATAAATGTCAATTTAAAAGGTATCAGTCATGCATAATTTCTAAAAGAAGTTCAATAAAAAAGTTTGACCACTGTAGTTGCCTCCCTTGCCATTGAGAATGACAATGATCTCCAGGAGAGCACAAGAAGCCATGTTTCTCATCAAATTATAATTGCAGCTTATCAAAAAGACACAGTTCAGTACAACTATAATGCTATCTTAATGTAATTGCAAGATGATAAAGAATAGGTTTGCCATGAATTTAGTGATGGACTTTAAACATTTGAAATGCAGTGTTTGAGAGTTTTTCAGTCACAAGGTTGTTATTTAGTGAATCAGGCACAGATGATGCAGTACTGTATTGTACCTCTTTATACAGGTTTTTTATCCTACGAAAATCTTTTGCATTGGTCAGGGGATACTTAGCTGAGAAAATATTTCAAAGGGGGTAAATCATTAAAAAAGAAATTGCCTTATTCTCACTTAAATTGAGTCCATGTATCTATTCGGGGTCTGCACTGCAGCCTGGTAGTCAAATCTGATACATTGCTTTGACCACAAGGTTTCAAATATTCTTAAGAGAACCCTGACTGTGCTTTCTAAGATTGAGGTATATTCAGCAGATTCAATTCCTGGGAATTACTTTTAATTTTCCATAAAAATGAAATGAATATTAATGTAGTGCCAGAAGATTCATTTCAAATGAAGGTCCATCCTAATGCTCTTTCAAGTTTTGTCTTGACGTGGTTGTAACATTAAGGAGATGCAGAGTAGCATAAAAGTCACTAGTATGTAAAATGGAATCAACAAAATGAGTTTGAGCTCATTTTGGACTAAGACATGAGTCCACTTCTACCCCGGCCTATGGGTAAGTAACAGGGCAGTTGGAGCCCTTTAGCCATGTAAAGGCAATCCATTCAAGAGAAGGTTACTTTGACAAAAGAAAAAAAAATCACAATTTAGCAGTTACCATAGGTAACACAAAGCCCAAGGGAAGAGCAAGTTTCGGGATGGAACTAACAACTCCTACCTGTGAAAACCCTACTGAAAGCGCTCAGGGTGGTTGCAACCTTACACTCCACAATGAGTTCATAGGAATAAACAAAAAAAACAAAAACAGGTCTGGTTAATCAATCAGTATCACATGATCAATGTCTTTTGGCAGCATAATGTGTTGAGGGTGATCAATTAAAAATTTGGAAAAAGGGGTGTTCAATGAAAAAGTCACTTCTTTTGCGTCACTCTTGGATCGCTAAAAAGTCAAAATTTTCAAAAAAGCAAGCATAAGTGCTGCCAAAACACAAACTAAAGGAACTGATTTAGCATGAACCTACATTGTAATTCGACATCCCCCCCCCAAATCAAACAAAACAATCAACTTATATGGGAGGGATTAAAAAAAAACAAAACAAAAAAAAGGTTTTCCAGACATAATAATGAGTAAATATTTAAATTTTCAGCCCTTTAGCACCATTGGTGTGACCTGTATACACAATAGATAGATAGATAGACAGATAGATAGATCTAAACAGACTGAGTTGGATAGATAGAAAGATAGGAGATTTGAAATGACAATATTGGAAGCCTTGTTGAAAATAAATGGATATTTAACTCACCATGACCATCAGTAATTAAACAACCATAGCGTCAAAATTTGAAGTCATTTAAAAACATTTGATCGAAGAGTAAATATGGTCAGATTAAATTTTATTTATGACATCACTGTCGTTTTATAGGGGATAACATCCAAATTCTGGAGAATCTAGATGTTTCTAGATGTATTTTTTTCCCACTATATTCAGGAGAATCTATATATTAATAATAAACCTGTCAAAATAAGTCCAAAAAAGTTTTTTTTCCAAAAATTAAGGAAAAAATATTTTTTAGAAGGGGCTTAGTGGAGTACTGATGCCAATTTCAAGTCACTAGACAAAACGGTATGGCCAGTTGCACTGAAAAACACGAACACATACATTTGCATAAGTAAAAAAAGATGGAACCCTTGCCACCTCTGGTGGCTACGATTGTTCAACAAGCCTTCCAATATTATCATTTCAAATCTCATATTGTTGGATTAATCATAATCAATAGCAATAATTGATCATAGATAGATTGCCAGCCTGCTAGAATCACTTAAAAGCTGGAGAAACCCATTTGACTATGTTGACAGTTTTGGTTGACGGTTTCCAACGAATTTTTCAATAGGTAACTGAGTGTAGTAAGTAGCAAATCAGCAAATGTTTGAGACTGATGTTATTTCATTTGTTAATTAATTCAATTTAGGAAATATTCCGGGGGAATTGTTTGGAGTTTGGTGCCGAATTGTCTAGCCTCATTTTGTTTATTGTTTGAAATAGGTTTGTGAACAGATAGCATTCAAATTTTGGAAGGGAGACAACTTCAGCTGAGATTCTCATTTTATGTGGTTGCTGCTCGCCCGTTCCGAATATTTACATTTTAGTGTCCACAAACCTAAAGAGCATCGGAGCCGTGACGTCATGTTTCCATGGTTTCATTTTCAAGGATCCAAACAGGAGTAATAAAAATGGCGTCTTTTTCTATCCCTGCATTAGTAACAACACGTATTCATAAAGTATTCTTTGGAGCTATTTCTACTCAAGATTTTAAAATCTATTTTTAGGGAAGACATTCATGAATTTATTCCAAGCCAGTATAGCTTTATGTTTGATGGAACTTCTTCCATATTTTTTGTAATAATACGAAATAAAAACAAAGAGCCTTTTGATAACTTTCTGGTACTAGAGTTTTTTTTCAATTTGTATAAAGAGTGAAAATTTATCAAATGATGAGGAACATTTTGAGCAGGGACCTTCTGAAATTGTCTAGTCGCACCATCTTATTTTCTGCCGGCCACATGTGGTCTCTGGGGATCCACGTTGTTAATTGCGATGTCCAGCGGTTACCATTCAAGTTTTCTAATGGTTTCTATGATGTCCCTGACTCCGGTTTTTTCTCTTATATACTGTACTGATCTCTCCAAGTGACATTGATTCTCTCCCGTGCATGTTGTAGAGTTCTCAGTTTGGGGGTCAATCTTTGGATTAGGTTCCATGTTTCAGCTCCATAGGTGACTATCGGGAGGATGCATGGGTTGCAAACCCTTTTTTTTAGAACTGATGAGACTTTCTTGTTCTTGAAAGTTGAACTTGCTCTATTGAAAGCTGCCAGCCAAGGGTGATTCTTTGCTTGATTTCTTTCGCGGATTTCAAGGCAATTTGTTGTTCTAGGTAGATGAAGTGGTCTACTTTCTTCGGTTCTGCGTTCTGAAATCTCTAGAATTGAATAAAACAAAATAAAGTCAAAATTTAAAATTTACCAAGTTCAATTCAATTCAATTCAATCAATAAATATTAATGATTCTCCTTTGCATATATAAAAAAAGATGGGTATATTTCATCTTCTTAAGCCATTATCAACATTTGGAACAAAGATTTTCGGTTGGGTTCAGTATTTTGAAAAATCAGTTGAATCTGCAATTATGATGAAATGAAACGGATATTTATTTATCACTTAGTTGGACTTCACATCACCACATGATGGCGTAGTAAAAATAAAATTTTGTTATCTCAAGCTTGATAAATAAATCTATGTACCTCTCTCCCTCTCCCATTTTCTTTCTCCTCTCTTTCTTCCCCCCCCTCTCTCTCTCTATCTATATGTATATATGTATGTATATAGTTGAGAGAGTTTTACTGCTTTAAGCATAAGACATTAAAAAACTCTTTATATATATATATATATATATATATATATATATATATATATATATATATATATATATAGATAAAATGTGAGCCTCTGAGTCTGAAGGGAAAGTTCCAATCCTACCTCGCAGTACTGGAAGGGATATTGAATAGTCTATAGCCACACTGAAGAGTTGTAATACAATGAAACAGCTGTCTATGGATGACACAATTATCAATCATTATTATTATGATATATATATATATATATATATATATATATATATATATATATATATATATATATGTATATATATATATATATATATATACAAATTCGCCTTAAGGAACCCAGATAAGGCAGTAACATAAAAGCGTTGGTACAGTGAATCCTCATTCTATTATATCTCCAGCTCTACTCGAAACCTTGATATTTAAAGTTGAATGTATCGAGTACTCTATGAAATTAGCCCATCATACATCGGATATTGCATTATATTATATTATTTTATGTTGTGTTGCATCCCTGATTTGTAGTGTGTGATATGTATATATTTATACATATATATATATATATACATATATATACATATATATATATATATATATATATATATATATATATATATATATATATATGTATATATATATATATGTATATATATATATATATATATATATATATATATATATATATATATATATATATGTATATATATATATATATATATATATGCATATATACACTCATATTTACTCACAGAAATAAAAAAAAAACAATTTAACAAAACAAACGTTTCACACCTCCATTTAGTTCGGTTTAATATTCCAGAAATTGAACATAAACAAGAAATACAGAGCAGCATAATATTTTGTTAGTACAATGCAATTGCAAAATTACTCAAAATATTTATCCTTTGACAGTAAGATTGAACTAGATAAATGATAATTAACATGCTCCATCGAGCAGAAAAAAATCATCAGAGTAAATCAAAGAATTGGGAAGTGAATATGCGATTAAAATTTTACAAACATTAGTTGTCTCCCTTATCTCATTTCCACTACAGTTGTCTCCCTTATATCGTAAGCGTATCAGTTATAATTTTCTGTTATTTGATAGTATTTACTTCTGCCCACGCATTAGGAACCTTTGGATTCGTCCTTGTGTTCTCTCTCTATTACTCGACCCTGCTACGGGAAGCAGTTTGCCCTGGGGCGGTGCTATCTCATCGCACTATGAGGGACAGATCGGGCGAATCCTGACGTTTTCGTGACCTTGGTTGCTTTAGCAATCACGGTTGCTTTAGCAACCTCAGTTGCGTCGGCTGGAGCTATTTTTCAGAGGTGCCCGACCTTATGTCGCATTTCGCCCCTGTGGGAGTGCAAATAAATCGGGCCCACGAAATAGGAAGATGTATATATATTCACCTATGCCTGTCTGTAAATCCTCCAGTTCATCTCTCTCTCTCCCCCCTCTCTCTCTTCACACGATATACCTATGCATTTCAATGAAATTCCGTTGAAGGGTGGGAAATGAGCCACGATAGAAGTGTTTAATTTTGGGGATAAATCCACGGAGAGTCTTCTCCCTACACCAGGGCCGACCAAACTCTCCAGCCTTGGGAGGCATCCAGTCTATCAGAGGGAAAACTCTTAATTCTGAACTCGTAGCAACAGGTGTGCTCAATTATACACTACCTCCCCCTAAACGACATGACCATGGACAGATAATTGTTATTGGAAGAAATGGGAAAGGCTTCATTCCAGCGGCAGACCATTAATGGCTGCTGCTGCTGCTGCTGCTGCTGATGATGATGATGAGGGTGATATACAATGAATTGCAGTTGAGTGGAATGTTGGTTTCAAGAAATAGCCAATCATGTACAACGATTGCATTCAAATAAAAACAAAACGAGAAAAAATTGGAGATTCTACCGGAGTCAAAGAATATTAAAATAATCGAAAAGAACTTTCAGATGTTTTGATTATCAGAGCCTCCCACCACCTAAAAGTAGGTCACATGTTAGAAATAGTCGAAAATCTATGGAAAATAAACAAAAATTCATAAAAACAAACAGTTTCCTTTCTATTTTTAATAACATAAAAACCGTTGTAATTCAGCACCAAATAGAATAAAACAGTTGCATTTTCTTAATCTAAATCGACGTTTTTTTAAAAATTTTCTAAGTAGAAAAACTTGAAAGTTACAGTAAATCACACAAAAATGAAAAGACAACCCATTATGATTTCTGGATCAGTGAGAGACAGTTACCCCCCTTTGAATTACTCGCTCACTTTCCTTGCGAAGCTTTGAAGAATGAGGTCAACCTACAAATACACAAAAACATTTGATTACCAGTCGACTCCCAATCCACAAATCAGGTAGTACAACATCCCGTCCCCCCAGGAGTCAAAGCCTACGGTATGCAGTCCCTCCAATCAGAAACGACGTTACGTGTCAACAATTTTGATGATACGAAGAAAATTGAGAGAAAAAAAAAAAAAAATCCGATGAAATTATTTTCCTCGAGTTGCCCACCTGAATATCAATTGATTAGCCAGTATTAAAAGAATTGGATCTACTTTCAGGGACGATAAGACGTTTGTTTATCTGTCGATTCACGACTCAGGTAGTATAGTTTCATGGAATGTAAAGAGTCGGGACCCACCGACGACGAGGTATGCAGTCTCGGCAATACGAAACGCTACTTATAATTCGGCAGTTGACTACTTCATTTGGATAATACGAAAAAAATTGAAGAAAAATCACATAAAAAGATCCTTCAAGTCCCAACGAATCTCATACTTTAATTACATCAGTTTATTGCAAATATCGGAAGAGATAGGTCTCTCGACGAGTGCTTGCTATTCAGCTTGTACGAACCATAGATATGTGGTGTGGATCGGAATCAAATCTTTATACATACCAATAAATTTCGCCTATCAAACCTCACAGGATTTCTGAGACTTTATACCTCGTCGTTGATGGTCTTCGATGACCTGGCGATCGAGAAGTCTTCATGTGTCGCCACAGGGAAGCTATATTACTTGGAGCTGACTACAAAACGAAGATCGCAGGGGCCCTGAAAGTAGACCTAACCGTCCTGATATCTGCCCGAATCTGATGTAATCCATGTAGAAGATTCAACGAGTTTGGGATATTTTCTTATGATTTCTCTTAAATTTCTTTCAAATTATCAAAACAAAGGTAGACCGCTGCCTACTCGTAACCTGCGTTTCAGATTGCCGGCACTGCATACCTCGTCGTCAGTGATCTCCAACATGCGGTGGATTGAAAGTTTTATGGAGCCTAAAAATGAATTACCGTAGTCGTTGACTGGGAGCCAACTCGTACAAGAACGTCTCAGGTTTCGTTAAGGATGACTTTACTCGTCTGATGTTGCTCAAGCCTAATGAAGGGTTACTATTGCCGCAAGATGACATTGAAGTAGTTCACAGAAGAGAAATTAAACGACAAATGGCTTTTAGTGTGCTATCAAAACACGTTTTATATTGGTTTTTAGATAAAAAAGAGGTGTTTCATTTTCAACAACAACACGGAAAATAGCCCCAAGTCTGTTGTTAAAAAGAAGAAAATTAAAATTTAAGTTTAATAAACAAATTTTGTCGTAAAAAAGTAAGAGGTGTTTTTTTTAAAGACTTACAGAAAGAAGTTAACTCATAACCCTGAGCAAATAAGATAAAGGAGTTAACTCGCTTGAATTTCTAGCTGATGTGTCTTCGTTGGCTTGTGTGGCTGATTTAAAAATTAACGCCGCCACAAAGGCAAGGAGGAGTTTACGGCCGAATCTTCTATTACAGACACTAAACTATGAACATTTCTACAACTACTTTTCTGATAATGCTAGTACATTTGTATCTGTAAATCAACTGAATCACTTTTTTGTTGTTTTCGTAATGTTTGCTTTCAAGGCATTTCCATTCAAAGAGTTTTGGGGATGATTCAACTCCTTATTGCTATTTTTGTTAAGGCAGTTTGACGCAGATTCTATTCGACCAAAGTCTTCAGTTGTTCATTTTCCATTGCAGATGGACGTTCCCTGCTCTCTTGATCTTTGAGGCTCAAATCTCTACAATGAAAATTATGAAATAAATATTTCAGCCAGCAATTGTATTGCCAAGGTCATTGATCTAGTAAACTGGCTTTCACATTCTTGTTTCATTGTGCTCGCCCTAAAGTTTCCGATGGTCGTCATTATCCTGTTTTCTTTCGGATCTGTTTTGATTTCTTCATACAAAATGATAAATCAATCATTATCTATGGTATGATCTGACTGCTTCCTTCTTCTATGTGTTCATATATTCACAACGTTTCAACGACGTATTCCCGGCCTTCGTCGGGTGTTGTTGGCTCTGGAATGTGGAATCTTTATGCTGGTTTGGACTGGGCGCGTCACATCTGTTTTTTTTTGTATATCTGGGCTGTGTAAACAAGTCACTTCCAAGTTTCCTCCCGGGCATTGAGTATTTGCTTTGCTTTTTTGAGAAGTCTGTTTCTATGAGAGGCTTCTAGATGCCTTTGATACCATATCATTGATATAAGGCCCATTGCTAGTTGCTAAGGATCGGTTTGCCAACCACCGGGACGATTTTTAGTCGATATAAGCAATTCACTGACAGGCAAATCCTCTACGGAACTCTGCCCAATTCGTCGAAATGATTAAAAACATTTTCGTCCAGTCTACCCATATGGTGAGCTTTTTCACCAAAGCCCCCGTGGATGTCAGTGGTCCTTGTGAAACTAGAATCCAACCCAACACTCGGAGAACGGACCAACATCCCCATTGACAATTCAGTGAATATACTTTCCTCAGACAGGATAAAGGCATGTCCATGGGATCAGCTCTTTCACCCATAAATTCAAATATTTATATAGAATACTGAAAGGAAAAGATGCTATAGACTGTATCGCTAAAACCATCCATCCGACTGTAATATGTGGATGATGCACCCCACGAGGATGTGCAAGCGTTATTAGACCACGCAAAGAAACCATCCTTTCAGTTCACTAAGGAAGAAGTGGCGAATGGAAAATCAGCTTTCCTGAACATAATGATCATCTGAACAAATGGTGGTTCCAGACATCGTATACCATGAACCCATTTTCACGGGGCGGTACCTGGGCCATGACCCTAAGCATCCAAACAACACACACACACACACACAAACAGGCATAATAAGATGCCTTTAACATCAGGCGAAACAAATATGCAGTGTCCCGGATTCATGCAAACAGGAGATGTTTAATATTAAAAAAAAACCCTGAGTTTCCCCTGGAAAACAAACGTAAGGAAACAAACGGTACATTGAAACTATTAACCCTACTCCACAGTCGTTCTCCCATACATAAAAGACGTTTCTGATAAAATCAAAGGGCTATTCCATCAGTATAAGATCTGGTTGGCGTTCCGAAATGGGCCCTATGCTCACGCCTCTCAAAAAGTAGAATTACCTACCTAAAAATCGTGATCAGAAATTGTATATATTCCATTCCGTGTAGCTATAGTGGACATTATAGAGGCGAAACATGCCGGTCTATGAAAATGATAATTGAAGCACGCAGGAAAGCCATAATACGCAGCAACACATGCAAATCTTGCATGGCACACCATACTTGGAGGGAGCAGGGTGGGCACAGGTCCTTATGGGATGAAATACAAATTATTGATAGGAAGTGGCGCGCATACTTCCTTCAGTCGAACCAACATTGATGTGCGAACCTCTCATCAGAAGAGACTTTTGAAAAAAGCAAGACAGAATACCCAATGCAAGGGAGGAAATTCGGAAGTATCTCGATTACAAAACCCAGATATACAAAATAACAAACAAAAAAACAAACAAACAAACAGACAAAGAAAAAAACAAAAAAATAAAAATAAAAAATCGAACCTGACGTGTCCAGTCTAATCGAGCATTCACTCTGGATACTTATTCCACATTCCAGAACCAACAACAACCAACAAAGCCCGGACGGTACATGGGCGAAACGTTGAGGATAAATGAACACATAGACACGGAAAAAAAGTCCGTCTATATCATTCATAAAGATTCATACACCCCATCTAACAAAATCCAGACAAGAATAATTGTACAGTCCCCCATATCAGCGTATTCTGTTAACATCTAAATTTCGATCAATCGTCATCTTCGTGTCACCACAATCTATAACAAAAGGAGATTAACTGAAGGAACTGATTTACTAAATAGGAATGAAAACCATTTACTCACTTTGTCAGTTCCCAACCTCTCCATTTCATAACACAGACACCATACCATTATTATTCAGTCACAAATCATCCGGATACTTAAAAAATTCTTTGAATTAGCGCGTTTCAGAAGTACCTTTAGCTACAATGCACCGTTTCGGCTATTTAGTTGTCGAATACAGACAATTATTCCTATATCTTGCATGATATAGATAGATAGAAGGCAGATCGTCATTATCGAGATAAGTGCGAATGAAAACCTCACACGATTGATTTCTTTGGTTGGGAGTGGATGGTTCAAAAACTGATAAACACAAAACATGCTTCGGGGTCCCATTAGTAACTAAAGAATACTTTCTGGGAGAACGACGATGTAATGTAAACTCAATCTTGACCAGGGCTGTTCAAACTTCTTTCAATAGCGCTCCTTTTGATGAGACGACACCCCACTCACTGTTATAAAAGTAATAGGTACTAAGACTAAATATCAGGCTTTAGTCGTAATCAAATAGTAACTAAACATAGAAATAACTCAAGACTAAGAAAATTATCAAAAATTGAAACATATATATATAATCTATTATTTATATGATGTTTATTATGTAAAGAAGAGCTTTTAAAAACTAAATCACTAAAACACAGCAAAAACGAAATTCCTTTAAGAAAAACTAGTGAATGGCTTTGAGCAATTTTACAAGAAGCTCCAAAAGGAATACATTTTAAAATTTAGCAATGACTATTCAGAAAGAGTACAAAGAAAACCCACAAAGATGATCCCTGGCATCAAACACCTGCCATATTCGGAAAGGCTAAAAGAGATTGACACTATCCTACAGAAGAACCTGTGCTAATTTACTGGAAATATACTGGATAATCTCAGGTCTGCACGCCATCGAACAAGACTGTAAGTGAAGCATTTGTCTAGATAAAATCATTCTACAGCTATCTCAAAGCAATGCAACTAGAGATCACAGCAAAAAGCTATAAATCAAAACAGCCACCGGGGTTAGAAAGCGCTTCAGACAGATCCACCTCTATCTGGAATAAATCTTAGTCTTCTCTCCAAAAATAAGCATATCTAAATCAAATCCCAGAAAAGATTCTGGACATAGAACATTGGAGTATTAATCATCGATCTAAATAATAAACCACACCATAGGTTGATCTAACTAACCAAATATTGACCTGCTTAAAATACAACTTGAGGTACAAGCTTGAAAAAAAAAAATCATGAAAAATACTAGTTACATAATCATTTATTAAAAAAGGATTTAAAAATATTTCAGAGATCCAAATAATCCTTACGCAATTCACACTTCAAAAAAACCCTGGTCCAAACTGCCATCATATTCACGTTACTCCGTGATCATCCGTCAAGCTACTTACAAGCGAGTAAACCATATTTTAATCACTTTATTCACTTTCATCAGACGATAAAGGAACTCAGTTGCAAACGGGTGAAAATAAACTGTTCACTTAACATTCCCATCCATCTTTATTATACATTAATTTCAATAAAAATACTGAATTTTTTTTTCGTGGACAATACATTCAGACCAAAGTATACCTGTCAAAAGTGACGGGGTCATTTATGAATGGATCAGCACTAAGAAACCTAAACGTACCTTATTAGGTATTTTTATTTTATTTTTAATAATTCAAGTATCTTAAAGTTTTTTTAAGCTCTCTACTCATCTCAAGCTGTTTTAATGTATGATGATCAGACATGAAGTTTTAAGAGTTTCTATACTGCAATTCTTATTGTTATGTCATAACAGGAAGGTAAATCCAGCAATCAGCGCAACCCATTTGACCTCTAACAAACAGACAGCAAACTTACATTAGAGGTCATCATATGGTTACATTGCAGCTGTTTTGTGAATCAGGACCTCTCAAAGTAGGAGCCTGTGTTCCCTCTTCCTTTCAGTAATAAGTGTGCCGGGGTTCAATTTCATGCGCAGTAGACCCTTGCTTGCGCAGCTCTAAGTCTAATTCCGTTCAGCACTAGAATTTTCAACTAAGAACCCCAACGTCTAATACGAACACAAGAGGCCAACGCATTGTTATTATAGTGAAAAGCAAAATTTCCTTTATTTACTGTTTACATGACGAGAAATATATATTTGATTCTACATATGCTGATCAGAACTTTCAGCTTTGATTAAAACCTGTTTTTATATGATCAAAACTATGTTTAAGCCTTACATATACTGAATATTACTCAAGTTTAGATTTTGTGTCAAATACTACGTGAATTTAAATATTAAGCGATGGTTAAATGACTTCAAACACTCATAGAAGCAAAACTATGCAAAACTGTACGAGCAAGAGTCTACTGCACGTTGATTTGAATTCTGATTTACATTTTGTGTAAAGTATTTCGTTCACTGAAGTGCATATGATATAGCGAATTTACGCCTACATTAGTCCTTTGAAAATATTTGCTGTTCCATTGATAGGTGACATTGAATATCCATTACGGGTAAAGTGAAATGTAAAACTTGGACAACTTGCCAGACCACTACCATTCGAAATGAATATAAAGTAAACAGAAAAGAATATACTTGAAATTCATAAAATCATTGAAAATAGCGATACAAGTATTTCTCAGATTCAGAGATTTCTCAAAACTGGGTCATAGCACCTGCTTCAAAAATTTGTGCAGTTCTAGAATTCCCTTGAAACGAAGCCTACAGTGTGTGCAAAGAAAATACGTCGTACATTTTTTTTATCTTGTGACAAAAGCGCATATACACTTTTTAATTCGACATAGTCAAACTAGAATTTGTTCAATGAAAAATCAGTAAGCCGTCTGCTTTTGATTTCCTTTGTGCGCTGGTCGCAAAACTTGTGTGCGCTCGAACTAAAGTCGGGACCCCCATCACCGAGGGTCGCCTAAAGATGCCTGGCGTCGCAGAAATATTTGAATACCCTTTTTTTAAATAGAATAATTATGCAACTAGAATTTTTTTTCTCTATCTTTTTTATATCTTCATCAAAAAATTTTTTGTGGCGTTTATTGTAAAAATTTTGATTTGTCAAATATATTGATTCATTTTGCATATTGCAATTTCTTCGTAATTTTGAATACTTGACGTTTGCCGCCCACGCGTTACGATATCGGGTGACGTTGTTACTTGAGATAAACGAATGTTTCGATATTGTTCCTTTCAAATTTGTTACTTTGACTAAACCAGAAGGCCAAATATGTTAGTATAATTCAATTTGAATACTAATATTTTTCCTTATTGCCAACTCAACACACACACACACACAAATACACACGCACATACATATGTGTGCGTGTGTGTGTGTGCTTGTATTGAGTGTGTGCTTGTGTGTTTGTGTGTGTTTGGGTATGTGTACGAGGGTTGATCGCTAAATAAGGGCTGTGATCCAATAAAAAAAAGTTTTAGACCAGATAGGATGAAGAAACTAGTATAAAAATGTAGCATTTTTTCCAAAACTACAAATTTACTTTTTAAAATTGTCACAGTTTACTTCTTCATATTTTTCCCAAACGTTTTACCCACTTATTCATTCCGTCCACGAAGAAAGTTTCTGGTTTAATTTTGATCCAATTGCGGAGAGCAACTTCAACTTTAGCGTCGGATGGATAATGTTGACCTTTCAACATCTCTTACAATTTTTTGGAACAATCAACGTTCCAGTAGTAAGTTGGTTGCAGAGGGCAGTTTTTCAGAGAGGACATTTTATGATATATATTTCGAAAAGGGTTGAAATTGACTAAACCTTTTCATTTCCAGCCAACTTTATTGCTAAAATGTTTTATATACGCACTTAAAGTCCACTTATCAAATAAAATGAAATAAAGATTTCATCCCTTTGACAAATTTCAGTTACATAGATGCGAAATTATTACCCAGAACTTGGTAACCTCGAATGGACACCAAGTTCAACCTTCGATGTGAGAAGTTGAACCCATATGCTCATTTTCAGCGCCTTTAGTGCAATTTTGTGGCCCACAACAGTGAAAATTGACTAGAAATTACCACAAATAACCTCTGGTTTGTACTGTATTGTATATTACCTTTGCTATGGGAAGATGAATTCCTATGCCCGATTTCAGTTTCATAGGCGCTAAATTGTGGCCCAAAACATGGAAAATTAAAATGATCTCTGGTGATCTTGAATGACCTCAGAAGTCAGCATCGCAAAGAATACAATCTTCGCCGAGGGAGGATGTATCCATATGCTAACTTTCAGCATCCTTGGTGCAGAAGTGTGGCCTAAAGATCAGAAAATTTGCTCTGATGACCCCTGATGATCTCCGATTTAAATCTCACATAGCCTATGTAGTAAGATAGCTTTTCTTCTATCAACATTCAGAATATTAGGTCAATAGGCCACTTTGCTTTAGCGGAAGAGGGGCACAGATAAGTAAATGAAAAGGATAAAAATATGTCTCGATAAATTCGTGCAGAATTATCTCCTTTTGCAGAAGAGCCATTTTTAGATTTGTTCGCCGAAACAGACGTTTATCGATTACTTGAAAATTAATCGAAAAGAAATTATAAAATAAATGAGTTTGGTCATTCATCCACGAACTTTCTTTGAGCTAGTTGAAAAAAAAAACTGAATTCCACGCCGATGATTATTGATATCAAGAAAGAAAGAGAGAAAGAAAGTTTTTATCACATCAAATTAATTTTTTTTAGCGAATAAACGATGCCTAAATTAGTGCTTCTATCCCACCTCCCCACTTTTGCTCAAAATTGTATTCTTGGTTGGTTCTTAGATTTGTTTTGGATTGTGTATTTGTCATATTCCTTCTTAGAGTTGTTAGCTGAACTTGTTTCAGGGATATTCGGGTCATAACCCACAAGGATGTTCAGATTATTGATAGTTATTTGTGAGGAGTTTTCCTTTGTGTTTTTTCTGCTTTTCATCTTAGATATATCTCTATTAGACCCTTTTCAGTCAGTCGGTCGGTCGATCCCAGTCAGGTTAAACAACAGAAATAAGAAGGAATAAGTGTGGCGTCATTAAAAGGTGTGATATTAAAAGAACACTTCCGATCAATTTTTTTTACCAGCTGCCTATGTTTTTATAACAGAATATCCGAGGACCACATTTTTGTATCTCAAAAAAAGCCAAAAATGTTAAACCCACCCCCGACAAAATGGAAAAAAAAAACAACGCCCAAAATGGCCACTTACAAATTTTTTGATTCAAAGAAAGACTACTTGCTTTTCTCCGTCCTTCCATCCTTCTGCTACTTTTACCATGAATGGTGGACTCACTGTTGAACTTGTGGTTCTTTTTTCATTTGTGACGGAACTGTCCAGCATTCACTACTATAAAGGTGATTAGAAATTATGTTGCAGTGAACTACTCCTTTCTTCGTAAATTAATGTTACTTTTCTATATTTGAATATCTTGCTCACTTTCTGCTGAGCTTCTTTCGCTATTTCTATTCTTCTGTTGATCTCTGTGTAACAATCGTCTGTTAGTTACACTTCCCAGTCTTTTTAAAAGACTACAGAATAAATCTATCAATTGAGATATTTTCTTTTCCTTTACTTATTTCAGATGTTTTAATTGCATCTCCACTAATTCTTCTTTCTTTAAGTGTTATCAATTGTAGTATTTATTCATAATGGGAAATTTGCAACTTCAAGGATAGCTCTCCTTCGTACATTCACTATCTCTGTGACGCCTTTTCCAGGATATAGTCTCCATTCCTTAAAGAGATATTCATAAAGAGCTTAAGAATACTGAGTGGACAAACAAACGAACGCAAGTGAATATATATACCTCTTCCAACTTGTAGTAGGGAGGTCAGGGGAATTTTGGTTGCGTAAAGAGTGTTACTGAAATTTATTCTAAAAAGAAGGGTCATTTAAGTGATTTAACATTATTTGACCAAAAGCCACCCGTTAAATAAAATAATTATGAAAGTTTGAAGTCATATTTTTTGCTAGGAAATTTGAAATTTTCTTACTGATGGAGCTTAGGCGAGAATGTAACCAAAACTGTTCCTCATAAATTCTTCTCCATCTTTATATTGGCTTTCGTGAATAAATGAATGATATTTTCCTTATCGACATTATTTGATCAATTCACACAGATTTCAACAGATTGCAGATAAAATCAGTTGATATCAATTCACTGTATGATGAATCATGTTTAATCTTGGGATTTCTGAAAACTGTATTTAAGCATTCTGTAATTTCTATAAGATATATGCAGAGTATTTAAAATGAATGCAACGAAAATGCCTGCTTTGGAAAAAAAATGATAAGACGTTAAAATTAGCAAAAAAAAGTTTTGCAAAATGCTAGATTTGGAGCTAGTGGCCTGGCTCAGGTTATAGATGCTAAACATGCAGAAGTAGCTAAATCTTGCTCCAAAAGAGCTAGATTGGCATATCAATCGACAGATACTTAGTTAAAAGTACAAGTTGGAATCATTTAATACAGTAAAAAAGATTCACATGCAGAGAATTTCGAATTAATTCAATGACGTGGTAACTATCTGGTTATGTTTTTATTCATTTTATCACGCGACTGACCCCCCCGCCTCCGACTTGTCGGCAGCAGCAGTAGCGGGTGAGTCATGGTGTCATCCCCAGTTCCAGAACTTGCTCTCTTTCCCGGATATCTAGAATTTTGATGGTCTTTTCCTGCTGATACACGATACACAATTCATCATAATTCTTTCATGTTATTCAACGTGATTTTATAAGCCCATATTTCCTAGTAATTCTATTCATTTTTAATTTTCATTTCTTTCAGATTTGAATTGGTGAAATAACATGAAGAGAATAAGTATGGGTACCATGGAAGTGATTTCATTCAAAATACAATCATTTCTTCTCAAGCCTGTTGTTCATCCTTCTACGAATTTTCAGAGAAATTCATTGACAATGTTGGGAAATATGATGCGGACACTGTTATACAATGATATTATATTATATAAATGAATGAAAAAAATAATACTAACAAAACAGATTGGAATATCTCTCCATCAAAGGAATATTCCTGGATCCACCCCAAGATTCAACCAACATTTTTTACGACCCCTCCCCATTGTTTACCCCTCTACAAAATTTCATTGAAATTCATTGAGGAATTTTGGAGATATCATGTTGATAGATAAATATTTCATTAGAAAAAAGAATTACCAAGAAACTATATGAAAAAAAAAATGCTTTCCTCTTGATGTCATCTCCTCTGATAGGGTCACACGGTAAGAGCCCCCCCCCCAACAGCCCCTGTTGGTCCCTCACTAGGCAAAGATGAAGAATTCATGCAACAAGAAAAATCATACGAAAGTTTATTCAGTCCAGCGGCTCACATCTGACCCCAAAATGTCCAGGATATTCCATTCTTAAATGGATGCTTATCAAAGATCCAATGATCGAAGTATAAGATCATAATCGAATTACTTAGAGAAGGATCATCTTATTGCAGACAGATAAGTGGCTTTGTGGAAGCCGGGATGTTTATCTCAACCTGATATATACCATATTTACCAAGCTTAGTGGGAGGCGCTGATGGCCTAAGGGTTACCAGGTAAGAAAATGAAATCAGCGAAATGAGTTCAAATAGTTGGCTTTCAATTTGCACCAATTGTCCCCGAGAGAGGGAAGAATCCATATATTCTCTCTCCAAGGCAGACTGAGATCTTCAGACTTGGTTTGTAACCGGTCTGGAAGATGGACAACTGGGTTCCAGAATCTGTAATTGCTATACGGTATGAAAAATTAGTTTCTTTGGTTTGACTGTGCGATTCAGCTATATTCATTATGAAACAAAAGAGGATGAAAAACAAGAAAGAAGAAAACTCGCCAACATAGTCAATAACTGAACAACCTTAGCGTCAAAATTTGAAGTAACGTAAAAAAATCCACCGAAGAATATATTCTGAATAAATTCTATTTATGACGTCACTGACGTTTTCCGCAGGAAAATATCTAAAATAGAGTAAGAAAAACATCTAGAAAGATCTAGATTTTAAAGAATCAAGATGTTAATGATAAACCCGTCGAAATAAGGTCTCCAAAGGTCAAAAGTGCTTTCTTTAAAAACAATGTTTTTAGAAAGGGTCTAGTGGTGTACTGATGCCAATTTCAAAGTCTGTGGGCAAAAGGGTATGACCAGGAGCGCTGGAACACACAAGCAAGCGAGCTAAGACACGCAAATACATAAAGAAGGAGAGTACCAATGATCTTTTGAGGCTGCAGTTGTACAACATTGAGAAGAAGAGAAAAGAAAGAGAAAGAAAAAAAAAAGAAAGAGGAAGACGAAAAAAGAGAGGAAAAGAAGAACAGAAGAAAGAAAAGGAATGAAGGAGAAAGAAAGATGAAGGAGAACCAGAATGAAGAACAAGAACATAAAGAGAAGGAAGATGAAGAAGAAAGGAGGAAGAAAGAAGAATGAAAGTAAAAGAGAGATGAAAGAGAACAGGGAGCAGGAAGAAGAAAAAAAAAGAAGAAAAGTACAGGTCTAATTAGTAACTCATTCGAAATCGTCACGTGACCAGCATGCAGTGTCCAGGGGTAATCAATTAAAAGGGGTGATCAATGAATAAGATATTTCTCTCACCTTCTGTTGGGTAGTAATCACTAAAAAGTTTGAATTAAAAAAACAAAAAACAAAAACAAGCGGGCACAAACTAAGGACAAATTTAGCATGAACTTACATTGCTATTTGAACCCCAATCAAAATTTTACCCAAGGAAGGGATTAAAAAAAGCAACAATAGAAAAAGTTTTTCGTAGACATAATAATGAGTGAATTTTCAAATTTTCAGACCTTTAGCTCCATCGATGCAGCCTATACGAATGATATGTTCAGAGCCAGTCAGCCAAACCAATTGAAACTGAAGAAACCCATGTTTACAGTTTTGCTGGATGGTTTCTAACTAAGATATATATATATATATATATATAATCATTCCGAACCACCGAAGCAACCGGACCAGATTTCCGGGTTTAGGTTTTGGGTGTACTTGGGTTTTGGGGTGTATCAAAAGATTTTTCGTCTTTTAAACTCTCAAGATCTCCTGCATGTTTTTCGAAGCTTGAGTAATGCTCTCCATATGGTATCTTTCAATGATCCTAGATCTGAAAGTTTCTTGTATTCTGGTGGTCGGATTCTCCTACCATGTGTTTTCAACCATCATAATCGACAATTTACGGTCGTCACCCTCTGGGCTCTATTTCAAGGGACATGTCACTATCCTTAAAGCACATAAATCAATTTTGGGCAGTGCGGTCAGATTTTATTTGATTTCCATTCTGCCTCCCGAATTCTGTGAGAGCACTTACTACGGCTTTAAAGATATGTTTGAAATAGTGTTTCAGAATAGCCAGAATCTCGATACTCGTAATCGTGATTACAGCGTCTCAAATCAAAGTTACAACTGACAAGGATCGATTATGTTATGCATATATATATATAACAATAATCATTCCAATTTACCAAATGTCTGCCCTTCTCTATATGACAACATAACTCAGGAATGACAAAACATATTCCCGTGAAATTTTTCAAGATTCTAATTGTTGATTCTATTTACAATGTAAGTATTATACTAAACTGGATTCTTTTTTTATGTCCACAGGCTTCCATGCTTACCTAAAATGTTCTATTCTGTACTTTGATTCCCCAAATAATCGTTCGTCTGTCTCTGTTAGCATAACTCAAGGGCGGCTAGAGCTATGGCCATGTCACTTCTTGTGTGCAGTAAGGGGATCCCAGGCCATTTTCTAATATATTAGTTTTTTAAAATGAAGAAAAATAGTGTAAGGTCTCCGTTTATCTGATTTCTTTGTATGCATATATTTATATAATACTAAATGTCTGAGTTCTTTCACCTGTAGGTGACTTCTAGTCAAACGGTTCATTGTGGCTAGGAATATAGAATAAGGGAACCCCCGCAAAACAGTTTTGATCTCTATTAGTGACCTTATAGGAACTAGCTGGAATCCCATTTTTAGCTAGTATTGATGATATAATCGAGTCATAGATAGTTTTATGATTTAGCTAGTATTGATGACGTAATTGAGTCACAGATAGTCTTATGATTCAGCTAGTATTGATGATATAATCGAGTCATAGATAGTCTTATGATTTAGCTAGTATTGATGACGTAATCGAGTCACAGATAGTCTTATGATTCAGCTAGTATTGATGATATAATCGAGTCATAGATAGTCTTATGATTTAGCTAGTATTGATGACGTAATCGAGTCACAGATAGTCTTATGATTCAGCTAGTATTGATGATATAATCGAGTCATAGATAGTCTTATGATTCAGCTAGTATTGATGATATAATCGAGTCAAAGATAGTCTCATGATTCAGCTAGTATTGATGATATAATCGAGTCATAGATAGTCTTATGATTTAGCTAGTATTAATGATATAGTTGAGTCATAAAGAGTCTTATAATTTAGCTAGTATTGATGACGTAATTGAGTCACAGATAGTCTTATGATTTAGCTAGTATTGATTATGTAGTTGATTCATAGTTTTATCTGATTTCTTTGTATACATCTATTTATAGAATACTAAATGTCCGAATTCTTTATCTGTAGGTGACTTCTAGCCAAAAACAGTTTTGATCTCTATTAGTTACTTTATAGGAACTGATGATCTAGTTGAGTCATAGATGGTCTTATGATTTAGTAGTATTGATAATATAGTTGAGTCATAGATAGTCTTTTGATGTGTACATTCGATTTCACTATCGATATCACCCATAGCGAGAAAGGACACTTATACAACGCGGCAATTGCCAAGACGGCCTATACTTATCTTCCAGTGCAATCCCACAGCTTCGAGTGTACTCAGTTGGCAGCTGAGTGCACGGGGACACTTGAACTCTATGAAGAGTTTTCGATGCTCTTTGCTCATACCGGGAATCGAACCCGCAGCCTTCTGCGTGCTAACCATTATACTATCTACGCGAAATAAGCTTAGGAGAAAACCAAAACTTAATACACCTTGATATATTGAAAACAGGCAACTCTAGTCGTCTTTTGTTTTGGCCATCAATTTTTCTATCAAGATATATAAAGAAATGTTTGTATTAAGATAAAAAAAAATGTTTCATAGAAAAAGCCGTGCGTTTCTCTTAAAATTTTAACTACAAGTCAAGATATCTTTTTTTGTGTGTGTATAAAACATGATTACTTGGCAACTGGCTATTGTATGAAGTTGGCATTTGCCAGATATATAAGTTAGCACACTAGGTAGTATAGTATCGAGTTGGAAGTTTTTTTGATCAGCAGTTCTCGAGAAATCTATGCACTGCAATTACTCGACAAACTGGCCATTGTTCAAAGTTGATATTCGCTGGATATATTATTCAGCGCACAAGGCAGTGTAGTGTCGATTTCTAAGTTGTCAGCGGTTCTCGAGATATCTAATAAAAACAATATAAAACGGAGATTATAGATCTTTTTTTCCAGTTTTTTATGAATTATCTCCCTCGACCCCGGCTCTTTGGGATTATATAAATTAGGTATGAAATAATCCAAAATGGCAGCACTAAAAAGGAGTAATCAAACTGCATCGTAGACGGTAAATCAATTTACATAACATACATGGCAACTTGCTACACGTATCATGAAGCTCATCCCCTTCCTAACAGGCACCTTTGGAATGAATTGAAATTAAAAGAAATTTCGGATGATATCATTTATATGCCGGGAGGCACTGGATTGCCAGACATTTTAATTCCCTGAGAAGGAACACTTTGGAAAACTATTTAAATTGAACAGAGAGAGAGGGCGACAGAGAGAGACAGAGAGAGAGAGAGAGGCAGAGAGAGACAGAGAGAGAGAGAGATAGAGAGAGAGAAGCAGGGGACCACACAGACACAGACTCTATCCCACGGGACATTAACTTCTGTCTGTAATATAATGGCCTGGCTGTCAAGAATATACAGCGCTTTTCTAGCGAACAAAAGGAACCCATCACATTAATTCTATTTATACTCTAATTGTATTGAGCGAGAGACACAGCTCATGAGATAAACATGTTTGAACCCGATACATCTACTATGGTAACGAACGGTGCAATTTCTTTCTCTGTGTCTGTCCGGATTCTCCAATTTGAACGTGAACCGTTTTGCTGATAAGAATATATATATATATATATATATATATATATATATATATATATATATTCTATCCACCAACAGAAACAATTCACTCTTCCACTTGAACGAGTTCGGTCACTTTTTAATAAAACATCAAACGGAAATGATCTGACCTAAATATCTATATACACTATTAACAGCTTTAGATAGTGCCGGTGGCTGGACAGTTTACATCGCGAAAAATGGACCGGACTGAGATCAGCACTGATTACCATGGGAAAGGCATAAATAAAAGCTCCTCACCCAGCTATGGGCAAAATAGCATAAGATGAAGTTAGTGGCGCACTTCGGGTGTTTGTTGCCTCTTTCACATATCCGAGCAGTGACGGCTTTTGCTGTGGCACTTACTACTTATTAACAGCTTAGAAATAGGGAAGGACCTTACCCTGGTCGGCCAACCAACGCCCAGAGTTCATAACCTCTTCCAGCATTCATGTTTGTCTGTCTGACCGTCTACATGACACTCTGTCTGTCCACCAATCAATGTCAATGACATTTTGTGGAAAGGTAGACTGTTAGCTAAAGAAGAAATGATTAACTTTAGGGGCCGGATCCGAGATCCTTTCTCTGAAGTTACCGCCCATGCAGCGTAGCTATATATGAACTGATTTTCATTCAGTGTTTAGTGATGATAGCGTTAGTAGAGGTATGCACGCACTGAGTGCTTTTATTTTTCTCTGAAATACATACCACACTCAAAGAAAATAAGATCATCAGATTGTTATTTTGACTTTCCAGATTACGAACCACGTAATATTCCACCTTTCCAAATGACCAAACTCCTCTTGGAATCATCTTCAGAGAAGAGATTACCCTGGCTAATCAACCAACACCCAGAGTTTATTATATCTACCGTCAAGATCGTGGTTCTCCAAGTTTATTGTATGACGGCACACCAAGAAATATATTTGACTTACACGGCACACCAACTCTTGAAGTCAACGAACCTATTTCATTAGACATTGAACACAACTTTTATATCAACATACTGATATACATACTCGTTAACCCAATTTCTGTTCACCTGTCGCTGAAGAGATTGAGATCTTAAAGAATCTAGTGCTACAATCACTAGACTAGCAACTCTGTAACGAGTATTGGACGTCCAAGGCTCTAAATACATGTCTATGTATTTGGAAAAGTTTGCGCAGCACACTGTTGGAGATAATTGCAGCACACTATTGTTGTCACAGCACACAGTTCGAGAACTACTCTCTTATCTTCGCAGGTTACAATACACGAAATATCCTACCTCTACGAATGACTGAACATCAAGTGGGCTCATCTCCAGAGAAGAACGAAACCGTGGCCGGTCAACCAACGCCCACAGCTCATGGTATCTCTCCCTAGGATGTCTTCACTACTTCTGTTAGTCTTTATACTTTTCTGTCATTATAGTAGATTTCTGACTACAATTTACCTCCATCTTAAATTTGTAGTTGTTATTTTATTCCACTTTGTCGAATGACTGAACACCAAGTGGGCCGATCGCCAAAGAAGAACGTAGACCTGACCGGTCAACCAACGCCCCAAGTTCATTGTATCTCTTCCTAAGACGTCTTCATCACCCTTGGTCTGTCGGCAGACTCCTCTATCATCGTTTGTACGAGATACGCGTATAGCTTGGCAAATATTGGTTTATGTAAGCCGAATTGAATCATTCATTGTCCAGGACACTGGCTTATTCATACTGCTTATTTTCGCGCCAAGAAAACTCAGCTCGAATTTCGCATCAGGAGCGGGAAAATCATTCGTTCTTAGATGCACTAGCATCTCTAGCACCGATTGCCGTCACTGATAAACAAGCTGAAATATCAAAATGAGAGTAACGTACTTTGCTCAATGCTGACAGTTCAGATGGTTTCATCTAAATCTAGATGTTTTTTGTTGCGTCTAAAAGAGAGAAATTGATATTTAGATGATTTTTAATAAAAATATTTAATAAAGAACAGTATGAAATATTATTTTCTAATTTTGTAACTAAATACGAAATATCTTTGATAAATCAACTAATATTCGAATAATAAACGAATAAAATTTTGAAGATTAACGTTAATCTTAATCTATTCACAAGTAATATACCTCCTAAATTTTAGGTACATATATATTCGGAGAATCTTGATGTTTCAAGGTGTTTTGAAATGGTTTTTGACTTTTTAGAAGTAAACTTGAAAATAAAGTTGGCCACACAAGACTAGCTCTTCACACAAGAAGAGAACTAGCGCATCTATAGTCAGACTTTCAGACTTGTTTGATGAGCAGAGATCTATAGCGGCGATCACCGTCACTGACAATTTGAAAATCTGACAATCGACAAAGCAAACACCCCAAACCATCACCACGGAGCATTCTCTCTATGAAAGACTCAGTCTTATCTGATATCGCTCAAGTGACATTCCATCATTACGTCATTAGAACATTCTATTTTACTACGTCAGAAGACAAACACGCGTCAGTTGCGTGAATGAAAGGAATGGACTTCTAAAGGCAAGTTTTCTAAAGGCACCAAAGATCAAACTATTGAAACTTAGGTCTGTCTTCTAGGCTTGTTTCAATCTTGTAAAGAGAGAAGTGTGCAAATGCGTTGATATAACACGCGTGTTGGCTTGTTGGTTGTGGCTTATGAATTTAGTTATTAAGATACACAGATCATACAGATATTTGAACGTATGCGTAAATGTATATGCATGTGTATTCGCGTGTAAGCATGCATATATACACACACACACACACACACATATATATATATATATATATATATATATATATATGTGTATTGAATCACCACACGAAGGGCCAACCATCTGAAAATGTTTTTTTTTTTTCAAAAAAGTGTTCTTTTGGGCTTCTATGACCAACAATGCCCAAATCTTGAGCTGATATTTCTCAAAGATAACATCAGTAAAGAGATTTAAAAAAAAAGATAATTCATTCTGATACATGCACGGGCTACTGTGATTCATGTATGCAAGCTCTGGATAAGTTGAAATCTATCTATCTCAGTCAGTTGTAAGGCGCAGACTGTGGAGCAATGCTTATCAAGTGATTCTAGAATGTAGGTTTGATCCTCAATGGGGATCTCACTATTGTGTTCTTGTGTTAGATTAAGCCAGGCAACGTAACTATGTATGAAATAATTTTCAGACATTTTTCGGTGGCTATGGTACTGGCCGAGGTACGCATTCTCTAAATTCTTTGTGGTTATTTTTGTAATCTCGCTTTTCATTTGACAGACGACTTCATTCGCTATCTCTATTCATTAATGTCGTTTCAGCATTAGAAATATGTTGTATTCCGTCTGGTATACGATATTTCTGTTGTATTCTGCTACTGCAGTAAACTGGGTTTAACGTTGTTTGAATGTTATATTCACTAATTCGATACGAAGTCAGTAAACAAGTCTGACACAAACGCAGCTAACAAGTCCAGCACTAAGTTGTTGACACACACTCGGTATATTTCACAAGTTTTGCACCTCAAGGGAACACTGTCTAATTCGCTAGAATTTGGAATAAAATTCTCTCTTTCTCACTATATGACGCAGGGGATTTATAACGCGTTTAATTACGCGACTTCACAGGCTGATAAATTCTAAGAATAGGGATTGATAACTAACAAAATATTACTTGACTTCTTTCATCCTTCCTTCCTTCGAGCCCAAAGTAACCGCAAGATGTTCAAGGAATAGTAATAAAAACGAAACAAGGAAAGAAGCAGCTAAAACTAACCCTGATATGAGCCTATGTTCCTGTTCACATCGGTGAAGAAGCTTCGACTACAAACCGGAACAATGACCGGAAAGCCAAGATGACAAAATGGCGAACACATTCGATAGAGCCTTCATCGAAACTTTATTTGATATTTCAATGTGATTAATCATTGAGTATTCTTTCTTGGGATTAGAATATCGATCGGCCATCATGAATCTCTTTTGAGGTGGTGCTGCTTCCCTGGAGGTAAGGGAGAAGCCGACAATTAAAGATAATTCACTGATCAAAAATAGACATTCAATTGATTTTCCACCTCGTAAAGAAAACATTCCAATCTGTGAGGTTTCGGGCGTTGTAAAAAAAATATTAACCAAGCGTGAACTTTTCAAGAAAGGAATTATTTATTATAGAATTGACTTGACTTTTTGTTTGCTCACAATTTAAATGGAATGGTTTCGAGCTTTTTATTCAATATTTTAAAACATTTTATTGACAACCTTGACTTAAAAGAACATAGAATTGAAATATTAGTGTGTATCAAAAGTATTTTTTGTTTCTACAGACTTTTACTCCAAAGTTTATTTCATTTACACGTCTGAAGACTATCTATGATGACTCTATAGTATTATTGATATTATTATTATATACGTCATATCATTATGAATGATAATCGGCTGTATTTCTTGTTTCAGGTGTTATAATGGTGGATTGACATTCTGGAAATTATGTGGCAGTATTTTAAACTGAGTCTTAAAGCCACTGGAACAACTCCCAGAATTCGGGGAGTAGAAGGAAATGGGAATAATATCTGGCTGTACTGCCTGAAACTAATTCAGGTGTTTAAGGGGTAGTGACTTGTCCAGAAGTTGAAGACCACTACTGGTCAATTTTGAAACTCAAGTACAAGAAAGAGTTAGGATCATCGGAAGATGCCATATGTAGAGCGTTACATAAACATGAGAAGACATGAGGATCTTTCGAAAGATTACTCGTGGACATGAGTTAGTTAAAAGGAATACTCTTGATACATCCCGATAGTTACCGAGAAATCTAATTCATCATTTTAGGTACTGGATCTGTGCGGCTTTTGAAACCAAAAGAAAGAACATAGATTTTTACCCAGCTCACCATTGTCCAACACAAAACTAAATGGTACAACTTGGAGAAGATTTCTTTGCGTCAAAGTTCCAAATTTGTTTTAAGACCGACATTTGGAGCCTTGGCTTTTATCTGGACTTGAATACTGACCAGCAGAACTGTTGGAAATTAAGTCAACTACTTTGTCAAGAATGTACGTCACTTTGAGTAAAACAGTTTTATGTTATGTCTCTTTTTGCTAATTGTATCTTCTCTCATCTTACTATTTAAAAAACAAACAAAAAAGGATACTTCATATATAACAGGCGATCAGTTATGATTCAATAACCTAGTATCAATAATTTTATGAAGGGATCAATAATGACTATTGATCTTTTTTTAGAGTTCCTGAAAACGAACGACGTAAATGTATCGTTATTTTTATTTTAGTGAATAATCTTCTTTGTTCCAAGAAAACCAGAGGAAGAAAACAAGAATATATAGCGACCAATAAACGTCAACTTCCGTCGGCGATTTTACTCCGTCGCATTACGAAACACTTTATTCCTTTGATGTAAAAACATTGCAAGCACTTTGGTATCGGAGTTGGTTCTGCGATGTTTTTCCGGGTTCCACGTCTGGAGAGGAGGTGATAACAATCCCCCCTATATATATATATATATATATATATATATATATATATATATATATATATATATATATATATATAAATATATATATATATATATATATATCAAAACACCAAGAAACATAGAGATTCTCCAGATATCAGCTGCAGCAACAACCGTTTAATGTCTGTTGTTGGAATAGACCGTCTCCAAGATCCGCCAGACCTCTCTATCATGGGCGTTGCAGAGCCAATACTTGTCTCGTTTGTTGAGCTATGTCATTTTTGCCGGGCAAAGTTTCGCATATGATCTCTGGGGATACGTGTTGTGAGTCGTGATATCCAGCAGTTGACTGACATTCGTCCAACGTTCATTCAGCACATTGTCATTTGAGTCTTCTCGTGGATTCTATGATATATCTGATCCCTGTTTTTAGCTACTGTGCTGTCCTGTGATATCTCCATCTGATGTTGAGCCCAATTCTCTCCTGTGCACATTGCATGACTCTCAGGGTAAATCTTTTGTTTGATTTCCATATTTCAGTTCCATACATGGCTATCAGGAGAATGCATTGGTTGTAGAGCCTTCTTGTTCGAACTAATGGGATTTTCTTTGGAGTTTGAGCTTGCCAATCTACGATGATTCTTCATAAGATTTCTTCTTTTGAGGATTTAATAGAAGTTCGTTGTTCTCGGTGGATGTAATGGCTTACTTTCTTCCAACTTCGGCTGTTGATTCTTTGTCCTCAACACGTTTGTTGTACATGACATTTGTTTTAATTTGGTTCATGTGAAGACCTATTTTTTGCTTTCTTCATTCTGTTTGTCCAGCGTTATTTGGAGACCACGAAGACTCTCAGCAAAAGGTTTTCGGAAGATCAAGCCGTGTGAGTTTGAGTGAGTTGGTATTGCCTTGTCTTACCCCGTCTTTTGAGCTGAAAGAGCTTTATGAAGCATGAGAAAAAGAATGCTGTGTCAGTAGAAATATTGCAGAACTCCAACATATATGGGGTTTGTTGCACATATAATGTTACTAGATGCCTATACTGGGAGATCTGATGTGGATTTAATTCACCAACAACGACCAGCAGAATTAGCTTGCTTTGATTGAACTTTACAGGTTGATATCAAGATGGAAGAAATGGAATAATCCAATATACTTACCTTATGTATATAAAAGCACTAATTCTGGTTGTATTAGTTTCTTATGTTCCATTTTCACGTTAAATAAAGACATTGCTTGTGGTAAAGATTTTCATTCACAACAGATTCTACACCTTGTTCTATGATAAGATAAATGACTTCGGATATTTTGACTGAGTCGAATGCCTCCTTGAAGACAGCAAATGCTACAGCAAATGTCATTATATATTCTTTAGCTTTCTTTTTCGGTTGATTTACCGAATAGAGATGGTCAATGGTCGAGTAGTCTCTTCTGAAGCCGACTTGTTCCTGTGGTTGGTTTTCATCTAACGTTTTGGTGATTTCACTGTAGTCAAAAGTTTGTAAATGCAGTTGAGGCTCATTGGTCTGGGTTTCCTTTTTTTATATATCAGCATTATAATTCCAGTGTTCCTATCTTCTGAGATCCCACTCTGTTTGAGACGCAAGTTACAATAAATGTTGAAGATTAAAGTCACATTTGATTTATAATTAATACGCAACATGTTTCATCAGAAACTATGTAATACGTTACTAATTAAATGCAATTTAATTCTTCAAAATTTATTTCATTGAAATATTACTCAATTTTCTTTTAATAATTACTTATTTTATTGATAAAGATAAACTGCATGAACCTGGGTGTACAAAAATAAGAGGGTGTGGAGAAGGACAATGAAGAGGAGATGAAAGAGATGGAGTAGAGTTCCTGAATTGAGATTAAATCATCTTCGAATCTCGGCTGGAATTTGTGGTTTTGTTTTCCCGGCTCAGTGCTGCCTAGAATCGTTTGTTATTCATAGCTAAAACCATTTTTTAAATGGCTAGAATCAGGCGATTTTCCCATTTCCAGCTAACTTTATAGCTAAAATATCATATATACTCATTCAAAGCCAAATTCCCAAATAACATGACAATACACTGAGATCATAGGACAAATTATTAATAAAAAATTGTACATACTTTTATTGAACTTACTAGATATATCAAACATGACTTGATTTTTGGTTATCGTGCAATTTTATCGGCCAAGTTGGGAATAAATCTATAGATCTAACCGAAAAATAGCTATTTTGATAACCCTGTCCCAGCCACATCTGTATCAGGTATTTGAATGCAATAAATTCAGTGAAGCTCTATTGCCAAAATATGCACCTATTTGACCCCTCTGTGGATCACGTCATTCTGTTGACATTCCACTAGCATCTGCTTTACATCTCTGCAAAAAATATGAATGACGTCACTTGGCCACATCTCGTGTGTCTCATACTAGTCAAGGATATGTGTATTTTTTTCTTCACTGGCAGAATAGATGATAGAAAAGAAAGGATAGAAAGAAAGAAAAGATAGAAACAGACGTAGATAGAGATGGACTGAGATAGATATGCTGTTAGATATAAACCGAGATAATATATACAGTACTGTCAAAATCGATGTGTGCTTTTTTCGAAAGTGTTCTATTCCATTTTAAAATCGTATTTAGACTACAATGGTGCATGCAGTACGGTGTATTTACCTCAGGTGAACTAGCATCCCCTTTTAGGCTCCCCGTTCTCTACTGTGTATCCATTTAACCCCATACATAGAAGTAACAGGTCTCAAATCAAACAAGTTAATATTGTAGTTGTGATTACCGTGCGTGCTTATCTTAAATTGTCTTCATGGAATCTGGTAACAATTTGAGCCCAAGGAACTGGTGCCAGATGGAAAATTATCTCAGAGGAACCTCAAGTTGCGATGGAATTGCAAAAAAAGTGGGAATATCATGAAATGTATTAAGCATTATGAAGGAACTGAAAAATGATGATTTTTCTCATCAGCGTGTCGGCAAGCATGCACAAAAACGTATTTCAACTCAAAGACAAGATAAATTGTTTTTTTCACTTTGCCAAGAACGACGATCAGCATCACCTAAGAACTTGGCAAATCTATACAAAACCTGTGGTGTGCAGTGTAGTCCAAGTACTGTGAGAACAGAGTTTTGTCAATTTAATTTTCGTGCCTTCAGACCTCTGAAGATGCCTGGACTAAGAGAGGCTTGGGCGAGGATCCATCAATACTGGACACCTGGGGACTGGATGAAGGTAATTATTGAAAGTATCGCATAGAAATGTATATAAATCACAAATAATGTTACAATCGTGATTTATATATTATTTAATACTAAATAAGGTTTTAAACTGAAATGAGATAAGTTTGTAAAAAGTGAACAATAATTTTAACTCTACTTATGAGGTCTGTCAGGATCTTACCCGACTATTTTGTGTATCCCGAGGGCCGGTTGTGTGGCTTCCGTATAATTTGGCATCCAATCAGTGAGCACCTTACTGCACATGCATCAACAGGCACTCTTCTGCAAAGTTACACAGTCAGCAGTAAGATGCAATTGGATTAGCTTATGTACTGTGTGACCGATACATCTATCTAGCGATTTCTTCACGTCTAGTGCAGGGGCTTTTTGGTGAAACATAGCATCACCCTAGTTCATCAGCCCTCCTTAAGGTTCAGGTTCATGGCTTGTTTCCTTCTAGTTTTCCGTAAACCCAGAATTGCTGTTGAAGGAGGGAGAGATTTGAGACGAAATTAAAGAAAATTCGATGAGGCAGCTGATGGCAATCCTGAAACCGACGAGGGAGAGTAACAACAATCAACACGACCACAATCAACGTTCTTTCTATTTTTTTCCATGGCCTGCGCGGGACAAAAACCCTGTGAGCAACTAAAGAAGTGGAGTGTGTCAAAATATCTTTTACTTTTGAGGTGATCAATGATTTTCTCGTCTAAAGATTATCAAAGAAAGGCCACTGACTCAGAAAAGAAAGTGTGCAATAAAAGATATTATTTACTGCATGTATCGTTTTCTCTTCATTATTTATTCATAATTGATCAATCATACGTACAATTTTTAGATGCATTAGCGTCTATAACAGCGATCACCATAACTGACTGACGAATCGACAAAGCAAACACCTCATACAATTTCCGCAAAACATCTTCTCTCTCTCCTATGAATCTGATGTCGCTTAAGTGACATATTATCATTTCGTCATCAGAACATGGAATTCTGATTTACTACTCCGGAAGACAAAAAAATCGTCAATTGCGTGAATGAAATTCTATCTTACCACGATATTGGTGTTAAATGATGATACCTCCAGAGGAAAGGTTTTTTTTTTCAAGTGGGAGCTTTGAGAGTAATGTTTTTTTTAAAAGATGTTTTTTTTAAGGCGTAAAGACTGAACTGGCACGTTTACGTTATGACTTCAACACTTGTTCATTGTGGGCAGTCGAATAGTTTAAAAAAGGACACTAGTCACATGAGGGTCGCAATTTAATTTTGAGATTTTGCCAGAACAATATTGCCGATTCAAATTTTTTTTTTCTTCATTCAAATTTTTGGATCTAGGAGTAGATTGGTAACTCTGGCAAGACTATGACGATTGTGTGTCAGCAGATGATTCAATCAAATAACTTGAATACGATTTTTAACACATGGTTAAGGCGTGAAAACAATACATTCTGTTTCTTAAATTGTATATATAAACAGAAAATATGCATTCAAAACATTCAATACCCACGGGGTGTAGATGAAATTTATCAACATTAATGCGCGCCGGCGACAAACTATTTCTGTCATCCTGTTTAGAAGACACACTAGATTCACACAAAAGACAAAATCGATTATTGTTGACTTTCTCCTTTTATTTTCTTATTTATGGCCATTAAAAATCTCTTTGTTGTCTTTATCTTACAGGGTCCGTCTATTTTGCAGACAGAAAAAAATAGCCTCACCTTCCTCCTCTCCCAGACAAGGATACAATGGCACACCATGCCTGGCTGCTGCAGGGTAGAAGTCCACCCCTTTTTCTTTTCCAGCTGAGGATGAGTACTGCAACTTTTGCATTGCACGTACATTTGATAAATAAAAAATTGATACATATATTTTTTGAGGTAAATGTATTCGATAAAATGAATAATCCCTTGCGTATTTCTAATGTATATATGTAGGATTTGTCAGTTTGGCTCAGTTGGTGAGAGAGCCGCCGTGGTTGTGATGCCAAATCACGGTAGGTAAATGTTAATTTTGTATATCGGTTTGGTTTAACGTATTAATGGGAAAGACAAACACTGAAGAATTTACCCATCCCCCGAATTCGGTGAGAGTTGTTGCTGTTGTTATTGTTATTACGGTAGGGAACAAAGTCAATTCCAGCCGCCGACTTGCACCGAATTTTGACCCAAAAGTGTCCAGATATTTATTTGAGAGAATAGATTTTGTTTCTCACAAGACTCACGCTAGATCAGATTAGAGAAAACTAGGAGAGACCAACAAGCTCTATACAAGTAGACCACTGATATTCCGGTACTTCTAGTCCCAGAACAGCACCAAAATATCCATACTGCCGGACAAAACGCTGCCAGGTAATAATAATTCAACAATGCACCTCTCACCTGCTGATTATGCATATCATATGAATCGTTGGAAACTTGAATAAAACCTTAAATATCAATTAAATGGTAGAATGCTATATATTGATAGAAATTATACTGTTTATAAGTATAAGCAATGCATATATAGCTGTACTGATTAGAAAAAAATCCGACGTAGAATTCACAAAGAATATCACTCTCAACGTGACAAATTGTACATTTGTCGTGTGCCACACAAATCAATCTGAAAGGTTTGGAAGAGAAGGACTATCGAGAATATTGGTTGCATCACAATTGTCCTTTGCATCATAGACTTTGATAAGAATGTAATAAATATCGTCCTTGGCACTCGAGGCTGAAGGATTTCTAGATGCTGGACAGATTTGAAACGCATTATTAGAATTCGTCAACAAAAACTGTCAAAATTGGTTTCTTCAGTTTTCAAGCTTATCTAGCTGGCTGGCTATGTATGTATGTATCAAGTGTACAGGTCACACAAATGGAGTTAGAGATCTGAAAAATAAAATATTTGATACTTAATATGCCTAGAATAATGTTTTCAACTCCCCTGAATGGTTTGCAATGTACGTTTATGCTAAATTGGCCCCTTAGTTTATGCCTGTTTTTTTTAAAACTCCAACTTCTCAGAGATTACTGCCCAGCAAAAGGCGAGAGAAGTAACTTCTTCATTGATCAACCCCTTTTCTAATGTTTTTATTGATCACCCACAACACGTCATGCTACCAAAAGACGTTGTTCATGTGGCGGTTTCTATTGAGTGACTCACCTGACCGGTTCTTTATTAACTTCTTGAACATATCGTGGCGAAATCGTTTCATATGCTTTGGCCTTTGCGAGAGCTGTGAGAAATTCGAATGTCCCTTCGTAAATTTGTCCAAATAGTCTGGTCTGCCAGTCCCAAGAAAATCGTATGTGTACCCTGGTGCAGTACATCTTCACTAATCCGGTAAGATTGGGACCTAAGCTGTGTCAGATTACTGAAAATGCTGAACTGCAAAAGGATTAACATTAAACAATTGCTAACCACCTCAGTATACCTTTAAAATATAATATAGATCAGTACAAATTAGACATGGGAACAATAATGAAAAATTTAAGTTAATTTTTAATGAAGTTATAGACTATACAGGCATGCTGCTTGAATAAAATGTGTATTTATAGGAAAACCTAGTATTGCACGCAAGATAGGTTCCAGGTAAAGAGTGTGTCTTTACGGGAATGCGTTCAATAGCCTGGAACATTTTCTTAATAACATTCAGTGGAAAATTGAGAAGCCAATTTTTTTGGTGTATTACTGTGATAATTTTACGCGTTATTAAATTTCATCTAAATGTTGGAAAAAAACTTGAATGTTTTAAATTTCGCCTGGATTAAACACACGAGCGGATAAAACTTTATCTTGCTGTTAGGGAATTTGTATATGAACTCAGATTATTTAAACAGTTACCAAAAATATTGAACGGTATGAAAAATTTCTCAAGTATTTATGCAAAATGATTTGGTTCAGTTCGCAATGTAAGTTTACGCTAAATTGACTTTTACTTAGTGTTTTGGAAATTCAGACTTTTGTGATCACTGCCCAATGAAAAGCGATAGAAGTAACTTATTCATTGACCACCATTTTTTCCCAAATTTTGAATCGATCACCCCTAAGACAGCATGTCGCTTAAGATGCTGGTCCTGTGACGATTTCTTCCGATCATATAACCAGGCGTACAGGCTAAAATATTTCACTCGTTATGTATAGGAAAAACTTGAAAAAAAAACTAAATAGCTTCTCAGTAGGGGTCAATTTGCAATGTAAGTTTATGCTGAATTGGTCTCATAGTTTGTGTCCGCTTGAATTGGTCTCATAGTTTGTGTCAAAAATTTCTTCTAAATATTTGAATTGATCATCCCCAACACGTAATGTTGCCAAAAGATGTTGGTTACATGACAGTTTCTTTTGAGTGACTACTTCATTGATTATTTGAATAAAGAATTCATTATGACTGGAATTGACCGGAAGTTCTCGATCTAGACCCGCAAGAACACTTTCAAGACGAGCCATTCACCTCTGACAAGTAAGTTGGAATAGGTATATGTATTTACTCGTGTCTGTCTGTTTGTCTGTCCACACGATATCTCCAAAAGATCTCAATTAATCCCAGTGACATTTTTGTAAGGGTAGGCATAGGCTGAGAAAGAATAGTTTGAATTCCGTGGTCGATCCATGATTTTTTTCTATCGAGGGATTTAAAAATTTTTCCCCGCACATTTATGTATTCACCCGTCTTCATCTATATGGTTGGGGAGACTAGGACTAGTTTGACACGGAGGCCGATTGATTCACTTGCTTCAATTTTTACGTCCACCATTTGGTGGCACCACTGTTAGCCTCATTTTGATTAGAAAATATTCGGCCATTTCAAAAATTTAGTTTGAGTCATGTGTGTTGTAAGCACGAAGAGTTTTGAAAAACATTCTTTTCACCCTGGTAAGTAACTTGTCACTTAGTGCTTAGTTCATGTTGTAATGTGCGGTTGATGATAGTGTAGTCTATGTTTATGAGAAGTGGCAATAAACAGGATGTTTATTACATCTCAAGCAACTTCTGTTACCCGTCACTTTTGACCGGTTCTATGCTAGTGAACATATGATTTTAAATGAAGGATTGAGGCTTCCAAGCTTCATATAGTGTACGGGTTCACCAAGTCTAAATCGAGCATTGATTAAAACCTTGAATGACTGCGCTACCAGATTGAAGAGGCGTAATTGTTATCTGTCTGTATTACAATACTTGTCAGCATGTAATTAACACCGTCTTTAATAGCTTGTATTTTATGTTTGTGGCCAGATAATATCTGGTCTTGTTCATATCAACAATCACTTGCTAATTAAATCAGTCTTCTTATTATTAACGTGATTGTGGGCGGTCCTGTCTCGAGTCCAGAAGACGTACATGACCTAAAGGTCATGTACTAAATGACTACTTTTTAGTGCAATCATAACTGGTCGTGGTTTATACGTGGTTTATAAGTAGCCAGATATTTATTATTAACAAATGAAAAAATAGCCCATCTACGGTAATGACATCTCAGTTCCGTTCAAAGCATTTCCCTTTGGACTATGCACTCATCACAGCGTCCTTTCTACTTTTCAAAACAGTGTGCAAGGCCCTTTTTCTGGGGAAAGGGGCCATCATCAGCTGTCAAGCTACTTTCTCCATTATCGTGTCCACGGCCGCAAATGTCCTCCCTTTCAAAAGCTCAGAAGCTGGGCCAAAACTGAGCTGTGGGGTTGACAGACATGATTCGACAGTATGAGATGTGGTGAAAGGACAGGCCCGGTCATTGAGAATATCATGGTTGCACAGCACATAAGGTCACATAATAGTTTATCACTGTGGTCCTGATGATCCCATGATAGAATTTCTTTTCAAGCTTACGCTGTAAGATCCTCTCAAATTGGTTGCCAAATTACACCGAGACCGTGCAACCGGTTCTCGAGATATTGATATGTCTGGGTAATTTCCGGACAGACCTCACATATGTTTGTAGCTATAATGCACACATGTATGCTACAGGTTCGTGTGATATTATTTTAAAAGATATTATTATGTTAAACTGTTAACAAGTCAACGAATTGATGCGCTTGTATTAATTTCTGTGTGTACGTAGGAAACCTGAACGACATCATCATAATGCATCTAAAATGATATCTATTCAGAGTTTTCAGCAAATACTTAATTACAGTAAAGAAAGTTGATTTAGTAGCATTCCATCTTTCACCGAAGGAAACCGGAGGGTACGAGGCAGAAACGTTGTAAAAAAAACAAATAAGAGAGACGTGGATATAAGTCTGAATAAACCATTTACAATGATTAAAACACCACTTTTAATAAAATTCGGAGAAAAACTGTTATCGTAGTTAAAGAGAATGATAATTATCGCATTGTTATCTGGGTTGCGTAGGAACCCCATAATTTTATCTGAAGGAAATAAAGAGGCCTCGTTATATTGTATACAAGATGTTTTATGAAATTCACTGAATTATATAAATTCTAAGGAAACTATTGATTCCTTGTCATCTGGGATGTGTAGCAACCCTATAATTTTAATTGAAAAACAATGTAGACGCCTCATCGCATTGTCTACTGGATGTTTTACGAGATTCAGTAAATTATACAAGCCCTAAAAGAAATATTGACTCCTTGTTACCAGGGGTGCGTAGCAACCCCATAATTATTTGAAGAAAATAAAGAGACCTCATTGCATTGTCTACCAGACGTTTGACGAGATGCACTAAATTTGTCTTGACAGCCTAATGTCGTCATATAACAAGTTGATGTCTTCTCAGAGTTTAACTGCTTTTAGAATATTTTTTGCTGGAAGGCATTTTGTTGGTGCAATGTTTTATGGGGGAGGGTCTATTGGAAGAAAAGACTATTTCAACACATTATAGAAAATGGAGCCGTTGTCCGGAAAATTACAAATTTAAGATTACCGGTGCTGTGCACGGTGGTACGAAATAGCGTCACTGTTATCAGCGTAGAGGATGGAATGGGCGAGCCAAGTTCAAACTTCGGCCCGGGTAGTTAGCGTTCACTTTGAACAAATATCTTTAGGACGAGCACAAATAGACTTCTCTATTTTTTTGGTAAAATAGCCTTATAAGGCAGTCCAATTTTGGCCTCGGTCAAGCATTCCGCTTCCATGAAAACTTATAATTGTTGCTAACAATGAAACTTTTTTTCTGCACCGTTTGAGCGATAATTTCTGATTTTGCTGTGAACAGCGTGGGAATAATGTTTCAATGAAAATCATTAGCTTTTCATTTAGATACTGAATGGTTTTAATGGATGGAGTTTATGATGAAACGTGTTGGAATCTTATACGAATTGGCTGCAGGAATGTTGTGTAAAAAGCAGTTTCATCATACACACATTCAGTGATATAGAAAATACGTAACATGCAGATAGTACTCCGGGGTAGCATGTTGCTTGAACTCCCACATAGTCTATCTACGGTAATGGTACCTTCCTCATCTTTAAAGTACTCCCTTTGGGACCATACGCCTTTACATCAGAGCTCTTTCTAATCTTCAGGACAGTCCGCAAAGCCTCTTTCGGGATCGTCACTAGCTGCATAACTGCATTTTCTTTGATCTCGTCCACGATCTCAAATATCCCCCTTTTAACAGCAATAGAGGAACCGTGTTATAAGTTAATCATCCTATCGGAGGATACTCCTAAGTAATACAACACGGGTATTCCTTGCTTTACAAAAGCTCGATCCAAGCCAGTTTTTCGCCTTTAAAAAAGTGGAAAGCAAAATAGCATTTGTTGTGTACCAAGACGTTAAAGAGTCAGCGCCAGTCCTCTCTGTCTTTCTCCAGCACACCACCCAACCTCTCAGGTCTCAGCCTAACATACCACATAATATACTCACAATTGGGGTTGAGGAGTTAGAAAGGCTAAAAGATTTCCCATGTAAAGTAACGGTACTTATTTTTTCATTTCTCGTTATTTTGTCGTACGGGAAATTTTTTTTATAGGAACACCATAATCTCAGGTAGCAGAAGATTCCTGTAATTGAAATTTGAAGTAATAGGGCAATGTCTGTTCCAAAGGTGCATGTTTGGAAGAGGTTGGGCTTTGAGGTGTGTGGAGCAGCTTACCATAATCGTAATGTAAAATGATTTTCCGTCTGTCGTACGAAACTATAGCTCCGAATTATTTCGGTTGATTTTTAGTATTGCCAATTTAGATCCATCTCTAATTCAGATATTTTATATCTAAATTTAGATCTCACTTATTTTGATATTTTATATCTAAATTTTGAACCAAAATTTCTGATGAAAGATCTATATTCTGTAGTCAATTGATTTACTTTTTATTAGATTTCTCAAGAACCACTGATCCAAAAAACTTCAAACTCGACACTGCACTGCCTTGCATGCTGGTGAATGTCAGCTTCGTCCAATAGTCGATCAATCGCAGTAGAGCAGATTTCTTGGGAACCGCTGATCAAACAACTCCAAACTCAACAATGCAATGCCTGGTGTGATGACTAATACTTATGGCGAATATCAACTTCGGATAAAGACCATTTATTGAGTTATCTCGGTGCATCTACCCCCCAAGAGATTTTTAGTCACATCGATCTTGAATTGTTATCTTTCAAAAATATATTTTACATAAGCACCTAGGTAATTCGAAAAACTATTGATCAAAACAAAACAGAAAAGATTTTTCAAGAAATCATCACTAGGACTAAAAGCAATAGCAGAAACTTTCAACTAAAATGGTCACCAAATTATCATTATTGGATTCTTCAGTTTTCAAGTTGGTGCAGCTGGATATGTATGTGTGTATGTTTCACACATGCATGCCACAAAAACTAGAGAGCGGAAAATTTACTAGTTTTTTGTGGGTATTCAGTTTACAATGTAAGCTCATGCTAAATTGATCACTAGGTTTGTGTGAGCTTGTTTTCTTTTCAAGTACAGCCATTTCTAGTGACCATTGCTAAACCAAAGGCGAGAAAAGTGACTAATTAATCGATCACCTCAATTTCCAAGTTTTCAAATGATAACCTCCAAGACGGCATGTTGCCGAAAGAACGTGACGGTCTCTATTGAGTGACTAACCAGACCTGTTTTTGCAAGACTCGTTTCTAAACATCAAGTTTTAAAACTTCATAACTCTCTCTTTATGGATAATTTTGTTTGCTGTAACCTATCACGTTTTAGACGTCCATACAATTTCGATTGTCGACTTGCTCCCAGTGTAAACGTGACATTTACATTGCTTCAAGTCTTGACAATAATCAAGTGAATAAATCGTTATAAATACAATATACATAAACAGGTCTGCTTAGTCACTCAATAGGAATCTGCACGCGACCAACGTCTTTTCGGCAACATGCTTTGTTGGGGATGATCAATTAAAAGATTGGAAAAAGGGGTGATCAATGAATGAATTACATCTTGCTTTTTGATGGATCACTAAAAATAGCAAATTAAAAAAAGAAACAAGCAAGCATGAATGTCACCGGGTACAAACAAAGGGACCGATTTAACATAAACTTACACAGTAAATCGAAAGTTGTCTAATAAATAAACCAAAAAAAGTTCTTTTCCTGTCATAGTGAATAATTCATTGTCCTTTTGTTCCATTGGGAAGCCTGTACGTATGATACATACATACATGCATACATACATAAGCAGCCAGAATCACTTAGAGATGAAGAAAACGTTGTCAGCTTTGGTCGGTGTTTTTTAATAAATACTTTAAGTCAGTTTTATTTTAATGTGAATGTCTTTTTCACATATCATTTCCTGTCATAATAGTTCACAAGATTGATGTTTAAGGATGCATTAAATCAGATTCAATCATCAAATTCTGAAAGATAATTTTGAGTCCTGTATATGTTACCATAAGATTGTGAAACTTGCGATTTCGTGAAATCCATGAACGTTTCAGTAATAACATGGAAATTCTTGCGCCACAATCAGTATCGTAATGCGCCATTGGCTGGCATTATGTTTTTGTGCCACGGAGACACTGTCGGGAACGCACTTGAAAGTCATCCATTTTGAATGGATCCTTTGGAGGGATCGAACCCGGGAGTAGGAGGTCTTGATCAGGCAAAGTTTCGATTAAAAGCCTAATATGGAAGTAGATTCAAAATTCGATTGAATGCAACTACTAGATGGGCTTGAACCACCAACCTTTCGGTTAGCAGCCGAACGCGACAACAGAAACATTCCCAAGGAAATGTCATTGGGCTTCATGCATTAACCATAGTTATCAACGCTGTGTAGATTAGAAATTGAATTGAATGCATCCCTGTCTGGGCTTGAACCTACAAACATTCTGTCGGACGCGGCAACTGATTGCAATACAGAGACTCTCCGACCGAAATACAGTAGGGTATCATGCATCAACCCTTGTTATCAATACTGAATGGATTCAAGCTGGATTGAATGCGTCCCGGGGTCGGGCTTGAACCACCAAACTTTTGTATAGAAACCGAACGCGCTATCCAGTTGCCAAACCCCGGCAGAAATGAAAGTGGTGTTATCCACCAACGCTGGTTATTAACACTGAGTAAATTCAGAATTAGTATGAATGTGTTCCTCGGAGGTCTAAAACCACCAATCTTTCAGTTAACAACCGAATGCATTATATCAATTGTTCACAGGGACACTCAGACAATTGGGTGACATGCATTGAACCTTGTTATCAATACTGAGTAGATTCAAAATTGCATATAATACGTCCCTTGTTGGGCTTGAACCATCGACCTTTTGGTTAACAGACAAATACACAAATTACGCCACTGGCATACTCCGACAGAAACGCAGTTGGATTCATGCATTAACTCATTTCATTAACACAGAGCAAATTAGATTGAACACATCCCTGGGTAGACTTGAACCTTCCATCTACCAGCCGAGCGTGCTAACTGATCGTGCAACAGACACACTTTTTAGATTTTAGTTTCTACAGTGGTAATGATCAGCATAACAGTGGGTTCCCAAATTTGTTGACATCGATCACTTAGGTCAATGCAAGCTATCAAAAATGCCTCATGTTTCAGAAGGTTTCGATAAACACTGGGGGCGTCTATTGGACTTTTGACGTCAGAAGCTGACATTCACGTGTGAAATAAATCTACATAGAATGCAACTTGATGATGCAAATTTCCGATTAATATATAACTAACCAGGATACCAAGCGTTGCCCAGGGGAAAAATAACTAGAAACATAGCCAAACAGGAAAATATGCCTTTTGATATATTTCTCTTGACACAACAGAATCAATGAATCGCTTGATCAATGAAAAAGCTATTATGCAACATATGAAAAAGTAGTAGTAACAGAAGAAATATTCTGAATCAGAAAATAAAAAAACCAAACAAATAATGTCTTGGCTTAGTTTGACAGGCCGTACACTGCATAAGCTTTCCCCTCATTAGGTGCCAGTATGAAAATCCTGCAACAACCAATAGAACTGTCGAAGGAAAAAAAAACATGTTGAAGTCAGGTGAAAGCCAGCAATCTTGAGTGATTGTCCTTGTGCCGCGTTACAATTCCTAGAAATGACCACAGGTGACCTCTAGTAACCCCCAGTATCAACTTCACATTGTCCTTGACTCTCACCGAAAAAAGATGTACCCTTATGCAAAGTTTGTGTATCTTATTTGCAATATTGTGGCCAATAACTTGGAAAATTCGATACAAATGAACAAAAATGACCTCAAATGACCACGATGTCAAAATCACATTTCTAAATACTCTGGCTGCGAAAGAATGCAATTTTGTGTCAATTTTCGGTTTCATACTTGTTAAATTGTCGCTAACCACTTGGAAGATTGGAGAAATGACCTCTGGTGACCTAGACTGACTTTCGATGCCAACTTTGCATAGCCCATGTAATAAGTTCACCTCTCATCAGTCTACATCCAGAATATCAGTTCGATGGGCCTGGTAATTTTAGCAAGGTTATCTATGTATTGACAGGCACAAAAAAGTCTAAAGAATTTTTGTAAAGGTAATTTATTATTCATAATCAAGATATCCTAATTTCATGTTTTTCTTAAGTCTCACTCAACCCATCTGAAGCTGTTATAATGTGTGTTCAAATATGACATTTAATGGATTTCTATGACGTAATTTGCTTTGTTACATCATAATAGGAATGTAAATTAACCAATGAAATTATCCCATTCGAGCCCCGACAAACAAACAGACAGAAAATATGCATGTAAGCTGATTATTTGTTTATTTTCTATGAAAGAAAAGGAAGATAATAAATACAGTAAGCTGGTTTTGATTAGAAAAATACGAAAGAAAAAAACCTTCAGATCATGTTTTTAATAAACGTGGTAGACTTAACTATTATAAATACTGTATCAATTAATAATTAATTATTTGTTCTGCTTTCGGGAAATTAGGCGTTGGTGCCTCTGACGATTCTCTATTGGCGTAGCTGCCCGGGGCCCGATGAGGGATCAAGGATTCCATGAAGCAGTCGATGGCGTAAAACGTTTGGCGACCTCTGAAATTTCTAACCATTGGTTCACAGCACAACAACTCAAACATTTACTTAGATAGCTCAATGTAGGACAAGGTCTCAATTTAGGATCAAACTCACTATAGCTGTGACTGCTTTATAGCCTCATTATATTTACTTGACCTTTGGCACAAGTATAAGGCACTCAGTAAGCATTAAACTCAATACCATTTCAGTGGTCTGGTCTGCGAGACGGATTTGTTACGTTGACCTTTCTTATTAATCACATGTGTATGAGATCAACAGCACAGTTATGACTCAGTAAAACGTACACAATTCAATTTCATCTTCGACCATAAACTCGCTCGCTATCTCCTATTATGTACTAGTGGCTCAGCGTTTAGTAACACAGAAAATAGAATGGGCGTACTGAGTTCAAACCCCACCCGAGATGATTTGTTTTCACTTCGCAATTTGCACTCATGCTATTTACAAAGGCACGAACTTATCTTTTCCTTCCCCTGATATGGGTGAAATATCAACACTGGGAAAGTCCACCCCCCCCCGCCCAGCGCCACAAGGCTGGAGAAGCATGACAATGACTCGAAGGGCCTAGCAACCTGGAAATGATTATTGATAAATATTAACGAGAAATAATCCTATTACGTAAGTTGATGGATGACTTACTGGCTACTATCTCCCAGCCGTAAAAAAGAGTACAAATACCAGCAGCAATATCTTAGCCAAATATTTTGCGCTTGAAAGGAGGGAACACACGTGAGTGCATGTACTTACACACACGTATACGCACATACATCGACAAGTGCACACGTACAAGGATACACCAATGCTAAAATGCACACATTACACAGACACACACAAAATACGCAATACATTGGAACACACACAACTTAAATACATGCATACGCATGCACATACATAAATACCCACCTGCCCCCACACGAACAACTACATCCCCAATACAGAGAGAGAAAGAGATCAAACATCAATGTACAATACACAAACACACATATAGGGTGTTTCATGATGGAGCCAATCCTAATTATAAGTAGGTAGAATTTACGCACACGTTAATTTCACGCAACAGAATTAGTCACATGACAACTCTATACTCAAGGGCAGTGTCAGGTATTTCGTTTTCCAATGTAATTAAACGTTTAAAGCGGATACAGATATGAAAGAAGTCCTTTTCGAACTTCTTTTGTCGAAATATATGTGTAATTAGCATATTTTCATATCATTTGAAAAAATTGTATTCAAAGAAAAGGGTTTTCAGATTCAAAATACTTTAAATACAATCTGTTAAAAAGACGGATGTATCCTTTTTAATTACCCTGTACACACACATACACACATTCACACACATTCACACACACAAACTATTCCTAGACACAGTACCGGAGTATTGTACAGACCTGTCAAATTTAAATGTCAAGGATGAATGATAATCGTGAGCCCCTCACCCCCAAAAGGGGGGAATTTAGGCGAATTTCCTAGTCTAAGGGAGTCTTGAATGCTCCCTAGAAAATTTCGAAAATGATCTACCCAAGATTGGCAAATTTTTTTCCAATGCATATCAGCAACTGAAATCAAGGAAATAAAATAGTCTATTTAAAATGTTTCAAATTAATCACTGCTACCCACAACTGACTGGCTTAATCATTGCTGCTAGGTCAAGGATATTCATTTGTTCTGACCTCTATCTATCTCTCTCTCTCTCTATCTATCTATCTATCTAACTATCTATCTATCTTCACAACGCTCTAACCGTTCATAGTAAAAAAACTTGTAAATTTTTCTAACACTCCTCTCAATTTTTGTTTTTTTGAAAATTCTACTCGAAAATGGGGTTTAGTGGGGCGTCCTACATGCAATATAGGTTTATGCTAAATTGGTCACTAGTTTGTGCTCTCTTGCTCTTTGAAAAATTTGATCTCATTCAGTGATAACAGTCCAATAAAAGGCAAGAGCAGTGCCTAATTCATCGATCACTCCCCTTCCCAACTTTTAAATCAATCACCCCTAACACAGCATATGTGAGTGGTGGTGATTCATAGTTTCCCTTGGAATGCTAGTTTTGTAAGAGATCTTTCAAAAGTTTGGGATGAAAGTTTACTTCTATCATCAAAGATTACATTTTTATCAGAAATCTAAACAAATCTAATAACTCTAAATAATTCTAACACTTTTTGAAAAATGTGGGAGAATTTTCCTCTCATGCACGTAAGCGTGAGAATGTATCAAAATGCTTGTATCTCTCGCATTCTGCATGAGATATGGAAGGTCTGATTTTTATGTTCTGGGTCTGAATTTTGTTAAACTGGTATGTTTCAATCATTATGTGCGTTATAGTTGGACTATTCATCGTCTGTGCCGTTATTTCTTACTCAACGTTTCGGCCGCGTCCTCCCCTGTTTTCGTCGGATGTCCTCTGTTCTATTTCTGCTTTTTCCCCCGTTTTTTTTCCTTCTGATTTTGTTTTCCTCAAAATCAAATCAACACCAGAGCTTTCCTCTCCTGTTGTTTTGCCCTCAAGGAAGACACATCAGACGGAAAACAGAAAGAAAACACCAGGAGCAGGTCTGAAGGTACATAACTGGAACGTCGTGAAAAAAATAACGACATCAACTACGAAAATAACCCAAATAAAACTCAGGTGGTAACTCGGAGAGTCACCCCCAGTCTTGCCTACGCAATTTTTGTTTTTTGAGATTAACTGACCTGAATAAGCGTCAAAAACGCCAAAATCTGCTAAAAGAATTTTGCTAGCCTAATTATATCCATTTTAATCATTGAAAAGGGCTACAAAGCGCTAAATGTTAATTTTTTGCTCTGCCAAAACAAGAAAAGTGCTAGTTTGACAATACTGGTGCCCACTTCCAGAACTTTTCCTCTCCTCAATTTATCTAGAATTTAGGCAATCTTTCCGCACTACAGTTATTAGGTTCCCAAAAATACACTAAATTTCATTTTAGCATGAAAGGGGGATTTTTTTTTTTACGTTCCTACCTGGTAAAATTTCTTCCCAGGTGATTTAAATGATATGAGACAAGAAATTATACTTTCAGCAAAAGTTGAAATTTTTCTTTTCTTTTCAATACGTTATTAAAAAAACACGGTAATATTCATCCCTAAATTCTCAAATAGAGCCTTATTTTTTTCTCCTTTTCATTGCACAACGTAAACTGTCACAGAACACTGAACGTTGAAAATCAAAGAGGTTTTTGATTAGTATTAAATTAGTTTAGTATTGGAAATTATGATCTTATGCAGACAAGTTTTTTTGCAAACCTCAAAAGATACAAAGACAGCAACTTCTTGGTACCTGTTTACCACTGAATTACTATGAATTATTGAATTCTGCGCAGATTTTCTGTCCAAAATAAAAAGGACAAGATATCTACTACTTATAAAATTCTAAATATATGAATTTAAAATCCATGTCCGCAAATTTTAGGAGCTTTTACTGGAAAAAAACGTACTCTAATCGCCCACCAAAATCACCATTTCCCAATCACAACAGAATATGGAGAATGCAAATGTTAGTAGTTTCCCAGACAGAGATAAACATTGTGAATAGGAAACAACTATCAGTTTTGAATTTAATCTTAATTTTAACAAATCATAGAGCAATAAGTGTCTTTGTATGTTTTGAAGTTCTATGTTATTTTACGTTCATATTGAATCCTAGCTACAACGACCATTGATATAATGAATTTCGGCTTGATTAAACACATGAGCTATAACGAACTTTCTACTTACTAACACAACGAAGTTTGATGAATGCAGCGAACACGTCGAGGATAATGAACTTGGCATAATGTTACTTGTGTAGTCCCGGCTTTTGCAGCCTTTAGATCGAGATCAAAGTGTATCATCTGTTCTTCTCAAGTCGACGAAACATGGCACTTTCAACTTTTTAGTAAGTCTTTACGGCAAATTCTTATATTTTTATAACAAATATATTAACTAAAAGATTGAACTAATTTAGGTCGACGAGAGGGGCCCGACAATTTTTAGGGGTAGAGCTGTGTATGTGGATAAAAAACGCAACTATTGCTCTGAACGCAACTATTTCACTCAATAATCAGAATTTTCAAAAAAAAAAAAAAGAATCTGTTTAACGGCACCAGATAAAATAATCTATTATCCACAGCTTTCCTTTTTCACTTTCTTTATCTCTCTCTCTTTTTCTCTATTATTCTCCCTTTCTTTGTCCCTCTCTTCCTTTTTTTTTTCTTCCTCACTTACGTTGATTGATGATTTATGAATAGCAAATGTCTCTGTCTATCAGTGTGTCAGTCTCTCTGTCTATATCCATCATTTCAAACCTCTAACTTCTTTAGTCTTCGAAGTCTGAACTTGTCATAGTTGTTATGCTAGGAATACGAAGTCCACCCAGTAGGAGTTTGACAAAAAAAACTAAGAAAAAACAAAGAAATGTCTGAATCGCTAATCATGAAGGAACAAAAAACAGTTCCAATTCTTTTTCATTTCTAAGATAAGATAAGAAAAAGACAAAGAATCACCGAAGTTCCACTGAGGACAGTTAAAGTGACGCCAAACCAAAGATAAGAAGAAAGCAACCAAAATTATCTGCAAGTCTACGATTGAATAATTTACAATAATAATGAACACAGTGACCTTTTCTGACTGTTTCTCCGTCCGTAACAATGGCCTTTCACTTGAAGGTAACAATTTTGCTGCTTAAAAAAATATCTCCAACTCACAAACGGTTCCAAGGTAAACAACTGATGACCCAAACAAGAGAAAATTTATTCATTGTACCATAATAACAAAGGGAAAGGAAAACAAAGAGGAAAACAAAACAAACAAACAAACAAAAAACACTGAAGAGGATTACATGAATTACATGAACAGGTATTGGGAAATTAGTGACTGAAGTCTTTCAATGTGTTAAGTGTTTAAAGTTGTAATGCTTTCTAGATTACGGACACAGATATATATATATATATATATATATATATATATATATATATATATATATATATATATATAAGAAAAGGTTTCAATCCTACCTTGCGGTACTGGAAGGGATATTGGATAGTCTATACTCACACTGAAGAGTTGTAATACAACGAAACAGCTGTGTGTGGATACACAATTATATATATATATATATATATATATACATATATATATATATATATATATATATATATATATATATATATATGTATATATATATATATATATATGTATGTATATATATATATATATATATATATATATATATATATATATATATATATATATGTATATATGTGTGTGCTCGTGTGTGTGTGTGTCTGTCTGTCTGTCTAGAAAGCAACTTCAAACACTGAATAAATGAAAAATCGATCATTTTATATATTAGTTAATGCTATTTACGTAATTTCCTCCAATGTTTTCTTTAAATGTTTTACACGGTAATTGATATCATGGTTTACGTGTGAATTTTCCTTGTTTGGATCACACACACACACACACACACACACACACATATATATATATATATATATATATGTGTGTGTGTGTGTGTGTTTGTGTGAGTGTATATATATATATGATTAAAATAACCTACAGGGAACATCTTTTTAATCTTCTTGTAACCTTTCCTCGTTTTCGTACAGCTTATCCGGGGCGCCGTCAACCCAAATGCCAGCCCTGAGTTAGACACTGGCAGAAGATCAATACTTGTGACGGATATTTATCTCTACTCTCTGTCGAAAGATGTGTTGCTGTCTTTTTAAATTTCTTTTTGTCTTTTTTTAAAATCAATTTAAATTAAACATTGACGGAAAATAAGATTTATCGAAATAAACGTTGTTGACTGAAATAACAAAAGAAGAAATCTTGAATCATCAAAGTGCTGATACAGTTGTTCTTATAACAACGAAAACAAATCTGTTTATAGCGACAGAAACAAAACAACGGAATAATCTGGTTATATCAAGGGAAAATAAAATAAAATATATCATCGTTATTGACTATAAATGTTAAAAGCGTAGCGTAGGATCCAATCATCGTGAAAAAAAAGAAGACTTGTAAAATGAGAATACTTCAGAGGAAGAGAGCAAAGTTTCTTTTTTTATTCCGTATGAGGAATAATAGAAACGAACAGGATTGATTGGTTACTTAATAGAAACTGTCACATGATCAATGTAGTTTGGCAGCATGCTGTGTTGGGAGTAATCAATTAAAAAATTGATTGATGAATGAATTACTTCTATCGCTTTTTGTTGGGCGGTTATCACAAAAAATGCAATTGTGTGGTGGTGGTGGTAGGACCGAAAAGCAAAAAACAAACAAACAAACAAACGTTTTTTCAAGACTTGATAATGAGTAAATGATCAGAATTTCAGCCCTCTATCTCCATCTGCGCAGCCTACACGCAGGACACATTGATAGATAGATTTCAGCCCTCTATCTCCATCTGCGCAGCCTACACGCAGGACACATTGATAGATAGATAGATAGATAGATAATCAGTCAGCCAGACTCACAGGAAAACTGAAAAAAAAAAACTTTTGTTTATTTTGCTGACAGTTTTGGTTGACGTTTTCTAAGCTTTCCTATTCAGTTATGTTCCTAAAAAAAACTCGAAAAAACAAAAGTTTTCGATTATTTTGTTTCTGATTTATTGACGTTTTTCTCGAGACAAATCAATCGTTTTTTCTCTTTTTAAATGTTTTGAAATGTATTGCCACATATTAAATTAGGAAGCAAAGTGTTATGCGATCTATTCGCCTTAATTCCACAAGAGTTCCTTGGGTCCAAAGAAGATCAACCAAATTGAAACAACATTTCTTTGTACCTACAAATCTATTACGACGTAAATAATTTATAAATTTGAAAAACTTTTCGATCTCTTCAATAAAGATCAAACTAAATATGTTTTTCTAGAACTTTCTCTCTTCCCATACATGTTTTTCTTCATTTATTATTCTCTATATCCGTTTCTTTTCTTTCTTTCTTTCATTTTCTGATTTAAAAAGCCTTTCTTTGTTCTTTTTCCTTTTTTGTTGAAAAACCATTCTTTCTTTCTTTCTTTCTTTCTTTCTTTCTTTTTTCTTTCTTTCTTTCTTTCTTTCTTAAAATGCCTTCTCTCTATGTTTCTTCCCTTTTCTTTCTTTCTTTCTCTCTTCCTTTGGTCCTTTCTTTCGTTTCTTTTCATTCTTCCTTTCTTTCTTAAGAAGCCTTCTTTCTATTTTTCTTCTTTTTTCTTTCTTTCTTTCTTTCTTTCTTTCTTTCTTTCTTTCTTTCTTTCTTTCTTTCTTAAAGAGCCTCTCTTTGTCCTTTCTTCCTCTCTATGAAAAAAAAACTTTCTTTCTCCCTTTCTTTTTTCTTTCATTCAAAAAAAAAAACTTTCCTTCTTTGTTACTTTCGTCCTTTGGAAGAAAATTCCCCGTGATCTTTTTTCAGAAAATCCATTTTTCTCTATTTCTTTTTCCTATTTTGAATTTCCTTTTCCATCGTGTTTATTTCCTTGCTCTCATTTCTATATCCTCTCTCCGCTCTTCAGCCACAACCCCTCATTTCAGACCCAAACCCCTTCTTTCAGCCAAACCCCTTCTTTCAGTCACAACCCCCCCAATCATCATTTATGAAATACTTACGCCCTTCCACATATTCCTGACTCAAGTCTGCCTAACTTTTAGAGCAACTTTGCACGAGACGAGGTCAATTATTCAATGAAAAAGATTCTAACGATTCAATAACCCTTCTTTGACTTTTACAAACTCTCAGCCAATCTTTCATTACTTTCACAAAGAAAAAAGTCAACGATAAGTTTCCATTTGATCAGCGAACCAAAATTTGTTTGATTTCGAGGCTTCAATAGAAATTACGTCAACAAAACCTTGATTTCATGACGGATATATATATATATATATATATATATATATATATATATATATATATATATATATATATATATATATATGTGTGTGTGTGTGTGTGTGTGTGTGTGTGTATTAGTTATTGCCTTTGAAGGAATTCACGGATGCATTCGAATTTCTCTGAGTTATTGAAAAAGAAAAAAAGAAATAAACTATATATTATATAAAGTTTGACAGACAAGTTGTTTGGGAAGTGCAAAAACTCAATCTCCAACGGGAGACATTGAATGGAAAACTCAACAGAAAAACCTTGTCAGTCAAACCTAATATATATATATATATATATATATATATATATATATATATATATATATATATATATATATATATATATATATATATATGCTTAAGTGCGAAAAGTTATTGACAGCTAGACCATAACATTTAGCTCCTCCCTTCAACTAAATGGCAAGAATCACAGAGTTTGCGCTTGTTCAAAATACTATGAGCTGTGATTTTTACATATAAACGATTGTTCGTTATATATATATATATATATATATATATATATATATATATATATATATATATATATATATATGATAAAAAGCTATTTTATATTAATGTAAAAAATATCCAAGCATCACAGCCATTTTATAGTACTATAGTTCATACTATATAAATAAAATAGCTATCTTATATCTACATAACACATACTGTAATGTGGATACATAAATACCTCTTCTTAAGTATTTGGATATGCACAAACTCTATGTTTCTTGTCATGTGTTATGATAGCATTCTTTCCAAAATGTGTATCGGTCTAGTTGAAGGCCATTTAACTATCTAGTTTGGCAACACTTCCAAATAGCAAAAAGTTCGCATTTTCAATCTCATTAATCGATTCTGAACAGAAGCCGGATCGAAAAAAATGCTTAGTTCTATTAGTTTGACGATTCGATTTTAGCATAAAAAACAAACAACATTTTCACGATTTAAGCATTCAGAAGCACAAAACATTCATTGTTGTATTTATTGCGATAGAGTTTGGTTCTTCTTGCGTAAAGTTCCAGTTTTTACTCTCGAAACTAAGCCATACAAGCAAATTTTCTCCAAAGACTTATAAGCAGTACTATACACACACACACACACACACAAACACACACACACACACACACACACACACACACACACATATATATATATATATATATATATATATATATATATATACATACATACATATATATATATATATATATATGTATCAAGATTTTACAAACAACACATAGAAGTGTTCATTAAACGAGGGCATTGAGAAAGGTAGACGTCAGTAATCAGGGGAAATCTGGTGAATCAAAGTTCGGATAAAAAATCAGTTAGACTTATCTTTAGGCAACAGGTCGTGCCCCTCTTTTTTTCATATCAAAATGTGAAAAATCCTTTATTGAGAGATTTTTGCAACGGAAGAACCGAGGCTTAATCCTCAAGGGAATTACAGCAGTTTTTACATGCTTTCTCAAAATTGAAACGAGCAGATTCGCTAGGCTTCCCCAGATACAGAAGAGCGTGAGTAAGATCAAACAGTCAGATCATGAGAACAATGCGTCATTCAAATCACATCTTATTTATATAAACAAACCTGAAATCTGAAACAAACAAATCAATGAATGAAACTGGCCCTTAGCCAGTAGAAATACAAGATTTTAAAACGAATCTTGAGTTATTAAGGTACTTGAGCAACCTGAGATTCATAGAAGGAGTAGGATGCAAAGTTTCGTAAGACGTTTGCTAGGTCGAATTGTCGGATTGTTAGTAAGTCAGTCAGAGACAGCTATCGCTGCAATGAATGCGTGCATCCAAAAGATTGCTTAAGACTAATATGACGCCGTCTCGGACCAAGTATTCATTTTGCTCTTGACAAAAAAGCACAATTAATGAGGGGCTTACCTTTTGGGGTATATTAAATGGGGTCAGGACCCAGCTAATACGGAACGTTTTTGCAACATTGCAGACGGGTAGCATTTCGGTTGGGGAATATGTGACGTTGTGGGTCGGGTTACAGTGACGTTGCAATTGTGTATTTTTTTCAGACACCAAACTGACCGCACACCCCAGACGTTACCACAAGGTTGTGATAACGTTGCAAAGGGCTGTAGTTCTAAATCCAGTTCATTCTGGGGAGAACGTCAAAATACATTTTCAATTGAGAAGCGCTGAATTAGATAATGCAAGTTCTTCAAATATCTTCCTGAAATTCTGAAGGAACGTTGTCTGCAATGTTATTGGGAATTTTACAAAGAAACTTTAATTTAACATTACACGAAGTCTATGTGACGTTGTTGGAAAATTGTAGTAGCGTCGTTTTTGATAGCTAGAGATGAATCACTTGTATTCGATCCACAGTTTACAATACACCGGATGAATCTATAACGCGAGAGGTCGTGAATAGACAGTAATGATTATATGGTTCTTTTAGTCTTGGCAGACGGTCTTCGTAGCTTCAGGACATTGTGTTGCTATGCCTGGACACTTAGTATGGAGAAAACATTGTGTCCATGTTCCGTTTTGACCGTGCCGAAGGGCTTTCTAAGGAGAGAAGGGTTCAGTACATTTGGAGATCAGCATGGCTGCAAGGATGCCTCCCAAACTGGTTACAGCACTTGGTATTCCCAGACAGTCACCCATCCGGGTGAAGACCGAATTCGACGTTGCTCAAATCGGTTGGTTGTATGAGAACTGGTGTATCTAACGTGATTTGGCCGTAATAGTCCTGCTTGTTGCAGAAACAAAGGAAACAAAAACCAACTGGTTTCTATAGTCATTACCAACATCAGAAACCATCATGTGACCAATATGTTTTGGCAGCATACTGCGTTGGAGTGATCAATCAAAAATATTGTGAAAATGGGTGATCAATGAGTAGGGTACTTCTCTCACCTTTTGCTGAGTAGTGATCACAAAAAAGCCTGAATTTAAAAAAAAACAAAAGTGAGTGTACAAAACTTTGGCATAACATACATTGCAAATTAAACCGATCATGGAAACTAATTAGGGGATATTAAAAGGTTTTTAAAAACATAAAAGGAGAATATGTTCAATTTTTCAGTACTCTAGCTCTATTTGTGTGGCTTGTTTGCGTGGTGCATACATAAATAGCCAACCAGCTAGCCAGCAAGCCGGACCAATTTGAAAACTGAAAAGAAACTTATGTTATTAGTTTTGATGGCAGTTTTGGTCGGCGGTTTCTAATGTCGGGAAGTGTCAATGAAAATTAAAAAGTGTCCATCATAGAATTACGGACTTGCAATGATAATTCGATTATTGATACTGAAAATACGTGTAAATTCGTAGCAGGTGTCAATTTCCATATATTCCAAGTCGTGAATCCATGGTGTTGCGAAAATACCGAATGGCCCATTTACCTCTAATATCAATTACTTATACCTTCAATAATATTTGACTAATTCGGGCAAAGTTTGCACATACTTCAGGTGTTAATACAAAATTATAATATAAAAAGTTTTTATCGGATTTTTTCTGCTACGTTTTCAATTATAGGCTTTTATGCGATCACTAGAATATTCAATAACCAGATTCAGTCACGATTTGTATTCTAAACATAATTGTCTCGTTTTCCTTATTATTTTTCCCCAAACTCTTCTAAACTAATATTTCGGGAAAATCCAATATGTATATCACATTAATTTTATCTAACTCAGTCGAATATTATAAAAGTTATAAGTAATTGAAAAGTGACAGAGATGAATGGGCCTCTATTTCTGTAATTTTTGTAATCATTTTATTGAAATGATTTATTACACGGGTCTGCAAAATTGATTTCGTTAAATTTTGAGAATTGACTTCTTTTCTATACTTATGAACACAATAAAAATATATTTGGAATGTTTCCATTACATCCAAATGAAAAAATGGAAATAAATTTAATGAAAGTACGGGGGATAATGAATTCCTGAAAACATTTATGATATTGAGCTAAATTACTTTTCTTCAATGTAATATTTTGTCAAAAAGTAATTTCTCAAACATATACTTAAAGCAAACAGCTATGTGTTCCATATTATTTATTGTATTATATTGTTTCTCGCGTAAATGTATTTATCAGAATGAAATGTGCCATTGCGTATATGTAAGTTAAATTTTCGCAGATATCTAAGACTTGTCATTTTGGCTCGGTCGGTGAGAGATCCAGCTATCAATCACTTGGTTGTGATTTCAAATCACAGTAGTGGACTGTTAATTTCATAAATGTATTTATCTAAAACAATGAAATAAGCTCTTGCTTATTTGTAACATGAATTTTCTCAGATATGTAAGTCTCAATAATCGAGCTCAACCGGTAAGGCAGTCACCTACTGATGAGTTGGACATAGTATGAGTATGCTAATTTAACTACTATTTTCTGACATGGAGAGTTCGCTCCACCAAATTTGCTGAGGATTTTTGTTGTTACGGTAGAAGAATAAACTCAACTTCAGACTTGGAAAATTTAGTGACAAACGCACGAAGAAGAATAAACACAAAACAAAAACAAAACCAGCTCAAAACTTGGACAGGAATTTTACAATTTCAAACATTAATGCCTTCAAGGTTAAATTATGATTACGTTGGCTATCATTTTTTTCAAAATTTTAAAATATTTTTATCTTTATTTAAAAGAAATGAAAAATAGTGATTCGCCTGAGCAGGGGGTGAGGGGTTTGGATTCCCTGGACCCCCTCCCTAGATCTGCTTCTACTTCAGCTGGCAAAACTTGTTCAAATTCTTTCATTTATTCGAGAGGAAAAAAACAAAAACAAAGAACTTCCCCGACGACGAGGAAATGTGCATTTAGCGACGATTTCTTTGATCTATCGATGAAGAGCAAAACACCTGGCAAAGAGTTAACAAGACGGGAAACCGACACATGACCAATGTTTTCTGGCAGCATGCCGTGTTGGGGGTACTCAATTAATAAAATTAGAAAAAAGGGATGATCAATGGGGGAGTTACTTCTCTCGCCTTTTTTTGAGTTGGGATCATTGAAAAAAAGTCCAAATTTTCAAAGAATAAGCGTAAATGATACTGGACATAAACTAAGAGGCCAATTTGGTATGAACTAACATTGCAAAGTGAAATCTAGCAATGGAGATTTTAAAAAAAATATGTTTTTCAAGATATTATTCAGAGCAGTAGCTTGGGTTTACGGGGCGACTAAATGACAAAAAAGATCGAAAAAAAACCCAAACTTTTTTTCATCTACGACATCACTTTATAAAGTACACACTTTTTTTGCTTGATATCAGCAGCAGCAGCCGTAGTTGACAATTTAGACCTTTCCACAAAAACACGTTCATTTAAGATCAGCAACAATTGTCGGGGCTGTCGATTTAGATTTTTGCACGAAAACGCTTCGCTCGAACCAGTAAGTTATAAAAAATGTTGAAAATTTCAGCCCCCTATCTCCATTTACTGCTGCCTGTATGCGTGATACATACATAGATAGCCAGCCAGTCAGCCAGACCTGCTTGAAAACGGGAAAAATCTGTATGGATAGTTGTGGTGACAGTTTTGGTTGACGTTTTCTTTGGGGGTGGGGGTGGGGGTAAGATTCCATTACCCTGTTCTGCCATCCGGGGTATCGATGATCTTTTTATTGTTGTATAACAGCAGGAAGTTATTTTCATATTCGACTGCTTTTCTTGGACTTTTGCCGAAATAGCACCGATGCCAAACACCATTTATATTCGTTCACAGATTTTTTTCTGATCAAATCAGATGTTACGAATGTCGCCATTTTTTACAGCCGGAGAATAGTTACATCAAATGTCAACCATGATAACGGATAGTTACACACAAACAAACGCATATATATATATATATATATATATATATATATATATATATATATATATATATATATATATATATATATATATATATATATATCGCTTAAATTAAGCCTTACTGACCACCCGGTTCCGTAGTCCAGAGGCAGGATATCGGCATCCTGTGAGGGTTTCAATTCTGCCCCGCGGTACTGGATGGGACAAAGTCTATAGCCACACTGAAGAAATCGAAACAGCTGTCTGTGGATGACACACACGCATATATGTATGTGTGTGTGTGTGTGTGTGTGTGTGTGTGTGTGTGTGTGCTATCTCTAGAAAATGTGAGGAAAGATAAGTGCACATTTACCCCGTATGAAGCCGGTTGTGAGCTATGCACATACCTGGCCTTATGCAAGACTTCCTTCCTCTCTCTATTTGCAATGGTGAGAGTGAGAGGGTGAATGGGTTGGTTGTCTCGTTATATGGTCTGCGCTGAGATCAGAGATAAGATAAAGATCCTACCGGGTAATTTTGACGGGTAGCCACAAGTACTTGAAGAAGTTTGAAAACTAAATATTCCTGTAACTAGCAAGAGTTTTGTAGTAAGTTTGAGTTAGGAGAATTTTTTTCAGAAATGTATAGTAAGTGTCTTAGTGAGATTTTTTAACATCTGCCTGCCACCCGATACATTTTCCAGCTATGACGTCATCAAATATGGCGGCTGCTCGGTCACGAAACTCACTGTTTCTACTAATGTGACTCTCACGAAGATAATGGACGATGTAAAATCGCAGTCTTTTGTTTGAAATAAGAAAATTCCACTATTCTTCAGGTATTCACAATCAGTGCTTATATTTTGTATGATCTTTTTCGTAAGGACATTTCTTTTTCTTTCCTCTTACCTCTTCTCCTCCTCCTGTAGGGGATAGGGGACAGCCTCTTCTCTTGTACACGTTCCTAAGAAGATATCCCTTTTTGATATTAAAGAAACTCTTTTGTCCCTTTGCACCACTTGTTGAATCTGATCATGCTTTATTCCTTCAAAACTAGGCCACTTGGAAAATACGAGTTGACCTAATTGTCACCTCAGAACTGGAGCTATTTTGTCTGGTGGGATCATAAAGACGGGCAGATGAGTCAGTCACCAGCTGGAATTTCAAACTTCCAGCGATGACCTTCCTTACATCTAGGTGACATGAGAAAACTACCGAAGACAGTCCCTGGGGTACATAGAATGTTTGTGAGGGGGAAGCGTATTGTATAATGGTCTCATCAATAAGTTGCAGCCGTTGCTGCAGGTATGGCATCAAAACAAATGATCAAGAGATCTCAGAAGAGCTCATCAAGCATCATAGGGCGTACCTCAAAATTAAGTTGGTACTTGAAAGGGAGATCGCACTTCATAAACGGTCTATGATAACCAATCTCTTTCAAGAAGTTATGGACTCCATTTTTGTCAAAGATTTCAAAATCCACCACGAAGATGCTAACTCACCGCTTGGAAGAAAAGATGTTTGAATACATATTAAAAAATGGTAACCAATTTGGTTTGATGCTTAATATAATATACAGTTCAGTTACAAATGTTTTACTTTCGCAAGAGCCAAAGCAAAAGATTTTGAATGTATTTCGAACGGATGATAATTTGTATTTCTCACTTTGCAAAACAAGGTCTGAAAATAACGCGAGGATCTAAAGTGCAATCCACAAAGTCATGCTACCAACATCTGATAGCTATAAAACACCAATGAAAGGGAAGTTCATCAAATAAAAACCAAGCAGTTTGGCTCACCGTATGATTGGAGTTGCTCAAGCTTGGGAATATGACCTGCAGGAGTTCTTATCTGTCATATGAGCACCGATTGTAAATACGTGAAAATAAATGTTTTTAAATACTTTCTAAGTTTTTTTTGTTGTGTTCACCTCACTTATTATCTTCGCGAGAATCGAAATGGTAGAAACAGAGGAAGTTTCATGCAAACCGAGCCAGTATCAACAGAGATATGACAATTTTCGTGATTGAGCAGCCGACATATTTTGATGACGTCACAGCTGAAAAACGTTTTAAGCGGCAGATGTTTACCTAGGTCAAAAAAGTTCCTCCAAAACCTTAGCTAGGTACAGGACTATAAAGATTTATACGGAAAAGAAAATGAGGGAATGGAACAAGCAAGAATCATAAAAAAATAAAAAAGATGGAGAAATTAACGAAAACCGAACAGAAGGATCACAATGGTAGCAGCAGCAGCAGCAGTGGTCATGGCAGTGATCGGAATAAAAAGGATAAAGCAACAATAACAAAAACAATAACAACAACAACTATAATAATAATAATAATAATGATGGTGATAATAATGATAATATCAATAATGATATTAATAACAATAATAATAATAGTGATAATAATGATAATAATAATCCAATGATAATTATAATCTATACGTATCCGTACCTCGCATAAATAAATCAGCGTAACCCGCGCGTGTAACAGAACTATTTATGTAAGAAAAATATCCAAAGTTATTCAAAGAAGATAGATCTCTTAGCTAGAGACCTATTATTTAAGGAGATCTGAAAAATAGATATTTTATCAAAAATCATTTTAAAAAATGGATTTTTCATCTGGAAGGATCTAAAAAAAATCTTTCACCTAAAATTATTGAAAAAAAAATCCCAGCGCAAAATTTGGGTATTTTTGGTCCAAAATGACCAATAATGGTTGATCAATGGATAAGTTACATCTGTGGCCTTTTGTTGGGCACTGATCACTATAATGACCTCATTGATATTCATAAGTACTGGAAAACAACAACAACAACAAAAAAACCCCAACAAACGGGAAGAATCAGCCTCAGCTTTGCGTATATTCAGTAAACAGTTCAAATTTTTTTCTTTTGGGCTTTTGACTCTAAAGACAGCAACGCCAGGGATAAAGGCTTCTGTCTACTCAGTCTAATGGTTAACCTGTCATTGGCAACGATGGAAGATAACGATGTCAGTGGAGACAGTGTGGTCCGACTACATTTCCTGGTCGTATTTTCCTGGCCACACTTTCCCGACGGTCATATCTCACCCTTCATTTTACCAGTTGAACTATATCCCGGTCGCATTTTCCCTGCTCGACAATTTACAAGCCGACGACAACTCCTGGTCGCACTTTTACGCTGGTCATATTCCCCGTTCATTTTACCGTTAAAGATTTCCTGGTCTACGACATTTCTCAGTAGCATTTTCCCGGTCGACAATTTACCAGTTTACAACATTTCATGGTAGCATTTTCCTGGTCGAATTTTACCACTAGTCATATCCCGCACTTCATATTATCGGTCAAAGAATTTCACGGCCGATTTCTCGGTCGTATTTTCCCGGTTGATATTTTACCAGCAGACAACATTTCCCAATTGCATTTTCCCGGTCAAACAATTCAAGCAATACATAAATGTATGAAATAAAAATGAAGAAAATATCTCTTAATCGAAAAAAACCCCCAAAAAACTCCGTGGATCCATCCCAAAATTTTGCCAATTCTCCCGTACCACATAGCCAACTATTCCAAAAAATCATTAAAACTGATTAAGAATTTTTCAAGATATTGTATGGAAATGCAGCTACGATACAGGAAAGGTAACTGAAAGACAGAGAAACAGAAAAATTTCTCACTTATTTTTCTATAGAGATCGATCAGTGTTTTTTCTTATTTTCTTTTAAATACGCGCATAATACTTGACATTTCATAAGTTTATGGTCCTTCAAAATTTGTTCCCAACATTTAGAACGAAGCATTGCTAAAACGAAAAAGAGTTTGATCGCTTAGAGCTCGAAATGATCCAGTGTCTCTGAAAGGCAATTTTCCTGACAATAAGAATCTTGTTGTCACCAAACGACGTCGTCATAACAACAATTCCTGTTCCTTATTCACTGGCCGACAGGAAAATCAATAGGATCACTTGGTGATAGACGCCATTTTATTTTGTCTCTTCTACAACGCAGATATGCCCGGGCAGCTATATCCAATGACTATATTTTTTCTCTAATTTTACTCATCTTTTCTCTCTTTCATTCATCCATTCATTCATCCCTACCTCTCTCCTCTTTCCCACCATCATTTTCATTCTTTATATGAGACTGTTTCCATCTATCAATATTACTATCTATTAAAGTCAGAGTGTCTTGGCGGTTAAAACACTTGTTTGAAGCGAGCTGATTGAAATCATAATAGATGTAGTTAATATTGTTGATTCACGTTTAGAAAAGAACATTAAGTTTTATTAAAAGAAATAGAAATTTATGACTGATCTTTTTAGATGAGGAATTATCATTTCTTGCTGAAAACCAACTCTCGCGAAGTATTTTTAGCCAGTCGCCGACTAAGGCCAAAATGAGATGAGACTAAAACTGTTATTAGGGATATTTTAATACAGGAAAATTCACCATTTTTCCACATACTGAGAGGTCAGGGTGCACCACCCTTGGTTCATCATCATCATCATCATCATCATCATCATCATCAGTCTTTTAACGTCTGTCGTTGGACATAGACCTTCCCCAGGATTCGCCACACTTTTCTATCATGGGCGTCGCGGAGCCAGTATTGTCTAGATCGTCTCTCCATCTAATATTCTGCCGGCCTCGGCTCTGCATGTGATCTCATGGGATCCATGTCGTGAGTCGCGGTGTCCATCGGTTGTCCACCATTCTTGCAACATGGCCAACCCACTGCCATTTGAGATTTTTAACAGATTCTATGATGACCCTGACTCTTGTTTTTCCTGGATGTACTGTGCTGTCTTATAGTCCCTCCATGTGATGCCCAGCATTATTCTTTCATGTGCACGTTGCATGGTTCTCAATTTATCTCTTGGTTCGGTTCCATGTTTCAGCCCCATTAGTGACTATTGGGTGGATGCATTGGTAATACACCCTTCTTTTTAGGATTAATGGGATCTTCTTATATGAACTTCAGCAAGACGAAGATCATGTGCAGCAACCAAAGGAGATAAAAATACTGAGATCAAAATCGAAGACACAGAACTGGAGAAAGTAGATCGCTACATCTACCTAGGACAACAAATCTCCATGAGACCCTCAAAAGAAGAAGAAATCAAGCGAAGAATCACACTTGGATGGCTAGCCTTTGGCAGAGCAAGCTCAACCTTCAAAAATTAGAAGATCCCATTAATCCACCCTTGCTTGGGCAGAGTATAACAAGAAGTTGCTTTTTTTATATCTGATTAAAGAAATGTTTTAGATGATAACCGAAAAACATCCCAAGTAAACTTAAATTAATCTGAAAAACAAAAATTCACATCAAGTTTAACATCTAATATGAGTACGATGTCCTGTGTTATTCTTTATGTTTTTCAGATATTTCCGCACATCTCTATCAGATGCTTTTCGGTCAATCGGTCGGTTGGTCCCAGTTTTGTTAAACAACAAAAGTAGGTAGGAAGGAAAAGGTCATTAAAAGGTCTGTTGTCATTTAAAGGTGTGACATCAATAAGAAAAAACTATTCCGATCAATTTTTTTACCACATAATGTCTGAGGTTTGCATTCTGGTATTTCAAAAAAGACAAAATGTCTCAAAAACGTCGAAAAGGGCCATTTACAATCTTTTTTGAAAATAACACTGGCAGAATATTTTCATATCGCGGCATTTTTTCACAAATACGGGAATCAATTCGACTGTTAATGTTAGGCAGATAGATAGTTAGATAGATTTAGGAATACCTTGATTTATTACTTCTGGCTTCAATGCACCGTTTGGACTACTCAGAGGTCAAATGTAGATAAACAGTCAGAATATATAGTATAGAAAGGTCAGTTCTTTGTTATCAGTGTGATTCCAAATGCAGACACAAAAGTATTACTATTCAGTGGCAAATCACACAGATTTTTTTTTTGCATTCTTTAAGCTTAATTAGCTTAAAGAATGTTAACTTAATTGAACACCGCCGGCTAAAATGCACTGTTTCGGCTGCGTGGCAGTAAAACAGAGATAAACAAAATAAGACCGAAGTGCATTTAATTCAATTATAAATCTACCGATTGTGCATGGACGACACGAATCGATGAAATCCCAAGCAAAACTATAGCAGGGGCTCAGTGATGCAATCGGTTAGCGTGTTGTACATTCAACCGAAGGGTTGATGGTTCGAGCCCACACGGTGGTGAATTTAATGCAATTTTAAAATTTACCGATTCTGCATGAAAAAACACGAAACGGTGAATTCAAAAACGAATCAATGACATGGTTTCTACAGCGAAGTTAGTTAACGTATCCGGCTGAGCGCTTTTGGCTCTTCACCGAAGGTTTTTGTTTCAAGCCTATTCAGCTACGTAATTTTTGTAATTCTAAACCAGCCGAGTCTGCATGAAAGATTCGAATGCATAGCCCTCTCAATTCAGCAGCACTATTTCTTGAGCGCGAACAGTTTGCAAGTTTGCCTGTAACCGGAAGTTTGATTATCCAAGCCAACTCAAGCACACGTCTAATGTAATTCTAAATCCGCTGAATTCAGAATGCATAAAATCCCTGACAAATCACCGTCATTTTCTTCTGTGGCGTAATCGTTTTGAGCATTCGGCTGGTAACTGAAAGGTTGATGGTTCAATGTCTGCCAGTGAAGAATTTGACGTAATTTTAAATCTTCTAATTCTACATAGAGGAAATGAATTATTGAACAAATCAGCAAATGATCTGTGTGGATAGTGCGTTTGGCTGCAACCTGAAAGGTTGGTGGTTCAAGCCCATATCATCATCATCATCATCATCATCAGTCTTTTAACGTCCGTCGTTGGACATAGACCTTCCCCAGGATTCGCCACAATTCCCTATCATGGGCATCGCAGAGCCAGTATTTCCTGAATTTGTCAAGTTCATCTCTCCAGCTTGTGTTCTGTCTTTCTCAGTTTCTTGTGTGATCTCTGGGGATCCATGTTGTGAGACGTGATGTCCATCGGTTGTCTTTCATTCTTGCTACACGGCCTGCCCATTGCCATTTGAGTTTTCTAATAGTTTCTATGATGTCACGAACACCTGCTTCCCTGCTTATATACTGTGCTGTCTTGTGATCTCTCCATGTAAGATTGAGCATGATACTCTCATGTGCACGTTGCATACTTCTCAGTTTGCAGAGGTACACGTTAAATGGAATTCGAAATCTGCTGAGTCTGTATAGAAGAATCGAATGCATGAAATCCCGAAAAACTCAACAACGTCATTTGTTTTGTACAATCGATTTGCGCATTTGGCTATTAACCAAAAGGTTAGTGGTTCAATCCCGCTGCGAGATTCATTTAGTTTAATTTCAAGTCTGCCAAATCTACATGAAAGACTCGAATACATTGAATCCCAACTCCGATTTTTGCCCCATGGTTTCTTCAATGCAACATCATCTATCTCGCAATCGGTTCGTGATTATTTCTGTTATCAATTACAAAAGAGAGGAACGCAAAAAGGTGAATTTTGATAATCATGGAATCATACCCAACATTTGGAGAGGTCACAAGACAGGGTAGTATATAAGAGGAAGAAAAAACAGGAGTCAGAGATATCATAGAATTCATTCGAACACTCAAATGGCAATGGGCTGGTCATGTCGCAAGAAAGTCAGACAACCGCTGAACATCTTGTCTCACAACGCAGATCCCCAGAGATCATATGCAGACATATGGCTGGCAAGAAAAAAAGAAGTTGTGATGAATTAAACAAGTTCAGAAAGCAGAGGCATGATAGAGAGGTCTGGCAAATCTTGAGTACTTCTGTGACCAACGACGTACACTAAAAGGTTGATGATGATTGACACAGATTTTAGCAAGCCTCGCAATGCCATTGGTATGTACATAACGAATTGAATCAAATCAGTGAACAGAAAGTGCAATTTATTCCATTCCCACACAAAAGCATGGGCTTATGTTCGCCTACCGAAACTCGAGTTTGTGTATACATTCCCATAAAGGCAAAAATGTTCATGATTTTGACTAATGGCTAATGTAGGGTAGTTTGATGTTCAAACAGAACAGTGCAGCCTGAAAAATCTAATTCTACCGCTAAATCTATTTGAAGCGGAATTATTCAAAAATCAAGAATAACATTTCTGAACACTGAATATATCCACTTAGTCTGGAGATAGATATATCGATAGACAGATAGGATGATAGATGGATTGCTGGCTGGCTAGCTAGCCAGATAGTTAGATAGATAGATGGATATTAACAAGTTGCAATAGATAGACGGACAGATTGATAGAAATACAGATGACTAGGTATAAAATTGAAAGATATATAGGTAGATAGATTGAGAGATTGAACGACGGTTCGATCGATAGATACATAGATATTAATAATTTGAGTAAGACAGATAGATCCAAAGACAATTTGATATATAGATATGAACGTGTTGAGATAGATATAGAGATAGACAGATAGGTCGATCGATTGATATATATGAACAGATTGTGAGTTATACAGAATAGAGGGAGACATGAACTTTCTTTCTACGGACAAAATATCACATTGTCTATAATTTTGAGGGGAGTCATCACACTAGGGTCTTTTTCAGGCAATAGAATTCATTTGCTTCGTTATTCATACTGCTCCTGCAACATTTCACCGATTATTCCAACAGCCCTTTTCAGGAATTCATGCATTCCCAGAAGAAGAGACCCACTCTTGGCATATGGATAATACGCAATAAAAAGAAGGCCATAGAATGGATTGGTCGAAATTGATTGTCAAGCACTTCTAAAACAATAAAGTAATTCCTATCACATTTTCTCTGATCTCGATTAATAGTGATTGAAATATTTTTTACAACTCTGCCTTTTCGCGGGCACAAGCATAAAAAATATTCACGATGACAAATTTAAATACATATGTATGTTGCATGATTCCTTTCTGTGTACGTTGCATGGTTCTCTGTGTCACTAAACAGCGCAGTATATTAGAGGAGAGACAGGAGTTCGGGATATCGTAGAATCAATAAGAAAACTTGAATGGCAATGGACTGGTTCTTCTCTTTCTTTCTTTCTTTCTTTCTTTCTTTCTTTCTTTCTTCCTACTCCCCCCTTTCTTTCATTTATTCTCTTTGTCTCGTTCATCTTTTTCTCTCTCTTTCTTCCTTTTTTCTATCTCTTTTTTCTTTCTCTCTTTCTCTTTCTTTCTTTTTTCACTTTCTTGCTTTTCTCTCTTCCTTTCTTTCTCTTCTTATTTCTCTCTTTTCTCTCTCTTTCTTGTCTCTTTCTTTCTTTCTTCTCTTTTTTCCTTTGTTTCTCCCTTTTCTTTCTCTCCTTCTACTTTCTCTTTCTCCTCTTTTTTTCTCTTTCGTTTTCCTTCTTTTTACCCTCTCTTTCTTTCTCTCTTTTTTCTGTTTCCTTCTCTCTTTCTTTCATTTCCTTCCTTTCTTCCCTCTCTTCCGTTTCTTTTTATTTCAATTTAAAGACGAAAATCGAACTAGAAAACAAAATTCGAGCTAACAACGCGATGTTGAATGGAAAAATAACAAAATTAAATCGTGACATCAAATGAAATAAGATTTAAAAAGTTTTATTTTCACATTCGTTTGAAGACCCTACATCCGTTTAATGACACCCTACTGAATACTCTGTGAGTTAGTCTAATTATTGGAAATAATAAGAGTAGGTCGTTCGTCCCGCCCACCATTGATTCCAACCCCAGAGTGATTTGGCCTCGTTCCTTAGTAGACAGTTCGTCTGCATTTTGTCTTTTAATATATAAATCCTGGCTCACATGACAAAAGCCGTTTGAACAGATATCAGCTAGACTGCTCTCAGGGAAAGCATAACTCTGACCACGTCATTGTCACTAGAACCTGGATGAAAATCATTTCATACATAGCTACTATGCTGAGAGGAGAGTAAATTTTAAGAAATCGTAAACAAAATTGTGATGCTGATCATTGCTACTGTTATGAGTTCGATCCTATCTAGGTACCCCACTACTATGGCCTTGTGTTAAACCAAGCTGTATATACAATGTACACACTGAAGAAAAATATACTTGATATTTATCAAGTCTTGCTCAGTTTGATGCAACGCCGCTATAGTGGGGTACCCAGTGAGGGTTGAATTTACCCCAGTAATAATAATCAGCATCGTTAACTTAACTACGCATTTCATGACTAACTGACATGTTCAGGAGTTTCTAAAACATCCCTAGAGATTTCACGAAATCACTAATTCCACAATCTTACTGTAACAATAATATCCAATTGAATGGAGGAGACAAAGAAGAGAAAAAAAGAAGAAAATAGATAAAATGTGAGTCAGACAAAAGAAAGCGCTGGAAAGAATTGTTGAGGCGATGCTAATCAGACGAATGCGCATGCGTAAAGAAAATCTGGTTGGGGAACCAATGAACGTACGAGTTGGTCAGTCGGACAGAGATTTGAAGGAAACAAAAGGATTTCTGGATAATTTCTCTTTTGGGTGCCTACCGTTATGCCATGGATAGCGAGCAAGCCTAGAAGACCAATTCATTAGTCTAGTCCATTTTATCCCCACTGGATGCCCCTCTACACCCTTCTCTTTTCAAATAGCAAAAAAATCATGTACGTTGTTTGTGATATCTAATAACAATGTTATAAACTACACGTTTATCAATCTTAGAATCCCCAGAGACCACAAGCGAAACCGAGGCCGACAAAAGACAAGATGGAGAGATGAACTAGACTAATTCAGAAAACACTGGCTCCGCAACACCTATCATAAAGAAATGTGGCGTATCCTGGGGAAGGTCTATGTCCAACGACGGACGTTAGAAGACTGATGATGATGATGATGATGATGATATTAGCCCAGTTAAATAGGTTGAAATTCAGTCCGATAGTTACGAGTGTGTCTACATAATATTTACCAATAGCTGTTGTGCATCTCATTCGATTTCATCGATCAGTTGATCTTCAAATCAATGTAAACAAATCGATTTGATGACCAACTGATTAATCTGATCGATAAGGCTGCACTTCGATTTATTTGTTGCCGATAACATTGTAATATACGTGTGTATGTACGTATGCTTGTACTCTCATAAGTAGAGAAATACACTTCCTAGTCAAAAAGTAAAACTACAATCGAATTCAGCACATCTCAATTTAACTACGGTACACATTTTAGATCGAATCTGGACAAAGATTAATTTTTAATACAATTTTTCACATTTTTTGCGCCCGAAAAGTATCCAGCCAGCAGGTCCTACAAGCAAGTCAGAGCAGTGGTCAGTATTTTAAAAGTAGGAAATGAGTTTGTCCATAAGGTATGGAGCGGGGCATGTCCAAATCGGATCAAGCCGACGGATGAAGATCCATGGGAACGAGCTGAAAACCACCCGATAAAGCAGGTTTTTTCAGCTAGTTCAAACTAAATGCAGCCACAGGCTTCTATTTGGACACAAAATCAATCAACAAAAATAATCTTTTGTGGTTAGAGATTGAAGACAAACCAGAAGCTGAGATCAATGTTATGAACAAAGTTGAAACGAATCGATGGCTGTTGTATCCCATAGATTCCAACAATGCAGCTTCTCATCGATCTTCTAGATCAGCGTTTCCTAAACCTTTTTCGGACTTTTATACTTTTACACACACACACACACACACACTCACACATTAACGCACAGACACGCATATATATATATATATATATATATATATATATATATATATATATATATATATATATATATATATATATACATAAAATCATATGGATCTATGTATATTTTATTTGAAACTTTAATTGAAAATTGAAATATAAATAATTACGAATGCTTTATTTCTTATTTAAAACCCCTGATATACGCGATGATTATGCCAGTTGGCCAAGGCAGCTTTAACACAAACAATTGAAAAATTGATTGCTGCAGGAATCTAACCTACAGGATGCTATCTTAACGTGACACCGCTCTTACCATCCTAGCTGAGCAGCTAGTCGGAGGCCTAAATAACTGCGTCATACCCAACTCTCGTCTTGATCGATTGGTATATTTACCATGTAAAAACGGGATGTCGGTCCAAATAGAGTTTCAGATGAACAATAACGGATCTATGATTATTCTGTCGGTTTATCTATCGATTTCATTATTGATTATATCTATGAGGAAAACATCAGCATTTCATGCCTAATGCAATCTTCAGCAACGAATTAAATATCATCAACAATCGATAAAAAATCCTGTTTCTTTTTTGTAATTTTTGAATTTTGAAAATTATGAACTATATATATATATATATATATATATATATTCAATGTATGATGAAAAACAAGAAAAGGAAAAAGAAAATAAATATAAATAGAATCAGACGATGGTTTTCCATCCAGAAAAATAGACATTCCCCTGATAACGCCTGGATTCAGATAAATCGAAACATTTGCCTGAAAAAGTCTAAACAGGACAGAAACGTAGACGTGTTTGTGTAGTGAACCCATTATTTCATCATATTTCAAGCTCTACTTTAGCTCAAGTTAAAGTTGAATGTATCTAGCACATCGCACATCAGATACTGCATTACTGATTTGTAGTTCGATATATATATATATATATATATGTCAAACTACAAATCAGTAATTCAATATCAGATGTGCGATTTGCTAGATACATTAGTACTCATCGCAAAGCCGGACAAAAATAGTATATTAGAAATTAAATTTAAATGATTAGGAAATTAATGTGAACGATGGGCCTGATGTGATGAAACTAATTTTCTACGTCTGGTTCAATATTAGTAAAGAACGACCAAATCAACAACTTGAGCTCAGTTTCTCCTTTTCGCCAGAAGGTCTGCCAAGGCACTTAATCCATCAACAATTTCACCCACCGCAATGCTCCTTTGCTATCCTGTGCCTCTTCCGTGAGTCTTCCAATACCGACAATGGGTTTTAAGTCCCAATTTGGAAATCATTGTTTTAGATACTGTTTACTTGTCCGGTAGATTTATTACAGGTTATTACATTGCCTAGTGGGAGTGGCGTAGCAGTGATCAGCCTTGATTCCAAACCAAGGAGTGGAGGTCCCTCAGGGCTGTTGAATGTCAGCATTAACGTCCATCCGGCAGCTCCTACAGCAAAGCTAATGGCAAACATATTGCACCCTGCTTTCCTTTGGATAACATAGGCTAGGCTGAGAGGGGAAAATTCAGTCGACTAGGCATCCCCAAACCCCCATACGCTTCACCCAGGCTTGCACCTTTCAGAGGTCACCAGTGTCGTTCAATTGTCTATATCGAAACAGGAGGAGGCCCTTTCTCAATTATATCACCTATGATTTCATCATCCCCGGTAAATTCACAATCTTCATCAAAATCAACATCCCTTCGTCTTTCACAACGTCTCTTGAGCAACTCAAACACATGTGCACGTGACATGCATTATTTTCCGAAAACTTCCGTTAGCGCACGAAAACTTCCGATAGCCCGTTTGCTTTAATTTCGCCCCCAAAATTAAATTGATGTGTTGTTCGATTTTTGAACCGGCCATTTTTTACCACACGTTACAAAATCGTCTACATCAAGCGGCGACTAACTACGAATCCGAGATGCGAGAGGATTTAAACGTGCTGAGCTTGTTTGTGCTAGCCAATCAGTCAATGTATACCATGGGGTTTACACACTTGCACCGCAGTCGGACTTTCATAAGCTCAGTCTCGTTATTTATTAGTAACACCTCGTATAGCTCTGTATCTGCCAACCCACTTTTGATATAACTGTATGAATCATGTAAATCTTCCACTAAAAAACTAAATTTAGTCAATTTTATTTTAAATTGAATATCTTTTTTGTTGTAATGTTTTATCCCGGCTTCAGTACACACTTTCTTTTATGTTGGAACTTGTCAGCCATTTCCGCCGTCTTTCTCGTCTGCCTTTCCCATTTTATTCCTTCTTCATCATTCCCGCCAGAGTCAATGAATTATTCATATATAAACTGTAGGAAAATTGAATTACGTGTGAATAAAATCAAATCTCATCACTTTTATTTTTCGATTTCCAGAACTGGCTCTGCCATTTTGGCACAGAATCTCTCTTGTTGCCATGTGAGGAAGAAGAACGTTCCAGATTATTGTGATCGTTACTTACACAAACTCTTGACGTTTCAGCATTTTCGTCGTCCGATAAGCCTGGCTGCTGAAGAGCAAAACTCCATCCTTACTTCTATTTTGACCGAAGATGATCACTGAAACTTCTGCATCGAATTGAAAAATTATAAAAAAACATGAATTTATTTTTTTGCACAGATCTGTTTATTTATTAGAATGAAATAAGCTCTTGCGTAATACAAATATTAATGTTCGTAAATATGTAAGACTTATCACTTTGACTCAGTCGGTAAGTGAGCTGTCTGAGGATTACTGAGGGGTGATTTCGAATCACTTTTGGGAAATGTTGATGTAAATGGTAAGCATCGGTTTGGTTTAAGTTCAATCCCTTAAATTAGATGAGGATTTTTGTTGTTGTTGTTATTACGGGGAGAAGTCAAACTCAGCGTCGTGGACCGGGGTTTGATGATATCTTTCTCTTCGATCAGATAATTTCCATTTGGTTAAAAATGTAAAACAACAGGAACTTACCACTACTACTACTGCAACAACTACCACTACTACTAATAATGATACGAATATCATTACCGTTATATTATCAATGGTATTATACCTGTAAAAAATGACAGGAGTTTTAACGGTCGGCACACCTATCTAGTATCAGAGTATCTATGCTTTTTGTCTAGGATAAAAGGATCAGTATCTGCTTTCTTATGATCAGCTTTTTTTCTTCAGATGTGTAATTGAAACGATCACGTTTCTAATCGTAGAGTTGGGTAGTGATCAAACAATCATCATCATCATCATCATCATCATCATCATCATCATCATCATCATCATCAGTTTTTTAACCTCTGTCGTTGGACAATAACCTTCTGAAGGATTCGCCACACCTCCCTATCATGGGTGTCGCGGAGCCAGTACTTTCTGATTTTGTCTAGCTTGTCTCACCATCTGATATTCTGCCGGCCTCAGTTGTGCATGTGATCTCAAGGGATCCATGTCGTCAGTTGTGATGTCCATCAGTTGTTCACCATTCGTGCAACATGGCCAGCCCACTGCCATTTGAGATTTTTAACGGATTCTATGATGTCCTTGACTCTTGTCTTTTCCCAGATGTACTGTGCTGTCTTGTGGTCTCTCCATGTGAGACCCAGCATAATTCTTTCATGTGCACATTGCATGGTTCTCAATTTGTGGGTCTGTCTCTTGGTTAGGTTCCATGTTTCAGCTCCATTAGTGACTATTGGGAGGATGTATTGGTTATACACCCTTCTCTTTAGGATTAATGGGATCATCTTATTTTTTAAGGTTGAGCTTGCTCTGACAAAGGCTTGTCATCCTAGTGTGTTATACAGTGAAAAATTTGGATAAATTCGGTTAATAGCTGCGTCAGGCTAGAGACTTGTTGACTCAACCTCGTTAACTTTGTTACAACCACCTTTGGTCAACACTAGGAAGTTAATTAAACTCTTCACTAATAAAAAAAAAACATATATTATTATCAATAAACATTATATAAATATTTGTTTGTTAAGTTTAGAAAGAAAAGAGATTGTTTTAATGACGCTTTCTTTGAAGTGCTCAAATGTTCAGAAAAAGAGATTCTTTAAAGATGAAAGCTAATGAACCGTGGAAACATTTTTTTGCGCAGACTTTTCTTTCGTCCGAAGAGAAATTATCTCACTCTTCGTGAGGGAATGTTTATTATCACTTTGAAACACATTTATTTACTTCCACTTTGAACTGCTCCGCTATCTGTTGATCAGCTTGGATACTATACAAACTGGTGGGACAGAATATAAAGCCCGGTGCCAGTGTTACCACGTCATCTCAATCATTCAGATCCAGAATTGAGTGAAAAAAAATCTAAAAATATCCAGATTTCTCCACACACCCTATATCTACAAAAAATATCATCCAAAAATGTACTACGTATTCAGGCTTTTACTCGCTGCAAATGCTAAAAAAATTATTAGTAATCCATTAGTAATCCAACATTTGTTACCAATGAGATTTAATTAAGAATTAAAAATAAAAGTCTGACTCATCCGTAGTCCGCATGAAAAAATCCAGATGTATTTTAATTTGTACGAGATGATTAAATTCTATCATTTTGTGTTATCGGTTCAAGTCTAAATTATTTTAAAGATATTTTTAGATGACTATCTTGAAAAATTAGATATTTTTTTTGAGTATCTAAAAGTTTTTGATGAATATCTACAAACATTACCGATATCTAGGAAAATAACTAAAAAGTTTTGAAAATATCTGCCTTATTAAAAAATATCTGTCTGGAAGTGAAATATCTAAACACAATTTTCTACATCTAAACGCATGAAAAAATATCTAAATCTGGAGGTGAAATAGCCGAAGAGGCTGCTTTGCATGCTCTTAGATATACGACGATAAAAAGATGCTTTTAAAAATGTCCCAACACGCTACTCACACTTCAAACGTCGGATTGAATTTAGGCCACGGTGCTTCAAAGAGTTCTATGTTTTATTCTATTTATGAAAATATCTATTTTGCAAGTAATGATCATAGCCATCAATAATAAACAAGAGAAAATGCTATACTATATTTACCTATCTATTTAGAATTAGTGGGTTGCCTGTGCACTGAAGTACTCAGTTTTGTTATTTGATCGGAAAGAAATTATTCTAAAAAAAAAAAAATTCATGTTTCTTTGTAGTCCACAAAATATTTTTAGAAAAGTTCTCAATGATTTCTGATAACATTTTGTGGAAGTGCAGGCCATGCGCCAAGGAAAAATCGATCAAGTTTTGGGGCGGATCCAGGAATCATTTTCAATTTTGTTTACATTGCGAGATAGGAAATGTGTTCTGCTTTTCAAGTGTAATAATACAATAATTGACAAAGTTACTCAGTCTAAGACAATAGGTCCTAACCATGGGGCATGCCCCTTAGGGTGCGTGTGAGTAATTCTAAAAGGGGAGCGAGCCAGCGGGAAAAAGATAAGAATATCTCTACTCATTCCAGGAATCATCTCCACAAGTTTTTGCATAATATCACGATGAACTTTATACACTAGTTTACCCTTGGCGTCAAAGAAAGACGCCAATAATCATTTTCCGAATGCATTGTATTCTACAAATATCAAAAACTTGCTGCCCCGCATTTTCTTCTTTTCGTTCAATATTTCCTGAATGTCAAACTGATCTAAAGTAAAGATTCAGTGAAGATACAATTTATCAATAATTTCTATTATTATTCGGACCATCCTCATCTTGGTTGATTTTCATACGTTTCGGGCGTCGTACTCTACGGCCTTCATCAGGTATCATCTGGTAGGTGTCCACATGGACACATAGCGTAGTGGTTACAGAATCAGACAGAATTACTGCAAGTAATGTAATGGTTCTAGGTTCAATCCCAGTGTGAGACAATAATAATACTACTAATGCTAAAGAGGGGAGTGCAGTCAGTATACCCCCGTCGGTTAAATAAAGGGTTCGGTTCGTTACTACCCCACAACTACCAGATGATACCTGATGAAGGCTATAGAGTACAACGGCCGAAACGTTGTATGAAAAAAAAACAACCAAGATGAGGATAGTCCGAATAATGATAGAAATAATAATAATGCCTCATCTCAAAAATTCAGAGAAACACAATTTATCGAGTTTAAGAATTCTATTTCTACGAAGTTACTAGATAGAAAACGTCTACAAATTGCTAATTATTATATGTATGGATATGGATAGACCTTTTTGCACGTATTAGTCGTGCTTATTTCAAACTAATAATCTCTTTGAAGATGATGGGGGAAGGGGGGAGGCAAGGTCTGACTATTAATGGGGCGTAGTGGTAAAAATATCAAGAACCACTGGTCCGAGGGAAATAATTGTTGAAATGTTGACATGAATCAAGGTTGATGAGATGTCTGTGATGAATAACCGTTACAAGCTTTTGTCACTTCATAGTCTGGGATCTGTCTCTTAAGTATTCAATTTTTCAACGTCAATGGAATTGGAGAGGGTTGTTTGCTCTGGTTGTTTCCTTTATGTTGCATGAACCTTGATAAGAGCTCGATTGGCCTCCGGGTTTTCCCGTATATTTTCCAATTCCAAAGTGGATTTACGCTAAAATGATATTAGTCCTTGTCCGTACACAACAACTCAACTCAAAATAGGTGAAGAATTCGGGAAACAAAGGATCTCAAGGGAGGAATGAGATCTGAAATTTTGATAACCACTGCTTTAGGGGCCAAGAGTATTATGAGAGATGCATAAATCTATAATTTAAACTGGAAGTAGAATAGAGTTTCCACATTGACATTTTAAACTCCATGTTAGTCTTTTTTTTCAATTCACTTACTGCTCTTGATTTCCGGAGTTTCTGTCTCTTATAATTCATTTTAACTCTCTCATTGCTTTTTTAGTCATTTTTGGTCTTCATTTTAAACGTCATGATTTAGTGTTTCCAACTTAACAATTTTGAAATCAATGAGCTATTCTAGCAAGGTTTTTTTTTACTGGTCTGTGGCATAAATAACTCATTTCTTACCAAACCTTTGATCTGAAAAGTGTCCGGAAGGCCTTGTTAAGGGTGACCAAAAGCGATACCCGTCAAAAAAAATCAAGTTTTGATATCGGTTTTCATAATAATCGTTGAATTCGATTTCCATTCAGCTCGAAATCGAACTAAGACGATGCTCACTTTGATTTCGTCTTTTGATTGCTTGAAATTAATTTTCTTAATGTTTTCACTATTTTTTGTCTCATTCCCTTTTATTGTGTAAAGTAAAATCAATATGTTCATGACATTCTGAATGTATCTATTTTTCTACGTGGGTAAAATAATTATGGAATAAAAATAATATAATTGTATCATATGCCAATAATGGTGTAATGGTTGGCACGTCTGCCTCACTCGTAGATGATTTGTGTTACAAAGAGTGTGGAAAACAATTTCCTATGCAACCAGTAGCTAATTGAGAACACCCTAAGCTGTATAATTAGAGTGAAAGGTATTTATTAGCAGTCACACCTACGGCGTTGTTTCCTAAGGACTACCTTTGGCAGTGAGAGCTACCTGACTAAGTGTCCATCCTCGCAGCGGGTGATATCGGTAGTGTAAAAAGTATGATTACTTTTCTCACAGAAGTTTAATGCAAAGGAAGCTGCTTATTGTGATCACTTCGGGACAGGTTCTCTTAGATAACAGTAACCAACCGATAACATTTGGTATAGGATATAAAAATTGGAACGATTTACGTTCATTGTTATAAATCCTCATTTGTTGCTATGAATTTATTGTTATGCTATAAAATTCATTGTTATGAATAACTTTATATTATAAAGATTAATATGCAATTAATAAGAACGTCTGACTCATTTTGAATAAAGTATTAGGGACAGACTTAATTTGATTAAAATAACTGTATAATTATGATAAAGAGTTTCCTCTGTATTAGAAATCAGTTACCTAATATGCTTATTAAATGTTGCTTTTTGTGTACGTAGATACGGGATCTGAATTTGCGTTCCTGAACTTTGCAGGTCAAACCAGTCATGCTCTCATCTATAAATATAATTCATCCCATGAAAAAATAATCTATCAAGGTGAAAATGAAAAAAAAAATGAAGGTTGGTCAGCCTGTATTCGAAATGATTACAAAGTCTTTGGGTAAAAGAGTAAATATATTAAAACTGATACTTATATCTCTACAATGAAAGAAAGTCCCCTAGCAAATGTCTGAGTGCATAATCGTGTTAGAAAAGATGGGTGTTTTTTTTTGTTTTGTTTTAGATCAGATTATTGTTATGGCTGATTAATCCGGGGCGCTGGAACCACGAGGTCAGCGGGAGAAGCTGTGTTCCTTCTATGAAAAGAGGAAAATGTAAGACATACTGGATCAAATATTTATTTCTAATCACCGACGAAATAAAGATTTTCTCATGACTGTAAAAACATTCTCTCGCGACTGTAAAAACATTTTTCCTGTAAAATAAAATTTTCTCTGAATTATTTACGTGACACGTGAATTGCTTTTTATGATCAAGAATCTGCAAGTTCCCGAGCAGTTTTTGCATTCACTGCTTTAAACAGAAATACAAGTTTTACCTAGTGTATGAAAGATTCTAACGGTTGTCTCATACTAGTGTTTCTACTATCGGTAAACAACTCACAGAAACTGTTTTGTATCATGGTTGTATTAAAGGAAGGACATTTTTCGAAGATATCTGAGAAGGATTTTTACTGATTCAATAAATCCACTCTGAAAGCATGACTCTCTCGATTGAAAAAGACGTTTTTTCTTCTTATGGAAGCGTTGTTGTGTTAAGCTCTTCTGGTTATCCAGCACTCCGAGAACATCATGTAGAGTGAGTGGAAGCATCATATTCGAGATAATCTTGAAGATAATCTTAAAAAAAGATTTCCTGGGCTTAGTATTCTGAGCACTGCTGCCAACTTGGGTAAAAATTCGTGCTCAATCGACATCGAAAAGCGTAAAAAAAAACCCCGCCAAAACGCACCAAAAACACTGTTAGCCTTTCATGGCCATTTCAATAGCTGAATATGGCTACAGTCATCCAGAATGACTACAAACCGACTGGAATTGCAGGAAAATAATGAAATTTGGCTAAAAACAGCGCTATATGTTGAATGTTTCCGCTGCCAGGAAAAGAAACGAGCTAAATTTAGAGAGAAAAGCGTTTAATTGGCAACACTGATTCTGAGATTCACAGATGAGATTTGAAAGCACCTAGATAGCGGATACCCGGCCGCCACAACTTCGCCATCGTCAGTGGAAATTGAGTAATCAGATAACAGATCCTAGATTTGGCCGTCACAAAAGTATGTATTGATTATCCATCAGAGACATCACTTTGAACCTTGTTTCATTTGTACATTTGAATATTTCCCCTATCCTGGGAAACTTTGTCATTACTGTGGTATTACGTCCGAAAAGCCCAAAATCTTGCATCTCACAATGTTACCAAAATCGAAAAAGATTCCTGGGTTTGCGACAAAATTCAACCAATTATTCTTGGGCCCCTTGGTCTATGCTTCGTCAAAAAGTCATTGGATTTCATTGGGACCTTTTGGAGATATTGCATGGACAAATTACAATGTGGACAAACTACAACAAAACGATACAGACAGGTAGATATGAATGAATACATAACCTTTGACCGAATTTGTTGGCAGAGGTAAAAATCACCAAAAGTTTGAGACTCAAACCATATATAACATTTTTTTTGCGTGGATCTGGATGCACGTGAATTGGTTTTTTGAATTGTTGAATAATGAGAAACGCGTTTTCAAACGAAGGAGAGTGCCATTTATTGAAGCAGGAATTTTTTTCTGGTAAAATCAAATCCTGAGCTGAGAATGGAGAATGATAAACAGAAATATTAGATTAAATCAAATTGATAAAAATCAAAGAGACAGAACACATGAACGTGTCGACTGAGTGTAGTCAGTCAAGTTCAACCAGATATGGTTTCTGCTACTCATCAGAGATAAGGTATGGAAATCCAGGCCTGACGAGGAAAGAAAAAGGTATCATCCGAATCCAATGATGTAGCGTTGCTACCATCGGGAAAATTCTGTTTACCATCATCACATTTGGATAGTACTCCTAAAGAACGTCATTGAATAGATCGGCCGAAACGTTCTGTCAATAACACAAACAATAAGGATGAATTCAATCGTCCGAAAAAACAAAACAACTTTGAATGTAAATTAATTTTGTCCCGAAACTTTACATCTTCCCTGGACAGAAATAGTCTTTGAAAAGAAGATAAGCTTGACTGCACTAGGTTCAAACTCCCTTGCTTCATTAAAATCTAAAAAGTAAACGAAACAGAATTCATTTCTCCATACAATATTATTCCGAAACAATGTGTACCATTTCAACTCCTTTATTTATAATTTCTGTAAATGGGATTTGCTAACTTCTGTAGAATAAGTCAAGCTGAGTTCAGCTTTATAAGTGGGAGTGAATTCTTAATCAGTTTTTGCCCACGTGACTGTGTCACTGTTATTTGTGCATGGTAATGTTGTTTTTTTGGTATGGTCATTGTCAGTCGTCATTGTTGTTACATACAAAAATAAAACCAAAACTCATAGGTAGGACTTTGACAAAACTTTTGAAAAAAGAGCTTTTTTTGAACTTTTGGGGGCTAATTTAGACACGTTTCTGAAACATGGAACCTAACCAAGAGTCAGATCTGCAAATTGAGAACCATGCAACGTGCACATGAAAGAATAATGCTGGGCCTCACATGGAGAGACCACAAGACAGCACAGTACATCTGAGAAAGACACAAGTCAGGGACATCATAGAATCCATTAAAAATCTCAAATGGCGCTGGGCTAGCCATGTTGCAAGAATGGCAGACAATCGATGCACATCGTGACTCACGACATGGATCCCCCGAGACCACATGTGCAACCGAGGCCGGCAAAATATTAGATGGAGAGACGAGCTAGATAAAATCAGGAAGTACTGGCTCCGTGACGCCCATGATAGGGAAGTGTGGCGAACCCTGGGGAAGGTCTATGTCCAGCGACGGACGCTAAAAGACTGATGATGATGATGATGATGATAAAAGAAATCTAGATTCTCCGGAATCTAGATGTTTCTTTCACAATTTTTATATTAGATGTTTTCAAGTGGAAAAAAAAAACAGTGGTGACATAAACATAATCTATTCTGTTCATATTTATTCTTCAAACGAAATTCTTTTAAATGACTTACAATTTTGACGCTTCGGTTGTTCAGTTATTGACTGTGATGGCAAGTTGTTTTTTAAATTTAAAATCAGCAGAAACCTTTTCTCCCTGTCAGAGACACGGCCCGATTCGGATTTTACTCTTTTTGTTCGTCCGGAATTTCGTAGCAAGTGTTTTGCGGCGACCTGATAACATACATTAGCTCGGCCATTTGATCACACTTTGAGTTTGATAGCACATCACAGTTCAGTGGTTTTTCATCTGCACAGATCTGGAACCTCCCACAATAACAAACAAATGATAGGCATTACCAATCACCGGACACAGATCAGTGAGCGGTCATTTTGATATTTGCAGCATGTGTCTAAGAACTAATGTTTTTTTAAAAAAAAAAAGAAAAAAAAAAGAGAATGGAAAATCCGATATTTTCACTAACAAGTTGAGATACATCACAAAGATATAAATATTCCGAATCTTCTTCTTCTTCTGGAGAAAGATTAACGGAAAGTATTGTAGTGTTTAACAACAATGAAGATGGACTGGACACTCAGCAAGAAGAGATTGCAACATGTGGAGCAAAGGTCTGACCGATCTATGCCCATGGAACAGATAATGCAGTAGGAAAATCATCATCATCATCATCAGTCTTTTAATGTCCGTCGTTGGACATAGACCTTCCCCAGGATTCGTCAAAATTCTCTATCATGGGCGTCGCAGAGCCAGTATTTTCTGAATTTGTCTAGTTTATCTGTCCATCTTGAATTCCGTCGGCCTCGGTTTTTCATGTGATCTCTGGGGACCCATGTTGTGAGTCGTGATGTCCATCGGTTGTCTTTCATTCTTGCAACATGGTCTGCCCATTGCCATTTGGGTTTTCGCACAGTAGGAAAAGACCAGACAAAAATGGAGGGATAAGATGGAAAGGTTAGGTATGTCAGAGGTTAGCTCAATTGCGTTCGTCATGGAAGGAAATGGGAAATACCTCCATCCGACTGTGGACATATAATGGATGATGATGACGACAACGACAACGATGATGATGTTGAAAAGGGTATATTAAAAACTATTTGTTGCTCTAATTAAAGATTTCTATCAAAGGTATGTTAAAATAAGGATCGATTATGTATTTTGCTTTTGATGCCGTTAATAAGGATGTAGACACTCCTATGACTGTATTCCCGAATAACCTACCTCTACCAATAACGCTAACGTGGTAAGGCCAGCAACGTTGGAGTATGAGATGCGAAAATAAAGCAATATTACTAGCTCTGTAGGAGGGTCTGCACTTCTTTTGGGGTCCCCACTATTCAACTTGTACTTGGAAGATTTGCGCTATACAATCTTCCTAACTTCGTATTTCTGCCAAGAGACGTACCTGAAGGCACACAGAGGGCGGATGGGATAACTGCTCTTCTTTTTAGGGACTGCGCTAATGAACTAGTACGAACTTTGTCACTAGAACACAATTTTAAACAGTCACAAACCGTATGAATGGCACGAACAGGACTCAACGTGTAAGCTTTTATTTGTTACTGTTCGATATTTAACTCGTGTGATCATCATCATCATCATGATCATCATCATCAGTCTTTTAACGTCCGTCGTTGGACATAGACCTTCCCCAGGCTTCGCAGCAATTCTCTATCATGGGCATCGCGGAGCCAGTAAAGGTTGTGTACGAAGAAACATTCCAAGCAAGTGTTCATTTCATCATCGTCAGTCTTTTATCGTCTGTTGTTGGACATATACATTCCCCCAAATCCGCCACATCTCTCTATAGTGGGCGTCGCGGAGCCAGTATTTTCTGAGTTTGTCTAGTTCGTCTCTCCATCTTGTATTCTGCCGACCTCTGCAGTTGGATTTTTACAACTATTTTCAGATGTGGTAGAATCTATAACAGCGTTTGTTGTCACAACTGACTGACCGACTGACAAATCGGCTTAGCAAATGCCTCACACTATCTCCACGAAACATTCCCTTCGACTCCTTCTATGAATCTGATGTCGCTTGTGTGGCATTTTATTATTATTACGCGGAACATGGAATTATATTCCAGTACGTCAGAATACAAACAAATTTCACTTATGGATGAAATTATTTTTATTGCAGTATTAGCGTTAACTAAAAGTTCTTTCATAGGGAAGCGAATTCAAAGGTAAGAGCTTCGAAAGGAATGGCCTTCGAAAGAAAGTGGCTTTTTAGAAGCACTGAAGATCAAGCTAGCGCCTCTATGACCTAACTTTCAAATTTGCTTTATTCATTCTCCACTTCATCCAAGTGGTTCTCGAACTTAATTGCATGACGACAGACTCATAAATATGATATATACTTGACTCCTGCAGCACATCGTGTGTTAAAATGAAACGTATACGACAAAAACATTTCTGTAGTCAATGAACAAAACTCAATTCAATGTTGCCTCTAATATTTAGTGGTCAGTGTGAAGATTAAAAAAATTTTATGCGAGAGAGAGGGGACCAACACATCCACCTAAGATAACGAATCTCCATGAAATCTTTAAAATGAGAAATCCGGCGAAAAATAACTTTAGGTTGGCATGCGCCCAAGGGAGCAAACTCAATATTCGTCGCAGAGCCAGTACTTTCTGAACTTGTCCAGATCATCACGCCATTTTATTTTCTGTCGGCCATAGTTCCGCATATGATCTCTGTGAATTTGTGTTGAGAGTTTTGATGTCTAGCATTCGTCTGACTTTCTTGCAACATGACCAGCCCATTGCCATTTGAGGTTCTTAATGGATCCTATGATATCTCTGACGCCTTTTTCTCCCCTCTAATATATTCTACGGTTTTGTGGTCTCTTCATGTGATGTTGAGCATGGTTTTCTCCTCTGCACATTACATGGTTCTCAGTCTGAGGATCAATATTTGGTTAGGTTCAAAGTTTCAGCTCCATAGGAGACTATCGGGGGGATACATTAGCAAACTTTCGGAAGAGCAAACCCAGCACTAAAAATAGGAAAATCTCATTAGTCCTGAGAAGGAACTATGTTACTCATCATCTCTTTTCCCTTTCATGAGTCGCTGAAATCTCACAAAATCTAGTGTTAAAACAGCTAGATTGGTAATTCTGTCGACGAAACAGACAGACATGTACTGGATACCTTCAGGGTAGTGGTTGAAACCCTGGGGGTGAGTGAGGGAAGGGTGATCTGTCAAGACACAGATCCACGAATCGAGAACTATGCAACGTGCAAAAAATTATGCTGGGCCTCGCATGGAGAGATCACATGTCAGCGCAGTACACCCAGGAAAAGACAAGAGTCAGGGACATCATAGAATCCATTAAAAATCTCAAATGGCAGTGGGCTGACCATGTTGCAAGAATAGCTATCAACCGATGGACATTGCGACTCACGACATGGATCCCTTGAGATCCCATGCGCAACCGAGGCTGGCAGAATATTAGATGGAGAGACGGGCTTGGCAAAATCAGAAAGTACTGGCCATGCGACGCTCATGATAGAGAAGTGTGTCAAATCCTGGGAAGATCTATGTCCAACGACGGACGTTAAAAGACCGATAATGATGATGATGATGATGATGATGATGATGATGATGAATATGGTCTTAAAATGGTCCTGAAATCGGTCATACATACAAAACAATTACCCTCGAGTTCTGACAGTATTCCAGACCCGGAACACGTAGCCGCAAAGGTTCATTTTATTCATCCGTCCTTGATGCCTTACCCCCATCATAAATTCCAAATACATTTTACGAATACCTAGTTCCCCCAGACCAATTTCCATCAACAGTTCGAGGCTTGAAAAACATCTTTCCCTATTTTGGAGGAAAAAAATGACGCAACACACTTGGGAGATGGTCGCGGTACAGTTTTGTGCCACGGCACACAGTTTAAGTACCACTGCCTCATCGACTGGTCTTCTCTCCCTTTGTCTCTCTCACCTGTTGTGGGCAAACTTACCTTCTCGACTGACTCAGGTGTATCAGGTGCGACGTTACCATCAGCAGCGGCAATCACGTGACCTACTTTATTGACCTGGGGCACTTTACCTACCAACAATTTAATTGGAGCCATTTTAACTGTAACGCGGAGAATACCTTCCTGTTTTTTTTTTTAACCCAAGTATGTCTGCTTTCAACCCGCCGTTTTTTTATAGTCTTTTTCTGTGTATTTTTGTAGAGTTATTTTTTGCTACGTAACAGAATGAAAACTCTATCCGCTTCTAAAAAGAAGGACAACACACTTACAACTATTAGGACGTCCCATAATCGTAAAGGAGAATTCTGATCGAGTGATTAAATATCAAAATCACGACAGGTATTTAAAAACAGTTTGACTTTGGGAGGGGGAATTTAAAAGCCAGTTTTAATTAGTTTTTATCATTCTTGACAAAGTTTTAAAACAAGATAAATTTTCTGTTTCACAGCTCGGTAGAGGACTTTAGGGTTTTGTCTTTCACTTTCAACGTAAACTCAAATCTCGACTCCACCTTAAAAGCATGGCGACATGGTATTCCCTCCCCAAGACAACAACCATCTTCATGATATCATGTCTTTGTTTGGTGGGAATGGTTCATGGTCAGTTTGAAACCTTCACTCCACCGCCAAGAACTCCGGACAACAAACCAATCGAAGCCAATGGAATTATATACTACCTGGATTATATACCGAAAAGATGTCAAAATCCTTACGTGAGAACTTTCTCATATGGGGGACTTGTGGATAGGCCCATGGCAATGATGAGAAGAGACAGCCCTCATCGAATCAGGAAATCCATCGAAATCTCCCCCAAAGGATGTTTGTACATCGAACCTGGATGTAGATTAGAATTCGCACCCGGCGAAGGAATTATTGTCAACGGGTCTCTGATTGCCCGGGTAAATATTTACAATTTTTATTTCGTTTTATTTCATTTTTTTTCATGAGAATTCTTACTGTTGATTTGAACAACCCAGAATAGCTTATTATCTCTGCCATTTCCAACGATGTTGGAGAGGTAAATGCTTGTATTAATATTTTTTCTTCCTGTAATTTCGTGCGTTTTCAATCAAGACATTCGTTTCTACCGGAAATTTGTCAGTTCTGAGAAAAAAAAAATCCACGGTTCTAGGAGTGTTCTATTTTATACAAACTGTAACCATAATGTTGAACTTGCTCCTTACTTTCGTCGTACGAAACTACAGATATGAAGCATTCGGTTTTACTTTTCCTTTATCATCATAATCAATATTATTATTATGATCGAGTCTACCCGTAGTAAACGTTGTTATTTAAGCTTTTTTATTTATTAAATTCTTTATTCGTGGAACTTTTTTTTTTTTTTTACAGTAGTTGATTTTAACATGAATGGACGCGTTTAAAATATTTGAAAAAGTGGTGAAAGATTCATACATTTTAAAAATAATGAATTACTGGCGACTCGTTGATCTGTATTGGCGATCTCGTCGGAGTTAAGCGTCCCAAATTATCCCCTTTGTTGTTGTGAGGGCACTTGAACAGTTTAGTCAATGCATCATAACTAACCAGATATCAAATCTAAGTATTTAAAGGGACGTTTTTCGACATCATTCACATTTATTTTACTGTTTATATTATTATTCATACAATTAAAAATCGACAAAATTCATACCAGCTTCCGAACTAAAGTACTACTTGTGCTCCCTAATTAATAAGCATAAACCCTCTTATATAAGCTGAAGTGTTTACTTCTTTTACACTTAATTTCTTAGTTCTGATGTTTATGATTTTGTTGTGACTGATAGTCGAGTATTCTCACAATAATAGTAATAATTTGGATTGACCTGAAGTACGAAATGGCTTTTCCGTTTTCTGTCAATAAATGTGTATTTTCAAATTTACTTTTAATCATTTTTTAAAAATTCTATGTTGTAATATTTTCACTTGGTTTTATTTTCTGCTAAGTTTTAAAAGAAGAAAAACCTATCAAACAAAAACGAATACATTAGCATGAAACACCTTTATCTCTGAAAAGTTTTAAATTAACACTAACCGATCGATTGTCGAAAATTGTTAAAGCTGAAACCAAGAGATGAAGAGTCACCTTAGTTTATTTAAAGAAAAAAATATTTAAAAATCTGTATTTTTAAATTTACTGTTATGCAGCTGTTAGGAAGTAATTGAATTTTGAAATTTGAAGATGTGATTTCGTTGCAAATTCATTATGTTTAACGCCTGGTAATCGCCACGGACACTGACATCTTTATTTCAACAAGTGCTATCATTTTTGGGCGTCAACATATTGATATGTTATCATGTATTCTTATGATATTGCCAGCTTTTTAAAACTTTCTCTCCTAGAGAATTCGTTAAAATCATTACCGGAAGGCAGTTCAGAAACGTTGGGTAATTCGTACGCGACCTTGGTTTATTTCAAAATTATGCACACATTAGATAATCTCACGTAAAAGTGACCTGTTTATTTACAAAAAAACAACAACAAACAAACAAAAAACAAACAACGCAATGGCACTTCTTGGTATTCATGTATCCTTCGCTACCCCCAGATTGTTGGTAACAATGAAAGTGGGACCGATCACCCTCCTTAGGACAAAATCCACCTTTGGGGAAAGAACGAAATAGACTTCTCAATAGATTTTTCTTTTTTATTATCAACTACCCTAACACATGCCCCCAAATAATGTTAATCTGTAAAAATGTGTGATTCGTGTTTGGACGCGTAATACGCTTTATCTCAATAATGAGGATAAGGAAAGTAAAGCAAAAAAAAAAAAAAACAAAAAACAAAAAAACATAATGCCATGTATCAACAATTAATTACCTGAATTTTTGTCATGTTTCAATCTAACCGAGAGTTCGTTTGTCCTACTTTACATTTGAACCCCTTCCCTTAGTTGAATTCTGGTTTTGTGTGCGGGGGTTGAGTCCGTAAGGTGTCGCTGTTCAGTAACAACAAGTCATCGTTACCTTGAAAGATGTGAGCTATTTCGGCTTTAACCTGTTTATTTAGCGGCTTCCCACCTCCTACTCTTGTAAGCAAAAAAATAAGGATTTATTGAATTTGAAATCATTGATTTCGGATTATGCGGGCTTCATAGATGATTCGCATTGTATTTACTTATTTCATTCTATTTCAAAACAATTGGAAAATTTGGCCAAATTTCACAAATGTGACATTTTCAAAAGATCATTTACGCACTGATTTTTATTTCTTTTATATTAGTTTCAAGCGTCCAGCTTTTCTATGACGTATTATTCAATATGTCACAAAAGCCTATCCCATTTTATTACAACCTTTTATTTGTTTTTATTAGCGGTGTTAATCTATTTCACATGGACCAATCCATTATAAATTTTAGGTTACAACAAGAATTATACAAGAAAGAGATACCTACAAACATACAATTAAATTTACGGCTTTTATATGGATAGACTTTGACTATCATATAACCGTAAAAAATGACAGGGTCATTTATAAATGATTCGACACTGAGGATCACGAAGCTAAATTGATATGTTGTTTACTTTTAATAATTCACAAGTGTTCTGATTTCAAGTTTTTTTTTTCATGTCTCAATCAACTCAAGCTGTTTTAAAAGGTAATTGGATATAAAGTCTTAAATATTAACCAATTTGAAAAGAAAAGGTTTGGATCATGTAATCTGTTTTAGCTTCTACCAACGATGTTGCAATTAAAAGGTTCACTCGTCGTGCTTTGTCTTTCCATACATTATCTTGGAAAGTTTGCTATGAATTTCAATGACTTTTTGTGGAAGGGTGAGTCATACGATAATTTGATCAAATTTGGGGTCGGATCCATTTTTCTTTTTCTCATACATATATATTTGCTCATGTTCGTCCATACAATAACAAGGTCCCAATGAATTTCAATGACATTTTGCGTAAGGGTAGAAAGAAATGGAATGAAAAAAGAATTATAAATTTTGAAGTGGGTCCTGTTGTTCTCTTCTGTTTTGTATTTTTTTTGCTGCAGAGTTTTTAATTAATCAGCCAATTAACATCCCACGCCCGATATTGAAAATCAGAAGGGACAATTCGTCGTCTCAATTTAAGGATGTTGAATGTTTATAGACTGATTAATTAAAAACTTCTCAACAGAATAACAAGAACTTCAAGTTCAATGGTGCTTCCACTAACAGTGATAGTAGCAAAAGGAAGAGGGAGAAAAGCAACAAGTCTTTCTTTTAGTGAATTGATTCTCATACTTGTTGAATATTGCAGTATGGAAATATTCTGCAGGAATCATTTTCAATAAAAATCGTATATGGCCATTTTTGGCTAATACGGCCATAATGACATCATTGGCAACTGGTTAAAAAAAAAAATGTTGATTGGAATAGATTATACCTTTTAATGACGTTGCATCTTTTTAATGACATCACACCTCTTTCTTCCTATTTCTGTTCTTCAACATTTCTGGGATCAACCAATTGAAAAGCGTCTTATACAGATGTATGGACATATCTAGAAAAATAACTTGATAATATTTTTCATTGTGAATCAATCCATTTTGGTTGATTATTCAAGGCTAGAACAGTATTTTGAAAAACTTCCTAAAAGTGAAATAATTGAAAAACCAGTTTTTTGACACCAGTACAGCAGAGAGATTTTCTCTTTGTTCAAGACAGAATCATCATTTTCTCACATGGCATATTACTAAGTTTAAATTGAAATTAGCCACTCAAAATAAACTGTCACATGACCCACACACATTTTGCAACCAGAGCACAAAGGAAATCAATGTTCACAAAAAATTAGTTTTATGAAATATTGTAGTAATTAACAATTATACTTTATTAGTATAATAATGATATATAGGTCAATATAAACTTTCATGCAACCAATGCCTTTTGGCAGCATGCTGTGTTGTGTGTGATCAATTAAAAAATTAGTAGAAGGGGTGATTAATGAATTAATCTTGAACCTTTTGTCGAGCAGTGATCAGTAAAAAAAACTTACAAAAAATTTTCAAAAAAACATGCCTGAATGCTACCAGACACAGAATAGTGATCGATATAGCATGAACTTCCATTGTAAACTCAATCCCTGCCTCTAACAACCTAGGGGTGGGGCTTCAAAAAAACAAAAACCTTGTTTTTTCTGGACATAATATAGTGTATAAATGTTGAAATTTTCAGCTCTCTATTTCCATTGGAATACATATGTACATATGATACACACATAACCAGTCAGCCAGACCAAGTTGAAAACTGAAGAAACCTATGTTTGAATTGTACATACAGTTCAGTGTTCTCATCCCTTTACACACCAGTTAATACATATCTAACAAAAATTGAAGACATCTGTGTGTGAGTGCATGCACTGCGAAAACTCGACTAGTCATTGTATGAAGTTGGCATTTGTGAGATGCATTAGTCAGCACCCAAGGTTGTGCTGTATCGGGTTAGGATTAGCGATTCTTGAGAAATCCAATAAATAAAATTCTAAGATCGAAGATCTGTTTTCATAGTTTTCATAAATTATCTCTCTTGACTTCTGATCTTCGGAAATATCTAAATATAGATATAAAATATCTGAACTTCGTTGTAAATATCTAAATTGGCCACCCTGAAAAGTAGTAATCAAATGCTTTGGAGCTTTTTTCTTTCTTTTTTTTTTGCCTATGAAACTAATCAACGTTTCTCTGTAAGTAGAATGATTTTTCTGACGATGTATAATTTAATGATTTGACTATTTAGAAAAAAAAAAAATAGAATTAGAATCTGATCTGCCCATATAATCAGTCGGAAACAAAAATATATGAAAATAATTGTCTGTTTTTCCAGATTATCAAATCATTAAATTGATCCATGTTTGTATAACATATAGATAAAAAACACAGACAGATAACAAAGATTTGAAAGGATAAGGGAGAAAATGATATGGTACAGGCTTAGGGTGAGAGAAGAACAGTTGGCATGAGATAACGGTTAATCTTAGTTGTTAATACCTGCAGAATTCCTGTGGGTCCAGCTTGTTCAATTTAAAACAATAGTGAAAAAAATATAAAAATTGATTTTACTAATGAGATGAAAGCTAAAGCTAATAAACCCTATTAATCTGTGATGGTGTGTAATTATTTTAATAACGTCTGGAATGCCATTGTTTGATTAGACTTGTATATCTATTAGATCATTTAACAATGGTCAATTTTTGGTTGAACAACTTTTGGAAAGAGAATTTCTTGAATTTTGTGCCTGTATTTGTTCCATCTACTTTATAATCATCAGCCTTTTAGGGTCCGTCGTGGGATATACTCCTTCCCCAAGATTTGCCAGACCTCTTCATCATTGGTATTGCAGAGCCACTACTTCCTGAATTATTCTAGTTTGTCATATCATCTTAGATTTTGCTGTTTCTTTTCTTATGATCTCTTGGGATACAAGTTGTGAGTTGTGATGTCCACTGGTTGTCTGTCATTCTTGCAACATGACCAGCCCATTGCCATTTGAGTTATTTAATGGATTTCATGATATCTCTTACTCCTGTTTTTTTTTTTCTCTAATATACTGTGCTGTCTTGTGATCTTGCCATTTGATGTTGAGTATGATTCTCTCTTATGTACACTATTCCAGTAGGCCCTGAATAGGCTGAATATGGTTTCTCCTTTGCAGAAAAAAAAAAATGAAAAATATAGTAGTAAAAGTTTGAACTGCCAAACTAAATTTAGCATGCATAATCAATGGACCTAGGGGAGGGTTTTAAGGTAAAATATACGTGGCACCACCAGGCCAACTTGTTGCTTGATCAGACTTATATATTGAACGAGGCTTTCTATTTTGTTACCTTCTCTCCTGGATGGTTATGATATTATTTTCGTTCCTGTCTGATCTGTGAGGTTTATACTTAAAGTGACCTCTCTCGACCCTTGCTCATTTCTGTTTATGACTAACAAAGTAATCAAGTCATTAACAAGGATGAAATAACTTGGTTGTTTATTCTTTCAACAACATTATGCTCTTCATGTGCGGCTTGTCTTTCATCAATATCCTTCTCTTATATATAACAAGTGTCTCTGTTTGTGACCGTGTCCCTCCCTCCTCCCTTTAAACATTGGTGCAGTTCAACCAAATTTGGTATGCACACTGAAAGGACTCTTCAGTTTTCAAATTGGTGTAGCTGGCTGGTTGGTTATTTGTTTTAAAGTCAAAATTTTTTCTTTCTAAATCTTCTAAAGGGTTATGCCTAATAAAAAGCTGTTAGTATGTTAGAAACTGTCGACATAGGTTTTTTTCAGTTTTTAAGTTTGGCTGGCTGGCTATGTCATTTATATGTATATCATGAGGGCTGAACATTTAAACATTCAATGTTTTAATTTTCAGTCCTTATTATATTTATAAAAAATGTTTTTTTGTATTTTTTGTTTTCTTTTACCTACCTCCATCAGAAAACCCCAACAGTTTTTAGGTGTATGTGTAGGGGTCAATTTGCAGTATAAGTTTATGCTAAATCAATCACTTAGTTTTCATGCTTGTCTTTAAAAAAATTCTGACTTTTTTCAGAGATCACTGCCCAACAAAATGCAAGAGAAGTAACTTATTCATTGATCACCTCATCTTCCAGTTTCAATTGATCACCTAAAACACGGCATACTGTCAAAAGACTGTTTCTATTGAGTGACTATCCAGACCTGTTTTGGATTTTATCAGTAGATGAAGTGTTGTGTGCCATTATTGAATTTTGATTTCTTTTCTTGGAAGCCATCTTTGTGATGTTTGCATTGTGTCTTGGCCTGATGTGTAGTCTTGTGAAATTGTCTTGTCGATCTTGAGAACATTTTCATATTCGTGGTAATAGAAACTGTCATCAAAACAGTGAACTAAGGTTTCTTCAGTTTTCAAGTGGGTCTAGCTCTCCAGCTATTTCATGTATACAGGTTACACCAATGGGAGTTAAAGGTTTGAAATCTCAAACATTTACTCCTCATTTTGTCTGAAAAAAAAATGTTTTGTTTTACTTCTTCAAAAAATGCCCCCAGAATGGGTTTTCAGTGGGGGGTTCAATTTGCAATGTAAGTTTATGCTAGATTGATCACTAGATTTGTGTCCATGCTTGTTTTTGAAAATTCAGACTTTTCCTTTGTGATCATGGCTATACAAAAGGTGAGAGAAGTAACTTATTCATTGATCACTTCTTTTTTTCAATTTTCTAATTGATCATTCCCAACAGGGCATGCTGCCAAGAGGTGTTGGTCTCTAGATGGTTTCTATTGATTGACTAACCAAACCTGTCTTGGATCTTGAAGAAATACATGGCAAGGAATTTGTTAATTATCAGAGAGAATTCTTTGAGTAATTAAAAAAATGATTGAAAGCACTACGAGTGCTCATATCTCAGCCAACATCATTGGCACTGAAAACTGAAATTATACGGTGGTGGTAACTGTAAAAATTCCTTGATCTGCCCCGAAATTTGATAAATTTCTCCCCAGCCTGCCTACCCATCCTCAAAATATCATTGATATTCATAAAGAACTTCTGGAGATATTGTGTGTGCACAGAGACATGAGTAAATATGTATAGCTCTTGTAACTTCGTTAGCAGAGATGAAAAATTTAATTAATTATCAGAAAGAATTCTTTGGATGAACAAACCGCCCCTTCCAGTCAGGTTATTCATTCAATAGAAACTGTCACGTAACCAATATCTTTTGGCAGCATGCTGTGTTGGGGGTGATCAATTAAAAAATTGGAAGAAGGGTGTGATCAATGAAAAGTCAGAATTGAAAAAAAACAAGCATGAATGCGGCTGGATAAAAAATAAAAGATCAGTTTAGCATAAACTTGCATTGCAAATTGAACCGTCCCTAAAACTTTTGGAGATTTTCAGAAAACAAGTGTTGTCTCTAGACACGGGGGAGTAAATGTTCAAAATTTCAGCCCTCTAGCTCCATTAGTGTAGCCTGTACATAGCCTGATACTTGGATAATCAGCAGGCCACACTAAGTTGAAAACTGAAGAAACTTATGTCGACAGTTTCTGTTTATATGGTTATTTGATCTTATTCCTCATTGGTTGAATGTTTCTTCCTTAATAAACAAACTTCTGGCACAGATTAGGAAATGTAATTAACTTCTTTCTTCCCTCGGGTACAGAGAAAGGGGAAAGAGAAATCAAGTCATTAAACAAGGCTTTAAAGTTCTCTTTAGATGTGTCCACTCATCTCAATTAGATGCTATTCTGTCGCTTCCACTTAGATTAAACATTAGAAATAGGAAGGAAGGAAGAAGTATGATGGCATTAAAAGAAAAACAAAAAAAAGCACAGAATCTGTTTGAAAACTGCAACGTAATATATAAATTATTTTGACTGCATTTGTCTATATTTGTGTCTCTAATAAAAGTATGTTTCCAATTGAGTTTTCAGGCTAATCCCTATCAAAACGTCCAAAACAAAAATAATGATTACATCAAGAATACAAAAATATCGTCCAAAATGCAATATTATTCATTATCAAATGAGAAAGTGATAAAAATAAGGACTGCATGTATTAGTTATAAACACTGTATTGTTTGATTTCTTTCCTTTTTGCTTTCTTTCTTCCTTCCTTGTACTAAAAAAAAAAGCAATTATATGACTTAGTGTATTGCAAAAAGAAAAAAAAAGAGAAAGATATTCCTCTTTCTTTGCCCACTCTCTACATCATATCTTTTTATCTTTCTTAACACTATTAACCGATCAAGAAAAACAAAAACACTGTCTCTCTCTCTCTCTCTCTTTGAACATTCTCTCTCTGGGTCACTTAATTCCTTACAAACACTGTTAATCGATTTGAAAATTAGTCTTGACATGAAATATTTCCTGTTCTAAGAACTGTTGACTTTCGTTGCACTTAAAAGAGAATTTTGCTTCTTTTCCATTTGCTAATGATATCATAATAGAAAAATACCATAAAGGGTCATTTACGATATATATTGAAAGTAATTCTTGCGGAATATTTCTTATTGCAATATTCTATAATATCGAGGATCAATTAAATGAATGAAAGACTAATTGCTTTTTCTCCTCTTCCTACCACAGACGGTGGATGCATCTTTGAACTTATGGTTCTTGTTTTTTTATACTTCAATACCTTTAACATGATATTCTTTACCACATGACATACATGTGCCTTTTGTGGCGTGTTGCGTTTTGCCTCTGATGCACATGTGCGTTTATTCCATGGTTTTATTTAAAGCCATATAATTAGCTACAGCAATGAATTAGACCTGGTCTCTTGCTGGCAGCCTTGCACTGTATGTTACACTAACCAATGTGCTAAGTAGGCAAAAGTAATTTGAATTTTTCAATGACTAATTTCATGCCATTTTCTTGCAATTAAAACCAAAATTAAAACTTCAAAGAAGATGTTTAGATTAGATTAACGTTTTGGAAGATTGTTATTTACAGAGTATAAATTTTTCTGTTAACAGACATTAATCATAGCATAATCAAAGTTAATTTCAGATGACACGATTGACATTGAAGTCTAGAACCTGCTTTAATATGTTGATTGTCACACGATGCACTTGTGCCTGTTATGGCACATTGCGTTTTAGTTATGATGCATATTTGTCCATTGTGCTGTTTTATCTAAAAGCAATATAACCAGCTTGGGCAACACGCGAGACTCGGTTTCTGCCTTGTGACTATCCAAGGTAGCAGTGAAACAAATGTTATTCAATGTTGTTTTTTTTTTTTTACCGGTTATAACTCGTGGAAAAATTCATGGATATGTTTGAATTTCTACAAAATTAAAAGTACGTTCTGTAAACCCTCTTATTGACGGACCCCTTATCACTGGATTTCGTAAATACTGGACCAGATCTGGTCTTATCCCCTAGTGCATGAGGTGACCAGTAGGCACCACATATGGCATTGTGTCTGATGAAAATTAGAACAAATCGGACCTCCAAAATTATCAATTCAGATTGATATTTCAGGAATTATAAGCTCTGTATACAAACCTTCTTTCAGAAGAATATAAATTAGGTCAAGTAATTATATTCAACTATAAATTTTTTTTTTCTATCTCAAAGCAGAAAGATAGAAAGGTTGATATATTTGAATTACAGTACAAACTACGATCTTATTGTTGGAACGCATTTGGATCAAATGAGCCCAATGCACACAACTCACTTCCTCTGAAGAAGCTACTTTTTTTCAAAGAAATGATAAAATTCAGTTGAAGCAGTTCCTACTGCATAGGAAAATATTTCTTCATAATTTTTCACACACATTCACTCTGTCTGATTTTTCTACTTATTGGAATACCCTTGTTTGATTTTGAGAAGAATAATCTGTCAACACCATTCCTGACTCTGACCCCACCCTCTTCATTTACACTCTAGATGGAGGTAGTATTTTATTAATTTGCCTCTTCATGACCCTGGATTTACTGTACTTTCCAGAGTTTATCCTAATGGCTTCCAAACAATGAGCTGGTACTAGTATTACCAAGAAACATGTGTTATCTATTTCTTGGAAATTTAAACCGATGAAGATGGAGGTTGTGTAGGTTCTCTGCAAAAAGGGCTTTGTCATCTGCAAATCTCAAGTTGCCCAGATACTTGCCATCTATTCTAATTCCTTTACTCTCCCAGTTTAGTCTTCTGAAGATCATCTCAAGGCAGGCTGTGAAGAGTTTGGGTGAGCTAGTATTCACTTTTCTGGAGCTGAAAGGGGTCCGAGTCTTTATGTAGCCTGATAAAGTAGCTGCTGTGATTATATATCTATTTCAGCACTTCGACATATACTGGATCTACACTTTGTTGAGTGATGGCCTCCATGAGCTTAGGGATGAAGGGTATATAACCAATGCATCCTCCTAATAGTTACTTATGAAGCTGAAACATGGAACCTAACCAAGAGACAGATCCGCAAAGAGAACCATGCAATGTGCACATGAAAGAATTATGCTGGGCCTCACATGGAGAGACCACAAGACAGCACAGTACATCTGGGAAAAGACAAGAGTCAGGGACATGATAAAATCCATTAAAAATCTCGAATGGCAGTGGGCTGGCTATGTTGCAAGAATGGCGGACAACTGATGGACATCGCGACTCACGACATGGATCTCCCAAGATCACATGCACAACCAAGGCTAGCTGAATAATAGACGGAGAAACGAGCTAGACAAAATCAGTAAGTACTAGCTTTGCGATGCCCATGATAGTGAAGTGTGGCAAATCCTTGGGAAGGTCTATGTCCAACGACAGATATTGAAAGATTGATGATGATAATGAAAGCTGATAAAGAGGTTGGAGTGAGTCGGTCTTGCGATAAAAACTGTCTAAAGCAGTGGCTCTCAATTTTTTTAAATGAAGGACAAACTTTGCATGAAGCAAAACATCACAGGTACACTTCACATGGAAATTAAAGAAAATTACATTTTAGACGTTAAAATATAAAAAAATCATTGAAACTACTACATACCAAAAATACTATAACACGAAAAATTTTGTACCAATTGCTGAGCAAAAAGCTGTACTCAGATGTACGCAGAGAAAATTTTTATATGTTACTAAAATCAAACTCATTTGATGAGAGGTGAAAACTCCTTACCCCACCTCTACTAAGAAATATATTTGATTCATGTCGCTAACCAACTGTAGGAATGAAATGAATTAAATTTGAAGCCTATAATAATCTATTTCTACCTCAAGATGATCTTCCAAAACATGGACTGAGAAAATAGAGGAATCAAAATATATCTGAATATCTGAGCAACCTAAGAATTGCAGATGACATCGTCCTTTTTGCAGAGAACTTAGATGACCTCCAACTAATGCTAGATGAACTAAATGAAGAAAGCACATGGAGAATAAGGACATAAATGTCAAAATCATAGATGTGAAACTTGGGAAAGTAGACTACTATATCTACCTAGGACAACAAATCTCCATGAAACCCACGAAAGAGGAAGAGATCAAGCAAAGAATCACTCTAGGATGGCACACCTTTGGCAGAGCAACCTCAACCTTTAAAAACAAGGTGATTCTATTGATCCTAAAAAGAAGAGTTTACAACCAATGCATCCTCTCGATAGTCACTTATGGAGCTGAAACATGAAACCTAACCAAGAGACAAACCAGCAAACTGAGAAGCATGTCAATGCGCACATAAGAAAATCATGCTCGATCTCACATGGAGAGATCACAAGACAGCACAGTATATAAGGTAGAAAACAGGAGTCAGACATCATAGAATCTATAAGAAAACTTGAATGCCAATGGTCAGGCCATCTTGCAAGAATGGCAGACAACCGATGGACATCATGACTCACAACATGAATCCCCAGAGATCACATGAAACCAAGGCTGACAAAATACAAGATGTAGAGATGAACTGGAAAAATTTAGAAAATACTGGCTTTGCAAAGCCCATGATAGAGAATTGTGGTGGATCCTGAGGAAGGTCCATGTCCAATGATGAACGTTAAAGGACTGATGATGATGAATGAAGGAAAGGTTATGAAACCATAAGTAGCCAAAAATCGAATAGTCATTTATAAAAATGAGAAGAATGAACTCTCTCTGCTGCTAAATCTATCCTTCTTGTTTATACCTTGAAGTGCAGATATGTTATTTGTAAATTTTAGTTGTGAGAATTGCATATTTAACAGTTATATACTATTTCATATACGTGTATTTGTTTGGTTGCTTTTGGGGGCACGCCTAGTTATTTCTTGGGTTGCTTCGTTCGAGAGCCACTATCAAACAAAGTGTCAGACGTATGCAAGACTCAAGACAAAAAGTACACTGTAGATAAAATTGGTCTCTTTTTATTTATTTAAGAAGATTTAGTTTTCACTTACGTTTATTATATCTATATACTGTGCTATGTATGTATTTGTTCTATTTCTATTGGGGGAGGGGGGGTTATTTTGTACTTTTTCCAATGTAATTCAGTAATACTGGACAATCGACATCAACGGACACCTGCTCCCCCTAATTGTCCATTAATAAAAGTGTTTACTGTATAGCAATTTTCTAACATTTACCTAATGTAAACAGTTCCTTACTTCAAGGCTGCTAAAATGTTTGTCATAATTAAACTCATCTGAGGCTCTATTAAAAAGTGACTAAACTTGTTCAAGTGGGAGAGAGCATTGTTTAAAATAGTAGGTAGGAGATATTTTTATCAACAGAGTTGTTATTCAACTTGATTGGAAGAGTCCATTTTTGCTGACAAAAATGAATAGGAATGGTCACACTGTTCATTATATAGATAGATTTTGTAAAATAACATGAAAGCTTAATTTCCGTTTTGTTTTGTTCTATTTCTTGGTGTGTGATTTGTTTCATGGGCACACAGGTACTACACTAAGCAGAAATGCCGGGGAGCAGCATGTTGATCCTATGCAGAGTGCTCAACTACTACACTCTGATCATGGGCAAAGGGCTGGGGAACAATACTGATTCTTGACAGAGTGCACAGATACTTTGATCCCAGGCAGAACAGTAAATCAATATATAGTTAATCCCATCATTTTTGATCAGTGATGTATTGGAATATGAATCCGGTCAGATATTGAGTGCCGGATTTATAAAAATTTGATAGTTTTTTGTAATCCGGTACTGAATATCCAACTGGATTGACATTCCAGTACATCATTGCTTTTGTCAGTTACTATGCTTCTGTTACAATTAATAAATAAACATATGGTATTGATTAGAAAATGTAATTAATTCCTGTCTGCTGTCAGTTATAGAGAAAAAAGGAGAGAAAAATCAAGTAAATGTTTGCCCAGCTTTATAAATGTTTGCTCAGTGTAAGGTTTTCACTTGAAGCAAAAAGGTAAAGAGTGAAAATAACAAGAGACCACAAGACAGTACAATACATCCAGGAGGAGACAGGAGTCAGGGACATCATAGAATCCATTAAAAATCTCTAATGGCGATGGGCTGGCCATGTTGCAAGAATGGCAGTCAACCAATGGATGTTGCGACTCATAACATGGATCCCCAGAGATCACTTGCGCAACCAAGGCCGGCAGATAGTACTGGCTCCGCGACGCCCATGATAGAGACATTAAGAGACTGATGATGATGAGCTGTTATAGCAACATTGTACACTCTCTTCCTCTTTCATGTATACCCCCAACTCCTCTTCTCTTTACCACCTCAACATCCTGTGACTCAGCCTAACATACCCTCATTACCATTTTAGCCACCTGGAACAATATTCCTCATCCTCATCATCCTGAAGTCAAAAGTTTGCCTTGGCTCCAGTAGACTTGTTCCCTCTATCTGATATCACCTGCCAGATCCTATCCCGGATCCATTTGACACCACCTGCCATTTGAGTTATATATGATTGGGGTTTGTCTTCCCTCTGATTTTCACCCACCTAATGATCGACAAAGTACAGTGTCTCTCACTAGTTCCCCATTATTTTGTCATGAATAGCCTGAAAAATGCAATCTGCTTTCCCAGATGTCATTCGTAACGAGTTGAATATTCTTATAAAGTTGCTTCTTGGTTGTATGAAGTAGCTTTGACCGAATATTCCGTCTGATTTTTTAATATTCATCTTTCTCAGACTTTCATCATCCATCATTGGACACAGACATTCCCCAAGATTTGCCAAATCTCTACGTCAAGGGTGTCGCAGAGCCAGTACCTGCTGAACTGGTCTAGTTCATCATGTCATCTTATTTTCTGTCGGCCACTGTTTCGCATATGATCTCTGGTAATCAAGCAGTTCTTTAACATTCTTGTGACGTTATCAGCCTATCATCATTTGAGATTTCTAATAGATTCTATGATATCTCTGGCTTCTGTTTTTCTCTAATATACTGTGCTGTCTTGTGATCTCTCCATGTTATGTTGAGCATGATTCTCTCTTGTGCATGTTGCATGGTCCTCAGATTGACTCTGGAAATCCCCAAAGTCGTTGATAGTATCATGCAACAAGGCATACACCCTGTATATGCCAGAGTAACATGTTTACCAACACAGGAATTCCTTTATCAAGCTACATAAAGACTCAAAGCCGTTTCAGCTGGAAGAAAGGGGTAAGACAAGGTGATACCAGCTCACCCAAACTTTTCATAGCCTACCTTGTGATGATTTTCCAAAACTAAGACTGGGAAAATAAAGGAATCAGAATAGATGGCAAATACTTAAGTAACCTCAGATTTGCTGATGACATTGTCGTTTTTGCTGAGAACCTTCATGATCTCCTAATAATGCTAGACAAACTGAACAATGAAAGCAAATAAGTTGGTCTTCACATGAACTGTTGTGAAACAAACATGATGTACAACAATTCTTAGTATTCAGTGTGCACCAAAATCTTATATTTTGCAAATTTCTTCTCCTTTTCTGTGACAAAATAAGAGTGCACTGAATGCTTGTGCAAATGTGAGCTTGAAAATTGTTTCAAGATGATTTTGGCACAGCCTGTCTCTCATAGCAGATAAAAACATATTGACATGCTTGAATATAATAAAAGTATGATTGCATTCTTCAAAGTAACATTTTTAGCTTAAATTTTATTCTTTGCTTTGAACTACTTCATTGTTCCATTAAATAAAACATCAATGAGTATTCCTTTTTTTCAAACAGTCAACTAAGAAATTATTTCAATAAGTATCATAATAATATATCATTATACCGTAGCTCTGTTATATCATGGCTCGATATACCACGGAATTGCTTAAATGTGGTTTGAGAATGGATCCTAATTTCTAAAACATTAAATTTAGCTTCCAAAATAATTACAAACTGAAAAAATTCAAAGAACCCTCCTGGATCAGGTTACACCAAATGTAAAAAGGAATTGAATTTGACAAAAACATTAAACAAAACTCATCGCCCCTTTCCCTTTCATCTCTCACTAGAAAGATTACTAATGTATTATCAAACTCCTACTCTGGACAATCGCTACATATGTATCTAACTTTTGTCCAAATGTGACCGTCTGGTAAAGTGTGGCGGCTTTAAATTTTTTCCTCTATTCATGTCCATCTTCCTGCTGGACTAGCCTCACTTTACCTTCACTCTCATGGTTTTCTCTTCATTTCTGCATGAATTACAAGGGTCCATCTAGAAGAAGTTGAGGAATGGTCTTGACTTGGATTAAGATTTATAAAAATAGAAAATTTGTAATGACGCAGACTCACTTATACGGTAGAAAATTATGGACCCCGACTTCTGCGTTATAACGGGTCTACAATGTATCATTATACTTAAAAGTATTGGGAACCGTCAACCAAAACTGTCATAATAGGCTTCTTCGGTTTTCAAGTTGGTCTGGCTGGCTGGCTGGCTGGCTAGCTGGCTGTATGTACTGTGCATACCGGTTGCACCAATGAAGCTAGATGGCTGAAAAATTAAACATTTACTTATCATGTATAGAAAATAAGATTTTTTTTTCAATATTCCCCACTTAAATTTTTTTTTAATCCAGAGTGGGGTTCGATTTGCAATGTTAGTCTATGCTAAATTGACCCCCCCCTTTTTTAAAAATCAAAATTCAGATGTTTTTAGTGATCACTGCCCACAAAAAGGTGAGAGAAGTAACATTCATTGATCACCCTTTTTTTTTCCTTGCTGATTATCTCATGCTGCCAGGAAATGTTGGTTGTGTGACGGTTTCTATTCAGTGACCAACCAGACCTGTATATTATTATCATACTCATTGTAATAATGAATAATTGAACAAACATAGCCATCAAAGATGGCAAAAGGTTCTATCCCCTTTTATTTGTGTGTGTGTGTGTGTGTTCCAGCGCTTCCTGCCTTTTTCAATTATTGATTGTTATTTGCTTGTTTTACTTGTTTTATAAACCTAATCTTCTGAGCACAAATCAAGGTCCTTTGTGTTCAGGTTGCACAATTTGTGTGCGTGTGCATATGTGAAACACTCAGAAGGAACAATGGTCTGGGGATCCTAAAAATATTTTTCTCTTATAAATTAATGGTAATTGTTACTTTGCCATTTGCGGCTTACGATAGTTTTTTAAAGCAAAGGAACACTCTACTGTTGAACAGAGGGTAAAACTATTAATTAAACAAGGTTTTAATGTACTTTTAGAGAAAAAAAAAATTCTATTTACCTGAGTGCCGTTAACAAATTACCGAATGTTTTCAAATATTTCTTTTATTTCTCAAAATAACATTAAAGGCTTAATTTCCTTTCAGTTCGTTAAAAGAGCCTAATTTTGTCATCCATGTTGTCCTTGGAATAAGAAGAATTGGAATTAAATTAAAGACCTCATTAATTTGCTCTTTTGTTTTTAAAAATGCTGAATCAACGTAGAGTCCAATTTGACGTTCAATCTGAGTAGAAAACTCTGATTAACCTTGTTAAAGCCAACTGTCGGCTTTTTTGATACAGTATTTGGCATTTGAAAACCCTGTCATCAAGCGGACTTAAATAAGCATAATTACCTGGGAAGTTACCTAGCTATTTTAAGCCAATAATCAAACGAGGAATTGTTTACGAAAGGCTGATCTGAAGAAAAGTTGCTTGATTTGGTCAATCCTGCGTTAAGCTGTATAATTTTTTTCTTTGCATGTGTCCTGATCAATCAATGCCAGGTTGTATACATTGAAAAACAAAATTATCCAGTTATTATACACTGATTTAATCTGACTAAGGTCCTCATCTTTGTTGGTATAGTTGCTATCTTTTGGTCTCTCTCTGGTGTCTTTTGTAGTTGGTAATATTGTGAGAATTTTCGACCGAACCTTTCATTCAATTCACGGAAGTGAGTGTGTGTGGGGGAGATTGTTCTCATTCAGCTGCTTATGCCGGAGGATATCTTGTATTATTTAATAGAAATAACAAAAAATAAACATAGACCACACCTCATATTAAAACAAGCCTAGCTGCTGCAGGGCCAAATTTCACTTCTACCTCTATGCCAAGTTGAGATGATTGTTTTGTATAGATGATAAATATGTTTGTGAATACTGATAAGACTTATCAGTTTTAATTCAATTGGAAAGTCCTACTGTCTCAGGCGCATGACGATTCCCCTCCCCACTCTAGCTCTTGGAACTGTGGGTGACACCTTGTGTAGCTGTACCTTGAGCTGTCTTCGATCATCAACCTACTCACATTGAGTTACGGTATGGAAATAATCTGAAATGTTGTGCAGGAAATGAGTCAGTGCAGAGAAAGTTAATGTTGTGATTGTCATTGAAAGATTAAAAGCCTTCGTTATCTTACTTTTAAACATGTTTTTTCTTTCATTTATATACAGGATTGTTTCTGACCTACAAAACTCAATATGGCTATTGATTAAGTTTAGAGCCATATCAGGAGGAGCTTTTTATTCTGCTCTGAGGCATTCTTTTGCCAATCATCACCAGCCCTCTCAGCCATTTATCGAAACTGTTATGGTAAGCTGGAAGTGACTGAAGACATTTATGTCTTAATGCGCCTGGATCTATAAGGATTAAATGAAATATTCGAGACGGGATGCATGTTTTGTTATATTTATTTACAAACTGAACATCGTACAAAAAGCTATAAAATCATTTTCTATTTTGGTTATTTCATATTTATGAATAAATTTCACAAAACCATAACTTTAGAACGTGTGCAACACATAAGATTTCATCAAATCATTGACTATGAAGACCAGTGACCATATACATATTAAGATATTGAGTTAAATCAGGTGTTATGAACGGGATTTAATTAAATAAAATATTAGAGGTGAGAACAAGATGGATGTATTTATTATCATATATCTTGGATGTATTAATTAATATACATCTTCACTTTTCTGCCCCCCCCCCTTTTTTCTTTCAAGATGGAGAAATCAAGGTTAGGTTCTACTGAAATTCAGAATTAATATTTGATATGGACAACCATAAAAGATGAAAAACTCCAGAGTTAGAAAATTGATTAGTATTGAGAATTCAACAACTTTATTTCTTGAATATAATGAAAGCAATAGTGGATACATGAGAAATGTAAAAGTAAATAATTGAATAAGGAGAAATGTTAATTTTTTATATTTATAAGTATAACTAAATATGTATTGATTGATACATTCAATGTTTTTCCCATCTCTAATATTTTATTTGATTTAATATGATCCTGTCCCTGATGTTTAATTTATTCTTATTATTTAATATTTTTTGTAAAAAAAGAAAGAAAAAATATATGAATAAATGATGTAATCCCGTCTTTATGTTTCATTTAATCCTTATAAGTTTAGGCTTGTTAAGATGTAGTTGTTTTTAGTCACTTCCGACCTACCATAAATGGCTGACATGGCTGGTGATGATTTGTAAAAAAAAAAATACCTGTTTTATGGTGAGAAGTATTTATAAACATTAAAAAAAAAACCCAATTATTATTCTTATCCTATTTACTGTCAAGTAAATTCTTCAATGTTGTAATTCCTGTGCCAGATTTTTTCTCCTGAAAATACAAAATCTTCATTGAATATTCAAAACCGTTCTATTCTATTTTCATACAAATCCACTAATATTTACAACAGAATATCTTATAAACATAGTATATTTTTAAATGTGTTGAAATAAAATATCTTAATAATTTAACCGAGTATAAAACTTGCCATCACAATAAATGATTGGACAACCATAGCGTCAAAGTTTGAAGTTGGAAAAAAAAAAATTCTATCCAAGAATATATATGGTCAGAGAGAAATTCCATTTATGATATTAGTGGCATTTTCCATTGGAAAACATCTAAAATAAAGTTGAAAAAGTGTCTAGATTCTGGAGAATGTAGATGTTATTATTAAACCTATCAAAATAAGGCCCTTAATGGGTTTTTTTTTCCCCCCCAAAATCAAAGAGATCATTTTTAGAAGGTTTTAGTGGAGTAGATGCCGATTTTCAAGTCTGGAGACAGTCGTATGGCCATTATGATTTCTATTGATATTCAGACCATCCTCATCTTTGTTGTTTTTCATACAACGTTTCGGCCGTTGCACTCTACGGCCTTCGTCAGGTATCATCTGGTAGATTTGGGGAAGTAACGAACCGAACCCTTTATTTATCCGACGGGGGTATATTGACCATACTCCCCTCTTTAGCGTTAGTAGTATTGTTATACTGTCTCACACTAGGATCGAACCTAGAACCATCAGATTACTTTACAGTAATTTGTCTGATGCTGTAACCACTGCGCTATGTGTCCAAAGAGGGGAGTACGGTCAATATACCCCCGTCGGATAAATAAAGGTTTCGGTTCGTTACTTCCCAAATCTACCAGATGATACCTGACGAAGGCCATAGAGTGCAACGGCCGAAACGTTGTATGAAAGATGAGGATGGTCCGAATATCAATAGAAATGATAATAATACCTCATCTCAAAAATTCCGAGATGGCCTATATGAGTTGGAAAACGCAAACACGCAATGGCAAATACACAAATATAGAAAAGGATAGATTCTGCTACCTTTGATGGCTACGGTTGTTCAATATCTTTAAACGTTGATGTACCCATAAAACCACATCATATTCAGTACATTCAAGTCCACTCTCTCTCAATTTCACTTTTTGTAAACATACTTTATTCTTCCTAGCAGGATTTCTGCCATCTTACGGAAAATTAACTCACTTAACTCCCTATTATAATCTAGTTGACTTGTGTAGTTTATGCTTGGTGAAAGGGCCAAGATGATTACCCTAGTTTTGTAGTGGCTGAGGAATTGATGTGTACGTATTGGCATTGAGAACAGGAATCAAGAAAGATAAACTTCTTTAAATGCCTTAAGCCTAATCCTAATCCTTATCTTGATTGAAGATTTGTTAAGAAATTACGGTATTATCAAGCTTTCATGTCTTATAGATATTAGAAGGGCTTAGCTTTGTCCTGTGTAAGGTCAAATGGGAATAGGAAGATAGTGTTGCGTCAATTTTCCAAATTAGAAGAGTTTTTGCAATGTTTCATATTAGAAACTGTTGACCAGAATTTTTAACATGCGTCTATTCAGTTTTTAAATTATTCTGGTTGATTATCTATTGTGTATATTGGCCACACCAATTGGGCTGAAGATGATTTAATCATTTTAGAAAATTTACACATTTGCTCCTTATGTTTTAAAGAAAAAAAAAAGATTTTTTGTTTTTTGAACACTCCTCCCCTAAGTTTTTATAGGGTTTCAATTTATAAAGTAAGTTTATGCTAAATTGATCCCTTAGTTTTTGTCTGGCAGCATTCACTTTTTTTTTTTTTTTTTTTTCTTGTTTTTAAAGTTCAGGCTTTTCTAGTGATCCAACTAATGGCAGGAGAAGTTATTAATTCATTGATCAACCCTTTTTCCAATTTTCTAATTGATCATCCCGATCTGTGTATTTGATGATATCTAGCTCAGTGTAGTATGATCCAAAAGGATTGGAGCAGGAACATTGCTGTACCAATCGTCTAAATGAAGTCGGTCTACTTGCTTCCCTATTTTTTCACTGGGCTTGAATACTAACTTTTGGCAGCCATGTTAAATATGCATCAACCTCAGTCGCAAGGCAGGTCTAAATCTTGTTGATAAAGTTATTTTTGAGCAACAGTAATCAACAGAGTTTTGTTGTCGATTAATGATAGCTCAAAAATGGTGGACCAATCAGCCAAGTGGACGATGGATTCTCCTCTCTTTGCTAATCTTTTTGTCTCTGGCTCTGGGCGTTCCTGGTCACATTTTGTGGGCTACAGCCTTGAAAATTTACATAGGTGCATCACTAAGCACCATCTAAAAATTCATTTTTATTTTTTTCAAAACTTGCACCAGTATTTTTAGGTAAATTTAGATAAAAATAATTCTTATTAAAGATGAAATTTGAGGTAATTTTTCTAAAATTATTTATTCTGGTACATGTGCAGATTCATTTATGTGAGGTACTGATATTACCTTCATTATTACCGCTTGGCAATTGACCCTTTTAAGGCTCTTTGGATATATATATATCCTGAGGTTTCTATGACTGTTGGGATATATATGTTGTGTATATCTCTCTTGGTTTTTTTTTTTTTTCAACAAAGAAAATTGGGAATATAGTTTAGAAGGAGAACTGATGAGGTTAATTCAAAATTCTTTTCCTTTCACCTGTTTGATTTGGTTGAACCAACTAGGAATAGCATAGTTCTCCTGATCTTTGGGATATGCAAGCTACTCTACCACACCAAGGTACTTATTTATGGAGTGGTTGACTGATAGGAAAAGATGTGTAGGTGAAGTGATTAGGTATTTCTATGTTTTCCATCTGTCCCAGGATACAATTATCCTATTTTGATTTTGGTCTTTCAAAGCATGGAAAATTTTTATGCAATAAGATAATATTATTTGAATCATTAAAAAACGAGAACCATAAGTTCAATGATATGTCCACCATCTGTGGTAGTGGTAGTAGTAACTGTAGGAAGGTAGGAAGAGCAAGTAGTCTTTCTTAGAGTCAATTGATCGTCATACTTGTGAAATATAGCAATATAGAAATTTTCCGAGAGTCATTTTCAATAAAAATCGTGAATTTTAATGTTCTTGGCTTTTTTTCAATATAAAAATGGTGAACTTGTACATCTATACATTCTATAATGACATCATAGCTGTTGATTTCTTAATGATGTCACACCTTTAATGACATCACACTTCTTCGTTCCTTCCTTTAACTGCGATGGACTGACTGACCTTTTCACTTGGAGGGGGGGAAGTCTTTTTGAATCTGTGAAATTAATGTATGTTCTTGCTCAACTTTTTTCTCTCTTGTTGAAGCAAAAAAAAAGATGGAAAAATCTTTTTGTTTTGTGTACAAACCAACCAAATAGTTTCCCCATTTATGTTTGAAGGAATACGCACACAACATAACTTTGATTTTCATTTAGAAAGAAAAAAAAAAATTGTTTGTTTATTCCTGTAAACATCTTGTGCGTTGGGCTGTAGCCACACCACCCTCGTGTCTCATTTTACTAATTTTGTTTGACCTAAATAGTTTTATTTTCAACTTTTAGTCGTACCAGACCTTTGTTTCTGATGATTGAGATAAGAATTCTCAGTTCTTGTCTTAATTCAAAATTGTATTCAGCGTAAACTGAATACAGTTATTTCTATTATTATTTGAACTATCCTCATCTTGGTTGTTTTTTATACAACGTTTCGGCCGTTGTATTCTACGGCCTTCATCTGGTAGGTGTGGGGAAGTAACGAACCAAACCCTTTATTTAACCGACAGGGGTATATTGACTGCACTCCCCTCTTAGCATTAGTAATATTATTATTGTTTCACACTGGGATTGAACTTAGAACCATCAGATTACTTGTAGTAATTTTGTCTAATTCTGTAACCACTACTCCATGTGGACAACCGGTGCTAATTTTTAGGAGCCTTAAACTTCAGGTGACAGTTTTTGGTATTTGATGTTACTGTTTTCTGTCTTTCATTATTAGAGGTTCCCATATGGTATCCATTTCAATGCAAGGATTACTGAGGCAGTTTTTCTTGCCTAGCGTATGGTCCGAATAATAATAGAAATAATAATAATACCTCATCTCAAAAATTCAGAGATATACAGAATACAGTTGTACAACGTCTGCTGGTACTGACATCATCATGTACCTGCTTCCCAAATCCATTTTCATCAATAGTCGAATCTCATTAACCCAGCAACCTTGGGACGTAGCCATTTCTGGATCACCAAAAATGTTCGAAAACAAATTTTTTTTCTATGCTATTACGTAATTTTGGATGTTTTTCCATTTTTCTGATAGTGTGGAAGATTATACCAGAAAAAATTAATATTATTTGTTTGCTTATATATTTAATTGGCTGCATCAAAAATAATTTTGAGATTCTGAAAAAAAAAAAATAGCATATCTGATTTTATGTTAGAATAGAGATAGAAAGTTGAGGAATTTAGAATTTTTTGAGTAAATATCAGTGGTTAGGTTATTATATATTTGGTTTAGCAGGTTGGTTCATGAACTGCTCGAGTACAGTTTGAACCATGGTTTGGAACTGATTTGAAGAGCTCCAGTCAAATGGCAGATCTGCAAACTAATTATGGCAGATTCAAAACTTGCCAGACCAAGAGAAGTTGCCGAACCACAGTGCTGGATTAAAGAGGTACAACCTATTGGAAACTGTCAACCAGGACATACATTTCTTCAGTTTTAAAGTTGGCCTGGCTATGTATTACACATACAGCCTGCACCAATGGAGCTAGGGGGCTGGAATTTTCAGTATTCATTCTTTGTCTAGAAAAAAGACATTTGTTGATAATTTTAAAATCTCTCCCTTCCAAATAGGTTTTCAGGGGGAGGGGGTCGATTATTGAGTTTGTGCTTAATTTGTCCCACAGTTCAAGACTGACAGCAATCATGCATATTTTTTTTTCTTTTAGTCATATTTTGTAACTTATTCATTATCAATTTTTTAATTGATCACCCCCAACATGGTATGCCGCCAAAAGACATTTGTCACATGATTGTTTCTATTGAGTGACTAACCAGATCTGTATTATCATTTTCTCTGATCATTGATGTTTTCATCTTCTCCTTTCTCTCGGTCATCTATTCACTTTTCCTTTCGATTTACCCGGTTCAGTCCTCCTTCCATCCATTCAGACTTCATCCATGTGATTCCGTTCATCCTCAAAATGCAGATTCCGTGTCGTAGTCAACCTTAATCAGATGTGCTGTCTACATCGATGTCTTCGTCCTCACATTCTTGGCATATCTTATCAGTGAAAAAGAAGCTAATCTGACCCTCATGGCCAGGGAACTTGTCAACTGCTGATTTACCTGCTGACAATGACAGTAGACTTGTCATTTATAAACCATGATGAATGTCCACCCTCCCCTCCCGCAACATTCCTTTTTCTAACTGCAGCTAATCAGTTTAAATAGTGAACGAGTTGGGATTTTAAAATATGTTCAATATAAGACAAAAACAAAGGCTTAAAAGGAAAACTACCTTTTCTATATACCAACTTTAGTTCGGACAATCAGATCTGAATCAGCAACACTAGTATTTTGTAAGAATTATGTACTGAACATGAGATATCAACCGCATAGATAATTAAAACAAAAAGTACGTTGGTGGTCTTTTTAAAATTATTTTTTGTTATTTTCAGCTCTATTCCAATTGGTATATTTCATTTCATGGATGGCTATACGAGCCATCATTGCTATATCATTATTTTTCCAGTTGTTCAAGAAACGACAACTGTATTAGATGTCTGCTTTTATACTTAATATCAGTGACCACTCAACTCTTTCCAACAGATCTATAATTCCCTTTTCAAAAAGGAGGAAGATGAAGGAGCTGCTTATTACTTACAACAATATTTATACAAAAGATAGTCTTCCCAACTGAAGTTTTGGCCAAATCAGTCTACAGTCTTCTTCAGGTGTAATTTATAATGGTCATAAGATAAGAGAGATTCTTTTTTTATTCTCACGGATATTGCCTATTACACCTGAAGATGGCCGAAGAATGAATCCTCTGGAAAGAGTTAACATCAAAGATGGTAAGAAGAGATTGTATTCCATACAAAAGTTGGTTTGTTAATGACTCTTCTTATGGATTAGGTGTGGACCACCTTTTTGTATCTAGCGGACCATATAAGACATTTTTTCATCTCTATTCGGATCACTCATTCTCTTGAAAAAAAGTTAATTCTATTACAGAAAGCATAATCAATTTCTTTTTTAGAAAAATAAATGGATTACAATTATTATATTATTGATTTGTGAAGCCAAAACAAAGCAGAAAAAATTGTGAAATTTTCGATAAATGCCTTGATTGACTGCAGGCCAATCGTTGCCCATATGTGTTATTGATAATACATTTTTTATCATATCAAGCTACAAATAAACTGTGTGTGTGGTAAGTCAGAAGTAAATAGGCATCTTTTATTAGCAACCAACAGCCTTTATTCCACAATGTAAACCATTGAATATTTTTGCATGTGATTAAAAGCAACTAAAAATAATGATGAAAGAGGAAAATTGGTTGACAATGCTTTATCTAATGGAGATGAAATAAACAGTTTTAGTTAGTCACTCCAATAGAAACTGTCATGCAACTTGTGTCTTTTGGCAGTATGCCATGTTGGGAGTAATCAATTAAAAAATTGGAAAAAAGGGTGAATCAGTGAATTAGTTACTTCTCTAGGGTAATGATTGTTACAACAAACTAATTGATCAATTTAGCATAAATTGCAAATCGATCCCCCACCCCCAAAAAACAACTTCTGGGGGGCATTTTCTAAAATCAAAACTTTTTTGTAAATATCATCATCATCAGTCTTCATCGTTGGACATAGACCTCTCCCTGGATTAGCCAGACCTCTCTCTCATAGGAGCTGCGTAGCCAATACTTTCTGAACTTGTTTAGTTTATCTCTCCATCTTGTTTTCTGCGAGCCTCAAGTTTTCATGTGATAAATGGGGATCTATGTCATGACTCGTGAAGTCCATTGGTTGTCTTTCATTCTCGCAACATGACCAGCCCATTGCCATTTTGAGTTTTCCAGTAGATTCTATGATGCCTTGGATTCCTGTTTTGTGCTGTATTGTGATCTCTCCATGTGATATTGAGTATGATTCTTTTCTCTGTAAGGTCCATGGTTCTCAATTTGAGGGTCAGTCCCTTGGTTGGGTTCCATGTTCCAGCTCCATAGATGACTACTGGGAGGATGCATTGGTTGTTTACTTTTCTTTTTAGGACTAATGGGATTTTCTTGTTCTTGAAGGTTCAGCTTGCTCTGCCAAAGGCTTGCCATCCCAGAGTGACCCTTTGCTTGATTTCTTTTTCTGAGGATTTCATTGAGATTCCTTGTTTTAGGTAGATGTAGTGGTCTACTTTCTCTTGTTTTGCTTTTCAGTATTGATTGTTGTGTGTTTATTTTCAATATAATTGTAGCACATGACCATTATTTTGTTGAGGTTCATGTGGAGGCTGACTCTCTTGCTTATTTCATTTAGTTCATGTAGCATTTGTTGGAGGTCTTGGAGGTTTTCTGCTAAAAGAACGATGTCGTCTGCAAATCTATCCAGATATTTGCTGTCTATTCTGATTCCTTCATTTTCCCAGTCTAGGTCTCTGAGGATCATCTCAAGGCAGGCTGTAAAAAGTTTGGGTGAGCTGCTTTTCACCTTGCTCTGAGTCTTTATGTAGCCTGATGGAGGAGCTACTGTGACTGTATATATGTTGCAGTACTCTGACGCATACAGAGTTTATACCTTATGGAGTGATAATAGAAATTCCTAAGGTCATTAATGCTGAGTTGAAGGCCTTCTTGATGCCAATAAATGCATAAATGTATTCTGCTGCTTTATCTTTTAGTTGATTTGTCAAATGGAGATGGACGCGGTGGAGCAGCTTCTTCTAAAGCCTACTTGCTCCCATGGTTGGTTTTCATCTAGTGTTTTGGTGATTTGATTTAAGCGTAAATGTTGAAAATTTCAGCTTTCTAGCTCCATTGGTATCACCTGTATACATGATACATATATAACCAGTCAGCCAAACTTTAAAACTGAAGAAACTTGCATTGTTTTTGTTGTTGTTGACTGTTTTTGTTGTTGTTGACGGTTTTAAAAAATAGCATTACTAAAATGAAATAGTAAGCTAGTTAGTTGGCTAGTTGATCTCTTCTGTCAGACGACCTATTAATGGTAGACATTTAATTGATACTGAGAAGAACCTTGAAAAAGAATTAGTGCTTTTACCTCCTCATACTTACTACATTCAGTACAATCTGCTGAGGCACACTGATCTATTAATATACAGTTAACTTTTAAAGCAGGAGGAGAGGATCATCTATTTATATCTTTGTTTATGTCTGTCTATCTACACACTTACAAGAATAAATATCCAGTGGAGAGAAGCATGTGTTTGTACACACATATACATACATATATATATACATACATATACATACATATACATATACATATATATGCATATATATATATAATGATTAATGATTCTGTGATCCACAGACAGGTGTTTTCTTGTATTGCAACTCTTCAGTGTGGCTATAGACTATCCAATATCCCATCCAATACCACGAGGTAGGAACAAAACCTTTGCTTCGAACCCAGAAGCCAGCATAATACCCCTGCCCTATGCAGAACATGGTGGTCAGAAGAACTGAATTTAAGTGATATTTACTGATGCACAATTCCCTATCCACCAGAGTGCTCCATTTCAGAGTTGGGAGAGCATTGCTAAAGTTGCTTATAATGAATGACTTGCCCTACCTAAAGAGTGCTCAACCCTGAAGAAGGGAGTGTTAATTGTGCTAGAATATACGCATCACAAATGATGAGTTTATTCATGTGTGACCTATACCTATTTCATTAGGTAATTTATTTTGTAATAATTTAAGTATCTTAACTTGAATTTTTTTTTTTCTTTTTTTCTAAAGTCTCGACTCATCTCAACCTGTTCTAATGTGTGATAATCAGACAAGGAGTCTCAAGAGTTTCTATGATGTAATTTTTATTGTTGAAAAAACTTTGGGGTACATTCAGCGCTTTGTCTTAGATGGATTATGAATTTGCAACATTTGACCAAAACGTTTGTAGACCAAGACGATTTTTGCCAAAATGGGATAGATATACATAAGACTGAGTGATATGGATAAGGAATCTTATTGCGGTAATTTTAGGCTGAATGGTGATATACATAGCGCTCTGTTCAGTTTCAACTCCAACCAACTATATAAACAGAAAG